>CAJUYC020000090.1:1200000-2400000 GCA_910591585.2 Nysson spinosus | reverse complement strand
AGAAAGTCTTCGTCGGTAGCGGTTCTCGGTAGCCTCTCCCTACAGAGACTAAGTCCGAATTGAAAATATTTTCACCGACGACGTATCTTTTAAATGTTATGTTCAGTTATGGGAGCGTATTTGACGCACTTTTGCTTAATAAACCACGGCTCTATCTCTAACGGTTGATTTTGAAATAATTTCTAAAGTCCTCGTCGGCGACTCTTCACGGTAGCCACTCGGTAGGAAAAAATCTAAGTCCGAACTGAAATTATTTTCACCGACGAGGTACCTTTTAAATGTTAGATTGAGTTATAGGAGGGTATTTGAAGCACTTTTGCTTAATAAACCACGGCTCTATCTCTTACGGTTGATTTTTAAATTAATCAGAAAGTCTTCGTCGGTAGCGCTTCTCGGTAGCCTCTCCCTACAGAGACTAAGTCCGAATTGAAAATATTTTCACCGACGACGTATCTTTTAAATGTTATGATCAGTTATGGGAGCGTATTTGACGCACTTTTTCTTAATAAACCACGGCTCTATCTCTTACGGTTGATTTTTAAATAATTTCTAAAGTCGTCGTCGGCGACTCTTCACGGTAGCCACTCGGTAGGAAAAAATCTAAGTCCGAAGTGAAATTATTTTCACCGACGAGGTACCTTTTAAATGTTAGATTGAGTTATAGGAGCGTATTTGAAGCACTTTTGCTTAATAAACCACGGCTCTATCTCTTACGGTTGATTTTTAAATTAATCAGAAAGTCTTCGTCGGTAGCGGTTCTCGGTAGCCTCTCCCTACAGAGACTAAGTCCGAATTGAAAATATTTTCACCGACGACGTATCTTTTAAATGTTATGTTCAGTTATGGGAGCGTATTTGACGCACTTTTGCTTAATAAACCACGGCTCTATCTCTAACGGTTGATTTTGAAATAATTTCTAAAGTCCTCGTCGGCGACTCTTCACGGTAGCCACTCGGTAGGAAAAAATCTAAGTCCGAACTGAAATTATTTTCACCGACGAGGTACCTTTTAAATGTTAGATTGAGTTATAGGAGGGTATTTGAAGCACTTTTGCTTAATAAACCACGGCTCTATCTCTTACGGTTGATTTTTAAATTAATCAGAAAGTCTTCGTCGGTAGCGCTTCTCGGTAGCCTCTCCCTACAGAGACTAAGTCCGAATTGAAAATATTTTCACCGACGACGTATCTTTTAAATGTTATGATCAGTTATGGGAGCGTATTTGACGCACTTTTTCTTAATAAACCACGGCTCTATCTCTTACGGTTGATTTTTAAATAATTTCTAAAGTCGTCGTCGGCGACTCTTCACGGTAGCCACTCGGTAGGAAAAAATCTAAGTCCGAAGTGAAATTATTTTCACCGACGAGGTACCTTTTAAATGTTAGATTGAGTTATAGGAGCGTATTTGAAGCACTTTTGCTTAATAAACCACGGCTCTATCTCTTACGGTTGATTTTTAAATTAATCAGAAAGTCTTCGTCGGTAGCGCTTCTCGGTAGCCTCTCCGTACAGAGACTAAGTCCGAATTGAAAATATTTTTTTACCGACGACGTATCTTTTAAATGTTATGTTCAGTTATGGGAGCGTATTTGACGCACTTTTGCTTAATAAACCACGGCTCTATCTCTTACGGTTGATTTTTAAATAATTTCTAAAGTCGTCGTCGGCGACTCTTCACGGTAGCCACTCGGTAGGAAAAAATCTAAGTCCGAACTGAAGTTATTTTCACCGACGAGGTACCTTTTAAATGTTAGATTGAGTTATAGGAGGGTATTTGAAGCACTTTTGCTTAATAAACCACGGCTCTATCTCTTACGGTTGATTTTTAAATTAATCAGAAAGTCCTCGTCGGTAGCGGTTGTCGGTAGCCTCTCCCTACAGAGACTAAGTCCGAATTGAAAATATTTTTTTACCGACGACGTATCTTTTAAATGTTATGTTCAGTTATGGGAGCGTATTTGACGCACTTTTGCTTAATAAACCACGGCTCTATCTCTAACGGTTGATTTTGAAATAATTTCTAAAGTCCTCGTCGGCGACTCTTCACGGTAGCCACTCGGTAGGAAAAAATCTAAGTCCGAACTGAAATTATTTTCACCGACGAGGTACCTTTTAAATGTTAGATTGAGTTATAGGAGGGTATTTGAAGCACTTTTGCTTAATAAACCACGGCTCTATCTCTTACGGTTGATTTTTAAATTAATCAGAAAGTCTTCGTCGGTAGCGCTTCTCGGTAGCCTCTCCCTACAGAGACTAAGTCCGAATTGAAAATATTTTCACCGACGACGTATCTTTTAAATGTTATGATCAGTTATGGGAGCGTATTTGACGCACTTTTTCTTAATAAACCACGGCTCTATCTCTTACGGTTGATTTTTAAATAATTTCTAAAGTCGTCGTCGGCGACTCTTCACGGTAGCCACTCGGTAGGAAAAAATCTAAGTCCGAACTGAAATTATTTTCACCGACGAGGTACCTTTTAAATGTTAGATTGAGTTATAGGAGCGTATTTGAAGCACTTTTGCTTAATAAACCACGGCTCTATCTCTTTCGGTTGATTTTTAAATTAATCAGAAAGTCTTCGTCGGTAGCGGTTCTCGGTAGCCTCTCCCTACAGAGACTAAGTCCGAATTGAAAATATTTTCACCGACGACGTATCTTTTAAATGTTATGATCAGTTATGGGAGCGTATTTGACGCACTTTTTCTTAATAAACCACGGCTCTATCTCTTACGGTTGATTTTTAAATAATTTCTAAAGTCGTCGTCGGCGACTCTTCACGGTAGCCACTCGGTAGGAAAAAATCTAAGTCCGAAGTGAAATTATTTTCACCGACGAGGTACCTTTTAAATGTTAGATTGAGTTATAGGAGCGTATTTGAAGCACTTTTGCTTAATAAACCACGGCTCTATCTCTTACGGTTGATTTTTAAATTAATCAGAAAGTCTTCGTCGGTAGCGCTTCTCGGTAGCCTCTCCGTACAGAGACTAAGTCCGAATTGAAAATATTTTTTTACCGACGACGTATCTTTTAAATGTTATGTTCAGTTATGGGAGCGTATTTGACGCACTTTTGCTTAATAAACCACGGCTCTATCTCTAACGGTTGATTTTGAAATAATTTCTAAAGTCCTCGTCGGCGACTCTTCACGGTAGCCACTCGGTAGGAAAAAATCTAAGTCCGAATTGAAAATATTTTCACCGACGACGTATCTTTTAAATGTTATGATCAGTTATGGGAGCGTATTTGACGCACTTTTTCTTAATAAACCACGGCTCTATCTCTTACGGTTGATTTTTAAATAATTTCTAAAGTCGTCGTCGGCGACTCTTCACGGTAGCCACTCGGTAGGAAAAAATCTAAGTCCGAACTGAAATTATTTTCACCGACGAGGTACCTTTTAAATGTTAGATTGAGTTATAGGAGCGTATTTGAAGCACTTTTGCTTAATAAACCACGGCTCTATCTCTTACGGTTGATTTTTAAATTAATCAGAAAGTCTTCGTCGGTAGCGGTTCTCGGTAGCCTCTCCCTACAGAGACTAAGTCCGAATTGAAAATATTTTCACCGACGACGTATCTTTTAAATGTTATGATCAGTTATGGGAGCGTATTTGACGCACTTTTTCTTAATAAACCACGGCTCTATCTCTTACGGTTGATTTTTAAATAATTTCTAAAGTCGTCGTCGGCGATTCTTCACGGTAGCCACTCGGTAGGAAAAAATCTAAGTCCGAAGTGAAATTATTTTCACCGACGAGGTACCTTTTAAATGTTAGATTGAGTTATAGGAGCGTATTTGAAGCACTTTTGCTTAATAAACCACGGCTCTATCTCTTACGGTTGATTTTTAAATTAATCAGAAAGTCTTCGTCGGTAGCGCTTCTCGGTAGCCTCTCCGTACAGAGACTAAGTCCGAATTGAAAATATTTTTTTACCGACGACGTATCTTTTAAATGTTATGTTCAGTTATGGGAGCGTATTTGACGCACTTTTTCTTAATAAACCACGGCTCTATCTCTTACGGTTGATTTTTAAATAATTTCTAAAGTCGTCGTCGGCGACTCTTCACGGTAGCCACTCGGTAGGAAAAAATCTAAGTCCGAAGTGAAATTATTTTCACCGACGAGGTACCTTTTAAATGTTAGATTGAGTTATAGGAGGGTATTTGAAGCACTTTTGCTTAATAAACCACGGCTCTATCTCTTACGGTTGATTTTTAAATTAATCAGAAAGTCTTCGTCGGTAGCGCTTCTCGGTAGCCTCTCCCTACAGAGACTAAGTCCGAATTGAAAATATTTTCACCGACGACGTATCTTTTAAATGTTATGATCAGTTATGGGAGCGTATTTGACGCACTTTTTCTTAATAAACCACGGCTCTATCTCTTATGGTTGATTTTTAAATAATTTCTAAAGTCGTCGTCGACGACTCTTCACGGTAGCCACTCGGTAGGAAAAAATCTAAGTCCGAACTGAAATTATTTTCACCGACGAGGTACCTTTTAAATGTTAGATTGAGTTATAGGAGGGTATTTGAAGCACTTTTGCTTAATAAACCACGGCTCTATCTCTTACGGTTGATTTTTAAATTAATCAGAAAGTCTTCGTCGGTAGCGCTTCTCGGTAGCCTCTCCCTACAGAGACTAAGTCCGAATTGAAAATATTTTCACCGACGACGTATCTTTTAAATGTTATGATCAGTTATGGGAGCGTATTTGACGCACTTTTTCTTAATAAACCACGGCTCTATCTCTTACGGTTGATTTTTAAATAATTTCTAAAGTCGTCGTCGGCGACTCTTCACGGTAGCCACTCGGTAGGAAAAAATCTAAGTCCGAACTGAAATTATTTTCACCGACGAGGTACCTTTTAAATGTTAGATTGAGTTATAGGAGCGTATTTGAAGCACTTTTGCTTAATAAACCACGGCTCTATCTCTTACGGTTGATTTTTAAATTAATCAGAAAGTCTTCGTCGGTAGCGGTTCTCGGTAGCCTCTCCCTACAGAGACTAAGTCCGAATTGAAAATATTTTCACCGACGACGTATCTTTTAAATGTTATGATCAGTTATGGGAGCGTATTTGACGCACTTTTTCTTAATAAACCACGGCTCTATCTCTTACGGTTGATTTTTAAATAATTTCTAAAGTCGTCGTCGGCGACTCTTCACGGTAGCCACTCGGTAGGAAAAAATCTAAGTCCGAAGTGAAATTATTTTCACCGACGAGGTACCTTTTAAATGTTAGATTGAGTTATAGGAGCGTATTTGAAGCACTTTTGCTTAATAAACCACGGCTCTATCTCTTACGGTTGATTTTTAAATTAATCAGAAAGTCTTCGTCGGTAGCGCTTCTCGGTAGCCTCTCCGTACAGAGACTAAGTCCGAATTGAAAATATTTTTTTACCGACGACGTATCTTTTAAATGTTATGTTCAGTTATGGGAGCGTATTTGACGCACTTTTGCTTAATAAACCACGGCTCTATCTCTTACGGTTGATTTTTAAATAAATCAGAAAGTCTTCGTCGGTAGCGGTTCTCGGTAGCCTCTCCCTAGAGAGACTAAGTCCGAATTGAAAATATTTTCACCGACGACGTATCTTTTAAATGTTATGATCAGTTATGGGAGCGTATTTGACGCACTTTTTCTTAATAAACCACGGCTCTATCTCTTACGGTTGATTTTTAAATAATTTCTAAAGTCGTCGTCGGCGACTCTTCACGGTAGGCACTCGGTAGGAAAAAATCTAAGTCCGAACTGAAGTTATTTTCACCGACGAGGTACCTTTTAAATGTTAGATTGAGTTATAGGAGGGTATTTGAAGCACTTTTGCTTAATAAACCACGGCTCTATCTCTTACGGTTGATTTTTAAATTAATCAGAAAGTCCTCGTCGGTAGCGGTTGTCGGTAGCCTCTCCCTACAGAGACTAAGTCCGAATTGAAAATATTTTTTTACCGACGACGTATCTTTTAAATGTTATGTTCAGTTATGGGAGCGTATTTGACGCACTTTTGCTTAATAAATCACGGCTCTATCTCTAACGGTTGATTTTGAAATAATTTCTAAAGTCCTCGTCGGCGACTCTTCACGGTAGCCACTCGGTAGGAAAAAATCTAAGTCCGAACTGAAATTATTTTCACCGACGAGGTACCTTTTAAATGTTAGATTGAGTTATAGGAGGGTATTTGAAGCACTTTTGCTTAATAAACCACGGCTCTATCTCTTACGGTTGATTTTTAAATTAATCAGAAAGTCTTCGTCGGTAGCGCTTCTCGGTAGCCTCTCCCTACAGAGACTAAGTCCGAATTGAAAATATTTTCACCGACGACGTATCTTTTAAATGTTATGATCAGTTATGGGAGCGTATTTGACGCACTTTTTCTTAATAAACCACGGCTCTATCTCTTACGGTTGATTTTTAAATAATTTCTAAAGTCGTCGTCGGCGACTCTTCACGGTAGCCACTCGGTAGGAAAAAATCTAAGTCCGAACTGAAATTATTTTCACCGACGAGGTACCTTTTAAATGTTAGATTGAGTTATAGGAGCGTATTTGAAGCACTTTTGCTTAATAAACCACGGCTCTATCTCTTACGGTTGATTTTTAAATTAATCAGAAAGTCTTCGTCGGTAGCGGTTCTCGGTAGCCTCTCCCTACAGAGACTAAGTCCGAATTGAAAATATTTTCACCGACGACGTATCTTTTAAATGTTATGATCAGTTATGGGAGCGTATTTGACGCACTTTTTCTTAATAAACCACGGCTCTATCTCTTACGGTTGATTTTTAAATAATTTCTAAAGTCGTCGTCGGCGACTCTTCACGGTAGCCACTCGGTAGGAAAAAATCTAAGTCCGAACTGAAGTTATTTTCACCGACGAGGTACCTTTTAAATGTTAGATTGAGTTATAGGAGGGTATTTGAAGCACTTTTGCTTAATAAACCACGGCTCTATCTCTTACGGTTGATTTTTAAATTAATCAGAAAGTCTTCGTCGGTAGCGCTTCTCGGTAGCCTCTCCGTACAGAGACTAAGTCCGAATTGAAAATATTTTTTTACCGACGACGTATCTTTTAAATGTTATGTTCAGTTATGGGAGCGTATTTGACGCACTTTTGCTTAATAAACCACGGCTCTATCTCTAACGGTTGATTTTGAAATAATTTCTAAAGTCCTCGTCGGCGACTCTTCACGGTAGCCACTCGGTAGGAAAAAATCTAAGTCCGAACTGAAATTATTTTCACCGACGAGGTACCTTTTAAATGTTAGATTGAGTTATAGGAGGGTATTTGAAGCACTTTTGCTTAATAAACCACGGCTCTATCTCTTACGGTTGATTTTTAAATTAATCAGAAAGTCTTCGTCGGTAGCGGTTCTCGGTAGCCTCTCCCTACAGAGACTAAGTCCGAATTGAAAATATTTTCACCGACGACGTATCTTTTAAATGTTATGATCAGTTATGGGAGCGTATTTGACGCACTTTTGCTTAATAAACCACGGCTCTATCTCTAACGGTTGATTTTGAAATAATTTCTAAAGTCCTCGTCGGCGACTCTTCACGGTAGCCACTCGGTAGGAAAAAATCTAAGTCCGAACTGAAATTATTTTCACCGACGAGGTACCTTTTAAATGTTAGATTGAGTTATAGGAGGGTATTTGAAGCACTTTTGCTTAATAAACCACGGCTCTATCTCTTACGGTTGATTTTTAAATTAATCAGAAAGTCTTCGTCGGTAGCGCTTCTCGGTAGCCTCTCCCTACAGAGACTAAGTCCGAATTGAAAATATTTTCACCGACGACGTATCTTTTAAATGTTATGATCAGTTATGGGAGCGTATTTGACGCACTTTTTCTAAATAAACCACGGCTCTATCTCTTACGGTTGATTTTTAAATAATTTCTAAAGTCGTCGTCGGCGACCCTTCACGGTAGCCACTCGGTAGGAAAAAATCTAAGTCCGAACTGAAATTATTTTCACCGACGAGGTACCTTTTAAATGTTAGATTGAGTTATAGGAGCGTATTTGAAGCACTTTTGCTTAATAAACCACGGCTCTATCTCTTACGGTTGATTTTTAAATTAATCAGAAAATCTTCGTCGGTAGCGCTTCTCGGTAGCCTCTCCGTACAGAGACTAAGTCCGAATTGAAAATATTTTCACCGACGACGTATCTTTTAAATTTTATGTTCAGTTATGGGAGCGTAGTTGACGCACTTTTGCTTAATAAACCACGGCTCTATCTCTTACGGTTGATTTTTAAATAATTTCTAAAGTCGTCGTCGGCGACTCTTCACGGTAGCCACTCGGTAGGAAAAAATCTAAGTCCGAACTGAAATTATTTTCACCGACGAGGTACCTTTTAAATGTTAGATTGAGTTATAGGAGGGTATTTGAAGCACTTTTGCTTAATAAACCACGGCTCTATCTCTTACGGTTGATTTTTAAATTAATCAGAAAGTCTTCGTCGGTAGCGCTTCTCGGTAGCCTCTCCCTACAGAGACTAAGTCCGAATTGAAAATATTTTCACCGACGACGTATCTTTTAAATGTTATGATCAGTTATGGGAGCGTATTTGACGCACTTTTTCTTAATAAACAACGGCTCTATCTCTTACGGTTGATTTTTAAATAATTTCTAAAGTCGTCGTCGGCGACCCTTCACGGTAGCCACTCGGTAGGAAAAAATCTAAGTCCGAACTGAAATTATTTTCACCGACGAGGTACCTTTTAAATGTTAGATTGAGTTATAGGAGCGTATTTGAAGCACTTTTGCTTAATAAACCACGGCTCTATCTCTTACGGTTGATTTTTAAATTAATCAGAAAGTCTTCGTCGGTAGCGCTTCTCGGTAGCCTCTCCGTACAGAGACTAAGTCCGAATTGAAAATATTTTCACCGACGACGTATCTTTTAAATTTTATGTTCAGTTATGGGAGCGTAGTTGACGCACTTTTGCTTAATAAACCACGGCTCTATCTCTTACGGTTGATTTTTAAATAATTTCTAAAGTCGTCGTCGGCGACTCTTCACGGTAGCCACTCGGTAGGAAAAAATCTAAGTCCGAACTGAAATTATTTTCACCGACGAGGTACCTTTTAAATGTTAGATTGAGTTATAGGAGGGTATTTGAAGCACTTTTGCTTAATAAACCACGGCTCTATCTCTTACGGTTGATTTTTAAATTAATCAGAAAGTCTTCGTCGGTAGCGCTTCTCGGTAGCCTCTCCGTACAGAGACTAAGTCCGAATTGAAAATATTTTTTTACCGACGACGTATCTTTTAAATGTTATGTTCAGTTATGGGAGCGTATTTGACGCACTTTTGCTTAATAAACCACGGCTCTATCTCTAACGGTTGATTTTGAAATAATTTCTAAAGTCCTCGTCGGCGACTCTTCACGGTAGCCACTCGGTAGGAAAAAATCTAAGTCCGAACTGAAGTTATTTTCACCGACGAGGTACCTTTTAAATGTTAGATTGAGTTATAGGAGGGTATTTGAAGCACTTTTGCTTAATAAACCACGGCTCTATCTCTTACGGTTGATTTTTAAATTAATCAGAAAGTCTTCGTCGGTAGCGCTTCTCGGTAGCCTCTCCCTACAGAGACTAAGTCCGAATTGAAAATATTTTCACCGACGACGTATCTTTTAAATGTTATGATCGGTTATGGGAGCGTATTTGACGCACTTTTTCTTAATAAACCACGGCTCTATCTCTTACGGTTGATTTTTAAATAATTTCTAAAGTCGTCGTCGGCGACTCTTCACGGTAGCCACTCGGTAGGAAAAAATCTAAGTCCGAAGTGAAATTATTTTCACCGACGAGGTACCTTTTAAATGTTAGATTGAGTTATAGGAGCGTATTTGAAGCACTTTTGCTTAATAAACCACGGCTCTATCTCTTACGGTTGATTTTTAAATTAATCAGAAAGTCTTCGTCGGTAGCGCTTCTCGGTAGCCTCTCCGTACAGAGACTAAGTCCGAATTGAAAATATTTTTTTACCGACGACGTATCTTTTAAATGTTATGTTCAGTTATGGGAGCGTATTTGACGCACTTTTGCTTAATAAACCACGGCTCTATCTCTAACGGTTGATTTTGAAATAATTTCTAAAGTCCTCGTCGGCGACTCTTCACGGTAGCCACTCGGTAGGAAAAAATCTAAGTCCGAACTGAAATTATTTTCACCGACGAGGTACCTTTTAAATGTTAGATTGAGTTATAGGAGGGTATTTGAAGCACTTTTGCTTAATAAACCACGGCTCTATCTCTTACGGTTGATTTTTAAATTAATCAGAAAGTCTTCGTCGGTAGCGGTTCTCGGTAGCCTCTCCCTACAGAGACTAAGTCCGAATTGAAAATATTTTCACCGACGACGTATCTTTTAAATGTTATGATCAGTTATGGGAGCGTATTTGACGCACTTTTTCTTAATAAACCACGGCTCTATCTCTTACGGTTGATTTTTAAATAATTTCTAAAGTCGTCGTCGGCGACCCTTCACGGTAGCCACTCGGTAGGAAAAAATCTAAGTCCGAACTGAAATTATTTTCACCGACGAGGTACCTTTTAAATGTTAGATTGAGTTATAGGAGCGTATTTGAAGCACTTTTGCTTAATAAACCACGGCTCTATCTCTTACGGTTGATTTTTAAATTAATCAGAAAGTCTTCGTCGGTAGCGCTTCTCGGTAGCCTCTCCCTACAGAGACTAAGTCCGAATTGAAAATATTTTCACCGACGACGTATCTTTTAAATGTTATGATCGGTTATGGGAGCGTATTTGACGCACTTTTTCTTAATAAACCACGGCTCTATCTCTTACGGTTGATTTTTAAATAATTTCTAAAGTCGTCGTCGGCGACTCTTCACGGTAGCCACTCGGTAGGAAAAAATCTAAGTCCGAAGTGAAATTATTTTCACCGACGAGCTACCTTTTAAATGTTAGATTGAGTTATAGGAGCGTATTTGAAGCACTTTTGCTTAATAAACCACGGCTCTATCTCTTACGGTTGATTTTTAAATTAATCAGAAAGTCTTCGTCGGTAGCGCTTCTCGGTAGCCTCTCCGTACAGAGACTAAGTCCGAATTGAAAATATTTTTTTACCGACGACGTATCTTTTAAATGTTATGTTCAGTTATGGGAGCGTATTTGACGCACTTTTGCTTAATAAACCACGGCTCTATCTCTAACGGTTGATTTTGAAATAATTTCTAAAGTCCTCGTCGGCGACTCTTCACGGTAGCCACTCGGTAGGAAAAAATCTAAGTCCGAACTGAAATTATTTTCACCGACGAGGTACCTTTTAAATGTTAGATTGAGTTATAGGAGGGTATTTGAAGCACTTTTGCTTAATAAACCACGGCTCTATCTCTTACGGTTGATTTTTAAATTAATCAGAAAGTCTTCGTCGGTAGCGGTTCTCGGTAGCCTCTCCCTACAGAGACTAAGTCCGAATTGAAAATATTTTCACCGACGACGTATCTTTTAAATGTTATGGTCAGTTATGGGAGCGTATTTGACGCACTTTTTCTTAATAAACCACGGCTCTATCTCTTACGGTTGATTTTTAAATAATTTCTAAAGTCGTCGTCGGCGACCCTTCACGGTAGCCACTCGGTAGGAAAAAATCTAAGTCCGAACTGAAATTATTTTCACCGACGAGGTACCTTTTAAATGTTAGATTGAGTTATAGGAGCGTATTTGAAGCACTTTTGCTTAATAAACCACGGCTCTATCTCTTACGGTTGATTTTTAAATTAATCAGAAAGTCTTCGTCGGTAGCGCTTCTCGGTAGCCTCTCCGTACAGAGACTAAGTCCGAATTGAAAATATTTTCACCGACGACGTATCTTTTAAATTTTATGTTCAGTTATGGGAGCGTAGTTGACGCACTTTTGCTTAATAAACCACGGCTCTATCTCTTACGGTTGATTTTTAAATAATTTCTAAAGTCGTCGTCGGCGACTCTTCACGGTAGCCACTCGGTAGGAAAAAATCTAAGTCTGAACTGAAATTATTTTCACCGACGAGGTACCTTTTAAATGTTAGATTGAGTTATAGGAGGGTATTTGAAGCACTTTTGCTTAATAAACCACGGCTCTATCTCTTACGGTTGATTTTTAAATTAATCAGAAAGTCTTCGTCGGTAGCGCTTCTCGGTAGCCTCTCCCTACAGAGACTAAGTCCGAATTGAAAATATTTTCACCGACGACGTATCTTTTAAATGTTATGATCAGTTATGGGAGCGTATTTGACGCACTTTTTCTTAATAAACCACGGCTCTATCTCTTACGGTTGATTTTTAAATAATTTCTAAAGTCGTCGTCGGCGACTCTTCACGGTAGCCACTCGGTAGGAAAAAATCTAAGTCCGAAGTGAAATTATTTTCACCGACGAGGTACCTTTTAAATGTTAGATTGAGTTATAGGAGCGTATTTGAAGCACTTTTGCTTAATAAACCACGGCTCTATCTCTTACGGTTGATTTTTAAATTAATCAGAAAGTCTTCGTCGGTAGCGCTTCTCGGTAGCCTCTCCGTACAGAGACTAAGTCCGAATTGAAAATATTTGTTTACCGACGACGTATCTTTTAAATGTTATGTTCAGTTATGGGAGCGTATTTGACGCACTTTTGCTTAATAAACCACGGCTCTATCTCTAACGGTTGATTTTGAAATAATTTCTAAAGTCCTCGTCGGCGACTCTTCACGGTAGCCACTCGGTAGGAAAAAATCTAAGTCCGAACTGAAATTATTTTCACCGACGAGGTACCTTTTAAATGTTAGATTGAGTTATAGGAGGGTATTTGAAGCACTTTTGCTTAATAAACCACGGCTCTATCTCTTACGGTTGATTTTTAAATAATTTCTAAAGTCGTCGTCGGCGACCCTTCACGGTAGCCACTCGGTAGGAAAAAATCTAAGTCCGAACTGAAATTATTTTCACCGACGAGGTACCTTTTAAATGTTAGATTGAGTTATAGGAGCGTATTTGAAGCACTTTTGCTTAATAAACCACGGCTCTATCTCTTACGGTTGATTTTTAAATTAATCAGAAAGTCTTCGTCGGTAGCGCTTCTCGGTAGCCTCTCCGTAAAGAGACTAAGTCCGAATTGAAAATATTTTCACCGACGACGTATCTTTTAAATTTTATGTTCAGTTATGGGAGCGTAGTTGACGCACTTTTGCTTAATAAACCACGGCTCTATCTCTTACGGTTGATTTTTAAATAATTTCTAAAGTCGTCGTCGGCGACTCTTCACGGTAGCCACTCGGTAGGAAAAAATCTAAGTCCGAACTGAAATTATTTTCACCGACGAGGTACCTTTTAAATGTTAGATTGAGTTATAGGAGGGTATTTGAAGCACTTTTGCTTAATAAACCACGGCTCTATCTCTTACGGTTGATTTTTAAATTAATCAGAAAGTCTTCGTCGGTAGCGCTTCTCGGTAGCCTCTCCCTACAGAGACTAAGTCCGAATTGAAAATATTTTCACCGACGACGTATCTTTTAAATGTTATGATCAGTTATGGGAGCGTATTTGACGCACTTTTTCTTAATAAACCACGGCTCTATCTCTTACGGTTGATTTTTAAATAATTTCTAAAGTCGTCGTCGGCGACTCTTCACGGTAGCCACTCGGTAGGAAAAAATCTAAGTCCGAAGTGAAATTATTTTCACCGACGAGGTACCTTTTAAATGTTAGATTGAGTTATAGGAGCGTATTTGAAGCACTTTTGCTTAATAAACCACGGCTCTATCTCTTACGGTTGATTTTTAAATTAATCAGAAAGTCTTCGTCGGTAGCGCTTCTCGGTAGCCTCTCCGTACAGAGACTAAGTCCGAATTGAAAATATTTTTTTACCGACGACGTATCTTTTAAATGTTATGTTCAGTTATGGGAGCGTATTTGACGCACTTTTGCTTAATAAACCACGGCTCTATCTCTAACGGTTGATTTTGAAATAATTTCTAAAGTCCTCGTCGGCGACTCTTCACGGTAGCCACTCGGTAGGAAAAAATCTAAGTCCGAACTGAAATTATTTTCACCGACGAGGTACCTTTTAAATGTTAGATTGAGTTATAGGAGGGTATTTGAAGCACTTTTGCTTAATAAACCACGGCTCTATCTCTTACGGTTGATTTTTAAATTAATCAGAAAGTCTTCGTCGGTAGCGCTTCTCGGTAGCCTCTCCCTACAGAGACTAAGTCCGAATTGAAAATATTTTCACCGACGACGTATCTTTTAAATGTTATGATCAGTTATGGGAGCGTATTTGACGCACTTTTTCTTAATAAACCACGGCTCTATCTCTTACGGTTGATTTTTAAATAATTTCTAAAGTCGTCGTCGGCGACTCTTCACGGTAGCCACTCGGTAGGAAAAAATCTAAGTCCGAACTGAAATTATTTTCACCGACGAGGTACCTTTTAAATGTTAGATTGAGTTATAGGAGCGTATTTGAAGCACTTTTGCTTAATAAACCACGGCTCTATCTCTTACGGTTGATTTTTAAATTAATCAGAAAGTCTTCGTCGGTAGCGGTTCTCGGTAGCCTCTCCCTACAGAGACTAAGTCCGAATTGAAAATATTTTCACCGACGACGTATCTTTTAAATGTTATGATCAGTTATGGGAGCGTATTTGACGCACTTTTTCTTAATAAACCACGGCTCTATCTCTTACGGTTGATTTTTAAATAATTTCTAAAGTCGTCGTCGGCGACCCTTCACGGTAGCCACTCGGTAGGAAAAAATCTAAGTCCGAAGTGAAATTATTTTCACCGACGAGGTACCTTTTAAATGTTAGATTGAGTTATAGGAGCGTATTTGAAGCACTTTTGCTTAATAAACCACGGCTCTATCTCTTACGGTTGATTTTTAAATTAATCAGAAAGTCTTCGTCGGTAGCGCTTCTCGGTAGCCTCTCCGTACAGAGACTAAGTCCGAATTGAAAATATTTTTTTACCGACGACGTATCTTTTAAATGTTATGTTCAGTTATGGGAGCGTATTTGACGCACTTTTGCTTAATAAACCACGGCTCTATCTCTAACGGTTGATTTTGAAATAATTTCTAAAGTCCTCGTCGGCGACTCTTCACGGTAGCCACTCGGTAGGAAAAAATCTAAGTCCGAACTGAAATTATTTTCACCGACGAGGTACCTTTTAAATGTTAGATTGAGTTATAGGAGGGTATTTGAAGCACTTTTGCTTAATAAACCACGGCTCTATCTCTTACGGTTGATTTTTAAATTAATCAGAAAGTCTTCGTCGGTAGCGGTTCTCGGTAGCCTCTCCCTACAGAGACTAAGTCCGAATTGAAAATATTTTCACCGACGACGTATCTTTTAAATGTTATGATCAGTTATGGGAGCGTATTTGACGCACTTTTGCTTAATAAACCACGGCTCTATCTCTTACGGTTGATTTTTAAATAATTTCTAAAGTCGTCGTCGGCGACTCTTCACGGTAGCCACTCGGTAGGAAAAAATCTAACTCCGAACTGAAATTATTTTCACCGACGAGGTACCTTTTAAATGTTAGATTGAGTTATAGGAGGGTATTTGAAGCACTTTTGCTTAATAAACCACGGCTCTATCTCTTACGGTTGATTTTTAAATTAATCAGAAAGTCTTCGTCGGTAGCGCTTCTCGGTAGCCTCTCCCTACAGAGACTAAGTCCGAATTGAAAATATTTTCACCGACGACGTATCTTTTAAATGTTATGATCAGTTATGGGAGCGTATTTGACGCACTTTTTCTTAATAAACCACGGCTCTATCTCTTACGGTTGATTTTTAAATAATTTCTAAAGTCGTCGTCGGCGACTCTTCACGGTAGCCACTCGGTAGGAAAAAATCTAAGTCCGAACTGAAATTATTTTCACCGACGAGGTACCTTTTAAATGTTAGATTGAGTTATAGGAGCGTATTTGAAGCACTTTTGCTTAATAAACCACGGCTCTATCTCTTACGGTTGATTTTTAAATTAATCAGAAAGTCTTCGTCGGTAGCGGTTCTCGGTAGCCTCTCCCTACAGAGACTAAGTCCGAATTGAAAATATTTTCACCGACGACGTATCTTTTAAATGTTATGATCAGTTATGGGAGCGTATTTGACGCACTTTTTCTTAATAAACCACGGCTCTATCTCTTACGGTTGATTTTTAAATAATTTCTAAAGTCGTCGTCGGCGACCCTTCACGGTAGCCACTCGGTAGGAAAAAATCTAAGTCCGAAGTGAAATTATTTTCACCGACGAGGTACCTTTTAAATGTTAGATTGAGTTATAGGAGCGTATTTGAAGCACTTTTGCTTAATAAACCACGGCTCTATCTCTTACGGTTGATTTTTAAATTAATCAGAAAGTCTTCGTCGGTAGCGCTTCTCGGTAGCCTCTCCGTACAGAGACTAAGTCCGAATTGAAAATATTTTTTTACCGACGACGTATCTTTTAAATGTTATGTTCAGTTATGGGAGCGTATTTGACGCACTTTTGCTTAATAAACCACGGCTCTATCTCTAACGGTTGATTTTGAAATAATTTCTAAAGTCCTCGTCGGCGACTCTTCACGGTAGCCACTCGGTAGGAAAAAATCTAAGTCCGAACTGAAATTATTTTCACCGACGAGGTACCTTTTAAATGTTAGATTGAGTTATAGGAGGGTATTTGAAGCACTTTTGCTTAATAAACCACGGCTCTATCTCTTACGGTTGATTTTTAAATTAATCAGAAAGTCTTCGTCGGTAGCGGTTCTCGGTAGCCTCTCCCTACAGAGACTAAGTCCGAATTGAAAATATTTTCACCGACGACGTATCTTTTAAATGTTATGATCAGTTATGGGAGCGTATTTGACGCACTTTTGCTTAATAAACCACGGCTCTATCTCTTACGGTTGATTTTTAAATAATTTCTAAAGTCGTCGTCGGCGACTCTTCACGGTAGCCACTCGGTAGGAAAAAATCTAACTCCGAACTGAAATTATTTTCACCGACGAGGTACCTTTTAAATGTTAGATTGAGTTATAGGAGGGTATTTGAAGCACTTTTGCTTAATAAACCACGGCTCTATCTCTTACGGTTGATTTTTAAATTAATCAGAAAGTCTTCGTCGGTAGCGCTTCTCGGTAGCCTCTCCCTACAGAGACTAAGTCCGAATTGAAAATATTTTCACCGACGACGTATCTTTTAAATGTTATGATCAGTTATGGGAGCGTATTTGACGCACTTTTTCTTAATAAACCACGGCTCTATCTCTTACGGTTGATTTTTAAATAATTTCTAAAGTCGTCGTCGGCGACTCTTCACGGTAGCCACTCGGTAGGAAAAAATCTAAGTCCGAAGTGAAATTATTTTCACCGACGAGGTACCTTTTAAATGTTAGATTGAGTTATAGGAGCGTATTTGAAGCACTTTTGCTTAATAAACCACGGCTCTATCTCTTACGGTTGATTTTTAAATTAATCAGAAAGTCTTCGTCGGTAGCGCTTCTCGGTAGCCTCTCCGTACAGAGACTAAGTCCGAATTGAAAATATTTTTTTACCGACGACGTATCTTTTAAATGTTATGTTCAGTTATGGGAGCGTATTTGACGCACTTTTGCTTAATAAACCACGGCTCTATCTCTAACGGTTGATTTTGAAATAATTTCTAAAGTCCTCGTCGGCGACTCTTCACGGTAGCCACTCGGTAGGAAAAAATCTAAGTCCGAACTGAAATTATTTTCACCGACGAGGTACCTTTTAAATGTTAGATTGAGTTATAGGAGGGTATTTGAAGCACTTTTGCTTAATAAACCACGGCTCTATCTCTTACGGTTGATTTTTAAATTAATCAGAAAGTCTTCGTCGGTAGCGCTTCTCGGTAGCCTCTCCCTACAGAGACTAAGTCCGAATTGAAAATATTTTCACCGACGACGTATCTTTTAAATGTTATGATCAGTTATGGGAGCGTATTTGACGCACTTTTTCTTAATAAACCACGGCTCTATCTCTTACGGTTGATTTTTAAATAATTTCTAAAGTCGTCGTCGGCGACTCTTCACGGTAGCCACTCGGTAGGAAAAAATCTAAGTCCGAACTGAAATTATTTTCACCGACGAGGTACCTTTTAAATGTTAGATTGAGTTATAGGAGCGTATTTGAAGCACTTTTGCTTAATAAACCACGGCTCTATCTCTTACGGTTGATTTTTAAATAATTTCTAAAGTCGTCGTCGGCGACTCTTCACGGTAGCCACTCGGTAGGAAAAAATCTAAGTCCGAACTGAAATTATTTTCACCGACGAGGTACCTTTTAAATGTTAGATTGAGTTATAGGAGCGTATTTGAAGCACTTTTGCTTAATAAACCACGGCTCTATCTCTTACGGTTGATTTTTAAATTAATCAGAAAGTCTTCGTCGGTAGCGGTTCTCGGTAGCCTCTCCCTACAGAGACTAAGTCCGAATTGAAAATATTTTCACCGACGACGTATCTTTTAAATGTTATGTTCAGTTATGGGAGCGTATTTGACGCACTTTTGCTTAATAAACCACGGCTCTATCTCTAACGGTTGATTTTGAAATAATTTCTAAAGTCCTCGTCGGCGACTCTTCACGGTAGCCACTCGGTAGGAAAAAATCTAAGTCCGAACTGAAATTATTTTCACCGACGAGGTACCTTTTAAATGTTAGATTGAGTTATAGGAGGGTATTTGAAGCACTTTTGCTTAATAAAACACGGCTCTATCTCTTACGGTTGATTTTTAAATTAATCAGAAAGTCTTCGTCGGTAGCGCTTCTCGGTAGCCTCTCCCTACAGAGACTAAGTCCGAATTGAAAATATTTTCACCGACGACGTATCTTTTAAATGTTATGATCAGTTATGGGAGCGTATTTGACGCACTTTTTCTTAATAAACCACGGCTCTATCTCTTACGGTTGATTTTTAAATTAATCAGAAAGTCTTCGTCGGTAGCGGTTCTCGGTAGCCTCTCCCTACAGAGACTAAGTCCGAATTGAAAATATTTTCACCGACGACGTATCTTTTAAATGTTATGATCAGTTATGGGAGCGTATTTGACGCACTTTTGCTTAATAAACCACGGCTCTATCTCTTACGGTTGATTTTTAAATAATTTCTAAAGTCGTCGTCGGCGACTCTTCACGGTAGCCACTCGGTAGGAAAAAATCTAACTCCGAACTGAAATTATTTTCACCGACGAGGTACCTTTTAAATGTTAGATTGAGTTATAGGAGGGTATTTGAAGCACTTTTGCTTAATAAACCACGGCTCTATCTCTTACGGTTGATTTTTAAATTAATCAGAAAGTCTTCGTCGGTAGCGCTTCTCGGTAGCCTCTCCCTACAGAGACTAAGTCCGAATTGAAAATATTTTCACCGACGACGTATCTTTTAAATGTTATGATCAGTTATGGGAGCGTATTTGACGCACTTTTTCTTAATA
Source organism: Nysson spinosus (assembly GCA_910591585.2). Classification (NCBI taxonomy): domain Eukaryota; kingdom Metazoa; phylum Arthropoda; class Insecta; order Hymenoptera; family Crabronidae; genus Nysson; species Nysson spinosus. The sequence goes on along the minus strand of CAJUYC020000090.1, from coordinate 2,380,560 downwards.
AACCACGGCTCTATCTCTTACGGTTGATTTTTAAATAATTTCTAAAGTCGTCGTCGGCGACTCTTCACGGTAGCCACTCGGTAGGAAAAAATCTAAGTCCGAAGTGAAATTATTTTCACCGACGAGGTACCTTTTAAATGTTAGATTGAGTTATAGGAGCGTATTTGAAGCACTTTTGCTTAATAAACCACGGCTCTATCTCTTACGGTTGATTTTTAAATTAATCAGAAAGTCTTCGTCGGTAGCGCTTCTCGGTAGCCTCTCCGTACAGAGACTAAGTCCGAATTGAAAATATTTTTTTACCGACGACGTATCTTTTAAATGTTATGTTCAGTTATGGGAGCGTATTTGACGCACTTTTGCTTAATAAACCACGGCTCTATCCCTAACGGTTGATTTTGAAATAATTTCTAAAGTCCTCGTCGGCGACTCTTCACGGTAGCCACTCGGTAGGAAAAAATCTAAGTCCGAACTGAAATTATTTTCACCGACGAGGTACCTTTTAAATGTTAGATTGAGTTATAGGAGGGTATTTGAAGCACTTTTGCTTAATAAACCACGGCTCTATCTCTTACGGTTGATTTTTAAATTAATCAGAAAGTCTTCGTCGGTAGCGGTTCTCGGTAGCCTCTCCCTACAGAGACTAAGTCCGAATTGGAAATATTTTCACCGACGACGTATCTTTTAAATGTTATGATCAGTTATGGGAGCGTATTTGACGCACTTTTTCTTAATAAACCACGGCTCTATCTCTTACGGTTGATTTTTAAATAATTTCTAAAGTCGTCGTCGGCGACCCTTCACGGTAGCCACTCGGTAGGAAAAAATCTAAGTCCGAACTGAAATTATTTTCACCGACGAGGTACCTTTTAAATGTTAGATTGAGTTATAGGAGCGTATTTGAAGCACTTTTGCTTAATAAACCACGGCTCTATCTCTTACGGTTGATTTTTAAATTAATCAGAAAATCTTCGTCGGTAGCGCTTCTCGGTAGCCTCTCCGTACAGAGACTAAGTCCGAATTGAAAATATTTTCACCGACGACGTATCTTTTAAATTTTATGTTCAGTTATGGGAGCGTAGTTGACGCACTTTTGCTTAATAAACCACGGCTCTATCTCTTACGGTTGATTTTTAAATAATTTCTAAAGTCGTCGTCGGCGACTCTTCACGGTAGCCACTCGGTAGGAAAAAATCTAAGTCCGAACTGAAATTATTTTCACCGACGAGGTACCTTTTAAATGTTAGATTGAGTTATAGGAGGGTATTTGAAGCACTTTTGCTTAATAAACCACGGCTCTATCTCTTACGGTTGATTTTTAAATTAATCAGAAAGTCTTCGTCGGTAGCGGTTCTCGGTAGCCTCTCCCTACAGAGACTAAGTCCGAATTGAAAATATTTTCACCGACGACGTATCTTTTAAATGTTATGATCAGTTATGGGAGCGTATTTGACGCACTTTTTCTTAATAAACCACGGCTCTATCTCTTACGGTTGATTTTTAAATAATTTCTAAAGTCGTCGTCGGCGACTCTTCACGGTAGCCACTCGGTAGGAAAAAATCTAAGTCCGAACTGAAGTTATTTTCACCGACGAGGTACCTTTTAAATGTTAGATTGAGTTATAGGAGGGTATTTGAAGCACTTTTGCTTAATAAACCACGGCTCTATCTCTTACGGTTGATTTTTAAATTAATCAGAAAGTCTTCGTCGGTAGCGCTTCTCGGTAGCCTCTCCGTACAGAGACTAAGTCCGAATTGAAAATATTTTTTTACCGACGACGTATCTTTTAAATGTTATGTTCAGTTATGGGAGCGTATTTGACGCACTTTTGCTTAATAAACCACGGCTCTATCTCTAACGGTTGATTTTGAAATAATTTCTAAAGTCCTCGTCGGCGACTCTTCACGGTAGCCACTCGGTAGGAAAAAATCTAAGTCCGAACTGAAATTATTTTCACCGACGAGGTACCTTTTAAATGTTAGATTGAGTTATAGGAGGGTATTTGAAGCACTTTTGCTTAATAAACCACGGCTCTATCTCTTACGGTTGATTTTTAAATTAATCAGAAAGTCTTCGTCGGTAGCGGTTCTCGGTAGCCTCTCCCTACAGAGACTAAGTCCGAATTGAAAATATTTTCACCGACGACGTATCTTTTAAATGTTATGATCAGTTATGGGAGCGTATTTGACGCACTTTTGCTTAATAAACCACGGCTCTATCTCTAACGGTTGATTTTGAAATAATTTCTAAAGTCCTCGTCGGCGACTCTTCACGGTAGCCACTCGGTAGGAAAAAATCTAAGTCCGAACTGAAATTATTTTCACCGACGAGGTACCTTTTAAATGTTAGATTGAGTTATAGGAGGGTATTTGAAGCACTTTTGCTTAATAAACCACGGCTCTATCTCTTACGGTTGATTTTTAAATTAATCAGAAAGTCTTCGTCGGTAGCGCTTCTCGGTAGCCTCTCCCTACAGAGACTAAGTCCGAATTGAAAATATTTTCACCGACGACGTATCTTTTAAATGTTATGATCAGTTATGGGAGCGTATTTGACGCACTTTTTCTAAATAAACCACGGCTCTATCTCTTACGGTTGATTTTTAAATAATTTCTAAAGTCGTCGTCGGCGACCCTTCACGGTAGCCACTCGGTAGGAAAAAATCTAAGTCCGAACTGAAATTATTTTCACCGACGAGGTACCTTTTAAATGTTAGATTGAGTTATAGGAGCGTATTTGAAGCACTTTTGCTTAATAAACCACGGCTCTATCTCTTACGGTTGATTTTTAAATTAATCAGAAAGTCTTCGTCGGTAGCGCTTCTCGGTAGCCTCTCCGTACAGAGACTAAGTCCGAATTGAAAATATTTTCACCGACGACGTATCTTTTAAATTTTATGTTCAGTTATGGGAGCGTAGTTGACGCACTTTTGCTTAATAAACCACGGCTCTATCTCTTACGGTTGATTTTTAAATAATTTCTAAAGTCGTCGTCGGCGACTCTTCACGGTAGCCACTCGGTAGGAAAAAATCTAAGTCCGAACTGAAATTATTTTCACCGACGAGGTACCTTTTAAATGTTAGATTGAGTTATAGGAGGGTATTTGAAGCACTTTTGCTTAATAAACCACGGCTCTATCTCTTACGGTTGATTTTTAAATTAATCAGAAAGTCTTCGTCGGTAGCGCTTCTCGGTAGCCTCTCCCTACAGAGACTAAGTCCGAATTGAAAATATTTTCACCGACGACGTATCTTTTAAATGTTATGATCAGTTATGGGAGCGTATTTGACGCACTTTTTCTTAATAAACCACGGCTCTATCTCTTACGGTTGATTTTTAAATAATTTCTAAAGTCGTCGTCGGCGACTCTTCACGGTAGCCACTCGGTAGGAAAAAATCTAAGTCCGAAGTGAAATTATTTTCACCGACGAGGTACCTTTTAAATGTTAGATTGAGTTATAGGAGCGTATTTGAAGCACTTTTGCTTAATAAACCACGGCTCTATCTCTTACGGTTGATTTTTAAATTAATCAGAAAGTCTTCGTCGGTAGCGCTTCTCGGTAGCCTCTCCGTACAGAGACTAAGTCCGAATTGAAAATATTTTTTTACCGACGACGTATCTTTTAAATGTTATGTTCAGTTATGGGAGCGTATTTGACGCACTTTTGCTTAATAAACCACGGCTCTATCTCTAACGGTTGATTTTGAAATAATTTCTAAAGTCCTCGTCGGCGACTCTTCACGGTAGCCACTCGGTAGGAAAAAATCTAAGTCCGAACTGAAATTATTTTCACCGACGAGGTACCTTTTAAATGTTAGATTGAGTTATAGGAGGGTATTTGAAGCACTTTTGCTTAATAAACCACGGCTCTATCTCTTACGGTTGATTTTTAAATTAATCAGAAAGTCTTCGTCGGTAGCGGTTCTCGGTAGCCTCTCCCTACAGAGACTAAGTCCGAATTGAAAATATTTTCACCGACGACGTATCTTTTAAATGTTATGATCAGTTATGGGAGCGTATTTGACGCACTTTTTCTTAATAAACCACGGCTCTATCTCTTACGGTTGATTTTTAAATAATTTCTAAAGTCGTCGTCGGCGACCCTTCACGGTAGCCACTCGGTAGGAAAAAATCTAAGTCCGAACTGAAATTATTTTCACCGACGAGGTACCTTTTAAATGTTAGATTGAGTTATAGGAGCGTATTTGAAGCACTTTTGCTTAATAAACCACGGCTCTATCTCTTACGGTTGATTTTTAAATTAATCAGAAAGTCTTCGTCGGTAGCGCTTCTCGGTAGCCTCTCCGTACAGAGACTAAGTCCGAATTGAAAATATTTTCACCGACGACGTATCTTTTAAATTTTATGTTCAGTTATGGGAGCGTAGTTGACGCACTTTTGCTTAATAAACCACGGCTCTATCTCTTACGGTTGATTTTTAAATAATTTCTAAAGTCCTCGTCGGCGACTCTTCACGGTAGCCACTCGGTAGGAAAAAATCTAAGTCCGAACTGAAATTATTTTCACCGACGAGGTACCTTTTAAATGTTAGATTGAGTTATAGGAGGGTATTTGAAGCACTTTTGCTTAATAAACCACGGCTCTATCTCTTACGGTTGATTTTTAAATTAATCAGAAAGTCTTCGTCGGTAGCGCTTCTCGGTAGCCTCTCCCTACAGAGACTAAGTCCGAATTGAAAATATTTTCACCGACGACGTATCTTTTAAATGTTATGATCAGTTATGGGAGCGTATTTGACGCACTTTTTCTTAATAAACCACGGCTCTATCTCTTACGGTTGATTTTTAAATAATTTCTAAAGTCGTCGTCGGCGACTCTTCACGGTAGCCACTCGGTAGGAAAAAATCTATAGTCCGAACTGAAATTATTTTCACCGACGAGGTACCTTTTAAATGTTAGATTGAGTTATAGGAGCGTATTTGAAGCACTTTTGCTTAATAAACCACGGCTCTATCTCTTACGGTTGATTTTTAAATTAATCAGAAAGTCTTCGTCGGTAGCGGTTCTCGGTAGCCTCTCCCTACAGAGACTAAGTCCGAATTGAAAATATTTTCACCGACGACGTATCTTTTAAATGTTATGATCAGTTATGGGAGCGTATTTGACGCACTTTTTCTTAATAAACCACGGCTCTATCTCTTACGGTTGATTTTTAAATAATTTCTAAAGTCGTCGTCGGCGACCCTTCACTGTAGCCACTCGGTAGGAAAAAATCTAAGTCCGAACTGAAATTATTTTCACCGACGAGGTACCTTTTAAATGTTAGAGTGAGTTATAGGAGCGTATTTGAAGCACTTTTGCTTAATAAACCACGGCTCTATCTCTTACGGTTGATTTTTAAATTAATCAGAAAGTCTTCGTCGGTAGCGCTTCTCGGTAGCCTCTCCGTACAGAGACTAAGTCCGAATTGAAAATATTTTCACCGACGACGTATCTTTTAAATTTTATGTTCAGTTATGGGAGCGTAGTTGACGCACTTTTGCTTAATAAACCACGGCTCTATCTCTTACGGTTGATTTTTAAATAATTTCTAAAGTCGTCGTCGGCGACTCTTCACGGTAGCCACTCGGTAGGAAAAAATCTAAGTCCGAACTGAAGTTATTTTCACCGACGAGGTACCTTTTAAATGTTAGATTGAGTTATAGGAGGGTATTTGAAGCACTTTTGCTTAATAAACCACGGCTCTATCTCTTACGGTTGATTTTTAAATTAATCAGAAAGTCTTCGTCGGTAGCGCTTCTCGGTAGCCTCTCCCTACAGAGACTAAGTCCGAATTGAAAATATTTTCACCGACGACGTATCTTTTAAATGTTATGATCGGTTATGGGAGCGTATTTGACGCACTTTTTCTTAATAAACCACGGCTCTATCTCTTACGGTTGATTTTTAAATAATTTCTAAAGTCGTCGTCGGCGACTCTTCACGGTAGCCACTGGGTAGGAAAAAATCTAAGTCCGAAGTGAAATTATTTTCACCGACGAGGTACCTTTTAAATGTTAGATTGAGTTATAGGAGCGTATTTGAAGCACTTTTGCTTAATAAACCACGGCTCTATCTCTTACGGTTGATTTTTAAATTAATCAGAAAGTCTTCGTCGGTAGCGCTTCTCGGTAGCCTCTCCGTACAGAGACTAAGTCCGAATTGAAAATATTTTTTTACCGACGACGTATCTTTTAAATGTTATGTTCAGTTATGGGAGCGTATTTGACGCACTTTTGCTTAATAAACCACGGCTCTATCTCTAACGGTTGATTTTGAAATAATTTCTAAAGTCCTCGTCGGCGACTCTTCACGGTAGCCACTCGGTAGGAAAAAATCTAAGTCCGAACTGAAATTATTTTCACCGACGAGGTACCTTTTAAATGTTAGATTGAGTTATAGGAGGGTATTTGAAGCACTTTTGCTTAATAAACCACGGCTCTATCTCTTACGGTTGATTTTTAAATTAATCAGAAAGTCTTCGTCGGTAGCGGTTCTCGGTAGCCTCTCCCTACAGAGACTAAGTCCGAATTGAAAATATTTTCACCGACGACGTATCTTTTAAATGTTATGATCAGTTATGGGAGCGTATTTGACGCACTTTTTCTTAATAAACCACGGCTCTATCTCTTACGGTTGATTTTTAAATAATTTCTAAAGTCGTCGTCGGCGACCCTTCACGGTAGCCACTCGGTAGGAAAAAATCTAAGTCCGAACTGAAATTATTTTCACCGACGAGGTACCTTTTAAATGTTAGATTGAGTTATAGGAGCGTATTTGAAGCACTTTTGCTTAATAAACCACGGCTCTATCTCTTACGGTTGATTTTTAAATTAATCAGAAAGTCTTCGTCGGTAGCGCTTCTCGGTAGCCTCTCCCTACAGAGACTAAGTCCGAATTGAAAATATTTTCACCGACGACGTATCTTTTAAATGTTATGATCGGTTATGGGAGCGTATTTGACGCACTTTTTCTTAATAAACCACGGCTCTATCTCTTACGGTTGATTTTTAAATAATTTCTAAAGTCGTCGTCGGCGACCCTTCACGGTAGCCACTCGGTAGGAAAAAATCTAAGTCCGAACTGAAATTATTTTCACCGACGAGGTACCTTTTAAATGTTAGATTGAGTTATAGGAGCGTATTTGAAGCACTTTTGCTTAATAAACCACGGCTCTATCTCTTACGGTTGATTTTTAAATTAATCAGAAAGTCTTCGTCGGTAGCGCTTCTCGGTAGCCTCTCCGTACAGAGACTAAGTCCGAATTGAAAATATTTTCACCGACGACGTATCTTTTAAATTTTATGTTCAGTTATGGGAGCGTAGTTGACGCACTTTTGCTTAATAAACCACGGCTCTATCTCTTACGGTTGATTTTTAAATAATTTCTAAAGTCGTCGTCGGCGACTCTTCACGGTAGCCACTCGGTAGGAAAAAATCTAAGTCCGAACTGAAGTTATTTTCACCGACGAGGTACCTTTTAAATGTTAGATTGAGTTATAGGAGGGTATTTGAAGCACTTTTGCTTAATAAACCACGGCTCTATCTCTTACGGTTGATTTTTAAATTAATCAGAAAGTCTTCGTCGGTAGCGCTTCTCGGTAGCCTCTCCCTACAGAGACTAAGTCCGAATTGAAAATATTTTCACCGTCGACGTATCTTTTAAATGTTATGATCGGTTATGGGAGCGTATTTGACGCACTTTTTCTTAATAAACCACGGCTCTATCTCTTACGGTTGATTTTTAAATAATTTCTAAAGTCGTCGTCGGCGACTCTTCACGGTAGCCACTCGGTAGGAAAAAATCTAAGTCCGAAGTGAAATTATTTTCACCGACGAGGTACCTTTTAAATGTTAGATTGAGTTATAGGAGCGTATTTGAAGCACTTTTGCTTAATAAACCACGGCTCTATCTCTTACGGTTGATTTTTAAATTAATCAGAAAGTCTTCGTCGGTAGCGCTTCTCGGTAGCCTCTCCGTACAGAGACTAAGTCCGAATTGAAAATATTTTTTTACCGACGACGTATCTTTTAAATGTTATGTTCAGTTATGGGAGCGTATTTGACGCACTTTTGCTTAATAAACCACGGCTCTATCTCTAACGGTTGATTTTGAAATAATTTCTAAAGTCCTCGTCGGCGACTCTTCACGGTAGCCACTCGGTAGGAAAAAATCTAAGTCCGAACTGAAATTATTTTCACCGACGAGGTACCTTTTAAATGTTAGATTGAGTTATAGGAGGGTATTTGAAGCACTTTTGCTTAATAAACCACGGCTCTATCTCTTACGGTTGATTTTTAAATTAATCAGAAAGTCTTCGTCGGTAGCGGTTCTCGGTAGCCTCTCCCTACAGAGACTAAGTCCGAATTGAAAATATTTTCACCGACGACGTATCTTTTAAATGTTATGATCAGTTATGGGAGCGTATTTGACGCACTTTTTCTTAATAAACCACGGCTCTATCTCTTACGGTTGATTTTTAAATAATTTCTAAAGTCGCCGTCGGCGACCCTTCACGGTAGCCACTCGGTAGGAAAAAATCTAAGTCCGAACTGAAATTATTTTCACCGACGAGGTACCTTTTAAATGTTAGATTGAGTTATAGGAGCGTATTTGAAGCACTTTTGCTTAATAAACCACGGCTCTATCTCTTACGGTTGATTTTTAAATTAATCAGAAAGTCTTCGTCGGTAGCGCTTCTCGGTAGCCTCTCCCTACAGAGACTAAGTCCGAATTGAAAATATTTTCACCGACGACGTATCTTTTAAATGTTATGATCGGTTATGGGAGCGTATTTGACGCACTTTTTCTTAATAAACCACGGCTCTATCTCTTACGGTTGATTTTTAAATAATTTCTAAAGTCGTCGTCGGCGACTCTTCACGGTAGCCACTCGGTAGGAAAAAATCTAAGTCCGAACTGAAATTATTTTCACCGACGAGGTACCTTTTAAATGTTAGATTGAGTTATAGGAGCGTATTTGAAGCACTTTTGCTTAATAAACCACGGCTCTATCTCTTACGGTTGATTTTTAAATTAATCAGAAAGTCTTCGTCGGTAGCGCTTCTCGGTAGCCTCTCCGTACAGAGACTAAGTCCGAATTGAAAATATTTTCACCGACGACGTATCTTTTAAATTTTATGTTCAGTTATGGGAGCGTTGTTGACACACTTTTGCTTAATAAACCACGGCTCTATCTCTTACGGTTGATTTTTAAATAATTTCTAAAGTCGTCGTCGGCGACTCTTCACGGTAGCCACTCGGTAGGAAAAAATCTAAGTCCGAACTGAAATTATTTTCACCGACGAGGTACCTTTTAAATGTTAGATTGAGTTATAGGAGGGTATTTGAAGCACTTTTGCTTAATAAACCACGGCTCTATCTCTTACGGTTGATTTTTAAATTAATCAGAAAGTCTTCGTCGGTAGCGCTTCTCGGTAGCCTCTCCCTACAGAGACTAAGTCCGAATTGAAAATATTTTCACCGACGACGTATCTTTTAAATGTTATGATCAGTTATGGGAGCGTATTTGACGCACTTTTTCTTAATAAACCACGGCTCTATCTCTTACGGTTGATTTTTAAATAATTTCTAAAGTCGTCGTCGGCGACCCTTCACGGTAGCCACTCGGTAGGAAAAAATCTAAGTCCGAACTGAAATTATTTTCACCGACGAGGTACCTTTTAAATGTTAGATTGAGTTATAGGAGCGTATTTGAAGCACTTTTGCTTAATAAACCACGGCTCTATCTCTTACGGTTGATTTTTAAATTAATCAGAAAGTCTTCGTCGGTAGCGCTTCTCGGTAGCCTCTCCCTACAGAGACTAAGTCCGAATTGAAAATATTTTCACCGACGACGTATCTTTTAAATGTTATGATCGGTTATGGGAGCGTATTTGACGCACTTTTTCTTAATAAACCACGGCTCTATCTCTTACGGTTGATTTTTAAATAATTTCTAAAGTCGTCGTCGGCGACTCTTCACGGTAGCCACTCGGTAGGAAAAAATCTAAGTCCGAAGTGAAATTATTTTCACCGACGAGGTACCTTTTAAATGTTAGATTGAGTTATAGGAGCGTATTTGAAGCACTTTTGCTTAATAAACCACGGCTCTATCTCTTACGGTTGATTTTTAAATTAATCAGAAAGTCTTCGTCGGTAGCGCTTCTCGGTAGCCTCTCCGTACAGAGACTAAGTCCGAATTGAAAATATTTTTTTACCGACGACGTATCTTTTAAATGTTATGTTCAGTTATGGGAGCGTATTTGACGCACTTTTTCTTAATAAACCACGGCTCTATCTCTAACGGTTGATTTTGAAATAATTTCTAAAGTCCTCGTCGGCGACTCTTCACGGTAGCCACTCGGTAGGAAAAAATCTAAGTCCGAACTGAAATTATTTTCACCGACGAGGTACCTTTTAAATGTTAGATTGAGTTATAGGAGGGTATTTGAAGCACTTTTGCTTAATAAACCACGGCTCTATCTCTTACGGTTGATTTTTAAATTAATCAGAAAGTCTTCGTCGGTAGCGGTTCTCGGTAGCCTCTCCCTACAGAGACTAAGTCCGAATTGAAAATATTTTCACCGACGACGTATCTTTTAAATGTTATGATCGGTTATGGGAGCGTATTTGACGCACTTTTTCTTAATAAACCACGGCTCTATCTCTTACGGTTGATTTTTAAATAATTTCTAAAGTCGTCGTCGGCGACTCTTCACGGTAGCCACTCGGTAGGAAAAAATCTAAGTCCGAACTGAAGTTATTTTCACCGACGAGGTACCTTTTAAATGTTAGATTGAGTTATAGGAGGGTATTTGAAGCACTTTTGCTTAATAAACCACGGCTCTATCTCTTACGGTTGATTTTTAAATTAATCAGAAAGTCTTCGTCGGTAGCGCTTCTCGGTAGCCTCTCCCTACAGAGACTAAGTCCGAATTGAAAATATTTTCACCGACGACGTATCTTTTAAATGTTATGATCGGTTATGGGAGCGTATTTGACGCACTTTTTCTTAATAAACCACGGCTCTATCTCTTACGGTTGATTTTTAAATAATTTCTAAAGTCGTCGTCGGCGACTCTTCACGGTAGCCACTCGGTAGGAAAAAATCTAAGTCCGAAGTGAAATTATTTTCACCGACGAGGTACCTTTTAAATGTTAGATTGAGTTATAGGAGCGTATTTGAAGCACTTTTGCTTAATAAACCACGGCTCTATCTCTTACGGTTGATTTTTAAATTAATCAGAAAGTCTTCGTCGGTAGCGCTTCTCGGTAGCCTCTCCGTACAGAGACTAAGTCCGAATTGAAAATATTTTTTTACCGACGACGTATCTTTTAAATGTTATGTTCAGTTATGGGAGCGTATTTGACGCACTTTTGCTTAATAAACCACGGCTCTATCTCTAACGGTTGATTTTGAAATAATTTCTAAAGTCCTCGTCGGCGACTCTTCACGGTAGCCACTCGGTAGGAAAAAATCTAAGTCCGAACTGAAATTATTTTCACCGACGAGGTACCTTTTAAATGTTAGATTGAGTTATAGGAGGGTATTTGAAGCACTTTTGCTTAATAAACCACGGCTCTATCTCTTACGGTTGATTTTTAAATTAATCAGAAAGTCTTCGTCGGTAGCGGTTCTCGGTAGCCTCTCCCTACAGAGACTAAGTCCGAATTGAAAATATTTTCACCGACGACGTATCTTTTAAATGTTATGATCAGTTATGGGAGCGTATTTGACGCACTTTTTCTTAATAAACCACGGCTCTATCTCTTACGGTTGATTTTTAAATAATTTCTAAAGTCGTCGTCGGCGACCCTTCACGGTAGCCACTCGGTAGGAAAAAATCTAAGTCCGAACTGAAATTATTTTCACCGACGAGGTACCTTTTAAATGTTAGATTGAGTTATAGGAGCGTATTTGAAGCACTTTTGCTTAATAAACCACGGCTCTATCTCTTACGGTTGATTTTTAAATTAATCAGAAAGTCTTCGTCGGTAGCGCTTCTCGGTAGCCTCTCCCTACAGAGACTAAGTCCGAATTGAAAATATTTTCACCGACGACGTATCTTTTAAATGTTATGATCGGTTACGGGAGCGTATTTGACGCACTTTTTCTTAATAAACCACGGCTCTATCTCTTACGGTTGATTTTTAAATAATTTCTAAAGTCGTCGTCGGCGACTCTTCACGGTAGCCACTCGGTAGGAAAAAATCTAAGTCCGAAGTGAAATTATTTTCACCGACGAGGTACCTTTTAAATGTTAGATTGAGTTATAGGAGCGTATTTGAAGCACTTTTGCTTAATAAACCACGGCTCTATCTCTTACGGTTGATTTTTAAATTAATCAGAAAGTCTTCGTCGGTAGCGCTTCTCGGTAGCCTCTCCGTACAGAGACTAAGTCCGAATTGAAAATATTTTTTTACCGACGACGTATCTTTTAAATGTTATGTTCAGTTATGGGAGCGTATTTGACGCACTTTTGCTTAATAAACCACGGCTCTATCTCTAACGGTTGATTTTGAAATAATTTCTAAAGTCCTCGTCGGCGACTCTTCACGGTAGCCACTCGGTAGGAAAAAATCTAAGTCCGAACTGAAATTATTTTCACCGACGAGGTACCTTTTAAATGTTAGATTGAGTTATAGGAGGGTATTTGAAGCACTTTTGCTTAATAAACCACGGCTCTATCTCTTACGGTTGATTTTTAAATTAATCAGAAAGTCTTCGTCGGTAGCGGTTCTCGGTAGCCTCTCCCTACAGAGACTAAGTCCGAATTGAAAATATTTTCACCGACGACGTATCTTTTAAATGTTATGATCGGTTATGGGAGCGTATTTGACGCACTTTTTCTTAATAAACCACGGCTCTATCTCTTACGGTTGATTTTTAAATAATTTCTAAAGTCGTCGTCGGCGACTCTTCACGGTAGCCACTCGGTAGGAAAAAATCTAAGTCCGAAGTGAAATTATTTTCACCGACGAGGTACCTTTTAAATGTTAGATTGAGTTATAGGAGCGTATTTGAAGCACTTTTGCTTAATAAACCACGGCTCTATCTCTTACGGTTGATTTTTAAATTAATCAGAAAGTCTTCGTCGGTAGCGCTTCTCGGTAGCCTCTCCGTACAGAGACTAAGTCCGAATTGAAAATATTTTTTTACCGACGACGTATCTTTTAAATGTTATGTTCAGTTATGGGAGCGTATTTGACGCACTTTTGCTTAATAAACCACGGCTCTATCTCTAACGGTTGATTTTGAAATAATTTCTAAAGTCCTCGTCGGCGACTCTTCACGGTAGCCACTCGGTAGGAAAAAATCTAAGTCCGAACTGAAATTATTTTCACCGACGAGGTACCTTTTAAATGTTAGATTGAGTTATAGGAGGGTATTTGAAGCACTTTTGCTTAATAAACCACGGCTCTATCTCTTACGGTTGATTTTTAAATTAATCAGAAAGTCTTCGTCGGTAGCGGTTCTCGGTAGCCTCTCCCTACAGAGACTAAGTCCGAATTGAAAATATTTTCACCGACGACGTATCTTTTAAATGTTATTGTCGGTTATGGGAGCGTATTTGACGCACTTTTTCTTAATAAACCACGGCTCTATCTCTTACGGTTGATTTTTAAATAATTTCTAAAGTCGTCGTCGGCGACCCTTCACGGTAGCCACTCGGTAGGAAAAAATCTAAGTCCGAACTGAAATTATTTTCACCGACGAGGTACCTTTTAAATGTTAGATTGAGTTATAGGAGCGTATTTGAAGCACTTTTGCTTAATAAACCACGGCTCTATCTCTTACGGTTGATTTTTAAATTAATCAGAAAGTCTTCGTCGGTAGCGCTTCTCGGTAGCCTCTCCGTACAGAGACTAAGTCCGAATTGAAAATATTTTCACCGACGACGTATCTTTTAAATTTTATGTTCAGTTATGGGAGCGTTGTTGACGCACTTTTGCTTAATAAACCACGGCTCTATCTCTTACGGTTGATTTTTAAATAATTTCTAAAGTCGTCGTCGGCGACTCTTCACGGTAGCCACTCGGTAGGAAAAAATCTAAGTCCGAACTGAAATTATTTTCACCGACGAGGTACCTTTTAAATGTTAGATTGAGTTATAGGAGGGTATTTGAAGCACTTTTGCTTAATAAACCACGGCTCTATCTCTTACGGTTGATTTTTAAATTAATCAGAAAGTCTTCGTCGGTAGCGCTTCTCGGTAGCCTCTCCCTACAGAGACTAAGTCCGAATTGAAAATATTTTCACCGACGACGTATCTTTTAAATGTTATGATCAGTTATGGGAGCGTATTTGACGCACTTTTTCTTAATAAACCACGGCTCTATCTCTTACGGTTGATTTTTAAATAATTTCTAAAGTCGTCGTCGGCGACCCTTCACGGTAGCCACTCGGTAGGAAAAAATCTAAGTCCGAACTGAAATTATTTTCACCGACGAGGTACCTTTTAAATGTTAGATTGAGTTATAGGAGCGTATTTGAAGCACTTTTGCTTAATAAACCACGGCTCTATCTCTTACGGTTGATTTTTAAATTAATCAGAAAGTCTTCGTCGGTAGCGCTTCTCGGTAGCCTCTCCCTACAGAGACTAAGTCCGAATTGAAAATATTTTCACCGACGACGTATCTTTTAAATGTTATGATCGGTTATGGGAGCGTATTTGACGCACTTTTTCTTAATAAACCACGGCTCTATCTCTTACGGTTGATTTTTAAATAATTTCTAAAGTCGTCGTCGGCGACTCTTCACGGTAGCCACTCGGTAGGAAAAAATCTAAGTCCGAAGTGAAATTATTTTCACCGACGAGGTACCTTTTAAATGTTAGATTGAGTTATAGGAGCGTATTTGAAGCACTTTTGCTTAATAAACCACGGCTCTATCTCTTACGGTTGATTTTTAAATTAATCAGAAAGTCTTCGTCGGTAGCGCTTCTCGGTAGCCTCTCCGTACAGAGACTAAGTCCGAATTGAAAATATTTTTTTACCGACGACGTATCTTTTAAATGTTATGTTCAGTTATGGGAGCGTATTTGACGCACTTTTGCTTAAAAAACCACGGCTCTATCTCTAACGGTTGATTTTGAAATAATTTCTAAAGTCCTCGTCGGCGACTCTTCACGGTAGCCACTCGGTAGGAAAAAATCTAAGTCCGAACTGAAATTATTTTCACCGACGAGGTACCTTTTAAATGTTAGATTGAGTTATAGGAGGGTATTTGAAGCACTTTTGCTTAATAAACCACGGCTCTATCTCTTACGGTTGATTTTTAAATTAATCAGAAAGTCTTCGTCGGTAGCGGTTCTCGGTAGCCTCTCCCTACAGAGACTAAGTCCGAATTGAAAATATTTTCACCGACGACGTATCTTTTAAATGTTATGGTCAGTTATGGGAGCGTATTTGACGCACTTTTTCTTAATAAACCACGGCTCTATCTCTTACGGTTGATTTTTAAATAATTTCTAAAGTCGTCGTCGGCGACCCTTCACGGTAGCCACTCGGTAGGAAAAAATCTAAGTCCGAAGTGAAATTATTTTCACCGACGAGGTACCTTTTAAATGTTAGATTGAGTTATAGGAGCGTATTTGAAGCACTTTTGCTTAATAAACCACGGCTCTATCTCTTACGGTTGATTTTTAAATTAATCAGAAAGTCTTCGTCGGTAGCGCTTCTCGGTAGCCTCTCCGTACAGAGACTAAGTCCGAATTGAAAATATTTTTTTACCGACGACGTATCTTTTAAATGTTATGTTCAGTTATGGGAGCGTATTTGACGCACTTTTGCTTAATAAACCACGGCTCTATCTCTAACGGTTGATTTTGAAATAATTTCTAAAGTCCTCGTCGGCGACTCTTCACGGTAGCCACTCGGTAGGAAAAAATCTAAGTCCGAACTGAAATTATTTTCACCGACGAGGTACCTTTTAAATGTTAGATTGAGTTATAGGAGGGTATTTGAAGCACTTTTGCTTAATAAACCACGGCTCTATCTCTTACGGTTGATTTTTAAATAATTTCTAAAGTCGTCGTCGGCGACCCTTCACGGTAGCCACTCGGTAGGAAAAAATCTAAGTCCGAACTGAAATTATTTTCACCGACGAGGTACCTTTTAAATGTTAGATTGAGTTATAGGAGCGTATTTGAAGCACTTTTGCTTAATAAACCACGGCTCTATCTCTTACGGTTGATTTTTAAATTAATCAGAAAGTCTTCGTCGGTAGCGCTTCTCGGTAGCCTCTCCGTACAGAGACTAAGTCCGAATTGAAAATATTTTCACCGACGACGTATCTTTTAAATTTTATGTTCAGTTATGGGAGCGTAGTTGACGCACTTTTGCTTAATAAACCACGGCTCTATCTCTTACGGTTGATTTTTAAATAATTTCTAAAGTCGTCGTCGGCGACTCTTCACGGTAGCCACTCGGTAGGAAAAAATCTAAGTCCGAACTGAAATTATTTTCACCGACGAGGTACCTTTTAAATGTTAGATTGAGTTATAGGAGGGTATTTGAAGCACTTTTGCTTAATAAACCACGGCTCTATCTCTTACGGTTGATTTTTAAATTAATCAGAAAGTCTTCGTCGGTAGCGCTTCTCGGTAGCCTCTCCCTACAGAGACTAAGTCCGAATTGAAAATATTTTCACCGACGACGTATCTTTTAAATGTTATGATCAGTTATGGGAGCGTATTTGACGCACTTTTTCTTAATAAACCACGGCTCTATCTCTTACGGTTGATTTTTAAATAATTTCTAAAGTCGTCGTCGGCGACTCTTCACGGTAGCCACTCGGTAGGAAAAAATCTAAGTCCGAAGTGAAATTATTTTCACCGACGAGGTACCTTTTAAATGTTAGATTGAGTTATAGGAGCGTATTTGAAGCACTTTTGCTTAATAAACCACGGCTCTATCTCTTACGGTTGATTTTTAAATTAATCAGAAAGTCTTCGTCGGTAGCGCTTCTCGGTAGCCTCTCCGTACAGAGACTAAGTCCGAATTGAAAATATTTTTTTACCGACGACGTATCTTTTAAATGTTATGTTCAGTTATGGGAGCGTATTTGACGCACTTTTGCTTAAAAAACCACGGCTCTATCTCTAACGGTTGATTTTGAAATAATTTCTAAAGTCCTCGTCGGCGACTCTTCACGGTAGCCACTCGGTAGGAAAAAATCTAAGTCCGAACTGAAATTATTTTCACCGACGAGGTACCTTTTAAATGTTAGATTGAGTTATAGGAGGGTATTTGAAGCACTTTTGCTTAATAAACCACGGCTCTATCTCTTACGGTTGATTTTTAAATTAATCAGAAAGTCTTCGTCGGTAGCGGTTCTCGGTAGCCTCTCCCTACAGAGACTAAGTCCGAATTGAAAATATTTTCACCGACGACGTATCTTTTAAATGTTATGGTCAGTTATGGGAGCGTATTTGACGCACTTTTTCTTAATAAACCACGGCTCTATCTCTTACGGTTGATTTTTAAATAATTTCTAAAGTCGTCGTCGGCGACCCTTCACGGTAGCCACTCGGTAGGAAAAAATCTAAGTCCGAAGTGAAATTATTTTCACCGACGAGGTACCTTTTAAATGTTAGATTGAGTTATAGGAGCGTATTTGAAGCACTTTTGCTTAATAAACCACGGCTCTATCTCTTACGGTTGATTTTTAAATTAATCAGAAAGTCTTCGTCGGTAGCGCTTCTCGGTAGCCTCTCCGTACAGAGACTAAGTCCGAATTGAAAATATTTTTTTACCGACGACGTATCTTTTAAATGTTATGTTCAGTTATGGGAGCGTATTTGACGCACTTTTGCTTAATAAACCACGGCTCTATCTCTAACGGTTGATTTTGAAATAATTTCTAAAGTCCTCGTCGGCGACTCTTCACGGTAGCCACTCGGTAGGAAAAAATCTAAGTCCGAACTGAAATTATTTTCACCGACGAGGTACCTTTTAAATGTTAGATTGAGTTATAGGAGGGTATTTGAAGCACTTTTGCTTAATAAACCACGGCTCTATCTCTTACGGTTGATTTTTAAATAATTTCTAAAGTCGTCGTCGGCGACCCTTCACGGTAGCCACTCGGTAGGAAAAAATCTAAGTCCGAACTGAAATTATTTTCACCGACGAGGTACCTTTTAAATGTTAGATTGAGTTATAGGAGCGTATTTGAAGCACTTTTGCTTAATAAACCACGGCTCTATCTCTTACGGTTGATTTTTAAATTAATCAGAAAGTCTTCGTCGGTAGCGCTTCTCGGTAGCCTCTCCGTACAGAGACTAAGTCCGAATTGAAAATATTTTCACCGACGACGTATCTTTTAAATTTTATGTTCAGTTATGGGAGCGTAGTTGACGCACTTTTGCTTAATAAACCACGGCTCTATCTCTTACGGTTGATTTTTAAATAATTTCTAAAGTCGTCGTCGGCGACTCTTCACGGTAGCCACTCGGTAGGAAAAAATCTAAGTCCGAACTGAAATTATTTTCACCGACGAGGTACCTTTTAAATGTTAGATTGAGTTATAGGAGGGTATTTGAAGCACTTTTGCTTAATAAACCACGGCTCTATCTCTTACGGTTGATTTTTAAATTAATCAGAAAGTCTTCGTCGGTAGCGCTTCTCGGTAGCCTCTCCCTACAGAGACTAAGTCCGAATTGAAAATATTTTCACCGACGACGTATCTTTTAAATGTTATGATCAGTTATGGGAGCGTATTTGACGCACTTTTTCTTAATAAACCACGGCTCTATCTCTTACGGTTGATTTTTAAATAATTTCTAAAGTCGTCGTCGGCGACTCTTCACGGTAGCCACTCGGTAGGAAAAAATCTAAGTCCGAAGTGAAATTATTTTCACCGACGAGGTACCTTTTAAATGTTAGATTGAGTTATAGGAGCGTATTTGAAGCACTTTTGCTTAATAAACCACGGCTCTATCTCTTACGGTTGATTTTTAAATTAATCAGAAAGTCTTCGTCGGTAGCGCTTCTCGGTAGCCTCTCCGTACAGAGACTAAGTCCGAATTGAAAATATTTTCACCGACGACGTATCTTTTAAATTTTATGTTCAGTTATGGGAGCGTAGTTGACGCACTTTTGCTTAATAAACCACGGCTCTATCTCTTACGGTTGATTTTTAAATAATTTCTAAAGTCGTCGTCGGCGACTCTTCACGGTAGCCACTCGGTAGGAAAAAATCTAAGTCCGAACTGAAATTATTTTCACCGACGAGGTACCTTTTAAATGTTAGATTGAGTTATAGGAGGGTATTTGAAGCACTTTTGCTTAATAAACCACGGCTCTATCTCTTACGGTTGATTTTTAAATTAATCAGAAAGTCTTCGTCGGTAGCGCTTCTCGGTAGCCTCTCCCTACAGAGACTAAGTCCGAATTGAAAATATTTTCACCGACGACGTATCTTTTAAATGTTATGATCAGTTATGGGAGCGTATTTGACGCACTTTTTCTTAATAAACCACGGCTCTATCTCTTACGGTTGATTTTTAAATAATTTCTAAAGTCGTCGTCGGCGACTCTTCACGGTAGCCACTCGGTAGGAAAAAATCTAAGTCCGAAGTGAAATTATTTTCACCGACGAGGTACCTTTTAAATGTTAGATTGAGTTATAGGAGCGTATTTGAAGCACTTTTGCTTAATAAACCACGGCTCTATCTCTTACGGTTGATTTTTAAATTAATCAGAAAGTCTTCGTCGGTAGCGCTTCTCGGTAGCCTCTCCGTACAGAGACTAAGTCCGAATTGAAAATATTTTTTTACCGACGACGTATCTTTTAAATGTTATGTTCAGTTATGGGAGCGTATTTGACGCACTTTTGCTTAATAAACCACGGCTCTATCTCTAACGGTTGATTTTGAAATAATTTCTAAAGTCCTCGTCGGCGACTCTTCACGGTAGCCACTCGGTAGGAAAAAATCTAAGTCCGAACTGAAATTATTTTCACCGACGAGGTACCTTTTAAATGTTAGATTGAGTTATAGGAGGGTATTTGAAGCACTTTTGCTTAATAAACCACGGCTCTATCTCTTACGGTTGATTTTTAAATTAATCAGAAAGTCTTCGTCGGTAGCGCTTCTCGGTAGCCTCTCCCTACAGAGACTAAGTCCGAATTGAAAATATTTTCACCGACGACGTATCTTTTAAATGTTATGATCAGTTATGGGAGCGTATTTGACGCACTTTTTCTTAATAAACCACGGCTCTATCTCTTACGGTTGATTTTTAAATAATTTCTAAAGTCGTCGTCGGCGACTCTTCACGGTAGGCACTCGGTAGGAAAAAATCTAAGTCCGAACTGAAATTATTTTCACAGACGAGGTACCTTTTAAATGCTAGATTGAGTTATAGGAGCGTATTTGAAGCACTTTTGCTTAATAAACCACGGCTCTATCTCTTACGGTTGATTTTTAAATTAATCAGAAAGTCTTCGTCGGTAGCGGTTCTCGGTAGCCTCTCCCTACAGAGACTAAGTCCGAATTGAAAATATTTTCACCGACGACGTATCTTTTAAATGTTATGGTCAGTTATGGGAGCGTATTTGACGCACTTTTTCTTAATAAACCACGGCTCTATCTCTTACGGTTGATTTTTAAATAATTTCTAAAGTCGTCGTCGGCGACCCTTCACGGTAGCCACTCGGTAGGAAAAAATCTAAGTCCGAACTGAAATTATTTTCACCGACGAGGTACCTTTTAAATGTTAGATTGAGTTATAGGAGCGTATTTGAAGCACTTTTGCTTAATAAACCACGGCTCTATCTCTTACGGTTGATTTTTAAATTAATCAGAAAGTCTTCGTCGGTAGCGCTTCTCGGTAGCCTCTCCGTACAGAGACTAAGTCCGAATTGAAAATATTTTCACCGACGACGTATCTTTTAAATTTTATGTTCAGTTATGGGAGCGTTGTTGACGCACTTTTGCTTAATAAACCACGGCTCTATCTCTTACGGTTGATTTTTAAATAATTTCTAAAGTCGTCGTCGGCGACTCTTCACGGTAGCCACTCGGTAGGAAAAAATCTAAGTCCGAACTGAAATTATTTTCACCGACGAGGTACCTTTTAAATGTTAGATTGAGTTATAGGAGGGTATTTGAAGCACTTTTGCTTAATAAACCACGGCTCTATCTCTTACGGTTGATTTTTAAATTAATCAGAAAGTCTTCGTCGGTAGCGCTTCTCGGTAGCCTCTCCCTACAGAGACTAAGTCCGAATTGAAAATATTTTCACCGACGACGTATCTTTTAAATGTTATGATCAGTTATGGGAGCGTATTTGACGCACTTTTTCTTAATAAACCACGGCTCTATCTCTTACGGTTGATTTTTAAATAATTTCTAAAGTCGTCGTCGGCGACCCTTCACGGTAGCCACTCGGTAGGAAAAAATCTAAGTCCGAACTGAAATTATTTTCACCGACGAGGTACCTTTTAAATGTTAGATTGAGTTATAGGAGCGTATTTGAAGCACTTTTGCTTAATAAACCACGGCTCTATCTCTTACGGTTGATTTTTAAATTAATCAGAAAGTCTTCGTCGGTAGCGCTTCTCGGTAGCCTCTCCCTACAGAGACTAAGTCCGAATTGAAAATATTTTCACCGACGACGTATCTTTTAAATGTTATGATCGGTTATGGGAGCGTATTTGACGCACTTTTTCTTAATAAACCACGGCTCTATCTCTTACGGTTGATTTTTAAATAATTTCTAAAGTCGTCGTCGGCGACTCTTCACGGTAGCCACTCGGTAGGAAAAAATCTAAGTCCGAAGTGAAATTATTTTCACCGACGAGGTACCTTTTAAATGTTAGATTGAGTTATAGGAGCGTATTTGAAGCACTTTTGCTTAATAAACCACGGCTCTATCTCTTACGGTTGATTTTTAAATTAATCAGAAAGTCTTCGTCGGTAGCGCTTCTCGGTAGCCTCTCCGTACAGAGACTAAGTCCGAATTGAAAATATTTTTTTACCGACGACGTATCTTTTAAATGTTATGATCAGTTATGGGAGCGTATTTGACGCACTTTTGCTTAATAAACCACGGCTCTATCTCTAACGGTTGATTTTGAAATAATTTCTAAAGTCCTCGTCGGCGACTCTTCACGGTAGCCACTCGGTAGGAAAAAATCTAAGTCCGAACTGAAATTATTTTCACCGACGAGGTACCTTTTAAATGTTAGATTGAGTTATAGGAGGGTATTTGAAGCACTTTTGCTTAATAAACCACGGCTCTATCTCTTACGGTTGATTTTTAAATTAATCAGAAAGTCTTCGTCGGTAGCGGTTCTCGGTAGCCTCTCCCTACAGAGACTAAGTCCGAATTGAAAATATTTTCACCGACGACGTATCTTTTAAATGTTATGGTCAGTTATGGGAGCGTATTTGACGCACTTTTTCTTAATAAACCACGGCTCTATCTCTTACGGTTGATTTTTAAATAATTTCTAAAGTCGTCGTCGGCGACTCTTCACGGTAGCCACTCGGTAGGAAAAAATCTAAGTCCGAAGTGAAATTATTTTCACCGACGAGGTACCTTTTAAATGTTAGATTGAGTTATAGGAGCGTATTTGAAGCACTTTTGCTTAATAAACCACGGCTCTATCTCTTACGGTTGATTTTTAAATTAATCAGAAAGTCTTCGTCGGTAGCGCTTCTCGGTAGCCTCTCCGTACAGAGACTAAGTCCGAATTGAAAATATTTTTTTACCGACGACGTATCTTTTAAATGTTATGTTCAGTTATGGGAGCGTATTTGACGCACTTTTGCTTAATAAACCACGGCTCTATCTCTAACGGTTGATTTTGAAATAATTTCTAAAGTCCTCGTCGGCGACTCTTCACGGTAGCCACTCGGTAGGAAAAAATCTAAGTCCGAACTGAAATTATTTTCACCGACGAGGTACCTTTTAAATGTTAGATTGAGTTATAGGAGGGTATTTGAAGCACTTTTGCTTAATAAACCACGGCTCTATCTCTTACGGTTGATTTTTAAATAATTTCTAAAGTCGTCGTCGGCGACCCTTCACGGTAGCCACTCGGTAGGAAAAAATCTAAGTCCGAACTGAAATTATTTTCACCGACGAGGTACCTTTTAAATGTTAGATTGAGTTATAGGAGCGTATTTGAAGCACTTTTGCTTAATAAACCACGGCTCTATCTCTTACGGTTGATTTTTAAATTAATCAGAAAGTCTTCGTCGGTAGCGCTTCTCGGTAGCCTCTCCGTACAGAGACTAAGTCCGAATTGAAAATATTTTCACCGACGACGTATCTTTTAAATTTTATGTTCAGTTATGGGAGCGTAGTTGACGCACTTTTGCTTAATAAACCACGGCTCTATCTCTTACGGTTGATTTTTAAATAATTTCTAAAGTCGTCGTCGGCGACTCTTCACGGTAGCCACTCGGTAGGAAAAAATCTAAGTCCGAACTGAAATTATTTTCACCGACGAGGTACCTTTTAAATGTTAGATTGAGTTATAGGAGGGTATTTGAAGCACTTTTGCTTAATAAACCACGGCTCTATCTCTTACGGTTGATTTTTAAATTAATCAGAAAGTCTTCGTCGGTAGCGCTTCTCGGTAGCCTCTCCCTACAGAGACTAAGTCCGAATTGAAAATATTTTCACCGACGACGTATCTTTTAAATGTTATGATCAGTTATGGGAGCGTATTTGACGCACTTTTTCTTAATAAACCACGGCTCTATCTCTTACGGTTGATTTTTAAATAATTTCTAAAGTCGTCGTCGGCGACTCTTCACGGTAGCCACTCGGTAGGAAAAAATCTAAGTCCGAAGTGAAATTATTTTCACCGACGAGGTACCTTTTAAATGTTAGATTGAGTTATAGGAGCGTATTTGAAGCACTTTTGCTTAATAAACCACGGCTCTATCTCTTACGGTTGATTTTTAAATTAATCAGAAAGTCTTCGTCGGTAGCGCTTCTCGGTAGCCTCTCCGTACAGAGACTAAGTCCGAATTGAAAATATTTTCACCGACGACGTATCTTTTAAATTTTATGTTCAGTTATGGGAGCGTAGTTGACGCACTTTTGCTTAATAAACCACGGCTCTATCTCTTACGGTTGATTTTTAAATAATTTCTAAAGTCGTCGTCGGCGACTCTTCACGGTAGCCACTCGGTAGGAAAAAATCTAAGTCCGAACTGAAATTATTTTCACCGACGAGGTACCTTTTAAATGTTAGATTGAGTTATAGGAGGGTATTTGAAGCACTTTTGCTTAATAAACCACGGCTCTATCTCTTACGGTTGATTTTTAAATTAATCAGAAAGTCTTCGTCGGTAGCGCTTCTCGGTAGCCTCTCCCTACAGAGACTAAGTCCGAATTGAAAATATTTTCACCGACGACGTATCTTTTAAATGTTATGATCAGTTATGGGAGCGTATTTGACGCACTTTTTCTTAATAAACCACGGCTCTATCTCTTACGGTTGATTTTTAAATAATTTCTAAAGTCGTCGTCGGCGACTCTTCACGGTAGCCACTCGGTAGGAAAAAATCTAAGTCCGAAGTGAAATTATTTTCACCGACGAGGTACCTTTTAAATGTTAGATTGAGTTATAGGAGCGTATTTGAAGCACTTTTGCTTAATAAACCACGGCTCTATCTCTTACGGTTGATTTTTAAATTAATCAGAAAGTCTTCGTCGGTAGCGCTTCTCGGTAGCCTCTCCGTACAGAGACTAAGTCCGAATTGAAAATATTTTTTTACCGACGACGTATCTTTTAAATGTTATGTTCAGTTATGGGAGCGTATTTGACGCACTTTTGCTTAATAAACCACGGCTCTATCTCTAACGGTTGATTTTGAAATAATTTCTAAAGTCCTCGTCGGCGACTCTTCACGGTAGCCACTCGGTAGGAAAAAATCTAAGTCCGAACTGAAATTATTTTCACCGACGAGGTACCTTTTAAATGTTAGATTGAGTTATAGGAGGGTATTTGAAGCACTTTTGCTTAATAAACCACGGCTCTATCTCTTACGGTTGATTTTTAAATTAATCAGAAAGTCTTCGTCGGTAGCGCTTCACGGTAGCCTCTCCCTACAGAGGCTAAGTCCGAATTGAAAATATTTTCACCGACGACGTATCTTTTAAATGTTATGATCAGTTATGGGAGCGTATTTGACGCACTTTTTCTTAATAAACCACGGCTCTATCTCTTACGGTTGATTTTTAAATAATTTCTAAAGTCGTCGTCGGCGACTCTTCACGGTAGGCACTCGGTAGGAAAAAATCTAAGTCCGAACTGAAATTATTTTCACAGACGAGGTACCTTTTAAATGCTAGATTGAGTTATAGGAGCGTATTTGAAGCACTTTTGCTTAATAAACCACGGCTCTATCTCTTACGGTTGATTTTTAAATTAATCAGAAAGTCTTCGTCGGTAGCGGTTCTCGGTAGCCTCTCCCTACAGAGACTAAGTCCGAATTGAAAATATTTTCACCGACGACGTATCTTTTAAATGTTATGATCAGTTATGGGAGCGTATTTGACGCACTTTTTCTTAATAAACCACGGCTCTATCTCTTACGGTTGATTTTTAAATAATTTCTAAAGTCGTCGTCGGCGACTCTTCACGGTAGCCACTCGGTAGGAAAAAATCTAAGTCCGAACTGAAATTATTTTCACCGACGAGGTACCTTTTAAATGTTAGATTGAGTTATAGGAGCGTATTTGAAGCACTTTTGCTTAATAAACCACGGCTCTATCTCTTACGGTTGATTTTTAAATAATTTCTAAAGTCGTCGTCGGCGACTCTTCACGGTAGCCACTCGGTAGGAAAAAATCTAAGTCCGAACTGAAATTATTTTCACCGACGAGGTACCTTTTAAACGTTAGATTGAGTTATAGGCGCGTATTTGAAGCACTTTTGCTTAATAAACAACGGCTCTATCTCTTACGGTTGATTTTTAAATTAATCAGAAAGTCTTCGTCTGTAGCGGTTCTCGGTAGCCTCTCCCTACAGAGACTAAGTCCGAATTGAAAATATTTTCACTGACGACGTATCTTTTAAATGTTATGTTCAGTTATGGGAGCGTATTTGACGCACTTTTGCTTAATAAACCACGGCTCTATCTCTTACGGTTGATTTTTAAATAATTTCTAAAGTCGTCGTCGGCGACTCTTCACGGTAGCCACTGGGTAGGAAAAAATCTAAGTCCGACCTGTAAATATTTTCACCGACGAGGTACCTTTTAAATGTTTGACTGAGTTATAGGAGCGTATTTGAAGCACTTTTGCTTAATAAACCACGGCTCTATCTCTTTCGGTTGATTTTTAAATTAATCAGAAAGTCTTCGTCGGTAGCGGTTCTCGGTAGCCTCTCCCTACAGAGACTAAGTCCGAATTGAAAATATTTTCACCGACGACGTATCTTTTAAATGTTATGATCAGTTATGGGAGCGTATTTGACGCACTTTTTCTTAATAAACCACGGCTCTATCTCTTTCGGTTGATTTTTAAATAATTTCTAAAGTCGTCGTCGGCGACTCTTCACGGTAGCCACTGGGTAGGAAAAAATCTAAGTCCGACCTGTAAATATTTTCACCGACGAGGTACCTTTTAAATGTTTGACTGAGTTATAGGAGCGTATTTGAAGCACTTTTGCTTAATAAACCACGGCTCTATCTCTTTCGGTTGATTTTTAAATTAATCAGAAAGTCTTCGTCGGTAGCGCTTCTCGGTAGCCTCTCCGTACAGAGACTAAGTCCGAATTGAAAATATTTTCACCGACGACGTATCTTTTAAATGTTATGATCAGTTATGGGAGCGTATTTGACGCACTTTTTCTTAATAAACCACGGCTCTATCTCTTACGGTTGATTTTTAAATAATTTCTAAAGTCGTCGTCGGCGACTCTTCACGGTAGCCACTCGGTAGGAAAAAATCTAAGTCCGAACTGAAATTATTTTCACCGACGAGGTACCTTTTAAACGTTAGATTGAGTTATAGGCGCGTATTTGAAGCACTTTTGCTTAATAAACAACGGCTCTATCTCTTACGGTTGATTTTTAAATTAATCAGAAAGTCTTCGTCTGTAGCGGTTCTCGGTAGCCTCTACCTACAGAGACTAAGTCCGAATTGAAAATATTTTCACTGACGACGTATCTTTTAAATGTTATGTTCAGTTATGGGAGCGTATTTGACGCACTTTTGCTTAATAAACCACGGCTCTATCTCTTACGGTTGATTTTTAAATAATTTCTAAAGTCGTCGTCGGCGACTCTTCACGGTAGCCACTGGGTAGGAAAAAATCTAAGTCCGACCTGTAAATATTTTCACCGACGAGGTACCTTTTAAATGTTTGACTGAGTTATAGGAGCGTATTTGAAGCACTTTTGCTTAATAAACCACGGCTCTATCTCTTTCGGTTGATTTTTAAATTAATCAGAAAGTCTTCGTCGGTAGCGGTTCTCGGTAGCCTCTCCCTACAGAGACTAAGTCCGAATTGAAAATATTTTCACCGACGACGTATCTTTTAAATGTTATGATCAGTTATGGGAGCGTATTTGACGCACTTTTTCTTAATAAACCACGGCTCTATCTCTTTCGGTTGATTTTTAAATAATTTCTAAAGTCGTCGTCGGCGACTCTTCACGGTAGCCACTCGGTAGGAAAAAATCTATTCCGAACTGAAATTATTTTCACCGACGAGGTACCTTTTAAATGTTAGATTGAGTTATAGGAGCGTATTTGAAGCACTTTTGCTTAATAAACCACGGCTCTATCTCTTACGGTTGATTTTTAATTAATCAGAAAGTCTTCGTCGGTAGCGCTTCTCGGTAGCCTCTCCGTACAGAGACTAAGTCCGAATTGAAAATATTTTCACCGACGACGTATCTTTTAAATGTTATGATCAGTTATGGGAGCGTATTTGAGGCACTTTTGCATAATAAACCACGGCTCTATCTCTTACGGTTGATTTTAAAATACTTTCTAAAGTCGTCGTCGGCGACTCTTCACGGTAGGCACTCGGTAGGAAAAAATCTAAGTCCGAACTGAAATTATTTTCACAGACGAGGTACCTTTTAAACGTTAGATTGAGTTATAGGAGCGTATTTGAAGCACTTTTGCTTAATAAACCACGGCTCTATCTCTTACGGTTGATTTTTAAATTAATCAGAAAGTCTTCGTCTGTAGCGGTTCTCGGTAGCCTCTCCCTACAGAGACTAAGTCCGAATTGAAAATATTTTCACTGACGACGTATCTTTTAAATGTTATGTTCAGTTATGGGAGCGTATTTGACGCACTTTTGCTTAATAAACCACGGCTCTATCTCTTACGGTTGATTTTTAAATAATTTCTAAAGTCGTCGTCGGCGACTCTTCACGGTAGCCACTGGGTAGGAAAAAATCTAAGTCCGACCTGTAAATATTTTCACCGACGAGGTACCTTTTAAATGTTTGACTGAGTTATAGGAGCGTATTTGAAGCACTTTTGCTTAATAAACCACGGCTCTATCTCTTTCGGTTGATTTTTAAATTAATGAGAAAATCTTCGTCGGTAGCGGTTCTCGGTAGCCTCTCCCTACAGAGACTAAGTCCGAATTGAAAATATTTTCACTGACGACGTATCTTTTAAATGTTATGATCAGTTATGGGACCGTATTTGAGGCACTTTTGCATAATAAACCACGGCTCTATCTCTTACGGTTGATTTTTAAATTAATCAGAAAGTCTTCGTCGGTAGCGCTTCTCGGTAGCCTCTCCCTACAGAGACTAAGTCCGAATTGAAAATATTTTCACCGACGACGTATCTTTTAAATGTTATGATCAGTTATGGGAGCGTATTTGACGCACTTTTTCTTAATAAACCACGGCTCTATCTCTTTCGGTTGATTTTTAAATAATTTCTAAAGTCGTCGTCGGCGACTCTTCACGGTAGCCACTCGGTAGGAAAAAATCTAATTCCGAACTGAAATTATTTTCACCGACGAGGTACCTTTTAAATGTTAGATTGAGTTATAGGAGCGTATTTGAAGCACTTTTGCTTAATAAACCACGGCTCTATCTCTTACGGTTGATTTTTAAATTAATCAGAAAGTCTTCGTCGGTAGCGCTTCTCGGTAGCCTCTCCCTAGAGAGACTAAGTCCGAATTGAAAATATTTTCACCGACGACGTATCTTTTAAATGTTATGATCAGTTATGGGAGCGTATTTGAGGCACTTTTGCATAATAAACCACGGCTCTATCTCTTACGGTTGATTTTAAAATACTTTCTAAAGTCGTCGTCGGCGACTCTTCACGGTAGGCACTCGGTAGGAAAAAATCTAAGTCCGACCTGTAAATATTTTCACCGACGAGGTACCTTTTAAATGTTAGACTGAGTTATAGGAGCGTATTTGAAGCACTTTTGCTTAATAAACCACGGCTCTATATCTTACGGTTGATTTTTAAATTAATCAGAAAGTCTTCGTCTGTAGCGGTTCTCGGTAGCCTCTCCCTACAGAGACTAAGTCCGAATTGAAAATATTTTCACCGACGACGTATCTTTTAAATGTTATGTTCAGTTATGGGAGCGTATTTGACGCACTTTTGCTTAATAAACCACGGCTCTATCTCTTACGGTTGATTTTTAAATTAATCAGAAAGTCTTCGTCGGTAGCGCTTCTCGGTAGCCTCTCCGTACAGAGACTAAGTCCGAATTGAAAATATTTTCACCGACGACGTATCTTTTAAATGTTATGTTCAGTTATGGGAGCGTATTTGACGCACTTTTGCTTAATAAACCACGGCTCTATCTCTTACGGTTGATTTTTAAATTAATCAGAAAGCCTTCGTCGGTAGCGCTTCTCGGTAGCCTCTCCGTACAGAGACTAAGTCCGAATTGAAAATATTTTCACCGACGACGTATCTTTTAAATGTTATGTTCAGTTATGGGAGCGTATTTGACGCACTTTTTCTTAATAAACCACGGCTCTATCTCTTACGGTTGATTTTTAAATAATTTCTAAAGTCGTCGTCGGCGACTCTTCACGGTAGCCACTCGGTAGGAAAAAATCTAAGTCCGAACTGTAATTAGTTTCACCGACGAGGTACATTTAAATGTTAGATTGAGTTATAGGAGCGTATTTGAAGCACTTTTGCTTAATAAACCACAGCTCTATCTCTTTCGGTTGATTTTTAAATTAATCAGAAAGTCTTCGTCGGTAGCGGTTCTCGGTAGCCTCTCCCTACAGAGACTAAGTCCGAATTGAAAATATTTGCACTGACGACGTATCTTTAAATGTTATGATCAGTTATGGGAGCGTATTTGACGCACTTTTGCATAATAAACCACGGCTCCATCTCTTACGGTTGATTTTAAAATACTTTCTAAAGTCGTCGTCGGCGACTCTTCACCGTAGCCACTCGGTAGGAAAAAATCTAAGTCCGAACTGTAATTATTTTCACCGACGAGGTACCTTTTAAATGTTCGATTGAGTTATAGGAGCGTATTTAAAGCACTTTTGCTTAATAAACCACGGTTCTATCTCTTTCGGTTGATTTTTAAATTAATCAGAAAGTCTTCGTCGGTAGCGGTACTCGGTAGCCTCTGCCTACAGAGACTAAGTCCGAATTGAAAATATTTTCACTGAGGACGTATCTTTTAAATCTTAAGATCAGTTATGGGAGCGTATTTGACGCACTTTTGCTTAATAAACCACGGCTCTATCTCTTACGGTTGATTTTTAAATAATTTCTAAAGTCGTCGTCGGCGACTCTTCACGGTAGCCACTCGGTAGGAAAAAATCTAAGTCCGAACTGTAATTATTTTCACCGACGAGGTACCTTTTATATGTTAGATTGAGTTATAGGAGCGTATTTGAAGCACTTTTGCTTAATAAACAACGGCTCTATCTCTTTCGGTTGATTTTTAAATTAATCAGAAAGTCTTCGTCGGTAGCGGTTCTCGGTAGCCTCTCCCTACAGAGATCAAGTCCGCATTGAAAATATTTTCACCGACGACGTATCTTTTAAATGTTATGTTCAGTTATGGGAGCGTATTTGACGCACTTTTGCTTAATAAACCACGGCTCTATCTCTTACGGTTGATTTTTAAATAATTTCTAAAGTCGTCGTCGGCGACTCTTCGGGGTAGCCACTCGGTAGGAAAAAATCTAAGTCCGAACTGAAATTAGTTTCACCGACGAGGTACCTTTTAAATGTTAGATTGAGTTATAGGAGCGTATTTGAAGCACTTTTGCTTTATAAACCACGGCTCTATCTCTTACGGTTGATTTTTAAATTAATCAGAAAGTCTTCGTCGGTAGCGCTTCTCGGTAGCCTCTCCGTACAGAGACTAAGTCCGAATTGAAAATATTTTCACCGACGACGTATCTTTTAAATGTTATGTTCAGTTATGGGAGCGTATTTGAGGCACTTTTGCATAATAAACCACGGCTCTATCTCTTACGGTTGATTTTAAAATACTTTCTGAAGTCGTCGTCGGCGACTCTGCACGGTAGGCACTCGGTAGGACAAAATCTAAGTCCGAACTGAAATTATTTTCACAGACGAGGTACCTTTTAAATATTAGATTGAGTTATAGGAGCGTATTTGAAGCACTTTTGCTTAATAAACCACGGCTCTATCTCTTACGGTTGATTTTTAAATTAATCAGAAAGTCTTCGTCGGTAGCGGTTCTCGGTAGCCTCTCCCTACAGAGACTAAGTCCGAATTGAAAATATTTGCACTGACGACGTATCTTTAAATGTTATGATCAGTTATGGGAGCGTATTTGACGCACTTTTTCTTAATAAACCACGGCTCTATCTCTTACGGTTGATTTTTAAATAATTTCTAAAGTCGTCGTCGGCGACTCTTCACGGTAGCCACTCGGTAGGAAAAAATCTAAGTCCGAACTGTAATTATTTTCACCGACGAGGTACCTTTTAAATGTTAGATTGAGTTATAGGAGCGTATTTGAAGCACTTTTGCTTTATAAACCACGGCTCTATCTCTTACGGTTGATTTTTAAATAAATCAGAAAGTCTTCGTCGGTAGCGCTTCTCGGTAGCCTCTCCGTACAGAGACTAAGTCCGAATTGAAAATATTTTCACCGACGACGTATCTTTTAAATGTTATGTTCAGTTATGGGAGCGTATTTGACGCACTTTTGCTTAATAACCCACGGCTCTATCTCTTACGGTTGATTTTTAAATAATTTCTAAAGTCGTCGTCGGCGACTCTTCACGGTAGCCACTCGGTAGGAAAAAATCTAAGTCCGAACTGAAATTAGTTTCACCGACGAGGTACCTTTTAAATGTTAGATTGAGTTATAGGAGCGTATTTGAAGCACTTTTGCTTAATAAACCACGGTTCTATCTCTTTCGGTTGATTTTTAAATTAATCAGAAAGTCTTCGTCGGTAGCGGTTCTCGGTAGCCTCTCCCTACAGAGACTAAGTCCGAATTGAAAATATTTTCACTGACGACGTATCTTTTAAATGTTATGATCAGTTATGGGAGCGTATTTGACGCACTTTTGCATAATAAACCACGGCTCCATCTCTTACGGTTGATTTTAAAATACTTTCTAAAGTCGTCGTCGGCGACTCTTCACCGTAGCCACTCGGTAGGAAAAAATCTAAGTCCGAACTGTAATTATTTTCACCGACGAGGTACCTTTTAAATGTTCGATTGAGTTATAGGAGCGTATTTAAAGCACTTTTGCTTTATAAACCACGGCTCTATCTCTTACGGTTGATTTTTAAATTAATCAGAAAGTCTTCGTCGGTAGCGGTACTCGGTAGCCTCTGCCTACAGAGACTAAGTCCGAATTGAAAATATTTTCACTGAGGACGTATCTTTTAAATGTTAAGATCAGTTATGGGAGCGTATTTGACGCACTTTTGCTTAATAAACCACGGCTCTATCTCTTACGGTTGATTTTTAAATAATTTCTAAAGTCGTCGTCGGCGACTCTTCACGGTAGCCACTCGGTAGGAAAAAATCTAAGTCCGAACTGAAATTAGTTTCACCGACGAGGTACCTTTTAAATGTTAGATTGAGTTATAGGAGCGTATTTGAAGCACTTTTGCTTAATAAACCACGGTTCTATCTCTTTCGGTTGATTTTTAAATTAATCAGAAAGTCTTCGTCGGTAGCGGTTCTCGGTAGCCTCTCCCTACAGAGACTAAGTCCGAATTGAAAATATTTTCACTGAGGACGTATCTTTTAAATGTTAAGATCAGTTATGGGAGCGTATTTGACGCACTTTTGCTTAATAAACCACGGCTCTATCTCTTACGGTTGATTTTTAAATAATTTCTAAAGTCGTCGTCGGCGACTCTTCACGGTAGCCGCTCGGTAGGAAAAAATCTAAGTCCGAACTGAAATTATTTTCACCGACGAGGTACCTTTTATATGTTAGATTGAGTTATAGGAGCGTATTTGAAGCACTTTTGCTTAATAAACCACGGCTCTATCTCTTTCGGTTGATTTTTAAATTAATCAGAAAGACTTCGTCGGTAGCGGTACTCGGTAGCCTCTGCCTACAGAGACTAAGTCCGAATTGAAAATATTTTCACTGACGACGTATCTTTTAAATGTTAAGATCAGTTATGGGAGCGTATTTGACGCACTTTTGCTTAATAAACCACGGCTCTATCTCTTACGGTTGATTTTTAAATAATTTCTAAAGTCGTCGTCGGCGACTCTTCACGGTAGCCACTCGGTAGGAAAAAATCTAAGTCCGAACTGTAATTATTTTCACCGACGAGGTACCTTTTATATGTTAGATTGAGTTATAGGAGCGTATTTGAAGCACTTTTGCTTAATAAACAACGGCTCTATCTCTTTCGGTTGATTTTTAAATTAATCAGAAAGTCTTCGTCGGTAGCGGTTCTCGGTAGCCTCTCCCTACAGAGATCAAGTCCGCATTGAAAATATTTTCACCGACGACGTATCTTTTAAATGTTATGTTCAGTTATGGGAGCGTATTTGACGCACTTTTGCTTAATAAACCACGGCTCTATCTCTTACGGTTGATTTTTAAATAATTTCTAAAGTCGTCGTCGGCGACTCTTCACGGTAGCCACTCGGTAGGAAAAAATCTAAGTCCGAACTGAAATTATTTTCACAGACGAGGTACCTTTTAAATGTTAGATTGAGTTATAGGAGCGTATTTGAAGCACTTTTGCTTTATAAACCACGGCTCTATCTCTTACGGTTGATTTTTAAATTAATCAGAAAGTCTTCGTCGGTAGCGCTTCTCGGTAGCCTCTCCGTACAGAGACTAAGTCCGAATTGAAAATATTTTCACCGACGACGTATCTTTTAAATGTTATGTTCAGTTATGGGAGCGTATTTGACGCACTTTTGCTTAATAACCCACGGCTCTATCTCTTACGGTTGATTTTTAAATAATTTCTAAGGTCGTCGTCGGCGACTCTTCACGGTAGCCACTCGGTAGGAAAAAATCTAAGTCCGAACTGAAATTAGTTTCACCGACGAGGTACCTTTTAAATGTTAGATTGAGTTATAGGAGCGTATTTGAAGCACTTTTGCTTAATAAACCACGGTTCTATCTCATTCGGTTGATTTTTAAATTAATCAGAAAGTCTTCGTCGGTAGCGGTTCTCGGTAGCCTCTCCCTACAGAGACTAAGTCCGAATTGAAAATATTTTCACTGACGACGTATCTTTTAAATGTTATGATCAGTTATGGGAGCGTATTTGACGCACTTTTTCTTAATAAACCACGGCTCTATCTCTTACGGTTGATTTTTAAATAATTTCTAAAGTCGTCGTCGGCGACTCTTCACGGTAGCCACTCGGTAGGAAAAAATCTAAGTCCGAACTGTAATTATTTTCACCGACGAGGTACCTTTTATATGTTAGATTGAGTTATAGGAGCGTATTTGAAGCACTTTTGCTTAATAAACCACGGCTCTATCTCTTTCGGTTGATTTTTAAATTAATCAGAAAGTCTTCGTCGGTAGCGGTTCTCGGTAGCCTCTCCCTACAGAGACTAAGTCCGAATTGAAAATATTTTCACTGACGACGTATCTTTTAAATATTATGATCAGTTATGGGAGCGTATTTGACGCACTTTTTCTTAATAAACCACGGCTCTATCTCTTACGGTTGATTTTTAAATAATTTCTAAAGTCGTCGTCGGCGACTCTTCACGGTAGCCACTCGGTAGGAAAAAATCTAAGTACGAACTGTAATTAGTTTCACCGACGAGGTACCTTTTAAATGTTAGATTGAGTTATAGGAGCGTATTTGAAGCACTTTTGCTTAATAAACCACGGCTCTATCTCTTTCGGTTGATTTTTAAATTAATCAGAAAGTCTTCGTCGGTAGCGGTTCTCGGTAGCCTCTCCCTACAGAGACTAAGTCCGAATTGAAAATATTTTCACTGACGACGTATCTTTTAAATGTTATGATCAGTTATGGGAGCGTATTTGACGCACTTTTGCATAATAAACCACGGCTCCATCTCTTACGGTTGATTTTAAAATACTTTCTAAAGTCGTCGTCGGCGACTCTTCACCGTAGCCACTCGGTAGGAAAAAATCTAAGTCCGAACTGTAATTATTTTCACCGACGAGGTACCTTTTAAATGTTCGATTGAGTTATAGGAGCGTATTTAAAGCACTTTTGCTTAATAAACCACGGCTCTATCTCTTTCGGTTGATTTTTAAATTAATCAGAAAGTCTTCGTCGGTAGCGGTTCTCGGTAGCCTCTCCCTACAGAGACTAAGTCCGAATTGAAAATATTTTCACCGACGACGTATCTTTTAAATGTTATGTTCAGTTATGGGAGCGTATTTGACGCACTTTTTCTTAATAAACCACGGCTCTATCTCTTACGGTTGATTTTTAAATAATTTCTAAAGTCGTCGTCGGCGACTCTTCACGGTAGCCACTCGGTAGGAAAAAATCTAAGTCCGAACTGTAATTATTTTCACCGACGAGGTACCTTTTATATGTTAGATTGAGTTATAGGAGCGTATTTGAAGCACTTTTGCTTAATAAACCACGGCTCTATCTCTTTCGGTTGATTTTTAAATTAATCAGAAAGTCTTCGTCGGTAGCGGTTCTCGGTAGCCTCTCCCTACAGAGACTAAGTCCGAATTGAAAATATTTTCACTGACGACGTATCTTTTAAATGTTATGATCAGTTATGGGAGCGTATTTGACGCACTTTTTCTTAATAAACCACGGCTCTATCTCTTACGGTTGATTTTTAAATAATTTCTAAAGTCGTCGTCGGCGACTCTTCACGGTAGCCACTCGGTAGGAAAAAATCTAAGTCCGAACTGTAATTAGTTTCACCGACGAGGTACCTTTTAAATGTTAGATTGAGTTATAGGAGCGTATTTGAAGCACTTTTGCTTAATAAACCACGGCTCTATCTCTTTCGGTTGATTTTTAAATTAATCAGAAAGTCTTCGTCGGTAGCGGTTCTCGGTAGCCTCTCCCTACAGAGACTAAGTCCGAATTGAAAATATTTTCACTGACGACGTATCTTTTAAATGTTATGATCAGTTATGGGAGCGTATTTGACGCACTTTTTCTTAATAAACCACGGCTCTATCTCTTACGGTTGATTTTTAAATAATTTCTAAAGTCGTCGTCGGCGACTCTTCACGGTAGCCACTCGGTAGGAAAAAATCTAAGTCCGAACTGTAATTATTTTCACCGACGAGGTACCTTTTATATGTTAGATTGAGTTATAGGAGCGTATTTGAAGCACTTTTGCTTAATAAACCACGGCTCTATCTCTTTCGGTTGATTTTTAAATTAATCAGAAAGTCTTCGTCGGTAGCGGTTCTCGGTAGCCTCTCCCTACAGAGACTAAGTCCGAATTGAAAATATTTTCACTGACGACGTATCTTTTAAATATTATGATCAGTTATGGGAGCGTATTTGACGCACTTTTTCTTAATAAACCACGGCTCTATCTCTTACGGTTGATTTTTAAATAATTTCTAAAGTCGTCGTCGGCGACTCTTCACGGTAGCCACTCGGTAGGAAAAAATCTAAGTCCGAACTGTAATTAGTTTCACCGACGAGGTACCTTTTAAATGTTAGATTGAGTTATAGGAGCGTATTTGAAGCACTTTTGCTTAATAAACCACGGCTCTATCTCTTTCGGTTGATTTTTAAATTAATCAGAAAGTCTTCGTCGGTAGCGGTTCTCGGTAGCCTCTCCCTACAGAGACTAAGTCCGAATTGAAAATATTTTCACTGACGACGTATCTTTTAAATGTTATGATCAGTTATGGGAGCGTATTTGACGCACTTTTGCATAATAAACCACGGCTCCATCTCTTACGGTTGATTTTAAAATACTTTCTAAAGTCGTCGTCGGCGACTCTTCACCGTAGCCACTCGGTAGGAAAAAATCTAAGTCCGAACTGTAATTATTTTCACCGACGAGGTACCTTTTAAATGTTCGATTGAGTTATAGGAGCGTATTTAAAGCACTTTTGCTTAATAAACCACGGCTCTATCTCTTTCGGTTGATTTTTAAATTAATCAGAAAGTCTTCGTCGGTAGCGGTTCTCGGTAGCCTCTCCCTACAGAGACTAAGTCCGAATTGAAAATATTTTCACCGACGACGTATCTTTTAAATGTTATGTTCAGTTATGGGAGCGTATTTGACGCACTTTTTCTTAATAAACCACGGCTCTATCTCTTACGGTTGATTTTTAAATAATTTCTAAAGTCGTCGTCGGCGACTCTTCACGGTAGCCACTCGGTAGGAAAAAATCTAAGTCCGAACTGTAATTATTTTCACCGACGAGGTACCTTTTATATGTTAGATTGAGTTATAGGAGCGTATTTGAAGCACTTTTGCTTAATAAACCACGGCTCTATC
Source organism: Nysson spinosus (assembly GCA_910591585.2). Lineage (NCBI taxonomy): Eukaryota > Metazoa > Arthropoda > Insecta > Hymenoptera > Crabronidae > Nysson > Nysson spinosus. The sequence goes on along the minus strand of CAJUYC020000090.1, from coordinate 2,342,711 downwards.
TCTTTCGGTTGATTTTTAAATTAATCAGAAAGTCTTCGTCGGTAGCGGTTCTCGGTAGCCTCTCCCTACAGAGACTAAGTCCGAATTGAAAATATTTTCACTGACGACGTATCTTTTAAATGTTATGATCAGTTATGGGAGCGTATTTGACGCACTTTTTCTTAATAAACCACGGCTCTATCTCTTACGGTTGATTTTTAAATAATTTCTAAAGTCGTCGTCGGCGACTCTTCACGGTAGCCACTCGGTAGGAAAAAATCTAAGTCCGAACTGTAATTATTTTCACCGACGAGGTACCTTTTATATGTTAGATTGAGTTATAGGAGCGTATTTGAAGCACTTTTGCTTAATAAACCACGGCTCTATCTCTTTCGGTTGATTTTTAAATTAATCAGAAAGTCTTCGTCGGTAGCGGTTCTCGGTAGCCTCTCCCTACAGAGACTAAGTCCGAATTGAAAATATTTTCACTGAGGACGTATCTTTTAAATGTTAAGATCAGTTATGGGAGCGTATTTGACGCACTTTTGCTTAATAAACCACGGCTCTATCTCTTACGGTTGATTTTTAAATAATTTCTAAAGTCGTCGTCGGCGACTCTTCACGGTAGCCACTCGGTAGGAAAAAATCTAAGTCCGAACTGAAATTATTTTCACCGACGAGGTACCTTTTATATGTTAGATTGAGTTATAGGAGCGTATTTGAAGCACTTTTGCTTAATAAACCACGGCTCTATCTCTTTCGGTTGATTTTTAAATTAATCAGAAAGACTTCGTCGGTAGCGGTACTCGGTAGCCTCTGCCTACAGAGACTAAGTCCGAATTGAAAATATTTTCACTGACGACGTATCTTTTAAATGTTAAGATCAGTTATGGGAGCGTATTTGACGCACTTTTGCTTAATAAACCACGGCTCTATCTCTTACGGTTGATTTTTAAATAATTTCTAAAGTCGTCGTCGGCGACTCTTCACGGTAGCCACTCGGTAGGAAAAAATCTAAGTCCGAACTGTAATTATTTTCACCGACGAGGTACCTTTTATATGTTAGATTGAGTTATAGGAGCGTATTTGAAGCACTTTTGCTTAATAAACAACGGCTCTATCTCTTTCGGTTGATTTTTAAATTAATCAGAAAGTCTTCGTCGGTAGCGGTTCTCGGTAGCCTCTCCCTACAGAGATCAAGTCCGCATTGAAAATATTTTCACCGACGACGTATCTTTTAAATGTTATGTTCAGTTATGGGAGCGTATTTGACGCACTTTTGCTTAATAAACCACGGCTCTATCTCTTACGGTTGATTTTTAAATAATTTCTAAAGTCGTCGTCGGCGACTCTTCACGGTAGCCACTCGGTAGGAAAAAATCTAAGTCCGAACTGAAATTATTTTCACAGACGAGGTACCTTTTAAATGTTAGATTGAGTTATAGGAGCGTATTTGAAGCACTTTTGCTTTATAAACCACGGCTCTATCTCTTACGGTTGATTTTTAAATTAATCAGAAAGTCTTCGTCGGTAGCGCTTCTCGGTAGCCTCTCCGTACAGAGACTAAGTCCGAATTGAAAATATTTTCACCGACGACGTATCTTTTAAATGTTATGTTCAGTTATGGGAGCGTATTTGACGCACTTTTGCTTAATAACCCACGGCTCTATCTCTTACGGTTGATTTTTAAATAATTTCTAAGGTCGTCGTCGGCGACTCTTCACGGTAGCCACTCGGTAGGAAAAAATCTAAGTCCGAACTGAAATTAGTTTCACCGACGAGGTACCTTTTAAATGTTAGATTGAGTTATAGGAGCGTATTTGAAGCACTTTTGCTTAATAAACCACGGTTCTATCTCATTCGGTTGATTTTTAAATTAATCAGAAAGTCTTCGTCGGTAGCGGTTCTCGTTAGCCTCTCCCTACAGAGACTAAGTCCGAATTGAAAATATTTTCACTGACGACGTATCTTTTAAATGTTATGATCAGTTATGGGTGCGTATTTGACGCACTTTTTCTTAATAAACCACGGCTCTATCTCTTACGGTTGATTTTTAAATAATTTCTAAAGTCGTCGTCGGCGACTCTTCACGGTAGCCACTCGGTAGGAAAAAATCTAATTCCGAACTGTAATTATTTTCACCGACGAGGTACCTTTTATATGTTAGATTGAGTTATAGGAGCGTATTTGAAGCACTTTTGCTTAATAAACCACGGCTCTATCTCTTTCGGTTGATTTTTAAATTAATCAGAAAGTCTTCGTCGGTAGCGGTTCTCGGTAGCCTCTCCCTACAGAGACTAAGTCCGAATTGAAAATATTTTCACTGACGACGTATCTTTTAAATGTTATGATCAGTTATGGGAGCGTATTTGACGCACTTTTTCTTAATAAACCACGGCTCTATCTCTTACGGTTGATTTTTAAATAATTTCTAAAGTCGTCGTCGGCGACTCTTCACGGTAGCCACTCGGTAGGAAAAAATCTAAGTCCGAACTGTAATTAGTTTCACCGACGAGGTACCTTTTAAATGTTAGATTGAGTTATAGGAGCGTATTTGAAGCACTTTTGCTTAATAAACCACGGCTCTATCTCTTTCGGTTGATTTTTAAATTAATCAGAAAGTCTTCGTCGGTAGCGGTTCTCGGTAGCCTCTCCCTACAGAGACTAAGTCCGAATTGAAAATATTTTCACTGACGACGTATCTTTTAAATGTTATGATCAGTTATGGGAGCGTATTTGACGCACTTTTTCTTAATAAACCACGGCTCTATCTCTTACGGTTGATTTTTAAATAATTTCTAAAGTCGTCGTCGGCGACTCTTCACGGTAGCCACTCGGTAGGAAAAAATCTAAGTCCGAACTGTAATTATTTTCACCGACGAGGTACCTTTTATATGTTAGATTGAGTTATAGGAGCGTATTTGAAGCACTTTTGCTTAATAAACCACGGTTCTATCTCTTTCGGTTGATTTTTAAATTAATCAGAAAGTCTTCGTCGGTAGCGGTTCTCGGTAGCCTCTCCCTACAGAGACTAAGTCCGAATTGAAAATATTTTCACTGACGACGTATCTTTTAAATATTATGATCAGTTATGGGAGCGTATTTGACGCACTTTTTCTTAATAAACCACGGCTCTATCTCTTACGGTTGATTTTTAAATAATTTCTAAAGTCGTCGTCGGCGACTCTTCACGGTAGCCACTCGGTAGGAAAAAATCTAAGTCCGAACTGTAATTAGTTTCACCGACGAGGTACCTTTTAAATGTTAGATTGAGTTATAGGAGCGTATTTGAAGCACTTTTGCTTAATAAACCACGGCTCTATCTCTTTCGGTTGATTTTTAAATTAATCAGAAAGTCTTCGTCGGTAGCGGTTCTCGGTAGCCTCTCCCTACAGAGACTAAGTCCGAATTGAAAATATTTTCACTGACGACGTATCTTTTAAATGTTATGATCAGTTATGGGAGCGTATTTGACGCACTTTTGCATAATAAACCACGGCTCCATCTCTTACGGTTGATTTTAAAATACTTTCTAAAGTCGTCGTCGGCGACTCTTCACCGTAGCCACTCGGTAGGAAAAAATCTAAGTCCGAACTGTAATTATTTTCACCGACGAGGTACCTTTTAAATGTTCGATTGAGTTATAGGAGCGTATTTAAAGCACTTTTGCTTAATAAACCACGGCTCTATCTCTTTCGGTTGATTTTTAAATTAATCAGAAAGTCTTCGTCGGTAGCGGTTCTCGGTAGCCTCTCCCTACAGAGACTAAGTCCGAATTGAAAATATTTTCACCGACGACGTATCTTTTAAATGTTATGTTCAGTTATGGGAGCGTATTTGACGCACTTTTTCTTAATAAACCACGGCTCTATCTCTTACGGTTGATTTTTAAATAATTTCTAAAGTCGTCGTCGGCGACTCTTCACGGTAGCCACTCGGTAGGAAAAAATCTAAGTCCGAACTGTAATTATTTTCACCGACGAGGTACCTTTTATATGTTAGATTGAGTTATAGGAGCGTATTTGAAGCACTTTTGCTTAATAAACCACGGCTCTATCTCTTTCGGTTGATTTTTAAATTAATCAGAAAGTCTTCGTCGGTAGCGGTTCTCGGTAGCCTCTCCCTACAGAGACTAAGTCCGAATTGAAAATATTTTCACTGACGACGTATCTTTTAAATGTTATGATCAGTTATGGGAGCGTATTTGACGCACTTTTTCTTAATAAACCACGGCTCTATCTCTTACGGTTGATTTTTAAATAATTTCTAAAGTCGTCGTCGGCGACTCTTCACGGTAGCCACTCGGTAGGAAAAAATCTAAGTCCGAACTGTAATTAGTTTCACCGACGAGGTACCTTTTAAATGTTAGATTGAGTTATAGGAGCGTATTTGAAGCACTTTTGCTTAATAAACCACGGCTCTATCTCTTTCGGTTGATTTTTAAATTAATCAGAAAGTCTTCGTCGGTAGCGGTTCTCGGTAGCCTCTCCCTACAGAGACTAAGTCCGAATTGAAAATATTTTCACTGACGACGTATCTTTTAAATGTTATGATCAGTTATGGGAGCGTATTTGACGCACTTTTTCTTAATAAACCACGGCTCTATCTCTTACGGTTGATTTTTAAATAATTTCTAAAGTCGTCGTCGGCGACTCTTCACGGTAGCCACTCGGTAGGAAAAAATCTAAGTCCGAACTGTAATTATTTTCACCGACGAGGTACCTTTTATATGTTAGATTGAGTTATAGGAGCGTATTTGAAGCACTTTTGCTTAATAAACCACGGCTCTATCTCTTTCGGTTGATTTTTAAATTAATCAGAAAGTCTTCGTCGGTAGCGGTTCTCGGTAGCCTCTCCCTACAGAGACTAAGTCCGAATTGAAAATATTTTCACTGACGACGTATCTTTTAAATATTATGATCAGTTATGGGAGCGTATTTGACGCACTTTTTCTTAATAAACCACGGCTCTATCTCTTACGGTTGATTTTTAAATAATTTCTAAAGTCGTCGTCGGCGACTCTTCACGGTAGCCACTCGGTAGGAAAAAATCTAAGTCCGAACTGTAATTAGTTTCACCGACGAGGTACCTTTTAAATGTTAGATTGAGTTATAGGAGCGTATTTGAAGCACTTTTGCTTAATAAACCACGGCTCTATCTCTTTCGGTTGATTTTTAAATTAATCAGAAAGTCTTCGTCGGTAGCGGTTCTCGGTAGCCTCTCCCTACAGAGACTAAGTCCGAATTGAAAATATTTTCACTGACGACGTATCTTTTAAATGTTATGATCAGTTATGGGAGCGTATTTGACGCACTTTTGCATAATAAACCACGGCTCCATCTCTTACGGTTGATTTTAAAATACTTTCTAAAGTCGTCGTCGGCGACTCTTCACCGTAGCCACTCGGTAGGAAAAAATCTAAGTCCGAACTGTAATTATTTTCACCGACGAGGTACCTTTTAAATGTTCGATTGAGTTATAGGAGCGTATTTGAAGCACTTTTGCTTAATAAACCACGGCTCTATCTCTTTCGGTTGATTTTTAAATTAATCAGAAAGTCTTCGTCGGTAGCGGTTCTCGGTAGCCTCTCCCTACAGAGACTAAGTCCGAATTGAAAATATTTTCACTGACGACGTATCTTTTAAATATTATGATCAGTTATGGGAGCGTATTTGACGCACTTTTTCTTAATAAACCACGGCTCTATCTCTTACGGTTGATTTTTAAATAATTTCTAAAGTCGTCGTCGGCGACTCTTCACGGTAGCCACTCGGTAGGAAAAAATCTAAGTCCGAACTGTAATTAGTTTCACCGACGAGGTACCTTTTAAATGTTAGATTGAGTTATAGGAGCGTATTTGAAGCACTTTTGCTTAATAAACCACGGCTCTATCTCTTTCGGTTGATTTTTAAATTAATCAGAAAGTCTTCGTCGGTAGCGGTTCTCGGTAGCCTCTCCCTACAGAGACTAAGTCCGAATTGAAAATATTTTCACTGACGACGTATCTTTTAAATGTTATGATCAGTTATGGGAGCGTATTTGACGCACTTTTGCATAATAAACCACGGCTCCATCTCTTACGGTTGATTTTAAAATACTTTCTAAAGTCGTCGTCGGCGACTCTTCACCGTAGCCACTCGGTAGGAAAAAATCTAAGTCCGAACTGTAATTATTTTCACCGACGAGGTACCTTTTAAATGTTCGATTGAGTTATAGGAGCGTATTTAAAGCACTTTTGCTTAATAAACCACGGCTCTATCTCTTTCGGTTGATTTTTAAATTAATCAGAAAGTCTTCGTCGGTAGCGGTTCTCGGTAGCCTCTCCCTACAGAGACTAAGTCCGAATTGAAAATATTTTCACCGACGACGTATCTTTTAAATGTTATGTTCAGTTATGGGAGCGTATTTGACGCACTTTTTCTTAATAAACCACGGCTCTATCTCTTACGGTTGATTTTTAAATAATTTCTAAAGTCGTCGTCGGCGACTCTTCACGGTAGCCACTCGGTAGGAAAAAATCTAAGTCCGAACTGTAATTATTTTCACCGACGAGGTACCTTTTATATGTTAGATTGAGTTATAGGAGCGTATTTGAAGCACTTTTGCTTAATAAACCACGGCTCTATCTCTTTCGGTTGATTTTTAAATTAATCAGAAAGTCTTCGTCGGTAGCGGTTCTCGGTAGCCTCTCCCTACAGAGACTAAGTCCGAATTGAAAATATTTTCACTGACGACGTATCTTTTAAATGTTATGATCAGTTATGGGAGCGTATTTGACGCACTTTTTCTTAATAAACCACGGCTCTATCTCTTACGGTTGATTTTTAAATAATTTCTAAAGTCGTCGTCGGCGACTCTTCACGGTAGCCACTCGGTAGGAAAAAATCTAAGTCCGAACTGTAATTAGTTTCACCGACGAGGTACCTTTTAAATGTTAGATTGAGTTATAGGAGCGTATTTGAAGCACTTTTGCTTAATAAACCACGGCTCTATCTCTTTCGGTTGATTTTTAAATTAATCAGAAAGTCTTCGTCGGTAGCGGTTCTCGGTAGCCTCTCCCTACAGAGACTAAGTCCGAATTGAAAATATTTTCACTGACGACGTATCTTTTAAATGTTATGATCAGTTATGGGAGCGTATTTGACGCACTTTTGCATAATAAACCACGGCTCCATCTCTTACGGTTGATTTTAAAATACTTTCTAAAGTCGTCGTCGGCGACTCTTCACCGTAGCCACTCGGTAGGAAAAAATCTAAGTCCGAACTGTAATTATTTTCACCGACGAGGTACCTTTTAAATGTTCGATTGAGTTATAGGAGCGTATTTAAAGCACTTTTGCTTAATAAACCACGGCTCTATCTCTTTCGGTTGATTTTTAAATTAATCAGAAAGTCTTCGTCGGTAGCGGTTCTCGGTAGCCTCTCCCTACAGAGACTAAGTCCGAATTGAAAATATTTTCACCGACGACGTATCTTTTAAATGTTATGATCAGTTATGGGAGCGTATTTGACGCACATTTTCTTAATAAACCACGGCTCTATCTCTTACGGTTGATTTTTAAATAATTTCTAAAGTCGTCGTCGGCGACTCTTCACGGTAGCCACTCGGTAGGAAAAAATCTAAGTCCGAACTGTAATTATTTTCACCGACGAGGTACCTTTTATATGTTAGATTGAGTTATGGGAGCGTATTTGAAGCACTTTTGCTTAATAAACCACGGCTCTATCTCTTTCGGTTGATTTTTAAATTAAACAGAAAGTCTTCGTCGGTAGCGGTTCTCGGTAGCCTCTCCCTACAGAGACTAAGTCCGAATTGAAAATATTTTCACTGACGACGTATCTTTTAAATGTTTTGATCAGTTATGGGAGCGTATTTGACGCACTTTTGCATAATAAACCACGGCTCCATCTCTTACGGTTGATTTTAAAATACTTTCTAAAGTCGTCGTCGGCGACTCTTCACCGTAGCCACTCGGTAGGAAAAAGTCTAAGTCCGAACTGTAATTATTTTCACCGACGAGGTACCTTTTATATGTTAGATTGAGTTATAGGAGCGTATTTGAAGCACTTTTGCTTAATAAACAACGGCTCTATCTCTTTCGGTTGATTTTTAAATTAATCAGAAAGTCTTCGTCGGTAGCGGTTCTCGGTAGCCTCTCCCTACAGAGACTAAGTCCGAATTGAAAATATTTTCACCGACGACGTATCTTTTAAATGTTATGATCAGTTATGGGAGCGTATTTGACGCACATTTTCTTAATAAACCACGGCTCTATCTCTTACGGTTGATTTTTAAATAATTTCTAAAGTCGTCGTCGGCGACTCTTCGCGGTAGCCACTCGGTAGGAAAAAATCTAAGTCCGAACTGAAATTATTTTCACCGACGAGGTACCTTTTAAATGTTAGATTGAGTTATAGGAGCGTATTTGAAGCACTTTTGCTTAATAAACCACGGCTCTATCTCTTACGGTTGATTTTTAAATTAATCAGAAAGTCCTCGCCGGTAGCGGTTGTCGGTAGCCTCTCCCTACAGAGACTAAGTCCGAATTGAAAATATTTTCACTGACGACGTTTCTTTTAAATGTTATGATCAGTTATTGGAGCGTATTTGACGCACTTTTGCATAATAAACCACGGCTCTACCTCTTACGGTTGATTTTTAAATAATTTCTAAAGTCGTCGTCGGCGACTCTTCGTGGTAGCCACTCGGTAGGAAAAAATCTAAGTCCGAACTGAAATTAGTTTCACCGATGAGGTACCTTTTAAATGTTAGATTGAGTTATAGGAGCGTATTTGAAGCACTTTTGCTTAATAAACCACGGCTCTATCTCTTACGGTTGATTTTTAAATTAATCAGAAAGTCTTCGTCGGTAGCGCTTCTCGGTAGCCTCTCCGTACAGAGACTAAGTCCGAATTGAAAATATTTTCACCGACGACGTATCTTTTAAATGTTATGTTCAGTTATGGGAGCGTATTTGACGCACTTTTTCTTAATAAACCACGGCTCTATCTCTTACGGTTGATTTTTAAATAATTTCTAAAGTCGTCGTCGGCGACTCTTCACGGTAGCCACTCGGTAGGAAAAAATCTAAGTCCGAACTGTAATTAGTTTCACCGACGAGGTACCTTTTAAATGTTAGATTGAGTTATAGGAGCGTATTTGAAGCACTTTTGCTTAATAAACCACGGCTCTATCTCTTACGGTTGATTTTTAAATTAATCAGAAAGTCTTCGTCGGTAGCGCTTCTCGGTAGCCTCTCCGTACAGAGACTAAGTCCGAATTGAAAATATTTTCACTGACGACGTATCTTTTAAATGTCATGATCAGTTATTGGAGCGTATTTGAGGCACTTTTGCATAATAAACCACGGCTCTATCTCTTACGGTTGATTTTTAAATAATTTCTAAAGTCGTCGTCGGCGACTCTTCGTGGTAGCCACTCGGTAGGAAAAAATCTAAGTCCGAACTGAAATTATTTTCACCGACGAGGTACCTTTTATATGTTAGATTGAGTTATAGGAGCGTATTTGAAGCACTTTTGCTTAATAAACAACGGCTCTATCTCTTACGGTTGATTTTTAAATTAATCAGAAAGTCTTCGTCGGTAGCGCTTCTCGGTAGCCTCTCCCTACAGAGACTAAGTCCGAATTGAAAATATTTTCACTGACGACGTATCTTTTAAATGTTATGATCAGTTATGGGAGCGTATTTGACGCACTTTTTCTTAATAAACCACGGCTCTAACTCTTACGGTTGATTTTTAAATAATTTCTAAAGTCGTCGTCGGCGACTCTTCACGGTAGCCACTCGGTAGGAAAAAATCTAAGTCCGAACTGTAATTAGTTTCACCGACGAGGTACCTTTTAAATGTTAGATTGAGTTATAGGAGCGTATTTGAAGCACTTTTGCTTAATAAACCACGGCTCTATCTCTTTCGGTTGATTTTTAAATTAATCAGAAAGTCTTCGTCGGTAGCGGTTCTCGGTAGCCTCTCCCTACAGAGACTAAGTCCGAATTGAAAATATTTTCACTGACGACGTATCTTTTAAATGTTATGATCAGTTATGGGAGCGTATTTGACGCACTTTTGCATAATAAACCACGGCTCCATCTCTTACGGTTGATTTTAAAATACTTTCTAAAGTCGTCGTCGGCGACTCTTCACCGTAGCCACTCGGTAGGAAAAAATCTAAGTCCGAACTGTAATTATTTTCACCGACGAGGTACCTTTTAAATGTTCGATTGAGTTATAGGAGCGTATTTAAAGCACTTTTGCTTAATAAACCACGGCTCTATCTCTTTCGGTTGATTTTTAAATTAATCAGAAAGTCTTCGTCGGTAGCGGTTCTCGGTAGCCTCTCCCTACAGAGACTAAGTCCGAATTGAAAATATTTTCACCGACGACGTATCTTTTAAATGTTATGTTCAGTTATGGGAGCGTATTTGACGCACTTTTTCTTAATAAACCACGGCTCTATCTCTTACGGTTGATTTTTAAATAATTTCTAAAGTCGTCGTCGGCGACTCTTCACGGTAGCCACTCGGTAGGAAAAAATCTAAGTCCGAACTGTAATTATTTTCACCGACGAGGTACCTTTTATATGTTAGATTGAGTTATAGGAGCGTATTTGAAGCACTTTTGCTTAATAAACCACGGCTCTATCTCTTTCGGTTGATTTTTAAATTAATCAGAAAGTCTTCGTCGGTAGCGGTTCTCGGTAGCCTCTCCCTACAGAGACTAAGTCCGAATTGAAAATATTTTCACTGACGACGTATCTTTTAAATGTTATGATCAGTTATGGGAGCGTATTTGACGCACTTTTTCTTAATAAACCACGGCTCTATCTCTTACGGTTGATTTTTAAATAATTTCTAAAGTCGTCGTCGGCGACTCTTCACGGTAGCCACTCGGTAGGAAAAAATCTAAGTCCGAACTGTAATTAGTTTCACCGACGAGGTACCTTTTAAATGTTAGATTGAGTTATAGGAGCGTATTTGAAGCACTTTTGCTTAATAAACCACGGCTCTATCTCTTTCGGTTGATTTTTAAATTAATCAGAAAGTCTTCGTCGGTAGCGGTTCTCGGTAGCCTCTCCCTACAGAGACTAAGTCCGAATTGAAAATATTTTCACTGACGACGTATCTTTTAAATGTTATGATCAGTTATGGGAGCGTATTTGACGCACTTTTTCTTAATAAACCACGGCTCTATCTCTTACGGTTGATTTTTAAATAATTTCTAAAGTCGTCGTCGGCGACTCTTCACGGTAGCCACTCGGTAGGAAAAAATCTAAGTCCGAACTGTAATTATTTTCACCGACGAGGTACCTTTTATATGTTAGATTGAGTTATAGGAGCGTATTTGAAGCACTTTTGCTTAATAAACCACGGCTCTATCTCTTTCGGTTGATTTTTAAATTAATCAGAAAGTCTTCGTCGGTAGCGGTTCTCGGTAGCCTCTCCCTACAGAGACTAAGTCCGAATTGAAAATATTTTCACTGACGACGTATCTTTTAAATATTATGATCAGTTATGGGAGCGTATTTGACGCACTTTTTCTTAATAAACCACGGCTCTATCTCTTACGGTTGATTTTTAAATAATTTCTAAAGTCGTCGTCGGCGACTCTTCACGGTAGCCACTCGGTAGGAAAAAATCTAAGTCCGAACTGTAATTAGTTTCACCGACGAGGTACCTTTTAAATGTTAGATTGAGTTATAGGAGCGTATTTGAAGCACTTTTGCTTAATAAACCACGGCTCTATCTCTTTCGGTTGATTTTTAAATTAATCAGAAAGTCTTCGTCGGTAGCGGTTCTCGGTAGCCTCTCCCTACAGAGACTAAGTCCGAATTGAAAATATTTTCACTGACGACGTATCTTTTAAATGTTATGATCAGTTATGGGAGCGTATTTGACGCACTTTTGCATAATAAACCACGGCTCCATCTCTTACGGTTGATTTTAAAATACTTTCTAAAGTCGTCGTCGGCGACTCTTCACCGTAGCCACTCGGTAGGAAAAAATCTAAGTCCGAACTGTAATTATTTTCACCGACGAGGTACCTTTTAAATGTTCGATTGAGTTATAGGAGCGTATTTAAAGCACTTTTGCTTAATAAACCACGGCTCTATCTCTTTCGGTTGATTTTTAAATTAATCAGAAAGTCTTCGTCGGTAGCGGTTCTCGGTAGCCTCTCCCTACAGAGACTAAGTCCGAATTGAAAATATTTTCACCGACGACGTATCTTTTAAATGTTATGTTCAGTTATGGGAGCGTATTTGACGCACTTTTTCTTAATAAACCACGGCTCTATCTCTTACGGTTGATTTTTAAATAATTTCTAAAGTCGTCGTCGGCGACTCTTCACGGTAGCCACTCGGTAGGAAAAAATCTAAGTCCGAACTGTAATTATTTTCACCGACGAGGTACCTTTTATATGTTAGATTGAGTTATAGGAGCGTATTTGAAGCACTTTTGCTTAATAAACCACGGCTCTATCTCTTTCGGTTGATTTTTAAATTAATCAGAAAGTCTTCGTCGGTAGCGGTTCTCGGTAGCCTCTCCCTACAGAGACTAAGTCCGAATTGAAAATATTTTCACTGACGACGTATCTTTTAAATGTTTTGATCAGTTATGGGAGCGTATTTGACGCACTTTTGCATAATAAACCACGGCTCCATCTCTTACGGTTGATTTTAAAATACTTTCTAAAGTCGTCGTCGGCGACTCTTCACCGTAGCCACTCGGTAGGAAAAAATCTAAGTCCGAACTGTAATTATTTTCACCGACGAGGTACCTTTTATATGTTAGATTGAGTTATAGGAGCGTATTTGAAGCACTTTTGCTTAATAAACAACGGCTCTATCTCTTTCGGTTGATTTTTAAATTAATCAGAAAGTCTTCGTCGGTAGCGGTTCTCGGTAGCCTCTCCCTACAGAGACTAAGTCCGAATTGAAAATATTTTCACCGACGACGTATCTTTTAAATGTTATGATCAGTTATGGGAGCGTATTTGACGCACATTTTCTTAATAAACCACGGCTCTATCTCTTACGGTTGATTTTTAAATAATTTCTAAAGTCGTCGTCGGCGACTCTTCACGGTAGCCACTCGGTAGGAAAAAATCTAAGTCCGAACTGTAATTATTTTCACCGACGAGGTGCCTTTTATATGTTAGATTGAGTTATGGGAGCGTATTTGAAGCACTTTTGCTTAATAAACCACGGCTCTATCTCTTTCGGTTGATTTTTAAATTAATCAGAAAGTCTTCGTCGGTAGCGGTTCTCGGTAGCCTCTCCCTACACAGACTAAGTCCGAATTGAAAATATTTTCACTGACGACGTATCTTTTAAATGTTTTGATCAGTTATGGGAGCGTATTTGACGCACTTTTGCATAATAAACCACGGCTCCATCTCTTACGGTTGATTTTAAAATACTTTCTAAAGTCGTCGTCGGCGACTCTTCACCGTAGCCACTCGGTAGGAAAAAGTCTAAGTCCGAACTGTAATTATTTTCACCGACGAGGTACCTTTTATATGTTAGATTGAGTTATAGGAGCGTATTTGAAGCACTTTTGCTTAATAAACAACGGCTCTATCTCTTTCGGTTGATTTTTAAATTAATCAGAAAGTCTTCGTCGGTAGCGGTTCTCGGTAGCCTCTCCCTACAGAGACTAAGTCCGAATTGAAAATATTTTCACCGACGACGTATCTTTTAAATGTTATGATCAGTTATGGGAGCGTATTTGACGCACATTTTCTTAATAAACCACGGCTCTATCTCTTACGGTTGATTTTTAAATAATTTCTAAAGTCGTCGTCGGCGACTCTTCGCGGTAGCCACTCGGTAGGAAAAAATCTAAGTCCGAACTGAAATTATTTTCACCGACGAGGTACCTTTTAAATGTTAGATTGAGTTATAGGAGCGTATTTGAAGCACTTTTGCTTAATAAACCACGGCTCTATCTCTTACGGTTGATATTTAAATTAATCAGAAAGTCCTCGTCGGTAGCGGTTGTCGGTAGCCTCTCCCTACAGAGACTAAGTCCGAATTGAAAATATTTTCACTGACGACGTTTCTTTTAAATGTTATGATCAGTTATTGGAGCGTATTTGACGCACTTTTGCATAATAAACCACGGCTCTACCTCTTACGGTTGATTTTTAAATAATTTCTAAAGTCGTCGTCGGCGACTCTTCGTGGTAGCCACTCGGTAGGAAAAAATCTAAGTCCGAACTGAAATTAGTTTCACCGATGAGGTACCTTTTAAATGTTAGATTGAGTTATAGGAGCGTATTTGAAGCACTTTTGCTTAATAAACCACGGCTCTATCTCTTACGGTTGATTTTTAAATTAATCAGAAAGTCTTCGTCGGTAGCGCTTCTCGGTAGCCTCTCCGTACAGAGACTAAGTCCGAATTGAAAATATTTTCACCGACGACGTATCTTTTAAATGTTATGTTCAGTTATGGGAGCGTATTTGACGCACTTTTTCTTAATAAACCACGGCTCTATCTCTTACGGTTGATTTTTAAATAATTTCTAAAGTCGTCGTCGGCGACTCTTCACGGTAGCCACTCGGTAGGAAAAAATCTAAGTCCGAACTGTAATTAGTTTCACCGACGAGGTACCTTTTAAATGTTAGATTGAGTTATAGGAGCGTATTTGAAGCACTTTTGCTTAATAAACCACGGCTCTATCTCTTACGGTTGATTTTTAAATTAATCAGAAAGTCTTCGTCGGTAGCGCTTCTCGGTAGCCTCTCCGTACAGAGACTAAGTCCGAATTGAAAATATTTTCACTGACGACGTATCTTTTAAATGTCATGATCAGTTATTGGAGCGTATTTGAGGCACTTTTGCATAATAAACCACGGCTCTATCTCTTACGGTTGATTTTTAAATAATTTCTAAAGTCGTCGTCGGCGACTCTTCGTGGTAGCCACTCGGTAGGAAAAAATCTAAGTCCGAACTGAAATTATTTTCACCGACGAGGTACCTTTTATATGTTAGATTGAGTTATAGGAGCGTATTTGAAGCACTTTTGCTTAATAAACAACGGCTCTATCTCTTACGGTTGATTTTTAAATTAATCAGAAAGTCTTCGTCGGTAGCGCTTCTCGGTAGCCTCTCCGTACAGAGTCTAAGTCCGAATTGAAAATATTTTCACTGACGACGTATCTTTTAAATGTCATGATCAGTTATTGGAGCGTATTTGAGGCACTTTTGCATAATAAACCACGGCTCTATCTCTTACGGTTGATTTTTAAATAATTTCTAAAGTCGTCGTCGGCGACTCTTCGCGGTAGCCACTCGGTAGGAAAAAATCTAAGTCCGAACTGTAATTATTTTCACCGACGAGGTACCTTTTATATGTTAGATTGAGTTATAGGAGCGTATTTGAAGCACTTTTGCTTAATAAACAACGGCTCTATCTCTTACGGTTGATTTTTAAATTAATCAGAAAGTCTTCGTCGGTAGCGGTTCTCGGTAGCCTCTCCCTACAGATACTAAGTCCGAATTGAAAATCTTTTCACCGACGACGTATCTTTTAAATGTTATGATCAGTTATGGGAGCGTATTTGACGCACATTTTCTTAATAAACCACGGCTCTATCTCTTACGGTTGATTTTTAAATAATTTCTAAAGTCGTCGTCGGCGACTCTTCACGGTAGCCACTCGGTAGGAAAAAATCTAAGTCCGAACTGAAATTAGTTTCACCGACGAGGTACCTTTTAAATGTTAGATTGAGTTATAGGAGCGTATTTGAAGCACTTTTGCTTGATAAACCACGGCTCTATCTCTTACGGTTGATTTTTAAATTAATCAGAAAGTCTTCGTCGGTAGCGGTTCTCGGTAGCCTCTCCCTACAGAGACTAAGTCCGAATTGAAAATATTTTCACCGACGACGTATCTTTTAAATGTTATGATCAGTTATGGGAGCGTATTTGACGCACATTTTCTTAATAAACCACGGCTCTATCTCTTACGGTTGATTTTTAAATAATTTCTAAAGTCGTCGTCGGCGACTCTTCGCGGTAGCCACTCGGTAGGAAAAAATCCAAGTCCGAACTGAAATTATTTTCACCGACGAGGTACCTTTTAAATGTTAGATTGAGTTATAGGAGCGTATTTGAAGCACTTTTGCTTAATAAACCACGGTTCTATCTCTTACGGTTGATTTTTAAATTAATCAGAAAGTCCTCGTCGGTAGCGGTTGTCGGTAGCCTCTCCCTACAGAGACTAAGTCCGAATTGAAAATATTTTCACTGACGACGTTTCTTTTAAATGTTATGATCAGTTATTGGAGCGTATTTGACGCACTTTTGCATAATAAACCACGGCTCTACCTCTTACGGTTGATTTTTAAATAATTTCTAAAGTCGTCGTCGGCGACTCTTCGTGGTAGCCACTCGGTAGGAAAAAATCTAAGTCCGAACTGAAATTAGTTTCACCGATGAGGTACCTTTTAAATGTTAGATTGAGTTATAGGAGCGCATTTAACGCACTTTTGCATAATAAACCACGGCTCTATCTCTTACGGTTGATTTTTAAATAATTTCTAAAGTCGTCGTCGGCGACTCTTCGCGGTAGCCACTCGGTAGGAAAAAATCTAAGTCCGAACTGTAATTATTTTCACCGACGAGGTACCTTTTATATGTTAGATTGAGTTATAGGAGCGTATTTGAAGCACTTTTGCTTAATAAACAACGGCTCTATCTCTTACGGTTGATTTTTAAATTAATCAGAAAGTCTTCGTCGGTAGCGGTTCTCGGTAGCCTCTCCCTACAGATACTAAGTCCGAATTGAAAATCTTTTCACCGACGACGTATCTTTTAAATGTTTTGATCAGTTATGGGAGCGTATTTGACGCACTTTTGCATAATAAACCACGGCTCCATCTCTTACGGTTGATTTTAAAATACTTTCTAAAGTCGTCGTCGGCGACTCTTCACCGTAGCCACTCGGTAGGAAAAAGTCTAAGTCCGAACTGTAATTATTTTCACCGACGAGGTACCTTTTATATGTTAGATTGAGTTATAGGAGCGTATTTGAAGCACTTTTGCTTAATAAACAACGGCTCTATCTCTTTCGGTTGATTTTTAAATTAATCAGAAAGTCTTCGTCGGTAGCGGTTCTCGGTAGCCTCTCCCTACAGAGACTAAGTCCGAATTGAAAATATTTTCACTGACGACGTTTCTTTTAAATGTTATGATCAGTTATTGGAGCGTATTTGACGCACTTTTGCATAATAAACCACGGCTCTACCTCTTACGGTTGATTTTTAAATAATTTCTAAAGTCGTCGTCGGCGACTCTTCGTGGTAGCCACTCGGTAGGAAAAAATCTAAGTCCGAACTGAAATTAGTTTCACCGATGAGGTACCTTTTAAATGTTAGATTGAGTTATAGGAGCGTATTTGAAGCACTTTTGCTTAATAAACCACGGCTCTATCTCTTACGGTTGATTTTTAAATTAATCAGAAAGTCTTCGTCGGTAGCGCTTCTCGGTAGCCTCTCCGTACAGAGACTAAGTCCGAATTGAAAATATTTTCACCGACGACGTATCTTTTAAATGTTATGTTCAGTTATGGGAGCGTATTTGACGCACTTTTTCTTAATAAACCACGGCTCTATCTCTTACGGTTGATTTTTAAATAATTTCTAAAGTCGTCGTCGGCGACTCTTCACGGTAGCCACTCGGTAGGAAAAAATCTAAGTCCGAACTGTAATTAGTTTCACCGACGAGGTACCTTTTAAATGTTAGATTGAGTTATAGGAGCGTATTTGAAGCACTTTTGCTTAATAAACCACGGCTCTATCTCTTACGGTTGATTTTTAAATTAATCAGAAAGTCTTCGTCGGTAGCGCTTCTCGGTAGCCTCTCCGTACAGAGACTAAGTCCGAATTGAAAATATTTTCACTGACGACGTATCTTTTAAATGTCATGATCAGTTATTGGAGCGTATTTGAGGCACTTTTGCATAATAAACCACGGCTCTATCTCTTACGGTTGATTTTTAAATAATTTCTAAAGTCGTCGTCGGCGACTCTTCGTGGTAGCCACTCGGTAGGAAAAAATCTAAGTCCGAACTGAAATTATTTTCACCGACGAGGTACCTTTTATATGTTAGATTGAGTTATAGGAGCGTATTTGAAGCACTTTTGCTTAATAAACAACGGCTCTATCTCTTACGGTTGATTTTTAAATTAATCAGAAAGTCTTCGTCGGTAGCGCTTCTCGGTAGCCTCTCCGTACAGAGACTAAGTCCGAATTGAAAATATTTTCACTGACGACGTATCTTTTAAATGTCATGATCAGTTATTGGAGCGTATTTGAGGCACTTTTGCATAATAAACCACGGCTCTATCTCTTACGGTTGATTTTTAAATAATTTCTAAAGTCGTCGTCGGCGACTCTTCGCGGTAGCCACTCGGTAGGAAAAAATCTAAGTCCGAACTGTAATTATTTTCACCGACGAGGTACCTTTTATATGTTAGATTGAGTTATAGGAGCGTATTTGAAGCACTTTTGCTTAATAAACCACGGCTCTATCTCTTACGGTTGATTTTTAAATTAATCAGAAAGTCTTCGTCGGTAGCGCTTCTCGGTAGCCTCTCCGTACAGAGACTAAGTCCGAATTGAAAATATTTTCACCGACGACGTATCTTTTAAATGTTATGTTCAGTTATGGGAGCGTATTTGACGCACTTTTTCTTAATAAACCACGGCTCTATCTCTTACGGTTGATTTTTAAATAATTTCTAAAGTCGTCGTCGGCGACTCTTCACGGTAGCCACTCGGTAGGAAAAAATCTAAGTCCGAACTGTAATTAGTTTCACCGACGAGGTACCTTTTAAATGTTAGATTGAGTTATAGGAGCGTATTTGAAGCACTTTTGCTTAATAAACCACGGCTCTATCTCTTACGGTTGATTTTTAAATTAATCAGAAAGTCTTCGTCGGTAGCGCTTCTCGGTAGCCTCTCCGTACAGAGACTAAGTCCGAATTGAAAATATTTTCACTGACGACGTATCTTTTAAATGTCATGATCAGTTATTGGAGCGTATTTGAGGCACTTTTGCATAATAAACCACGGCTCTATCTCTTACGGTTGATTTTTAAATAATTTCTAAAGTCGTCGTCGGCGACTCTTCGTGGTAGCCACTCGGTAGGAAAAAATCTAAGTCCGAACTGAAATTAGTTTCACCGACGAGGTACCTTTTATATGTTAGATTGAGTTATAGGAGCGTATTTGAAGCACTTTTGCTTAATAAACAACGGCTCTATCTCTTACGGTTGATTTTTAAATTAATCAGAAAGTCTTCGTCGGTAGCGCTTCTCGGTAGCCTCTCCGTACAGAGACTAAGTCCGAATTGAAAATATTTTCACTGACGACGTATCTTTTAAATGTCATGATCAGTTATTGGAGCGTATTTGACGCACTTTTGCATAATAAACCACGGCTCTATCTCTTACGGTTGATTTTTAAATAATTTCTAAAGTCGTCGTCGGCGACTCTTCGCGGTAGCCACTCGGTAGGAAAAAATCTAAGTCCGAACTGTAATTATTTTCACCGACGAGGTACCTTTTATATGTTAGATTGAGTTATAGGAGCGTATTTGAAGCACTTTTGCTTAATAAACAACGGCTCTATCTCTTACGGTTGATTTTTAAATTAATCAGAAAGTCTTCGTCGGTAGCGGTTCTCGGTAGCCTCTCCCTACAGATACTAAGTCCGAATTGAAAATCTTTTCACCGACGACGTATCTTTTAAATGTTATGATCAGTTATGGGAGCGTATTTGACGCACATTTTCTTAATAAACAACGGCTCTATCTCTTACGGTTGATTTTTAAATAATTTCTAAAGTCGTCGTCGGCGACTCTTCACGGTAGCCACTCGGTAGGAAAAAATCTAAGTCCGAACTGAAATTATTTTCACCGACGAGGTACCTTTTAAATGTTAGATTGAGTTATAGGAGCGTATTTGAAGCACTTTTGCTTAATAAACCACGGCTCTATCTCTTACGGTTGATTTTTAAATTAATGAGAAAGTCTTCGTCGGTAGCGGTTCTCGGTAGCCTCTCCGTACAGAGACTGAGTCCGAATTGAAAATATTTTCGCCGACGACGTATCTTTTAAATGTTATGTTCAGTTATGGGAGCGTATTTGACGCACTTTTTCTTAATAAACCACGGCTCTATCTCTTACGGTTGATTTTTAAATAATTTCTAAAGTCGTCGTCGGCGACTCTTCACGGTAGCCACTCGGTAGGAAAAAATCTAAGTCCGAACTGAAATTAGTTTCACCGACGAGGTACCTTTTAAATGTTAGATTGAGTTATAGGAGCGTATTTGAAGCACTTTTGCTTGATAAACCACGGCTCTATCTCTTACGGTTGATTTTTAAATTAATCAGAAAGTCTTCGTCGGTAGCGGTTCTCGGTAGCCTCTCCCTACAGAGACTAAGTCCGAATTGAAAATATTTTCACCGACGACGTATCTTTTAAATGTTATGATCAGTTATGGGAGCGTATTTGACGCACATTTTCTTAATAAACCACGGCTCTATCTCTTACGGTTGATTTTTAAATAATTTCTAAAGTCGTCGTCGGCGACTCTTCGCGGTAGCCACTCGGTAGGAAAAAATCTAAGTCCGAACTGTAATTATTTTCACCGACGAGGTACCTTTTAAATGTTAGATTGAGTTATAGGAGCGTATTTGAAGCACTTTTGCTTAATAAACCACGGCTCTATCTCTTACGGTTGATTTTTAAATTAATCAGAAAGTCCTCGTCGGTAGCGGTTGTCGGTAGCCTCTCCCTACAGAGACTAAGTCCGAATTGAAAATATTTTCACTGACGACGTTTCTTTTAAATGTTATGATCAGTTATTGGAGCGTATTTGACGCACTTTTGCATAATAAACCACGGCTCTACCTCTTACGGTTGATTTTTAAATAATTTCTAAAGTCGTCGTCGGCGACTCTTCGTGGTAGCCACTCGGTAGGAAAAAATCTAAGTCCGAACTGAAATTAGTTTCACCGATGAGGTACCTTTTAAATGTTAGATTGAGTTATAGGAGCGTATTTAACGCACTTTTGCATAATAAACCACGGCTCTATCTCTTACGGTTGATTTTTAAATAATTTCTAAAGTCGTCGTCGGCGACTCTTCGCGGTAGCCACTCGGTAGGAAAAAATCTAAGTCCGAACTATAATTATTTTCACCGACGAGGTACCTTTTATATGTTAGATTGAGTTATAGGAGCGTATTTGAAGCACTTTTGCTTAATAAACAACGGCTCTATCTCTTACGGTTGATTTTTAAATTAATCAGAAAGTCTTCGTCGGTAGCGGTTCTCGGTAGCCTCTCCCTACAGATACTAAGTCCGAATTGAAAATCTTTTCACCGACGACGTATCTTTTAAATGTTATGATCAGTTATGGGAGCGTATTTGACGCACATTTTCTTAATAAACCACGGCTCTACCTCTTACGGTTGATTTTTAAATAATTTCTAAAGTCGTCGTCGGCGACTCTTCGCGGTAGCCACTCGGTAGGAAAAAATCTAAGTCCGAACTGTAATTATTTTCACCGACGAGGTACCTTTTATATGTTAGATTGAGTTATAGGAGCGTATTTGAAGCACTTTTGCTTAATAAACAACGGCTCTATCTCTTACGGTTGATTTTTAAATTAATCAGAAAGTCTTCGTCGGTAGCGCTTCTCGGTAGCCTCTCCGTACAGAGACTAAGTCCGAATTCAAAATATTTTCACCGACGACGTATCTTTTAAATGTTATGATCAGTTATTGGAGCGTATTTGACGCACTTTTGCATAATAAACCACGGCTCTACCTCTTACGGTTGATTTTTAAATAATTTCTAAAGTCGTCGTCGGCGACTCTTCGTGGTAGCCACTCGGTAGGAAAAAATCTAAGTCCGAACTGAAATTAGTTTCACCGACGAGGTACCTTTTAAATGTTAGATTGAGTTATAGGAGCGTATTTGAAGCACTTTTGCTTAATAAACCACGGCTCTATCTCTTACGGTTGATTTTTAAATTAATCAGAAAGTCTTCGTCGGTAGCGCTTCTCGGTAGCCTCTCCGTACAGAGACTAAGTCCGAATTGAAAATATTTTCACCGACGACGTATCTTTTAAATGTTATGTTCAGTTATGGGAGCGTATTTGACGCACTTTTTCTTAATAAACCACGGCTCTATCTCTTACGGTTGATTTTTAAATAATTTCTAAAGTCGTCGTCGGCGACTCTTCGCGGTAGCCACTCGGTAGGAAAAAATCTAAGTCCGAACTGTAATTATTTTCACCGACGAGGTACCTTTTATATGTTAGATTGAGTTATAGGAGCGTATTTGAAGCACTTTTGCTTAATAAACCACGGCTCTATCTCTTACGGTTGATTTTTAAATTAATCAGAAAGTCTTCGTCGGTAGCGCTTCTCGGTAGCCTCTCCGTACAGAGACTAAGTCCGAATTGAAAATATTTTCACCGACGACGTATCTTTTAAATGTTATGTTCAGTTATGGGAGCGTATTTGACGCACTTTTGCTTAATAACCCACGGCTCTACCTCTTACGGTTGATTTTTAAATAATTTCTAAAGTCGTCGTCGGCGACTCTTCGTGGTAGCCACTCGGTAGGAAAAAATCTAAGTCCGAACTGAAATTAGTTTCACCGACGAGGTACCTTTTAAATGTTAGATTGAGTTATAGGAGGGTATTTGAAGCACTGTTACGTGCCAAACACATATAAAAAATTAAATATAAAAAAAGAAAGAGGAAGTTAAAATTCCTGAGTAGGCATCGCGCGTGCCCGATCTTACGACACGGTATCGATGAACCATTAGTCTGCAAAAACCGAATTTAAGCAACCGCGAATATTCTCCGAACAGCGGCCACGTTTCGCTAATAAGCAAAATTGCAATAGCGAGAGGCTGTGGATGAGGGCGGGTTGATGAACTTTGGCGGAATTCTTTGAACAGGAAACGGGTGATTTCCTAAGTGGGAAGAATGAGCACAGCTCTTGGAATTCCCCCCCTTAGCGGTTCCAAAATCAACAAAAAGGAGCAGGAAATCACCGCAAGTTGCAATCGTTAGTCAAATCGCGAGGTGCGTGGCGTTTTGCCCTTGTTGCTATTTTGAGCCAGAGTTCGGGTTAAATTAGTGAAGTTACTTCCATAATTACCGAAGGACTCAGCAAACAAGAATTATTCAAATCCAAAATCAATCTCTATCCTCATATATTAAATTTTTCTTTATAGTATTTATAGTAGTTTATCGTATTTATAGTATAGTGTAAACAGAAGTGAAAAGTTCATCAGCCATTCCTTCATCTACGGCTCCCTCAGCAAACAATTGCTTCCAAGATAATATTCATTGGTGAGTTTCCATACTTATGTTAGCATCGCGATACGAGGACCCAAACATATGTTTATATGCTTGTCGGAATTTCCCTTGGGCCCATTCGTAAACTTAGCACGTTAGGAATTTACCAATCTAAGACTCCAACTAAAACAAGTATTGTAAAATTGTCATCCATTCTGGACTCCGATATTTCTGAACTATTCCGTGTAATTGTTTTTGTATAATGTGAAGAACCAATAGAACAGGCCAATAAGGTATTCATCCTCTATTCTGCGTTAACACCTATTTCATTCCTGACCTATGCGCGGATTCCGTATGGAATCTTAGATGATACAACCCATCCTAAATTAAATTTATTCAAGCGTTACGCGCGGAACGGCTAACCGCTCGGCCCACGAAATAATTCCTTACGCACGTAACAGCACTTTTGCTTAATAAACCACGGCTCTATCTCTTACGGTTGATTTTTAAATTAATCAGAAAGTCTTCGTCGGTAGCGGTTCTCGGTAGCCTCTCCCTACAGAGACTAAGTCCGAATTGAAAATATTTTCACCGACGACGTATCTTTTAAATGTTATGATCAGTTATGGGAGCGTATTTGACGCACTTTTTCTTAATAAACCACGGCTCTATCTCTTACGGTTGATTTTTAAATAATTTCTAAAGTCGTCGTCGGCGACTCTTCACGGTAGCCACTCGGTAGGAAAAAATCTAAGTCCGAACTGAAATTATTTTCACCGACGAGGTACCTTTTAAATGTTAGATTGAGTTATAGGAGCGCATTTGAAGCACTTTTGCTTAATAAACCACGGCTCTATCTCTTACGGTTGATTTTTAAATTAATCAGAAAGTCTTCGTCGGTAGCGGTTCTCGGTAGCCTCTCCGTACAGAGGCTAAGTCCGAATTGAAAATATTTTCACCGACGACGTATCTTTTGAATGTTAGATTGAGTTTTAGGAGCGTATTTGAAGCACTTTTGCATAATAAACCACGGCTCTATCTCTTACGGTTGATTTTTAAATTAACCAGAAAGTCTTCGTCGGTAGCGCTTCACGGTAGCCTCTCCGTGCCGAGACTAAGTCCGAATTGAAAATAATTTCACCGACGACGTATCTTTTAAATGATATGTTCAGTTATGGGAGCGTATTTGAACCACTTTTGCTTAATAAACCACGGCTCTATCTCTTACGGTTGATTTTTAAATTAATCAGAAAGTCTTCGTCGGTAGCGCTTCTCGGTAGCCTCTCCGTACAGAGACTAAGTCCGAATTGAAAATATTTTCACCGACGACGTATCTTTTGAATGTTAGATTGAGTTATAGGAGCGTATTTGAAGCACTTTTGCATAATAAACCACGGCTCTATCTCTTACGGTTGATTTTTAATTAATCCGAAAGTCTTCGTCGGTAGCGCTTCTCGGTAGCCTCTCCGTACCGAGACTAAGTCCGAATTGAAAATATTTTCACCGACGACGTATCTTTTGAATGTTAGATTGAGTTATAGGAGCGTATTTGAAGCACTTTTGCATAATAAACCACTCTCTTATCCCTTTCTAACATTTCTATTCGTGTATAACTGCTGGTACTCATTTTCGCGCACATACACTACACCTATTATCTTCACTCGCGATATTGACTTTAATTAACTACCTAAAATATACTATTCCAAGGGAGCTGGGCCCATAACCTATTGCAGAGCATAAACCTTTTTTTATTAATAACGAAACAACAACGCGGTAACCAAAACGACTGGACAGAAACCAGTCGACTATTTGTTTACTACATACATTCAGATTGTGTTGCTGCTCTAATAAAATTTTTTTATAATTTAATATAATAACATATATTAATATTATATATTTATAAATTTATTTTAATTATATATAAAAAAAAATATATATATATGTTGACGGGTCTTTGGTGGATTATGTTAGGCAGAGGAATAAATACAAAACACGTATCACAATTACTGTTAATGTATATATATATATAACTAGAATGAATAAAATAATTGCACAAGAAGAATTGCATTACCACGAGGCGATGAGAGCCCACGAACAGAACCAGAAAAAAAACAAAAGAAAGGTGATATCTCCCTAGTGTATAAGGAGAGCGATGCTCACGCATTAAAGCGCGCACTTTGAATGTTCTAACACTCCCCCTTTCAAAGTGTACGGTAAACTAATTTCTAACTAAATCATTTAACAATTCTTCAGGCATAACAAATCGCTCCCCCGTGGTGCTCACCTTGTCGTGGTGGGGGAGCTTAGTATCTCGATGATCCATCGGGCTATACCGGTAGCTACTAGCATGCCGGGCAGGCCGATGGGGAGGGATCAACTAAGAGCACCAGTAGGAGGGGGGATTGTCGAGGGATCCGGAAGCCAGGGTGGGGGCCTTTTCAAAGGTCAACACCCGAGGGGGAAGGATGGACTCGCAATCGCCAATCCTCCAGGGAGGGTAGGACCGGGAGGAGGGGGGATTGGCGAGGGATCCGGAAGCCAGGGTGGGGGCCTGTTCAAAGGTCAACACCCTAGGCGGAAGGATGGACTCGCAATCGCCAATCCTCCAGGGTGGGTAGGACCGGGAGGAGGGGGGATTGTCGAGGGATCCGGAAGCCAGGGCTGGGGGCCTTCTCAAGGGTCAACACCCTAGGCGGAAGGATGGACTCGCAATCGCCAATCCTCCAGGGAGGGTAGGTCGCGGGGGAACCTGGAAGCCGGGGCTGGGGGCCTTTCCAAAGGTCAACACCCTAGGTGGAAAGGGGAACTCGTGATCTCCCTCGGGGGGAGGAAAAGCTGGGAGTCTGGCAACTCCTGTAGCCCGGCTACTCGGAAGCTGGCCGTCGGGGCACCTGGAAGCCAGGGTGGGGGCCTTTTCAGAGGTCAACACACTAGGCGGAAAGCAAACCGGCAGCCCCCCCCCAAGGTTTTCAGGGTCGGGAGTGGGGCGGAAGCCAGGGCTGCTGACTCGGCTAAAACCGGGTCATCACCCTAGGTGGAAGCCTTCGGCTCCTCGACGAATTTTTCGCGAACCATCCGAAGCTAAGGTGTGCAGGCACCGTGCCGATGGCTGAATGGCTGGCCGGATGTAAAACTTAGTCAGTCGCAAACGGTCCCTTCGGGGCACCTGCCGAAACCCCGTCGTATTTTAGGCTTACCCAGGTAAGGCGGCTCTGCCTGGGTGGACCACCCCTTCCGACCTACTCGTGGGAACTATATGGAGAAAACAATTAAAATAAAAACCGGACGGACAAACAAAAACGACAACAAGGCAAGGACCAGGATTATGGAGACCAGCGCGGACAGGAACACGGACAATGAGGGAAGGACGCCAGTGGTGGTCCTGAGGGATGTCCTCTCGGATACCTCAGCAATGCCACCTCCGAGGACACAGCGGGCCAGGCGTGGGGGTAAGTCCTCAACAATTGCTAGGGCTGCGGAGGAGTCGGACGACACGTCGTCCGTCGCCTCCCACAGATCGATAAGGAAGCGGAAGTGGGACGAGCGTCGCAAAGGCGACGCCCCTTCCACTTCCGCGATGGATATGGATCCTTGCGAGGCGTACGGCCGCCAGTCGAGGGGCGAACTCCCTTCCGAGGCTGAGTTGGCCGCGGAGATGGAAGGCGAGGCGATGGGGGCCCTCGCCAGCCAAATCCTGGAGCGGATGAGGGCGGTGGAAAAAGTCGCTGCCATCTCGTCCAACCTCAAGGGGACGAACGTCCGTGTGTTGCGCTGGGCGGCCCGGTACACTAAGAACGCAATCACGGAGCTCATAAAGAGGTCCGAATCCGCAAGGGACGCGGAGTGGTTGCGGCGGGAGACCGGCCGCCTGAGCAATGAGGCGAGGGCCCGTAGCAGGGAGGCAAAGGAGCTGAGGAGGACCGTCTCCCAGCTCGAGGCAACAGTGGAGGCGTTGCGGGGACGGGGAGCCTCACCGCCCCCTCCGGCGGAGCGACATTTGTCGCCGCCGGTATGGGCGAGTGGGGGAACCTCTCCGGGTCGGCTGTCGCGGGCCGACGCCCGGCCGGGCATTGCGGAGAACCGCCTGCTCGAGCGGGTGTCGACGCTGATTGAGGCCAAATTGGCCTCTTTCGAGGAGAGGTTCCTCTCACGGCGACCTGCGGCAGCCAAAAAGGCGCCCAAGCAGGTCGCCTCGGCGGAAGCCCCCCCGCCCCAGAGGCCCACCTTCGCCGAGGTGGTGAGCCAGGACGGGGGGAAGAGAAAGACGGTCGGCCCCTCGGGCCCACCGCCTTCCTCGGGAAATAAAAGGCCGAAGGGCCCCAAGCCAACGGTTAAACCGAAGGCGCCGGGCCCTTCGACCTCCAAGGGCCCCAAGCCCCCCACAACACCTGGGGGGGAAAGGGCCCCGAGTCTTCGGCGTCCCCCCAAAACGGCCGCGGTCACCCTCACCGTGGGGGAGGGCGCCGCAATGACCATCGACGAGGCGATGTCCACCGCCAGACGGAATATCCGCCTGGAAGACGTGGGCCTCGAAGAGGTTCGGCCCAAAAGAGCCATCACCGGGGGCCTCATCTTAGAGGTCTCCGGTGAGGACCGGCAGGAGAAGGCGAAGGCCTTGGCCACGCGGATGGCCGAGGTCTTGGCCGGCACGGGTGTCAAGGTCGCGAGGCCCGTCAAAAAGGCGGAGCTGAGGGTTCGCGACCTCGACGACTCCGTGCGGGTAGCGGACGTGGTGGAGGCGGTTGCCACCACGGGCGCCTGTGACGGGGGCGAGGTGCGCGTCGGAGAGATCCGGCGCGCCCCTTCGCGGCTCGGCACGGCATGGGTTCAATGCCCACTCTCAGCGGCGCGCAAAATTGTCGCAGCTGGCCGTCTGAGGGTGGGCTGGAGCGCTGTGAGGGTGCAGGCTTTGGAAGCCCGTGCCCTCCAGTGCTATCGGTGCCTGGCGCTGGGGCACTCCAGGCACCAATGCAAGCGTAGTACCGACCGTAGCGCTCGGTGCTACAATTGCGGGGATGTGACCCACGCCGCGGCGGTGTGTTCGGCCCCGCCCAAGTGTCCGCTGTGCACGGACCTTGGGCGACGGGCGGCGCACCGTCTCGGTACGAAAGGGTGCGCACCCCCACAAAGGCCCTCCTCCAAGGGCAGAGGGGGAGCGCGGCGGGAGAGGCCTGCCATAGCGGCGCCCTCGACCCCCGCTGCGGCCGCCCTAGCTATAGGGCCACCCGAGTTGGGGAGTGCGGAATCCGCCTCTCCAGCCGGGGAGGCTATGGAGGTGGAGCCCGCCGAGGCGGTGGCGCCTCCTTAGAGGCAAGAGGCGCCGGCTCGCCCGGCAGAGGAGGCCGCATCCATGCCCGCCCCGCGCTAGGACGTCCCCCCCGTCGGGGGAGGGGGGCATGGGCGTGGAGTCATCCCAGGAGGAGGTCCGGGAGGAGGCTGACCCCCAATGACTGGGGATCAACCTCCTCCAGACCAACCTGAACCACAGGCGCGTGGCACAGGACTTAGTGGTCCAGGCCGCGCGCGAGTGGAAAGTCGGGCTGGTCGTTGCGGCCGAGCCCTACAGGGTTCCCGATCACCCTTCGTGGTCCGGAGACGCCTTGGGCTCGGTAGCCATTCTATGGAATGGCGCTCCGGGGATGCCTCCCCCCCGGCTCTCATAGAGCGGGGGGGTGGCTACGTAGCCGTCCAGTGGGGCAGCGTGGCGGTGGTGGGGGTTTACGTCTCCCCCAATTGCGGCCGGGACGCTTTTGTAGCGTTCCTGGACCGGGTTGGGGGGTGCGTCACCCGCATCCTGCCGCGTCCCTTGCTCGTCCTGGGGGATTTCAACTCTCACGCTACTGCGTGGGGTTCCCCCAGTACGGACATGAGGGGGCGGGAGCTGCTCCATTGGGCGGCCGGTCTGGAGTTAAGGCTCCTCAATGAGGGGTCCACCCCCACCTTCGTGCGGCGGCGGGGGGCGTCCATAGTCGACCTGACATGGGCGTCGCCCTCCGCCGTGCGCAGGGTGAGTGGGTGGAGGGTGTTGGGGGTTGAGACGATGTCAGACCACGCTTACGTGGTCATGAGCGTCTCGACTCCCAAACCTCCCAACCAGTCTGGCTCATCGGCTAGGGAATCGCCCCCCCGATGGGCCCTTAAAAGACTGGACGAGGTGGCCCTGCGCGCGGCAATCCAGGCGGTAGCCTGGGCTGAGCGCAGGGGCGAGAGACCTGAGGAGGAGGAGGCCTGGTTCCGTGCGGCCATGGCGGCTGTCTCTGACACCGCCATGCCCCGGGCCAGGGCCTTCTCGCCCCGCGCCGCGTACTGGTGGTCGTCGGAAATTTCCGACCTGAGGGACACCAGTACGCGTGCGCGGAGGGCGTACCTCAGGGCCCGCAGTCGCGCAAGCTCCACCGCGGAGGAGGAGGAGGCTGTCCTAAGGGCCAAGGCGGAGGCCTGGAGCCAGCTCCTCGCCACCATCGATCGCGATCCGTGGGGTCGCCCATACCGGGTGGTTCTGAATCAGATCCGCCCGTGGGCCCCCCCTGTGACCGAGTCGATGGAACCGGAGCTCCTGGACTCCGTCGTCGATAACCTCTTTCCTCAGGATGAGCAGGAGGCTCGACGGCGGACCCAGGAGCAGGGGGCGCGACATGATCGCGTCCCTGTGCCTGGGATCGGCAGCGAGGAGCTGGACAGGGCGGAGCGCCGCCTTGCAGCCCGAAGCACCGCCCCGGGTCCCGACGGCATCCGCGGCCGCGTGCTCGTGGCTGCCCTCCGGGTCCTGGGGAGTAGGTTTCGACGCCTCATGGAGGACTGCCTCACAGAGGGGGTCTTCCCGGGGGCCTGGAAAAAGGGGCAGCTGGTGCTGCTCCCTAAACCAGGGAGGGCGGCCGACAGCCCTTCCGCCTATCGGCCCATATGCCTGCTCGACGGGGCGGGAAAGATCCTCGAGAGGATCATAGCTTTCCGCCTCGCCGAGCACCTGTCCGGGGTGGGGCCCGATCTGGCCGACAGCCAGTTCGGTTTCCGGGAGGGGCGCTCCACGTTGGACGCGATCCAGCGGGTGCGCTCCCTCGCCGGGACGGCGGTGTCGGCCCCGGGGGGTGGAGTTGTGTTGGCGATATCGCTCGATATCGTCAACGCTTTCAACTCCGTCCCCTGGCAGGCGATTAGGGAGGCGCTGGTGTATCACCGCGTGCCTCCCTACTTGCGCAGGATAGTCGGGTCCTTCCTGCAGGACAGGTCCATTGGCTACCCGACGCGGGACGGGAGGGCTGAACGCCCTAGCTGGCGCGGTGTCCCGCAGGGTTCGGTGCTAGGCCCGACCCTGTGGAACCTTGCGTATGACCGCGTCTTGCGGTGTGCGCTTCCCCCGGGGGTGGTGCTGGTGTGTTACGCAGATGACACACTGGTGGTCACCTCCGGGAGGGATTACGCCCGCACTCTCCGTCTGGCGGAGTGCGGTGCGGAATGCGTGGTGGCCGCCATAAGGCGGCTAGGCCTGGAGGTGTCCCCGTCGAAGAACAAGGCAATGTGGTTCTTCGACGGGGTCAGGAGGGGCCCTCCCTCCGAGACTCCGGTCACGGTGGGAGGCGTGGCTGTCGAGGTGGGCAGCCGGATGAATTATCTGGGTGTCACCCTCGACAGCCACTGGAGCTTTGGGCCCCACCTCGAAGAGGTGGTGCCCCGAGTGGAACGGACAGCGGCGGTCTTGGGCCGCTTGCTGCCCAACGTGGGGGGACCTCAGGCGGGTGTACGCCGCCTGTACGAGGGGGTGGTGCGGAGTGCCGCCCTATATGGTGCACCCGTGTGGGCGGGGTCGCTCGGGAGGAGCAAGCGTAATCGCCAGCTCCTTTCCCGAGCACAAAGGCCCCTAGCCGCGCGGGTCGCCAGGGGGTACCGCACCGTCTCCCTGAGGGCGGCGTCCCTGCTTGGGTGCTCTCCCCCTTGGGAGCTCAAGGCGGAGGAAGCCGCGGAGGTCTACAGGATCTCCGCGGCCCTCAAAGAAACGCCGGATGCGGCTGAGTACCGTGCAGCGGAGATGGAGGCCGGCAGGAGCCGGGCGGGGCTGCACACCCTGGAAAGGTGGCGCAGCCAATTGGAGGAGCCCGGCTCCGGGGAAAGGATCGTCAGGGCCATCCTGCCGGTCCTCCAGCGTTGGCTGGAAAGGAGGGGACGGCTCACCTTCCGTCTAACACAGGTACTCACCGGGCATGGGTGCTTCGGTGAGTATCTGCACAAGATCGGAAGGGAGCCGTCCCCGCAGTGTCATCACTGCGGTGAAGAGAAGGACTCGGCGCAGCACACCCTGGAGGAGTGTCCCTCCTGGGCAGGGGAGCGCCGAGTCCTTCGGAACATCATAGGGTGGGACCTCTCGCTGCCCGCCGTCGTAAAAGCGATGGTGGGCGGCGAAGAGGAGTGGGGAGCCGTAGCCTCCTTCTGCGAACAAGTTATGTCGCGGAAGGAGGCCGCGGAAAGGGCCCGCGAGGCAGCGGACCCAGAGGGTAGGGGCCGAAGGCGGAGACGTACACGTCCCGCCTCCGGCACCGGACGCGGCGACCGTCGGAGTCGTCGGGGCCACTAGGCTGTCTGGATTGGGGTCCAGGCAGCCGATAGGGTGGCCCCAGAGGTAGAGGGATGCGGTGTTGTGGTCGCACCGCATCCCAAATAGTGGATTGGCCCCCCTTCAGGGGGCAAGGCGGGGGGGTATCCGGATCAATACGAAGTGTTCCCGGGTACTCCCCCTAACGCCTGAGGATGACCACCGGGGGGTTTTAGTCGGTAGAAATCCGACACTACCCCGGCCTCCCACCAAAGGAGGCCGGGGTGTCTATCGAAGATTTCCCCTCGAGAAAAAAAAAGGCATAACAAATCGATACATTTTTCCAACTTATTTTTAGGTAAAGACTTCGTTAGTACGTCCGCGGTCATTTCATTTGTAGAAATGTACTTTACATCTATTTCGCCGTTCTCCAGCATTTCTCTCGTGTAGTGATACCTAATATCTATGTGCTTACTTTTACGGTGAAACATATTATTTTTACTTAGCTGGATAGCGCTTTGATTGTCACAAAATATACTAATCTTATCGCGAACTAAATTACTAAATCCTAAGTTTAATAACATTCTCTTTAAGTAGAATGCCTCTTTGGCTGCTTCGGATATTGCCATATACTCGGCCTCCATTGTTGATAGGGCCACTGATTTTTGTTTCTTTGATTCCCAACTGGTGGGTCCTCCGGCTAACATGGTAACGTATCCAGAACGTGACCTTCTCCCGTTCTCGTCTCCGGCCCAGTCGGAGTCTACATAAACTTCGACTAGTTTATCTCTTTTGGAGTATGTGATGCTGTAGTTTATGGTTCCTTTAAGGTATCTTAAAACGTGTTTGGCTGCTTTCCATTGGTAATTCTTTGGACACGTGTTAAATTGACTTAGAAAGTTTGCGGCGAATGCTATGTCAGGTCGAGTAGCATTTGATAAATATATTAATGCCCCTATGAGTTCCCTATATGGCACCTTTGTCATATCTTCTGTAGTTTCATCAATGTTGTTAAAGGTTTCATTCGGTACCAAAGGTGTACTCGCGGGTTTGCAGTCTTCCATTCCAAATTTCTTTAGAGTTTCTTCTATATATTTACGTTGATTTAATTTTATTTGCCCAGTGTCTCCTTCTCTTTCTATGGAAATACCCAGAATATTCGTAACTTTACCCAGATCATTTATTTTGAACTTATTCTTTAATCGTTGTTTTATTTTCGTGAGTGCTCGTAGATCTTTCGACGCCAGTAGTATGTCGTCGACATATATGATTACCACTACTTCCATTTCGTTGGTTATGCATGTATAGACACACGGTTTAATTTCAGATCTCTTAAAACTAATACTGATTAGATAATTATTTATGGTGTGATACCAGTCTCTTCCGGCTTGTTTAAGACCGTACAATGGTCTCTTCAGACTACACACTTTATTTTCTTTACCAGTTTCAGTGGACATTTCTGGCTGTTGCATGAATATGGTACCCGTTAATTCCCCTTGTACATAGGCAGTGACGACATCCATGTGATGTACGTGCATCCTGTTTTCCGCTGCTCCGGCTAAGAGAATTCGTACGATTTCTAGTCGAACTACGGGCGCAAAGACTTCATCGTAGTCGATCCCTTTCTTCTGTTCGTTTCCTCTGGCCACTAATCGAGCTTTGTACTTATTTATTGTGCCGTCTTGATTTTTCTTTATCTTAAACACCCATCTATTTGAGAGTATCCTGGCGTTATCTGGTTTATCTGTAAGCTCCCATGTTTTATTTTCTACAAGAGAATTATATTCCTTTTTCATAGCTTCCAGTCAGAATGATCTGTCTCCGCTGTTCATGGCTTCTTTTAGTGTTCTTGGTTCACCGTGTTCTTCTTCACCCACGTTTGCTGTGTAATTAAATAACTTCCTTGGCCTTCCCGGTTTGCCGGTTCGTAGTATTTTTGGGCGGCCTTTCCCTTTCCTTAAAGTTGGTGTGACGTCTTCATCAGCATCTTCGGTGTCGCTGGGGATTACTTCGGAATCTTCATTGTTGATGTCGGGGTGCTCTTGTTCTGAGTTTTGCCCCGGTTCCTCCTCTTTAATATGTTCTTCTCTGTACGTTTCTCGAGGATCATTTCTATACAGGAGTATGGAATAGTGGTCATTCGGGTTCTCTACATCGTGTAGTTTTTCGTGGAATCGTACGTCTCTTCTTGTGACGACATGACGAATTCCACGTTCCCATAGTCTGTATGCCTTTGACACGTCGGAGTATCCGACTAAGACATATTCTTTGCCTTTTGGCATAAATTTGTTTGTTTTTGTTCCTTTTTCCAGCGCTACTGCGCTGCTACCGAATATCCTTAAAAATCCTACATAGGGTTTTTCGCCTGTCCATTGTTCATATGGTGTGACTTCGTTCAACTTTTTGGTAGGGCATCTGTTCCTAATGTATACGGCCGCATTTACTGCTTCTGCCCATAGGCTCATTTGTAATTTTGATTGGGTTAACATACTTCTCGCCATTTCCACTATTGTCCTGTTGGCGCGTTCGGCTACTCCGTTCTGCTGCGGTGTATACGGGGTCGACAGTTGCCTTGCTATTCCCTCTTGCTCAAGGTAATTTGAGAATTCCTTTGAAAGATATTCTTTGGCGTTGTCACTCCTGATTTTTTTGATTTCTTTTCCGGTTTGTTTCTCTACTCGGTTTTTATACGCTTTAAATGCAGACAAAATTTCGGATTTTTGTTTTAGTACAGCTATTTCTGTGAATCTAGTTTTGTCGTCGATGAATGTTGCGAAATACTTTGCTCCCCCTAATGATGGTACACTCATAGGACCGCATACGTCCGTGTGGATCAATCCTAGTATTTCTTTCTCTACCCTTTCTGATTCCTTAAAGGGTGTTTGATTTATTTTGCTCAAGTCGCACGTTTTACACTGTGGAGAGTTTATTGCACTTCTTTGATTTATGTTCATACCGATCACCATATTTTTATTGTGCAGTTTATTTACATCGTTAAAGTTTAAATGACCTAGCCTTTGTTTCCACAATATACAAACCATTCCGTTTATGAGCTGTTAACGCTATGGAATTATCCTTACGCTTCACAAAGGCTGAGTGTTTTGTAAACGTTACTGTATAACCATTTTCTGTGATGCTTGATACGGACATCAGGTTGTTTCTGAATTCAGGAACCCACATAACATTTGCTAGTTTAATGTCATTCGTACTTTGATTTTTGGAGTGCACATTTATCTTGATATTTCCTCTTCCTAAGGAGTTTGTGCTTTCTTCTGTGGCTGTATACACTTTGTCCCTTTGTTCTTTGTCAAGGTTTATGAATTGAGCTTTATCTTTGCACATGTGCACTGTTGCTCCACTGACCATGTTTTTGTCGGCTTCTGCAGTTTTTGGATATATGGTTGCTCTCCCCGGGTTTCTGCTTCTGGTAATTTTCTCTCTGTATCGCTCTGTCATTTGAGAATTTCTTCCTTGTCAGTAATGCTACTTCCTTATCTGAGTCCTTTACTTCATTAATATCTATTTTTCTAATTTCTTCTTCAATTAATTTTATTGTTAGTTCTTCTAACGTAGGCATTTTATCTCTTGACTCTATTGCTATGCAAAAGGTTTCATATTCACTGGGTAGTGACATTAATAGCATTATTGGCCAAATAGATTCTGGTAATATTATTCCAGACTCTTGTAATTGTTCAGATTTGTGTATGAAGTCGTTGATGTACTGAGCCATACTTTGTTTGGAATCTTTTTTCATTCTATATAGTTGTTTAAATAATACACACTGTCGCATAGGGCCTCTAGATTGTTGAACATTATTTAATGCTTCCCAAGCTTCCTTCGACGTTTCTGCCCGTTTTACGTGTGTATATTGGTTCTTATTAAGACTCCGTATGATTAGATCGAGAGCCTTTTCGTCATGCGTTTTCCATGCGGCTCCATTTTCTTCAGTTCTATTCTTTATACCATTCACGTAGTCCCACAATTCGTTATATCTCAAAATACTTTTCATTTGGATCTTCCATGATTCATAATTCGTATCGTTTAATTTTTCAATGTTCTGAATATTTGTTGAACCCATGGTTGTGGAAACTTTTCTCTGCACTTGGCACGTGTTCGCACTTAACCTCACTTTTCTTTTATTTTATTATTATCTTTTATTTACCTGCCCTGAGCCCATAACCTGTTGACGGGTCTTTGGTGGATTATGTTAGGCAGAGGAATAAATACAAAACACGTATCACAATTACTGTTAATGTATATATATATATATAATTAGAATGAATAAAATAATTGTACAAGAAGAATTGCATTACCACGAGGCGATGAGAGCCCACGAACAGAACCAGAAAAAAAAACAAAAGAAAGGTGATATCTCCCTAGTGTATAAGGAGAGCGATGCTCACGCATTAAAGCGCGCACTTTGCATGTTCTAACAATATAAATAATAATTAATTGATTTTTATTACTAGAGATTTTTTAATTTATATAGGTATATAATGTAAAATTATTTTTGTTACTAGAGATTTTTTAATTTATATAGGTATATAATGTAAAATTATTTTTGTTACTAGAGATTTTTTAATTTATATAGGTATATAATGTAAAATTATTTTTGTTACTGGAGATTTTTTAATTTATATAGGTGTATAATGTAAAATGATTTTTGTTACTAGAGATTTTTTAATTTATATAGGTATATAATGTGAAATTATTTTTATTACCAGAGATTTTTTATTAAAATACATTAATTAATAAATTACTTATATTAATTAAATAAATTATAAATTATATTGGGATAAAAGAATTAGGTCATTGTTTTTGGTAAAATATTAAAAGAAAGAATATGTTTTTATTTAGATACTTTTCGTTAGAGTGGGGATTAACGATTTTTATTTTGATAAAAAAAAGAATTCTGGTTGAATTGATGTTTTTATTTCGATACTTTTCGTTACAGTGGAGATTAACGATTTTTATTTTGATAAAAAAAAGGTTTCTCGTTGAATTGATGTTTTTATTTAGATACTTTTCGCTAAAGTGATAGAGATTTTTTAATTTATATAGGTATATAATGTGAAATTAGTTTTATTACCAGAGATTTTTTATTGAAATAAATTAATTAATAAATTACTTATATTAATTAAATAAATTATAAATTTTATTGGGATAAAAGTATTAGGTCATTGTTTTTGGTATAATATTAAAAGAAAGAATATGTTTTTATTTAGATACTTTTCGTTAAAGTGGGGATTAACGATTTTTATTTTGATAAAAAAAAGCTTTCTCGTTGGATTGATGTTTTTATTTAGATAATTTTCGTTAAAGTGATAGAGATTTTTTAATTTATATAGGTATATAATGTGAAATTATTTTTATTACCAGAGATTTTTTATTGAAATAAATTAATTAATAAATTACTTATATTAATTAAATAAATTATAAATTTTATTGGGATAAAAGAATTAGGTCATTGTTTTTGGTATAATATTAAAAGAAAGAATATGTTTTTATTTAGATACTTTTCGTTAAAGTGGGGATTATCAATAAATAGAGTTTCATAAAAATTTTTATATTATAAATTAATATTTTATACTATTTATACAAAAATGTAATTTTTGTTTTAAAATTAATAATATAAATAGTGTTAAGATATTCGAGGCGCCCGCGTACCAGAGGGGCACGCTTGTCGGCTCTCACAAGATCAACCACTTAGTTTCCTCGAACACATAGGGTTCCGAGTGAAATCGCCACACATTTCAGACAACAGGCGCTTCTCCTGGCACAGTATCGAACACTTAGTATCAGATAGAACAATTAGTTTAAAATGGAACTAAGCTTCGTATCTGGAGTGTCCTCTCTCACAAGGTCGAGGACTTAGTTTCGTCGAACACATACGGTTTCGAGTGGCACCGCCACAGATTTCAGAGAACAGGCGCTTCTCATGGCACAGTATCGAAAACTTAGATTCTGGTAGAACAGTGAGTTTTAAATGGATCTATGTTTCGCATCTGGAGTTTCCTCTACCACAAGGTCGACCACTTAGTTTCGTCGAACACATACGGTTTCGAGTAGCATCGCCAGAGATTTCAGAGAACAGGTGCTTCTACTGGCACAGTATCGAACACTTAATATCAGATAGAACAATTAGTTTAAATTGGAACAAAGCTTCGCATCTGGAGTTTCCTTTCCCACAAGGTCGACCACTTAGTTTCCTCGAACACATACGGTTTCGAGTAGCATCGCCACAGATTCCAGAGAACAGGCGCTTCTCCTGGCACAGTATCGAACACTTAGTTTCAGATGGAACATTTATTTTAAAATTGCACTATGTTTCGCATCTGGAGTTTCCTCTCTCACAAGGTCGACCACTTAGTTTCGCCGAACGCATACGGTTTCGAGTGGCATCGCCACAGATTTCAGAGAACAGGCGCTTCTGCTGGTACAGTATCGAACACTTAGTTTCAGGTAGAACAATTAGTTTAAAATTGAACTATATTTCGCTTCTGGAGTTTCCTCTCCCACAAGGTCGACCACTTAGTTTCGTCGAACACATACTGTTTCGAGGGGCATCGCCACAGATTTCAGAGAACAGGCGCTTCTCCTGGCAGAGTATCGAACACTTAGTTTCAGATGGAACACTTAGTTTAAAATTGAACTATGTTTCGCATCTGGAGTTTCCTCTCTCACAAGGTCGACCACTTAGTTTCGTCGAACACATACGGTTTCGAGTGGCATTCCCACAGATTTCAGAGAACAGGCGCTTCTCCTGGCACGGTATCGAACACTTAGTTTCAGATAGAACAATTAGTTTTAAATGGAACTAAATTTCGCATTTGTAGTTTCCTCTCTCACAAGTTCGACCACTTAGTTTCGTCGACCAGATACAGTTTCGAGTAGCATCGCCACAGATTTCAGAGAACAGGCGCTTCTCCTGGCACGGTATCGAACACTTAGTTTCAGATAGAACAATTAGTTTTAAATGGAACTAAATTTCGCATTTGTAGTTTCCTCTCTCACAAGTTCGACCACTTAGTTTCGTCGAACAGATACAGTTTCGAGTAGCATCGCCACAGATTTCAGAGAACAGGCGCTTCTCCTGGCACAGTATCGTACACTTAGTTTCAGATAGAGCAATTAGTTTTAAATGGAACTAAGTTTCGCATCTGGAGATTCCTCTCTCACAAGTTCGACCACTTAGTTTCGTCGAACAGATACAGTTTCGAGTAGCATCGCCACAGATTTCAGAGAACAGGCGCTTCTCCTGGCACAGTATCGTACACTTAGTTTCAGATAGAGCAATTAGTTTTAAATGGAACTAAGTTTCGCATCTGGAGATTCCTCTCTCACAAGATCGACCACTTAGTTTCGTCGAACACATACGGTTTCGAGTAGCATCGCCACAGATTTCAGAGAACAGGCGCTTCTCCCGGCACAGTATCGAACACTAAGTATCGGATAGAACAATTACTTTAAAATGGAACTATGCTTCGCATCTGGAGTTTCCTGTCTCACAAGGTGGACCACTCAGTTTCGTCGAACACATACGGTTTCGAGTAGCATCGCCACTGATCTCAGAGAACCGGCGCTACTCCTGGCACAGTTTCGCACACTTAGTTTCGGATAGAACGATTAGTTTAAAATGGAACTATGTTTCGCATCTGGAGATTCCTCTCTCACATGGTCGACCACTTAGTTTCGTCGAACACATACGGTTTCATGTGGCATCGCCACAGATTTCAGAGAACAGGCGCGTCTCCTGGCACTGTATCGAACACTTAGTTTCAGATAGAACAATTAGTTTAAAATGGAAATAAGTTTCGCATCTGGAGTTTCCTCTCTCACAAGGTCGACGACTTAGTTTCGTTGAACGCATTCGGTTTCGAGTGGCATTGCCACAGATTTCAGAGAACAGGCGCTTCTCCTGGCAGAGTATCGAACACATTTTTCAGACAGAACCATTAGTTTAAAATGGAACTATGTTTCGCATATGGAGTTTCCTCTCTCACAAGTTCGACCACTTAGTTTCGTCGAACAGATACGGTTTCGAGTAGCATCGCCACAGATTTCAGAGAACAGGCGCTTCTCCTGGCACATTATCGAACACTTAGTTTCAGTTAGAACAATTAGAGTAAAATGGAACTAAGTTTCGCAACTGGAGTTTCCTCTCTCACAAAGTCGACCACTTAGTTTCGACGAACACATACGGTTTAGAGTGGCATCGCCACAGATTTCAGAGAACAGGCGCTTCTCCTGGCTCATTATGGATAACTTAGTTTCAGATAGAACAATCAGTTTAAAATTAAACTATGTTTCGCATTTGGAGTATCCTCTCTCACAAGATCAATCACTTAGTTTCTTCGAACACATACGGTTTCGAGTGGCATCGCCACACATTTCAAAGAACAGGCGCTTCTCGTGGCACAGTATCGAACACTTAGTTTCAGAGAGAACAATTAGTTTAAAATGGAAATAAGTTTCGCATCTGGAGTTTCCTCTCTCACAAGGTCGACGACTTAGTTTCGTTGAACGCATTCGGTTTCGAGTGGCATTGCCACAGATTTCAGAGAACAGGCGCTTCCCCTGGCACAGTATCGAACACTTAGTTTCAGGTAGAACGATTAGTTAAAAATGGAACAAAGTTTCGCATCTGGAGTTTCCTCTCTCACAAGGTCGACCATTTAGTTTCAACGAACTCATACGGTTTCGAGTGGCATCGCCACAGATTTCAGAGAACAGGCGCTTCTCCTGGCACAGTATCGAACACTTTCAGATAGAACAATCAGTTTAAAATGGAACTAAGTTTTGCATCTGGAGTATCCTCTCTCACAAGGTCGACCACTTAGTTTCGTCGAACACATACCGTTTCGAGTGGCATCGCCACAGATTTCAGAGAACAGGCGCTTCTCCTGGCACATTATCGAACACTTAGTTTCAGATAGAACAATTAGAGTAGAATGGAACTAAGTTTCGCAACTGGAGTTTCCTCTCTCACAAGGTCGACCACTTAGTTTCGACGAACACATACGGTTTAGAGTGGCATCGTCACAGATTTCAGAGAACGGGCACTTCTCCTGGCACAGTATCGAACACTTAGTCTCAGATAGAACAATTAATTTGAAATGGAACTATGTTTCGCATCTGGAGTATCCTCTCGCACAAGGTCGACCACTTAGTTTCGTCGAACGCATACGATTTCGCGTAGCATCGCCACTGATATCAGAGCAGAGACGCTTCTCCTGGAACAGTATCGAACACTTAGTTTCAGATAGAACAATTTGTTTAAAATGGAACTAAGTTTCGTATCTGGAGATTCCTCTCCCACAAGGTCGACCATTTAGATTCGTCGAACACATACGGTTTCGAGTAGCATCGCCACAGATTTTAGAGAACAGGCGCTTCGCCTGGCAGAGTATCGAACACTTTTTTCAGACAGAACCATTAGTTTAAAATGGAACTATGTTTCGCATTTGGAGTTTCCTCTCTCACGAGTTCGACCACTTAGTTTCGTCGAACAGATACGGTTTCGAGTAGCATCGCCACAGATTTCAGAGAACAGGCGCTTCTCCTGGCTCATTATCGATCACTTAGTTTCAGATAGAACAATCAGTTTAAAATGGAACTATGTTTCGCATTTGGAGTATCCTCTCTCACAAGATCAACCACTTAGTTTCGTTGAACGCATTCGGTTTCGAGTGGCATTGCCACAGATTTCAGAGAACAGGCGCTTCCCCTGGCACACTATCGAACACTTAGTTTCAGATAGAACGATTAGTTAAAAATGGAACAAAGTTTCGCATCTGGAGTTTCCTCTCTCACAAGGTCGACCATTTAGTTTCGACGAACTCATACGGTTTCGAGTGGCATCGCCACAGATTTCAGAGAACAGGCGCTTCTCCTGGCACAGTATCGAACACTTTCAGATAGAACAATCAGTTTAAAATGGAACTAAGTTTTGCATCTGGAGTATCCTCTCTCACAAGGTCGACCACTTAGTTTCGTCGAACACATACCGTTTCGAGTGGCATCGCCACACATTTCAAAGAACAGGCGCTTCTCGTGGCACAGTATCGAACACTTAGTTTCAGAGAGAACAATTAGTTTAAAATGGAAATAAGTTTCGCATCTGGAGTTTCCTCTCTCACAAGGTCGACGACTTAGTTTCGTTGAACGCATTCGGTTTCGAGTGGCATTGCCACAGATTTCAGAGAACAGGCGCTTCCCCTGGCACAGTATCGAACACTTAGTTTCAGGTAGAACGATTAGTTAAAAATGGAACAAAGTTTCGCATCTGGAGTTTCCTCTCTCACAAGGTCGACCATTTAGTTTCAACGAACTCATACGGTTTCGAGTGGCATCGCCACAGATTTCAGAGAACAGGCGCTTCTCCTGGCACAGTATCGAACACTTTCAGATAGAACAATCAGTTTAAAATGGAACTAAGTTTTGCATCTGGAGTATCCTCTCTCACAAGGTCGACCACTTAGTTTCGTCGAACACATACCGTTTCGAGTGGCATCGCCACAGATTTCAGAGAACAGGCGCTTCTCCTGGCACATTATCGAACACTTAGTTTCAGATAGAACAATTAGAGTAGAATGGAACTAAGTTTCGCAACTGGAGTTTCCTCTCTCACAAGGTCGACCACTTAGTTTCGACGAACACATACGGTTTAGAGTGGCATCGTCACAGATTTCAGAGAACAGGCGCTTCTCGTGGCACAGTATCGAACACTTAGTTTCAGAGAGAACAATTAGTTTAAAATGGAAATAAGTTTCGCATCTGGAGTTTCCTCTCTCACAAGGTCGACGACTTAGTTTCGTTGAACGCATTCGGTTTCGAGTGGCATTGCCACAGATTTCAGAGAACAGGCGCTTCTCCTGGCAGAGTATCGAACACATTTTTCAGACAGAACCATTAGTTTAAAATGGAACTATGTTTCGCATATGGAGTTTCCTCTCTCACAAGTTCGACCACTTAGTTTCGTCGAACAGATACGGTTTCGAGTAGCATAGCCACAGATTTCAGAGAACAGGCGCTTCTCCTGGCACATTATCGAACACTTAGTTTCAGATAGAACAATTAGAGTAAAATGGAACTAAGTTTCGCAACTGGAGTTTCCTCTCTCACAAGGTCGACCACTTAGTTTCGACGAACACATACGGTTTAGAGTGGCATCGCCACAGATTTCAGAGAACAGGCGCTTCTCCTGGCTCATTATGGATAACTTAGTTTCAGATAGAACAATCAGTTTAAAATTAAACTATGTTTCGCATTTGGAGTATCCTCTCTCACAAGATCAATCACTTAGTTTCTTCGAACACATACGGTTTCGAGTGGCATCGCCACACATTTCAAAGAACAGGCGCTTCTCGTGGCACAGTATCGAACACTTAGTTTCAGAGAGAACAATTAGTTTAAAATGGAAATAAGTTTCGCATCTGGAGTTTCCTCTCTCACAAGGTCGACGACTTAGTTTCGTTGAACGCATACGGTTTCGAGTAGCATCGCCACAGATTTTAGAGAACAGGCGCTTCGCCTGGCAGAGTATCGAACACTTTTTTCAGACAGAACCATTAGTTTAAAATGGAACTATGTTTCGCATTTGGAGTTTCCTCTCTCACAAGTTCGACCACTTAGTTTCGTCGAACAGATACGGTTTCGAGTAGCATCGCCACAGATTTCAGAGAACAGGCGCTTCTCCTGGCTCATTATCGATCA
This sequence comes from Nysson spinosus, assembly GCA_910591585.2. Lineage (NCBI taxonomy): Eukaryota > Metazoa > Arthropoda > Insecta > Hymenoptera > Crabronidae > Nysson > Nysson spinosus. Next base: position 2,299,144 of record CAJUYC020000090.1, on the reverse strand, counting down.
CTTAGTTTCAGATAGAACAATCAGTTTAAAATGGAACTATGTTTCGCATTTGGAGTATCCTCTCTCACAAGATCAACCACTTAGTTTCGTTGAACGCATTCGGTTTCGAGTGGCATTGCCACAGATTTCAGAGAACAGGCGCTTCCCCTGGCACACTATCGAACACTTAGTTTCAGATAGAACGATTAGTTAAAAATGGAACAAAGTTTCGCATCTGGAGTTTCCTCTCTCACAAGGTCGACCATTTAGTTTCGACGAACTCATACGGTTTCGAGTGGCATCGCCACAGATTTCAGAGAACAGGCGCTTCTCCTGGCACAGTATCGAACACTTTCAGATAGAACAATCAGTTTAAAATGGAACTAAGTTTTGCATCTGGAGTATCCTCTCTCACAAGGTCGACCATTTAGTTTCGTCGAACACATACCGTTTCGAGTGGCATCGCCATACATTTCAAAGAACAGGCGCTTCTCGTGGCACAGTATCGAACACTTAGTTTCAGAGAGAACAATTAGTTTAAAATGGAAATAAGTTTCGCATCTGGAGTTTCCTCTCTCACAAGGTCGACCATTTAGTTTCAACGAACTCATACGGTTTCGAGTGGCATCGCCACAGATTTCAGAGAACAGGCGCTTCTCCTGGCACAGTATCGAACACTTTCAGATAGAACAATCAGTTTAAAATGGAACTAAGTTTTGCATCTGGAGTATCCTCACTCACAAGGTCGACCACTTAGTTTCGTCGAACACATACCGTTTCGAGTGGCATCGCCACAGATTTCAGAGAACAGGCGCTTCTCCTGGCACATTATCGAACACTTAGTTTCAGATAGAACAATTAGAGTAGAATGGAACTAAGTTTCGCAACTGGAGTTTCCTCTCACAAGGTCGACCACTTAGTTTCGACGAACACATACGGTTTAGAGTGGCATCGTCACAGATTTCAGAGAACAGGCACTTCTCCTGGCACAGTATCGAACACTTAGTCTCAGATAGAACAATTAATTTGAAATGGAACTATGTTTCGCATCTGGAGTATCCTCTCGCACAAGATAAACCACTTAGTTTCGTCGAACACATACGGTTTCGAGTGGCATCGCCACAGATTTCAGAGAACAGGCACTTCTCCTGGCACAGTATCGAACACTTAGTCTCAGATAGAACTATTAATTTGAAATGGAACTATGTTTCGCATCTGGAGTTTCCTCTCACAAGGTCGACCACTTAGTTTCGACGAACACATACGGTTTAGAGTGGCATCGTCACAGATTTCAGAGAACAGGCACTTCTCCTGGCACAGTATCGAACACTTAGTCTCAGATAGAACAATTAATTTGAAATGGAACTATGTTTCGCATCTGGAGTATCCTCTCGCACAAGATAAACCACTTAGTTTCGTCGAACACATACGGTTTCGAGTGGCATCGCCACAGATTTCAGAGAACAGGCGCTTCTCCTGGCACAGTATCGAACACTTAGTTTCAGAGAGAACAATTAGTTTAAAATGGAAATAAGTTTCGCATCTGGAGTTTCCTCTCTCACAAGGTCGACCACCTAGTTTCGTCGAACACATACGGTTTCGAGTGGCATCGCCACAGATTTCAGAGAACAGGCGCTTCGCCTGGCAGAGCATCGAACACTTTTTTCAGACAGAACCATTAGTTTAAAATGGAACTATGTTTCGCATCTGGAGTATCCTCTCGCACAAGATCAACCACTTAGTTTCCTCGAACACATACGGTTTCGAGTGGCATCGCCACACATTTCAGCGAACAGGCGCTTCTCCTGGCACATTATCGAACACTTAGTTTCAGATAGAACAATTAGTTTAAAATGGCACTATGTTTCGCATCTGGAGTATCCTCTCTCACAAGATCAACCACTTAGTTTCGTTGAACACATTCGGTTTCGATTAGCATCGCCACAGATTTCAGAGAACAGGCGCTTCTCCTGGCACAGTATCGAACACTTAGTTTCAGATAGAACAATTAGTTTAAAATGGAACTAATTTTCGTATCTGGAGTGTCCTCTCTCACAAGGTCGACCACTTAGTTTCGTGGAACACATTCGGTTTCAAGTAGCATCGCCACAGATTTCAGAGAACAGGCGCTTCTCCTGGCACAGTATTGAACACTTAGTTTCACATAGAACAATTTGTTTAAAATGGAACTAAGTTTCGCCTCTGGAGTTTCCTCTCTCACAAGGTCGACCACTCAGTTTCGTCGAACACGTACGGTTTCGAGTGGCATCGCCACAGATTTCAGAGAACAGTCGCTTCTCCTGGCACAGTGTCGAACACTTAGTTTCAGATAGAACAATTAGTTTAAAATGGAACTAATTTTCGTATCTGGAGTTTCCTCTCTCACAAGGCGGCCACTTAGTTTCGTGGAACACATTCGGTTTCGAGTAGCATCGCCACAGATTTCAGAGAACAGGCGCTTCTCCTGGCACAGTATCGAACACTTAGTTTCAGATAGAACAATTAGTTTAAAATAGCACTAAGTTTCGCGTCTGGAGTTTCCTCTCTCACAAGGTCGACCACTCAGTTTCGTCGAACACATACCGTTTCGTGTGGTATCGCCACAGATTTCAGAGAACAGCCGCTTCTCCTGGCACAGTATCGAACACTTAGTTTCAGATAGAACAATTAGTTTAAAATGGCACTAAGTTTCGCATCTGGATTTTCCTCTCTCACAAGGCGGCCACTTAGTTTCGTCGAACACATACGGTTTCGAGTAGCATCGCCACAGATTTCAGAGAACAGGCGCTTCTCCTGGCACAGTACCGAACACTTAGTTTCAGATAGAACAATTAGTTTAAAATGGAACTATGTCCCGCATCTGGTGAATCCTCTCTCACAAGGTCGACCACTTAGTTTCGTCGAACACATACGGTTTCGAGTGGCATAGCTACACATTTCAGAGAACAGTCGCTTCTCCTGGCACAGTGTCGAACACTTAGTTTCAGATAGAACAATTAGTTTAAAATGGAACTAATTTTCGTATCTGGAGTTTCCTCTCTCACAAGGCGGCCACTTAGTTTCGTGGAACACATTCGGTTTCGAGTAGCATCGCCACAGATTTCAGAGAACAGGCGCTTCTCCTGGCACAGTATCGAACACTTAGTTTCAGATAGAACAATTAGTTTAAAATAGCACTAAGTTTCGCGTCTGGAGTTTCCTCTCTCACAAGGTCGACCACTCAGTTTCGTCGAACACATACCGTTTCGTGTGGTATCGCCACAGATTTCAGAGAACAGCCGCTTCTCCTGGCACAGTATCGAACACTTAGTTTCAGATAGAACAATTAGTTTAAAATAGCACTAAGTTTCGCGTCTGGAGTTTCCTCTCTCACAAGGTCGACCACTCAGTTTCGTCGAACACATACCGTTTCGAGTGGTATCACCACAGGTTTCACAGAACGGGTGCTTCTCCTGGCACAGTATCGAACACTTAGTTTCAGATAGAACAATTAGTTTAAAATGGAACTATGTCCCGCATCTGGTGAATCCTCTCTCACAAGGTCGACCACTTAGTTTCGTCGAACACATACGGTTTCGAGTGGCATAGCTACACATTTCAGAGAACAGTCGCTTCTCCTGCCACAGTATCGAACACTTAGTTTCAGATAGAACAATTAGTTTAAAATGGCACTAAGTTTCGCATCTGGATTTTCCTCTCTCACAAGGCGGCCACTTAATTTCGTGGAACACATTCGGTTTCAAGTAGCATCGCCACAGATTTCAGAGAACAGGCCCTTCTCCTGGCACAGTATCGAACACTTAGTTTCAGATAGAACAATTTGTTTAAAATGGAACTAAGTTTCGCCTCTGGAGTTTCCTCTCTCACAAGGTCGACACCTCAGTTTCGTCGAACACGAACGGTTTCGAGTGGCATCGCCACAGATTTCAGAGAACAGTCGCTTCTCCTGGCACAGTGTCGAACACTTAGTTTCAGATAGAACAATTAGTTTAAAATGGAACTAATTTTCGTATCTGGAGTTTCCTGTCTCACAAGGTCGACCACTTAGTTTCGTCGAACACATAGGGTTTCGAGTTGTATCGTCACAGATTTCGCCGAGCGGGAGTTTCTCTTGGCACAGTATCAACAACTCAGTTTTGTCGAACACATACGGTTTCGAGTAGCATCTCCACAGATTTCAGAGAACAGGCGCTTCTCCTGGCACAGTATGGAACACTTAGTTGCAGATAGAACAATTAGTTTAAAATGGAACTAAGTTTCGCATCCGGAGGTACCCCTCTCACAAGGTCGACCACTTAGTTTCCTCGAACACATACGGTTTCGAGTGGCATGGCGAGAGATTTCAGAGAACAGGGGCTTCTCCTGCCACAGTATCGAACACTTAGTTTCAGATAGAACAATTAGTTTAAAATGGAACTAAGTTTCGCATCCGGAGGTACCCCTCTCACAAGGTCGACCACTTAGTTTCGTCGAACACATACGGTTTCGAGTGGCATAGCTACACATTTCAGAGAACAGGCGGTTCTCCTGACACAGTGTCGAACACATAGTTTCAGATAGAACAATTAGTTTAAAATGGAACTAAGTTTCGCATCTGGAGTTTCCTCTCTCACAAGGTGGACCACTTTGTTTCGTCGAACACATACGGTTTCGAGTGGCATGGCCAGAGATTTCAGACAACAGGCGCTTCTCTTGGCACAGTATCGAACACTTAGTATCAGATAGAACAGTTACTTTAAAATGGAAATAAGCTTCGCATCTGGAGTTTGCTCTCTCACAATGTGGACCACTTAGTTTCGTCGAACACATACGGTTTCGAGTAGCATCGCCACTGAATTCACAGAACAGGCGCTTCTCCTGGCACAGTATCGAACACTTAGTTTCAGATAGAACAAATAGTTTAAAATGGTACTAAGTTTCACATCTGGAGTTTCCTCTCTCGAAAGGTCGACCACTTAGTTTCGTCGAACACATACGGTTTCGAGTGGCATAGCTACACATTTCAGAGAACAGGCGGTTCTCCTGACACCGTGTCGAACACATAGTTTCAGATAGAACAATTAGTTTAAAATGGAACTAAGTTTCGCATCTGGAGTTTCCTGTCCCACAAGGTCGACCGCTTAGTTTCCTCGAACACATACGGTTTCGAGTAGCATCGCCACATATTTCAGAGAACAGGCGCTTCTCCTGGCACAGTATGGAACACTTAGTATCAGATAGAACAATTACTTTAAAATGGCACTATATTTCGCATCTGGAGTTTCCTCTACCACAAGGTCGACCACTTCTTTTCGTCGAACACATACGGTTTCGAGTAGCATCTCCACAGATTTCAGAGAACAGGCGCTTCTCCTGGCTCAGTATCGAACACTTAGTTTCAGATAGAACAATTAGTTTAAAATGGTACTAAGTTTCGCATCAGGAGTTTCCTCTCCCACAAGGTGGACCACTTAGTTTCGTCGAACACATACGGTTTCGAGTAGCATCGCCATAGATTTCAGAGAGCAGGCGCTTCTCCTGGCACAGTATCGAACACTTTCAGATAGAACAATTAGTTTAAAATGGAACTATGTTTCGCTTCTGGAGTTTCCTCTCGCACAAGGTGGACAACTTAGTTTCGTCGAACACATACGGTTTGGAGTAGCATGGCCACAGATTTCAGAGAACAGGCGCTTCTCCTGGCACAGTATGGAACACTTATTATCAGATAGAACAATTACTTTAAAATGGAACTAAGCTTCGCATCTGGAGCTTCCCTCTCACAAGGTGGACCACTTAGTTTCGTCGAACACATACGGTTTCGAGTAGCATCGCCACAGATTTCAGAGAACAGGCACTTCTCCTGGCACAGTACCGAACACTTAGTTTCAGATAGAACAATTAGTTTAAAATGGCACTAACTTTCGCATCTGGATTTTCCTCTCTCATAAGGTCGACCACTCAGTTTCGTCGAACACATACCGTTTCGAGTGGTATCGCCACAGGTTTCACAGAACGGGTGCTTCTCCTGGCACAGTAGCGAACACTTAGTTTCAGATAGAACAATTAATTTAAAATGGAACTATGTTCCGCATCTGAAGTTTCCTCTCTCACAAGGTCGGCCACTTAGTTTCGTCGAACACATACGGTTTCGAGTGGCATGGCCACAGATTTCAGAGAGCAGGCGCTTCTCCTGGCACAGTATCGAACACTTACTTTCAGATGGAACATTTAGTTTAAAATTGACCTATGTTTCGCATCTGGAGTTTCCTCTCTCACAAGGTCGGCCATTTAGTTTCGTCGAACACATACGGTTTCGAGTGGCATCGCCACAGATTTCAGAGAACAGGCGCTTCTCCTGGCACAGTACCGAACACTTAGTTTCAGATGGAACAATTAGTTTTAAATGGAACTAAGTTTCGCATCTGGAGTTTCCCCTTTCACAAGGCGACCACTCAGTTTCGTCGAACACATACGGTTTCGAGTGGCACCGCCACAGATTTCAGAGAACAGGCGCTTCTCCTAGCACAGTATCGAACACTTAGTATCAGATAGAACAATTAGTTTAAAATGGAACTAAGTTTCGCATCTGGAGTATCCTCTCTCACAAGGTCGACCACTTAGTTTCGTCGAACACATACGGTTTCGAGTAGTATCGCCACAGATTTCGCAGAACGGGAGTTTCTCCTGGCACATTATCGAACACTTAGTTTCAGATGGAACAATTAGTTTAAAATGGAACTATGTTTCGCATCTGGAGTTTCCTCTCTCACAAGATCGACCATTTAGTTTCGTGGAACGTATACGGTTTCGAGTGGCATCGCCACAGATTTCAGAGAACAGGCGCTTCTCCTGGCACAGTATCGAACACTTACTTCAGACAGAACAATTAGTTTAAAATGGAACTCTGTTTCGCATCTGGAGTATCCTCTCTCACAAGGTCAACCACTTAGTTTCGTCGAACACATACGGTTTCGAGTGGCATCGCCACAGATTTCAGAGAACAGGCGCTTCTCCTGGCACAGTACCGAACACTTAGTTTCAGATGGAACAATTAATTTTAAATGGAACTAAGTTTCGCATCTGGAGTTTCCCCTTTCACAAGGCGACCACTCAGTTTCGTCGAACACATACGGTTTCGAGTGGCACCGCCACAGATTTCAGCGAACAGGCGCTTCTCCTAGCACAGTATCGAACACTTAGTATCAGATAGAACAATTAGTTTAAAATGGAACTAAGTTTCGCATCTGGAGTATCCTCTCTCACAAGGTCGACCACTTAGTTTCGTCGAACACATACGGTTTCGAGTAGTATCGCCACAGATTTCGCAGAACGGGAGTTTCTCCTGGCACAGTATCGAACACTTAGTTTCAGATAGAACAATTAGTTTAAAATGGATCTATGTTTCGCATCTGAAGTGTCCTCTCTCACAAGGTCGGCCACTTAGTTTCGTCGAACACATACGGTTTCGAGTGGTATCGCCATAAATTTCACAGAACAGGCGCTTCTCCTGGCACAGTATCGAACACTTAGTTTCAGATAGAACAATTAATTTAAAATGGAACTAAGTTTCGCATCTGGAGTTTCCTCTCTCACAAGGTCGACCGCTTAGTTTCGACGAACACATACGGTTTCGAGTAGCATCGCCACAGATTTCAGAGAACGGGCGCTTCTCCTGGCACAGTATCGAACACTTAATATCATATAGAACAATTATTTTAAAATGGAATTAAGTTTCACATTTGGAGTTTCCTCTCTCACAAGGTCGACAACTTAGTTTCGTCGAACACATACGGTTTCGAGTGGCATGGCCAGAGATTTCAGACAACAGGCGCTTCTCTTGGCACAGTATCGAACACTTAGTATCAGATAGAACAGTTACTTTAAAATGGAAATAAGCTTCGCATCTGGAGTTTGCTCTCTCACAATGTGGACCACTTAGTTTCGTCGAACACATACGGTTTCGAGTAGCATCGCCACTGAATTCACAGAACAGGCGCTTCTCCTGGCACAGTATCGAACACTTAGTTTCAGATAGAACAAATAGTTTAAAATGGTACTAAGTTTCACATCTGGAGTTTCCTCTCTCGAAAGGTCGACCACTTAGTTTCGTCGAACACATACGGTTTCGAGTGGCATAGCTACACATTTCAGAGAACAGGCGGTTCTCCTGACACCGTGTCGAACACATAGTTTCAGATAGAACAATTAGTTTAAAATGGAACTAAGTTTCGCATCTGGAGTTTCCTGTCCCACAAGGTCGACCGCTTAGTTTCCTCGAACACATACGGTTTCGAGTAGCATCGCCACATATTTCAGAGAACAGGCGCTTCTCCTGGCACAGTATGGAACACTTAGTATCAGATAGAACAATTACTTTAAAATGGCACTATATTTCGCATCTGGAGTTTCCTCTACCACAAGGTCGACCACTTCTTTTCGTCGAACACATACGGTTTCGAGTAGCATCTCCACAGATTTCAGAGAACAGGCGCTTCTCCTGGCTCAGTATCGAACACTTAGTTTCAGATAGAACAATTAGTTTAAAATGGTACTAAGTTTCGCATCAGGAGTTTCCTCTCCCACAAGGTGGACCACTTAGTTTCGTCGAACACATACGGTTTCGAGTAGCATCGCCATAGATTTCAGAGAGCAGGCGCTTCTCCTGGCACAGTATCGAACACTTTCAGATAGAACAATTAGTTTAAAATGGAACTATGTTTCGCTTCTGGAGTTTCCTCTCGCACAAGGTGGACAACTTAGTTTCGTCGAACACATACGGTTTGGAGTAGCATGGCCACAGATTTCAGAGAACAGGCGCTTCTCCTGGCACAGTATGGAACACTTATTATCAGATAGAACAATTACTTTAAAATGGAACTAAGCTTCGCATCTGGAGCTTCCCTCTCACAAGGTGGACCACTTAGTTTCGTCGAACACATACGGTTTCGAGTAGCATCGCCACAGATTTCAGAGAACAGGCACTTCTCCTGGCACAGTACCGAACACTTAGTTTCAGATAGAACAATTAGTTTAAAATGGCACTAACTTTCGCATCTGGATTTTCCTCTCTCATAAGGTCGACCACTCAGTTTCGTCGAACACATACCGTTTCGAGTGGTATCGCCACAGGTTTCACAGAACGGGTGCTTCTCCTGGCACAGTAGCGAACACTTAGTTTCAGATAGAACAATTAATTTAAAATGGAACTATGTTCCGCATCTGAAGTTTCCTCTCTCACAAGGTCGGCCACTTAGTTTCGTCGAACACATACGGTTTCGAGTGGCATGGCCACAGATTTCAGAGAGCAGGCGCTTCTCCTGGCACAGTATCGAACACTTACTTTCAGATGGAACATTTAGTTTAAAATTGACCTATGTTTCGCATCTGGAGTTTCCTCTCTCACAAGGTCGGCCATTTAGTTTCGTCGAACACATACGGTTTCGAGTGGCATCGCCACAGATTTCAGAGAACAGGCGCTTCTCCTGGCACAGTACCGAACACTTAGTTTCAGATGGAACAATTAGTTTTAAATGGAACTAAGTTTCGCATCTGGAGTTTCCCCTTTCACAAGGCGACCACTCAGTTTCGTCGAACACATACGGTTTCGAGTGGCACCGCCACAGATTTCAGAGAACAGGCGCTTCTCCTAGCACAGTATCGAACACTTAGTATCAGATAGAACAATTAGTTTAAAATGGAACTAAGTTTCGCATCTGGAGTATCCTCTCTCACAAGGTCGACCACTTAGTTTCGTCGAACACATACGGTTTCGAGTAGTATCGCCACAGATTTCGCAGAACGGGAGTTTCTCCTGGCACATTATCGAACACTTAGTTTCAGATGGAACAATTAGTTTAAAATGGAACTATGTTTCGCATCTGGAGTTTCCTCTCTCACAAGATCGACCATTTAGTTTCGTGGAACGTATACGGTTTCGAGTGGCATCGCCACAGATTTCAGAGAACAGGCGCTTCTCCTGGCACAGTATCGAACACTTACTTCAGACAGAACAATTAGTTTAAAATGGAACTCTGTTTCGCATCTGGAGTATCCTCTCTCACAAGGTCAACCACTTAGTTTCGTCGAACACATACGGTTTCGAGTGGCATCGCCACAGATTTCAGAGAACAGGCGCTTCTCCTGGCACAGTACCGAACACTTAGTTTCAGATGGAACAATTAATTTTAAATGGAACTAAGTTTCGCATCTGGAGTTTCCCCTTTCACAAGGCGACCACTCAGTTTCGTCGAACACATACGGTTTCGAGTGGCACCGCCACAGATTTCAGCGAACAGGCGCTTCTCCTAGCACAGTATCGAACACTTAGTATCAGATAGAACAATTAGTTTAAAATGGAACTAAGTTTCGCATCTGGAGTATCCTCTCTCACAAGGTCGACCACTTAGTTTCGTCGAACACATACGGTTTCGAGTAGTATCGCCACAGATTTCGCAGAACGGGAGTTTCTCCTGGCACAGTATCGAACACTTAGTTTCAGATAGAACAATTAGTTTAAAATGGATCTATGTTTCGCATCTGAAGTGTCCTCTCTCACAAGGTCGGCCACTTAGTTTCGTCGAACACATACGGTTTCGAGTGGTATCGCCATAAATTTCACAGAACAGGCGCTTCTCCTGGCACAGTATCGAACACTTAGTTTCAGATAGAACAATTAATTTAAAATGGAACTAAGTTTCGCATCTGGAGTTTCCTCTCTCACAAGGTCGACCGCTTAGTTTCGACGAACACATACGGTTTCGAGTAGCATCGCCACAGATTTCAGAGAACGGGCGCTTCTCCTGGCACAGTATCGAACACTTAATATCATATAGAACAATTATTTTAAAATGGAATTAAGTTTCACATTTGGAGTTTCCTCTCTCACAAGGTCGACAACTTAGTTTCGTCGAACAAATACGGTTTCGAGTGGCATCGCCACAGATTTCAGGGAACAGGCGTTTTCTCCGGGCACAGTATCAAACACTTAGTATCAGATACAACAATTAGTTTAAAATGGATCTATGTTTCGCATCTGGAGTGTCCTCTCTCACAAGGACGACCACTTAGTTTCGTCGAACACATACCGTTTCGAGTAGCATCGCCACAGATTTCAGAGAACAGGCGCTTCTCCTGGCACAGTATCGAACACTTAGTTTCAGAGAGAACAATTAGTTTAAAATGGAAATAAGTTTCGCATCTGGAGTTTCCTCTCTCACAAGGTCGACCACCTAGTTTCGTCGAACACATACGGTTTCGAGTGGCATCGCCACAGATTTCAGAGAACAGGCGCTTCGCCTGGCAGAGCATCGAACACTTTTTTCAGACAGAACCATTAGTTTAAAATGGAACTATGTTTCGCATCTGGAGTATCCTCTCGCACAAGATCAACCACTTAGTTTCCTCGAACACATACGGTTTCGAGTGGCATCGCCACACATTTCAGCGAACAGGCGCTTCTCCTGGCACATTATCGAACACTTAGTTTCAGATAGAACAATTAGTTTAAAATGGCACTATGTTTCGCATCTGGAGTATCCTCTCTCACAAGATCAACCACTTAGTTTCGTTGAACACATACGTTTTCGAGTAGCATCGTCACAGATTTCAGAGAACAGGCACTTCTCCTGGCACAGTATCGAACACTTAGTCTCAGATAGAACTATTAATTTGAAATGGAACTATGTTTCGCATCTGGAGTATCCTCTCTCACAAGGTCGACCAATTAGATTCGTCGAACACATACGGTTTCTAGTGGCATCGCCACAGATTTCAGAGAACAGGCGCTTCTCCTGGCACAGTATCGAACACTTAGTTTCAGAGAGAACAATTAGTTTAAAATGGAAATAAGTTTCGCATCTTGAGTTTCCTCTCTCACAAGGTCGGCCACTTAGTTTCGTCGAACACATACGGTTTCGAGTGGCATCGCCACAGATTTCAGAGAACAGGCGCTTCTCCTGGCACAGTATCGAACACTTAGTTTCAGATAGAACAATTAGTTTAAAATGGCACTAAGTTTCGCATCTGGATTTTCCTCTCTCACAAGGCGGCCACTTAGTTTCGTGGAACACATTCGGTTTCGATTAGCATCGCCACAGATTTCAGAGAACAGGCGCTTCTCCTGGCACAGTATCGAACACTTAGTTTCAGATAGAACAATTAGTTTAAAATGGAACTAATTTTCGTATCTGGAGTGTCCTCTCTCACAAGGTCGACCACTTAGTTTCGTGGAACACATTCGGTTTCAAGTAGCATCGCCACAGATTTCAGAGAACAGGCGCTTCTCCTGGCACAGTATTGAACACTTAGTTTCACATAGAACAATTTGTTTAAAATGGAACTAAGTTTCGCCTCTGGAGTTTCCTCTCTCACAAGGTCGACCACTCAGTTTCGTCGAACACGTACGGTTTCGAGTGGCATCGCCACAGATTTCAGAGAACAGTCGCTTCTCCTGGCACAGTGTCGAACACTTAGTTTCAGATAGAACAATTAGTTTAAAATGGAACTAATTTTCGTATCTGGAGTTTCCTCTCTCACAAGGCGGCCACTTAGTTTCGTGGAACACATTCGGTTTCGAGTAGCATCGCCACAGATTTCAGAGAACAGGCGCTTCTCCTGGCACAGTATCGAACACTTAGTTTCAGATAGAACAATTAGTTTAAAATAGCACTAAGTTTCGCGTCTGGAGTTTCCTCTCTCACAAGGTCGACCACTCAGTTTCGTCGAACACATACCGTTTCGTGTGGTATCGCCACAGATTTCAGAGAACAGCCGCTTCTCCTGGCACAGTATCGAACACTTAGTTTCAGATAGAACAATTAGTTTAAAATGGCACTAAGTTTCGCATCTGGATTTTCCTCTCTCACAAGGCGGCCACTTAGTTTCGTCGAACACATACGGTTTCGAGTAGCATCGCCACAGATTTCAGAGAACAGTCGCTTCTCCTGGCACAGTGTCGAACACTTAGTTTCAGATAGAACAATTAGTTTAAAATGGAACTAATTTTCGTATCTGGAGTTTCCTGTCTCACAAGGTCGACCACTTAGTTTCGTCGAACACATAGGGTTTCGAGTTGTATCGTCACAGATTTCGCCGAGCGGGAGTTTCTCTTGGCACAGTATCAACAACTCAGTTTTGTCGAACACATACGGTTTCGAGTAGCATCTCCACAGATTTCAGAGAACAGGCGCTTCTCCTGGCACAGTATGGAACACTTAGTTGCAGATAGAACAATTAGTTTAAAATGGAACTAAGTTTCGCATCCGGAGGTACCCCTCTCACAAGGTCGACCACTTAGTTTCCTCGAACACATACGGTTTCGAGTGGCATGGCGAGAGATTTCAGAGAACAGGGGCTTCTCCTGCCACAGTATCGAACACTTAGTTTCAGATAGAACAATTAGTTTAAAATGGAACTAAGTTTCGCATCCGGAGGTACCCCTCTCACAAGGTCGACCACTTAGTTTCGTCGAACACATACGGTTTCGAGTGGCATAGCTACACATTTCAGAGAACAGGCGGTTCTCCTGACACAGTGTCGAACACATAGTTTCAGATAGAACAATTAGTTTAAAATGGAACTAAGTTTCGCATCTGGAGTTTCCTCTCTCACAAGGTGGACCACTTTGTTTCGTCGAACACATACGGTTTCGAGTGGCATGGCCAGAGATTTCAGACAACAGGCGCTTCTCTTGGCACAGTATCGAACACTTAGTATCAGATAGAACAGTTACTTTAAAATGGAAATAAGCTTCGCATCTGGAGTTTGCTCTCTCACAATGTGGACCACTTAGTTTCGTCGAACACATACGGTTTCGAGTAGCATCGCCACTGAATTCACAGAACAGGCGCTTCTCCTGGCACAGTATCGAACACTTAGTTTCAGATAGAATAAATAGTTTAAAATGGTACTAAGTTTCACATCTGGAGTTTCCTCTCTCGAAAGGTCGACCACTTAGTTTCGTCGAACACATACGGTTTCGAGTGGCATAGCTACACATTTCAGAGAACAGGCGGTTCTCCTGACACCGTGTCGAACACATAGTTTCAGATAGAACAATTAGTTTAAAATGGAACTAAGTTTCGCATCTGGAGTTTCCTGTCCCACAAGGTCGACCGCTTAGTTTCCTCGAACACATACGGTTTCGAGTAGCATCGCCACATATTTCAGAGAACAGGCGCTTCTCCTGGCACAGTATGGAACACTTAGTATCAGATAGAACAATTACTTTAAAATGGCACTATATTTCGCATCTGGAGTTTCCTCTACCACAAGGTCGACCACTTCTTTTCGTCGAACACATACGGTTTCGAGTAGCATCTCCACAGATTTCAGAGAACAGGCGCTTCTCCTGGCTCAGTATCGAACACTTAGTTTCAGATAGAACAATTAGTTTAAAATGGTACTAAGTTTCGCATCAGGAGTTTCCTCTCCCACAAGGTGGACCACTTAGTTTCGTCGAACACATACGGTTTCGAGTAGCATCGCCATAGATTTCAGAGAGCAGGCGCTTCTCCTGGCACAGTATCGAACACTTTCAGATAGAACAATTAGTTTAAAATGGAACTATGTTTCGCATCTGGAGTTTCCTCTCGCACAAGTTGGACAACTTAGTTTCGTCGAACACATACGGTTTGGAGTAGCATGGCCACAGATTTCAGAGAACAGGCGCTTCTCCTGGCACAGTATGGAACACTTATTATCAGATAGAACAATTACTTTAAAATGGAACTAAGCTTCGCATCTGGAGCTTCCCTCTCACAAGGTGGACCACTTAGTTTCGTCGAACACATACGGTTTCGAGTAGCATCGCCACAGATTTCAGAGAACAGGCACTTCTCCTGGCACAGTACCGAACACTTAGTTTCAGATAGAACAATTAGTTTAAAATGGCACTAACTTTCGCATCTGGATTTTCCTCTCTCACAAGGTCGACCACTCAGTTTCGTCGAACACATACCGTTTCGAGTGGTATCGCCACAGGTTTCACAGAACGGGTGCTTCTCCTGGCACAGTAGCGAACACTTAGTTTCAGATAGAACAATTAATTTAAAATGGAACTATGTTCCGCATCTGAAGTTTCCTCTCTCACAAGGTCGGCCACTTAGTTTCGTCGAACACATACGGTTTCGAGTGGCATGGCCACAGATTTCAGAGAGCAGGCGCTTCTCCTGGCACAGTATCGAACACTTACTTTCAGATGGAACATTTAGTTTAAAATTGACCTATGTTTCGCATCTGGAGTTTCCTCTCTCACAAGGTCGGCCATTTAGTTTCGTCGAACACATACGGTTTCGAGTGGCATCGCCACAGATTTCAGAGAACAGGCGCTTCTCCTGGCACAGTACCGAACACTTAGTTTCAGATGGAACAATTAGTTTTAAATGGAACTAAGTTTCGCATCTGGAGTTTCCCCTTTCACAAGGCGACCACTCAGTTTCGTCGAACACATACGGTTTCGAGTGGCACCGCCACAGATTTCAGAGAACAGGCGCTTCTCCTAGCACAGTATCGAACACTTAGTATCAGATAGAACAATTAGTTTAAAATGGAACTAAGTTTCGCATCTGGAGTATCCTCTCTCACAAGGTCGACCACTTAGTTTCGTCGAACACATACGGTTTCGAGTAGTATCGCCACAGATTTCGCAGAACGGGAGTTTCTCCTGGCACATTATCGAACACTTAGTTTCAGATGGAACAATTAGTTTAAAATGGAACTATGTTTCGCATCTGGAGTGTCCTCTCTCACAAGGACGACCACTTAGTTTCGTCGAACACATACCGTTTCGAGTAGCATCGCCACAGATTTCAGAGAACAGGCGCTTCTCCTGGCACAGTATCGAACACTTAGTTTCAGATAGAACAATTAGTTTAAAATGGATCTATGTTTCGCATCTGGAGTGTCCTCTCTCACAAGGTCGGCCACTTAGTTTCGTCGAACACATACGGTTTCGAGTGGCATCGCCACAGATTTCAGAGAACAGGCGCTTCTCCTGGCACAGTACCGAACACTTAGTTTCAGATGGAACAATTAATTTTAAATGGAACTAAGTTTCGCATCTGGAGTTTCCTCTCTCACAAGGTCGACCGCTTAGTTTCGACGAACACATACGGTTTGGAGTAGCATCGCCACAGATTTCAGAGAACGGGCGCTTCTCCTGGCACAGTATCGAACACTTAATATCATATAGAACAATTAATTTAAAATGGAATTAAGTTTCGCATTTGGAGTTTCCTCTCTCACAAGGTCGACAACTTAGTTTCGTCGAACAAATACGGTTTCGAGTGGCATCGCCACAGATTTCAGGGAACAGGCGCTTCTCCTGGCACAGTATCAAACACTTAGTATCAGATACAACAATTAGTTTAAAATGGATCTATGTTTCGCATCTGGAGTGTCCTCTCTCACAAGGTCGACCACTTAGTTTCGTCGAACACATACGGTTTCGAGTAGTATCGCCACAGATTTCGCAGAACGGGAGTTTCTCCTGGCACAGTATCGAACACTTAGTTTCAGATAGAACAATTAGTTTAAAATGGAACTATGTTTCGCATCTGGAGTATCCTCTCGCACAAGATCAACCACTTAGTTTCCTCGAACACATACGGTTTCGAGTGGCATCGCCACACATTTCAGCGAACAGGCGCTTCTCCAGGCACATTATCGAACACTTAGTTTCAGATAGAACAATTAGTTTAAAATGGATCTATGTTTCGCATCTGAAGTGTCCTCTCTCACAAGGTCGACCGCTTAGTTTCGACGAACACATACGGTTTCGAGTAGCATCGCCACAGATTTCAGAGAACGGGCGCTTCTCCTGGCACAGTATCGAACACTTAATATCATATAGAACAATTAGTTTAAAATGGAACTAAGTTTCGCATCTGGAGTATCCTCTCTCACAAGGTCGACCACTTAGTTTCGTCGAACACATACGGTTTCGAGTAGTATCGCCACAGATTTCGCAGAACGGGAGTTTCTCCTGGCACAGTATCGAACACTTAGTATCAGATAGAACAATTAGTTTAAAATGGATCTATGTTTCGCATCTGGAGTATCTTCTCTCACAAGGTCGGCCACTTAGTTTCGTCGAACACATACGGTTTCGAGTAGTATCGCCACAGATTTCGCAGAACGGGAGTTTCTCCTGGCACAGTATCGAACACTTAGTTTCAGATAGAACAATTAGTTTAAAATGCAACTTAGTTTCGCATCTGGAGTTTCCTCTCTCACAAGGTCAACCACTTAGTTTCGTCGAACACATACGGTTTCGAGTGGTATCGCCACAGATTACACAGAACAGGCGCTTCTCCTGGCACAGTATCGAACACTTAGTTTCGGATAGAACAATTAATTTAAAATGGAACTAAGTTTCGCATGTGGAGTTTCCTCTCTCACAAGGTCGACCGCTTAGTTTCGACGAACACATACGGTTTCGAGTAGCATCGCCACAGATTTCAGAGAACAGGCGCTTCTCCTGGCACAGTATCGAACACTTAGTATCAGATAGAACAATTAGTTTAAAATGGATCTATGTTTCGCATTTGGAGTATCTTCTCTCACAAGGTCGGCCACTTAGTTTCGTCGAACACATACGGTTTCGAGTAGTATCGCCACAGATTTCGCAGAACGGGAGTTTCTCCTGGCACAGTATCGAACACTTAGTTTCAGATAGAACAATTAGTTTAAAATGCAACTTAGTTTCGCATCTGGAGTTTCCTCTCTCACAAGGTCAACCACTTAGTTTCGTCGAACACATACGTTTTCGAGTGGCATCGCCACAGATTTCAGAGAACAGGCGCTTCTCCTTGCACAGTACCGAACACTTAGTTTCAGATGGAACAATTAGTTTTAAATGGAACTAAGTTTCGCATCTGGAGTTTCCCCTTTCACAAGGCGACCACTCAGTTTCGTCGAACACATACGGTTTCGAGTGGCACCGCCACAGATTTCAGAGAACAGGCGCTTCTACTGGCGGTTTATCGAATACTTAGTTTCAGATGGAACATTCGGTTTAAAATGGAACTAAGTTTCGCATCTGGAGTTTCCTCTCTCACACGGTCGACCACTTACTTTCGTCGAACACATTCGGTTTCGTGTAGCAACGCCACAGATTTCAGAGAACAGGCGCTTCTACTGGCAGTTCATCGAATACTTAGTTTCAGATAGAATATTTAGTTTAAAATGGAAATATATTTCGCATTTGGAGTTTCGTCCCTCACAAGTTCGACCACTTAGTTTAGTTGAACACATACGTTTTCGAGTAGCATCGCCACAGATTTCAGAGAACAGGCGCTTCTCCTGGCACAGTATCGAACACTTAGTATCAGATAGAACAATTACTTTAAAATGGAACTATGTTTCGCATTTGGAGTTTCCTCTCTCACACGGTCTACCACTTACTTTCGTCGAACACATTCGGCTTCGAGTAGCAACGCCACAGGTTTCAGAGAACAGGCGCTTCTACTGACAGAGTATCGAATACTTAGTTTCAGATAGAACATTTAGTTTAAAATGGAAATATGTTTCGCATTTGGAGTTTCCTCTCTCACAAGGTCGACCACTTAATTTCGTCGAACACATACAGTTTCGAGTGGTATCGCCACAGATTACACAGAACAGGCGCTTCTCCTGGCACAGTATCGAACACTTAGTTTCGGATAGAACAATTAATTTAAAATGGAACTAAGTTTCGCATGTGGAGTTTCCTCTCTCACAAGGTCGACCGCTTAGTTTCGACGAACACATACGGTTTCGAGTAGCATCGCCACAGATTTCAGAGAACAGGCGCTTCTCCTGGCACAGTATCGAACACTTAGTATCAGATAGAACAATTAGTTTAAAATGGATCTATGTTTCGCATCTGGAGTATCTTCTCTCACAAGGTCGGCCACTTAGTTTCGTCGAACACATACGGTTTCGAGTAGTATCGCCACAGATTTCGCAGAACGGGAGTTTCTCCTGGCACAGTATCGAACACTTAGTTTCAGATAGAACAATTAGTTTAAAATGCAACTTAGTTTCGCATCTGGAGTTTCCTCTCTCACAAGGTCAACCACTTAGTTTCGTCGAACACATACGGTTTCGAGTGGTATCGCCACAGATTACACAGAACAGGCGCTTCTCCTGGCACAGTATCGAACACTTAGTTTCGGATAGAACAATTAATTTAAAATGGAACTAAGTTTCGCATGTGGAGTTTCCTCTCTCACAAGGTCGACCGCTTAGTTTCGACGAACACATACGGTTTCGAGTAGCATCGCCACAGATTTCAGAGAACAGGCGCTTCTCCTGGCACAGTATCGAACACTTAGTATCAGATAGAACAATTAGTTTAAAATGGATCTATGTTTCGCATCTGGAGTATCTTCTCTCACAAGGTCGGCCACTTAGTTTCGTCGAACACATACGGTTTCGAGTAGTATCGCCACAGATTTCGCAGAACGGGAGTTTCTCCTGGCACAGTATCGAACACTTAGTTTCAGATAGAACAATTAGTTTAAAATGCAACTTAGTTTCACATTTGGAGTTTCCTCTCTCACAAGGTCGACAACTTAGTTTCGTCGAACAAATACGGTTTCGAGTGGCATCGCCACAGATTTCAGAGAACAGGCGCTTCTCCTTGCACAGTACCGAACACTTAGTTTCAGATGGAACAATTAGTTTTAAATGGAACTAAGTTTCGCATTTGGAGTTTCCTCTCTCACAAGGTCGACAACTTAGTTTCGTCGAACAAATACGGTTTCGAGTGGCATCGCCACAGATTTCAGGGAACAGGCGCTTCTCCTGGCACAGTATCAAACACTTAGTATCAGATACAACAATTAGTTTAAAATGGATCTATGTTTCGCATGTGGAGTTTCCTCTCTCACAAGGTCGACCGCTTAGTTTCGACGAACACATACGGTTTCGAGTAGCATCGCCACAGATTTCAGAGAACAGGCGCTTCTCCTGGCACAGTATCGAACACTTAGTATCAGATAGAACAATTAGTTTAAAATGGATCTATGTTTCGCATCTGGAGTATCTTCTCTCACAAGGTCGGCCACTTAGTTTCGTCGAACACATACGGTTTCGAGTAGTATCGCCACAGATTTCGCAGAACGGGAGTTTCTCCTGGCACAGTATCGAACACTTAGTTTCAGATAGAACAATTAGTTTAAAATGCAACTTAGTTTCACATTTGGAGTTTCCTCTCTCACAAGGTCGACAACTTAGTTTCGTCGAACAAATACGGTTTCGAGTGGCATCGCCACAGATTTCAGAGAACAGGCGCTTCTCCTTGCACAGTACCGAACACTTAGTTTCAGATGGAACAATTAGTTTTAAATGGAACTAAGTTTCGCATTTGGAGTTTCCTCTCTCACAAGGTCGACAACTTAGTTTCGTCGAACAAATACGGTTTCGAGTGGCATCGCCACAGATTTCAGGGAACAGGCGCTTCTCCTGGCACAGTATCAAACACTTAGTATCAGATACAACAATTAGTTTAAAATGGATCTATGTTTCGCATCTGGAGTGTCCTCTCTCACAAGGTCGACCACTTAGTTTCGTCGAACACATACGGTTTCGAGTAGTATCGCCACAGATTTCGCAGAACGGGAGTTTCTCCTGGCACAGTATCGAACACTTAGTTTCAGATAGAACAATTAGTTTAAAATGGAACTATGTTTCGCATCTGGAGTATCCTCTCGCACAAGATCAACCACTTAGTTTCCTCGAACACATACGGTTTCGAGTGGCATCGCCACACATTTCAGCGAACAGGCGCTTCTCCAGGCACATTATCGAACACTTAGTTTCAGATAGAACAATTAGTTTAAAATGGATCTATGTTTCGCATCTGAAGTGTCCTCTCTCACAAGGTCGACCGCTTAGTTTCGACGAACACATACGGTTTCGAGTAGCATCGCCACAGATTTCAGAGAACGGGCGCTTCTCCTGGCACAGTATCGAACACTTAATATCATATAGAACAATTAGTTTAAAATGGAACTAAGTTTCGCATCTGGAGTATCCTCTCTCACAAGGTCGACCACTTAGTTTCGTCGAACACATACGGTTTCGAGTAGTATCGCCACAGATTTCGCAGAACGGGAGTTTCTCCTGGCACAGTATCGAACACTTAGTTTCAGATAGAACAATTAGTTTAAAATGGAACTATGTTTCGCATCTGGAGTATCCTCTCGCACAAGATCAACCACTTAGTTTCCTCGAACACATACGGTTTCGAGTGGCATCGCCACACATTTCAGCGAACAGGCGCTTCTCCTGGCACATTATCGAACACTTAGTTTCAGATAGAACAATTAGTTTAAAATGGATCTATGTTTCGCATCTGAAGTGTCCTCTCTCACAAGGTCGACCGCTTAGTTTCGACGAACACATACGGTTTCGAGTAGCATCGCCACAGATTTCAGAGAACGGGCGCTTCTCCTGGCACAGTATCGAACACTTAATATCATATAGAACAATTATTTTAAAATGGAATTAAGTTTCACATTTGGAGTTTCCTCTCTCACAAGGTCGACAACTTAGTTTCGTCGAACAAATACGGTTTCGAGTGGCATCGCCACAGATTTCAGGGAACAGGCGCTTCTCCGGGCACAGTATCAAACACTTAGTATCAGATACAACAATTAGTTTAAAATGGATCTATGTTTCGCATCTGGAGTGTCCTCTCTCACAAGGACGACCACTTAATTTCGTCGAACACATACAGTTTCGAGTGGTATCGCCACAGATTACACAGAACAGGCGCTTCTCCTGGCACAGTATCGAACACTTAGTTTCGGATAGAACAATTAATTTAAAATGGAACTAAGTTTCGCATGTGGAGTTTCCTCTCTCACAAGGTCGACCGCTTAGTTTCGACGAACACATACGGTTTCGAGTAGCATCGCCACAGATTTCAGAGAACAGGCGCTTCTCCTGGCACAGTATCGAACACTTAGTATCAGATAGAACAATTAGTTTAAAATGGATCTATGTTTCGCATCTGGAGTATCTTCTCTCACAAGGTCGGCCACTTAGTTTCGTCGAACACATACGGTTTCGAGTAGTATCGCCACAGATTTCGCAGAACGGGAGTTTCTCCTGGCACAGTATCGAACACTTAGTTTCAGATAGAACAATTAGTTTAAAATGCAACTTAGTTTCGCATCTGGAGTTTCCTCTCTCACAAGGTCAACCACTTAGTTTCGTCGAACACATACGGTTTCGAGTGGTATCGCCACAGATTACACAGAACAGGCGCTTCTCCTGGCACAGTATCGAACACTTAGTTTCGGATAGAACAATTAATTTAAAATGGAACTAAGTTTCGCATGTGGAGTTTCCTCTCTCACAAGGTCGACCGCTTAGTTTCGACGAACACATACGGTTTCGAGTAGCATCGCCACAGATTTCAGAGAACAGGCGCTTCTCCTGGCACAGTATCGAACACTTAGTATCAGATAGAACAATTAGTTTAAAATGGATCTATGTTTCGCATCTGGAGTATCTTCTCTCACAAGGTCGGCCACTTAGTTTCGTCGAACACATACGGTTTCGAGTAGTATCGCCACAGATTTCGCAGAACGGGAGTTTCTCCTGGCACAGTATCGAACACTTAGTTTCAGATAGAACAATTAGTTTAAAATGCAACTTAGTTTCGCATCTGGAGTTTCCTCTCTCACAAGGTCAACCACTTAGTTTCGTCGAACACATACGGTTTCGAGTGGCATCGCCACAGATTTCAGAGAACAGGCGCTTCTCCTTGCACAGTACAGAACACTTAGTTTCAGATGGAACAATTAGTTTTAAATGGAACTAAGTTTCGCATCTGGAGTTTCCCCTTTCACAAGGCGACCACTCAGTTTCGTCGAACACATACGGTTTCGAGTGGCACCGCCACAGATTTCAGAGAACAGGCGCTTCTACTGGCGGTTTATCGAATACTTAGTTTCAGATGGAACATTCGGTTTAAAATGGAACTAAGTTTCGCATCTGGAGTTTCCTCTCTCACACGGTCGACCACTTACTTTCGTCGAACACATTCGGTTTCGTGTAGCAACGCCACAGATTTCAGAGAACAGGCGCTTCTACTGGCAGTTCATCGAATACTTAGTTTCAGATAGAATATTTAGTTTAAAATGGAAATATATTTCGCATTTGGAGTTTCGTTCCTCACAAGTTCGACCACTTAGTTTCGTTGAACACATACGTTTTCGAGTAGCATCGCCACAGATATCAGAGAACAGGCGCTTCTCCTGGCACAGTATCGAACACTTAGTATCAGATAGAACAATTACTTTAAAATGGAACTATGTTTCGCATTTGGAGTTTCCTCTCTCACACGGTCTACCACTTACTTTCGTCGAACACATTCGGCTTCGAGTAGCAACGCCACAGGTTTCAGAGAACAGGCGCTTCTACTGACAGAGTATCGAATACTTAGTTTCAGATAGAACATTTAGTTTAAAATGGAAATATGTTTCGCATTTGGAGTTTCCTCTCTCACAAGGTCGACCACTTAATTTCGTCGAACACATACAGTTTCGAGTGGTATCGCCACAGATTACACAGAACAGGCGCTTCTCCTGGCACAGTATCGAACACTTAGTTTCGGATAGAACAATTAATTTAAAATGGAACTAAGTTTCGCATGTGGAGTTTCCTCTCTCACAAGGTCGACCGCTTAGTTTCGACGAACACATACGGTTTCGAGTAGCATCGCCACAGATTTCAGAGAACAGGCGCTTCTCCTGGCACAGTATCGAACACTTAGTATCAGATAGAACAATTAGTTTAAAATGGATCTATGTTTCGCATCTGGAGTATCTTCTCTCACAAGGTCGGCCACTTAGTTTCGTCGAACACATACGGTTTCGAGTAGTATCGCCACAGATTTCGCAGAACGGGAGTTTCTCCTGGCACAGTATCGAACACTTAGTTTCAGATAGAACAATTAGTTTAAAATGCAACTTAGTTTCGCATCTGGAGTTTCCTCTCTCACAAGGTCAACCACTTAGTTTCGTCGAACACATACGGTTTCGAGTGGTATCGCCACAGATTACACAGAACAGGCGCTTCTCCTGGCACAGTATCGAACACTTAGTTCCGGATAGAACAATTAATTTAAAATGGAACTAAGTTTCGCATGTGGAGTTTCCTCTCTCACAAGGTCGACCGCTTAGTTTCGACGAACACATACGGTTTCGAGTAGCATCGCCACAGATTTCAGAGAACAGGCGCTTCTCCTGGCACGGTATCGAACACTTAGTATCAGATAGAACAATTAGTTTAAAATGGATCTATGTTTCGCATCTGGAGTATCTTCTCTCACAAGGTCGGCCACTTAGTTTCGTCGAACACATACGGTTTCGAGTAGTATCGCCACAGATTTCGCAGAACGGGAGTTTCTCCTGGCACAGTATCGAACACTTAGTTTCAGATAGAACAATTAGTTTAAAATGCAACTTAGTTTCGCATCTGGAGTTTCCTCTCTCACAAGGTCAACCACTTAGTTTCGTCGAACACATACGGTTTCGAGTGGCATCGCCACAGATTTCAGAGAACAGGCGCTTCTCCTTGCACAGTACCGAACACTTAGTTTCAGATGGAACAATTAGTTTTAAATGGAACTAAGTTTCGCATCTGGAGTTTCCCCTTTCACAAGGCGACCACTCAGTTTCGTCGAACACATACGGTTTCGAGTGGCACCGCCACAGATTTCAGAGAACAGGCGCTTCTACTGGCGGTTTATCGAATACTTAGTTTCAGATGGAACATTCGGTTTAAAATGGAACTAAGTTTCGCATCTGGAGTTTCCTCTCTCACACGGTCGACCACTTACTTTCGTCGAACACATTCGGCTTCGTGTAGCAACGCCACAGATTTCAGAGAACAGGCGCTTCTACTGGCAGTTCATCGAATACTTAGTTTCAGATAGAATATTTAGTTTAAAATGGAAATATATTTCGCATTTGGAGTTTCGTCCCTCACAAGTTCGACCACTTAGTTTCGTTGAACACATACGTTTTCGAGTAGCATCGCCACAGATTTCAGAGAACATGCGCTTCTCCTGCACAGTATCGAACACTTAGTTACAGGTAGAACACTTAGTTTAAAATGGAACTATGTTTCGCATTTGGAGTTTCCTCTCTCACACGGTCTACCACTTACTTTCGTCGAACACATTCGGCTTCGAGTAGCAACGCCACAGGTTTCAGAGAACAGGCGCTTCTACTGGCAGTTTATCGAATACTTAGTTCCAGATAGAACATTTAGTTTAAAATGGAAATATATTTCGCATTTGGAGTTTCGTCCCTCACAAGTTCGACCACTTAGTTTCGTCGAACACATACGGTTTCGAGTGCCATCGCCACAGATTTCAGAGAACAGGCGCTTCTCCTGGCCCAGTATCGAACACTTAGTTTCAGATGGAACATTTGGTTTAAAATGGAACTAAGTTTCCCATCTGGGGTTTCCTCTCTCACAATGTAGACCACTTACTTTCGTCGAACACATTCGGTTTCGTGTAGCAACGCCACAGGTTTCAGAACAGGCGCTTCTACTCGCAGTTTATCGAATACTTAGTTTCAGATAGAATATTTAGTTTAAAACGAAAATATGTTTCGCATTTGGAGTTTCCTCCCTCACAAGGTCGACCACTTAGTTTCGTCGAACACATACGGTTTCGAGTAGCATCGCCACAGATTTCGCAGAACGGGAGTTTCTCCTGGCACAGTATCGAACACTTAGTTTCAGATAGAACAATTAGTTTAAAATGCAACTTAGTTTTGCATCTGGAGTTTCCTCTCTCACAAGGTCGGCCACTTAGTTTCGTCGCACACATACGGTTTCGAGTGGTATCGCCACAGATTCAGAGAACAGGCGCTTCTCCTGGCACAGTATCGGACATAGAGTTTCAGTTAGAACAATTAGTTTAAAATGGTACTAAATTTCGCATCTGGAGTTTCCTCTCTCACAAGGCGGCCACTTAGTTTCGTGGAGCACATTTGGTTTCGAGTAGCATCGCCACAGATTTCAGAGAACAGGCGCTTCTCCTGGCACAGTATCGAACACTTAGTTTCAGATAGAACCATTCGTTTAAAATGGTACTAAATTTCGCATCTGGAATTTCCTCTCTCACAAGGCGGCCACTTAGTTTCGTGGATCACATTCGGTTTCGAGTGGCATCGCCACAGATTTCAGAGAAGAAGAGCTTCTCCTGGCACACTATCGAACACTTAGTTTCAGATAGAACGATTAGTTTTAAATGGAACTATGTTTCTCATCTAGAGTTTCCTCTCTCACAAGATCGACGACTTAGTTTCGTCGAACACATGCGGTTTCGAGTGGCATCGCCACAGATGCCAGAGAACAGGCGCTTCTCCTGGCACAGTATCGGACACAGAGTTTTAGTTAGAACAATTAGTTTAGAATGGTACTAAATTTCGCATCTGGAATTTCCTCTCTCACAAGGCGGCCACTTAGTTTCGTGGATCACATTCGGTTTCGAGTGGCATCGCCACAGATTTCAGAGAACAGGCGCTTCTCCTGGCACAGTATCTAACACTTAGTATCAGATACAACTATTAGTTTAAAATGGAACTAAGCTTCAAATCTTGAGTTTCCTCTCTCACAAGAACGACGACTTAGTTTCGTCGAACACATACGGTTTCGAGTGTCATCAACACAGATTTCAGAGAACAGGCGCGTCTCCTGGCACAGTATCGAACACATAGTTGCAGATAGAACAATTAGTTTAAAATGGTACTAAATTTCGCATCTGGAGTTTCCTCTCTCACAAGGCGGCCACGTAGTTTCGTGGAGCACATACGGTTTCGAGTGGCATCGCCACAGATTTCAGAGAACAGGCGCGTCTCCTGGCACAGTATCGAACACTTAGTTTCAGATAGAACCATTCGTTTAGAATGGTACTAAATTTCGCAACTGGAATTTCCTCTCTCACAAGGCGGCCCCCTTAGTTTCGTGGATCACATTCGGTTTCGAGTGGCATCGCCACAGATTTCAGAGAACAGGCGCTTCTCCTGGCACAGTATCTAACACTTAGTATCAGATAGAACTATTAGTTTAAAATGGAACTAAGCTTCAAATCTTGAGTTTCCTCTCTCACAAGATCGACGACTTAGTTTCGTCGAACACATACGGTTTCGAGTGGCATCGCCACAGATTTCAGAGAACAGGCGCGTCTCCTGGCACAGTATCGAACACTTAGTATCAGATAGAACTATTAGTTTAAAATGGAACTAAGCTTCGCATCTGGAGTTTCCTCTCTCACAAGGTCGACCACTTGGTTTTGTCGAACACATACGGTTTCGAGTAGCATCGCCACAGATTTCAGAGAAGAAGAGCTTCTCCTGGCACACTATCGAACACTTAGTTTCAGATAGAACGATTAGTTTTAAATGGAACTAAGCTTCAAATCTGGAGTTTCCTCTCTTACAAGATCGACGATTTAGTTTCGTGGAACACATTCGGTTTCGAGTAGCATCGCCACAGATTTCAGAGAACAGGCGCTTCTCCTGGCACAGTATCGAATACTTACTTTCAGAGAGAACAATTAGTTTAAAATGGAACTATGTTTCGCATTTGGAGTTTCCTCTCTCACAAGTTCGACCACCTAGTTTCGTCGAACACATACGGTTACGAGTGGCATCGCCACAGATTTCAGAGAACAGGCGCTTCTCCTGGCACAGTATCGAACACTTAGTTTCAGATAGAACAATTAGTTTAAAATGGAACTATTTTTCGCATTTGGAGTTTCCTCTCTCGCAAGGTGGACCACTTAGTTTCGTCCAACACATACGGTTTCGAGTGGCATCGTCACACATTTCAGAGAACAGGCGCTTCTCCTGGCACAGTATCGAGCACTTTCAGATAGAACAATTAGTTTAAAATGGAACTAAGTTGCGCATCTGGAGTTTCCTCTCTCACAAGTTCGTCCACTTAGTTTCGTCGAACACATACGGTTTCGAGTGGCATCGCCACAGATTTCAGAGAACAGGTGCTTCTCCTGGCACAGTATCGAACACTTAGTTTCAGATAGTACATTTAGTTTAAAATGGAACTAAGTTTCGCATCTGGAGTTTCCTCTCTCACAAGGTCGGCCACTTAGTTACGTCGAACACATACGGGTTCGAGTAGCATCGCCACTGGTTTCAGAGAACAGGCGCCTCTCCTGGCACAGTATCGAACACTTTCAGATAGAACAATTAGTTTAAAATGGAACTAAGTTCCGCATCTGGAGTTTCCTCTCTCACAAGGTCGTCCACTTAGTTTCGTCGAACACATACGGTTTCGAGTGGCACCGCAACAGATTTCAGAGAACAGGCGCTTCTCCTGGCACAGTATCGCACACTTAGTTTCGGACGGAACATTTGGTTTAAAGTGGAACAAAGTTTCGCATCTGGAGTTTCCTCTCTCACAAGGTCGAACATTTAGATTCGTCGAACACATACGGGTTAGAGTAGCATCGCCACTGATTTCAGAGAACAGGCGCTTCTCCTGGCACAGTATCGAACACTTTCAGATAGAACAATTAGTTTAAAATGGAATTAAGTTCCGCATCTGGAGTTTCCCCTTTCACAAGGTCGACCACTTAGTTTCGTCGAACACATACGGTTTCGAGCGGCATCGCCACACATTTCAGAGAACAGGCTCTTCTCCTGGCACAGTATCGAACACTCAGTATCAGATAAAACAATTAGTTTAAAATGCAACTATATTTCGCATCTGGAGTTTCCTCTCTCACAAGGTCGGCCACTTAGTTTCGTCGAACACATACGGTATCGAGTAGTATCGCCACAGATTTCGCAGAACGGGCGTTTCTCCTGGCACAGTATCGAACACTTAGTTTCAGATAGAACAATTAGATTAAAATGCAACTGTTCTCTGAAATGTGTTTCGATGCCACTCGAAACCGTATGTGTTCGGCGAAACTAAGTGGTCGACCTTGTGAGAGAGGAAACTCCAGATACGAAACTTCGTTCCATTTTAAACTAATTGTTCTCTCTGCAACTAAGTGTTCGATACTGTGCCAGGAGTAGCGCCTGTTCTCTGACATCTGTGGCGATGCCACTCGAAACCGTATGAGTTCGACGAAACTATGTGGTCGACCTTGTGAGGGAGGCAACTCCAAATGCGAAGCTTTGTTCCATTTTAAACTAATTGTTCTATCTGTAACTGAGTGTTCGATACTGCGCCAGGAGACGCACCTGTTCTCTGAAATCGGTGGCGATGCTACTCGAAACCGTATGTGTTCATCGAAACTAAGTGGTCGACCTTGTGAGAGAGGAAACTCCAGATGCGAAATTTAGTACCATTTTAAACTAATTGTTGTAACTGAAACTCTGTGTCCGATACTGTGCCAGGAGAAGCGCCTGTTCTCTGAAATGTGTGACGATGCCACTCGAAACCGTATGTGTTCGACGAAACTAAGTGGTCCACCTTGCGAGAGAGGAAACTCCAAATGCGAAACATAGTTCCATTTTAAACTAATTGTTCTATCTGAAACTAAGTGTTCGATACTGTGCCAGGAGAAGCGCCTGTTCTCTGGGATCTGTGGCGATGCCACTCGAAACCGAATGTGATCCACGAAACTAAGTGGCCGCCTTGTGAGAGAGGAAATTCCAGATGCGAAATTTAGTACCATTTTAAACTAATGGTTCTATCTGAAACTAAGTGTTCGATACTGTGCCAGGAGACGCGCCTGTTCTCTGAACTGTGTGGCGATGACGCTCGAAACCGTATGTGTTCGACGAAACTAAGTGGTCGACCTTGTGAGAGAGGAAACTTCAGATGCGAAACTTAGTACCATTTTAATCTTATTGTACTATCTGAAACTAAGTGTTCGATACTGTGCCAGGAGAAGCGCCTGTTCTCTGAAATCTGTGGCGATGCCACTCGAAACCGTATATGTTTGACGAAACTAAATCTTTGACCATGTGAGAGAGGAAACTCCAGATGCGAAGCTTAGTTGCATTTTAAAGTAATTGTTCTATCTGAAACTAAGTATTCGATAATCTGCCAGTAGAAGCGCCTGTTCTCTGTAATCAGTGGCTATGCTACTCGAAAACGTGTGTGTTCGACGAAACTAAGTGGTCGACCTTGTGAGACAGGAAACTCCAGATGCGAAACTTAGTTCCATTTTAAACCAAATGTTCCACCTGAAACTAAGTGTTCGATACTGTGCCAGGAGAAGCGCCTGTTCTCTGAAATCTGTGGCGATGCTACTCGAAACCGTATGTGTTCGACGAAACTATGTGGTAGACCTTCTGAGAGAGGAAACTCCAGATGCGGTACTCAGTTCCATTTGAAACTAATTGTTCTATCTGAAAGTGTTCGATACTGTGCCAGAAGAAGCGCCTGTTCTCTGAAATCTGTGGCGATGTCACTCGAAACCGTATTTGTTCGGCGATACTAAGTAGTCGACCTTGTGAGAGAGGTATCTCCAGATGCGAAACTTAGTTCCATTTTAAACTAATTGTTCTATCTGAAACTAAGTGTTCGATACTGTGCCAGGAGAAGCGCCCGTTCTGTGAAACCTGTGGCGATAACACTCGAAACGGTATGTGTTCCACGAAACTGAGTGGTCGACATGGTGAGAGAGGAAACTCCAGACGCGAAACTTAGTGCCATTTTAAACTAATTGTTCTATCTGACACTAAGTGTTCGATACTGTGCCAGCAGAAGCGCCTGTTCTGCGAAATCTGTGGCGATACCACTCCAAACCGTATGTGTTCGACGAAACTAAGTGTTCGGCCTTGTGAGAGTGGAAACTCCAGAAGTGAAACATAGTTTCATTTAAAAGTAACTGTTCTATCTGAAACTAAGTGTTCGATACTGTACCAGGAGAAGCGCCTGTTCTCTGAAATCTGTGGCGATGCCACTCGAAACCGTATGTGTGCGATGAAACTAAGTGGTCGACCTTGTGAGGGAGGATACTCCAGATGCGAAACATATTTATATTTTAAACAAATTGTTCTGTCTTTAATAAGTGTTCGATACTGTGCCAGGAGAAGCGCCTGCTCTCTGAAATCTGTGGCGATGCTACTCGAAACCGTATGTGTTCGACGAAACTAAGTGGTCGACCTTGTGAGAGAGGTATCTCCAGATGCGAAACTTAGTTCCATTTTAAACTAATTGTTCTATCTGAAACTAAGTGTTCTTTACTGTGCCAGGAGAAGCGCCTGTTCTCTGAAATCTGTGGCGATGCTACTCGAAACCGTATGTGTTCGTCGAAACTAAGCGGTCGACCTTTTGAGAGAGGAAACTACAGATGCGATATATAGTTGCATTTTGAACTAATTGTTCTCTCTGAAACTAAGTGTTCGATACTGTGCCAGGAGAAGCGCCTGTTCTCTGAAATCTGTGGCGATGCTACTCGAAACCGTATGTGTTCCACAAAACTAAGTGGTCGACCTTGTGAGAGAGGAACCTCCAGATGCGAAACTTAGTACCATTTTAAACGAATTGTTCTCTCTGAAACTAAGTGTTCGATACTGTGCCAGGAGAAGCGCCTGTTCTCTGAAATCTGTGGCGATGCTACTCGAAACCGTATGTGTTCGACGAAAATAAGTGGTCGACCTTGTGGTAGAGGAAACTCCAGATGCGAAACATAGTTCCATTTTAAACTAATTGTTCTATCTGAAACTAAGTGTTCTTTACTGTGCCAGGAGAAGCGCCTGTTCTCTGAAATCTGTGGCGATGCTACTCGAAACCGTATGTGTTCGTCGAAACTAAGCGGTCGACCTTTTGAGAGAGGAAACTACAGATGGAATATATAGTTGCATTTTGAACTAATTGTTCTCTCTGAAACTAAGTGTTCGATACTGTGCCAGGAGAAGCGCCTGTTCTCTGAAATCTGTGGCGATGCTACTCAAAACCGTATGTGTTCGACAAAACTAAGTGGTCGACCTTGTGAGAGAGGAACCTCCAGATGCGAAACTTAGTACCATTTTAAACGAATTGTTCTCTCTGAAACTAAGTGTTCGATACTGTGCCAGGAGCAGCGCCTGTTCTCTGAAATCTGTGGCGATGCTACTCGAAAACGTATGTGTTCGACGAAACTAAGTGGTCGACCTTGTGAGAGAGGAAACTCCAGATGCGAAACTTAGTTCCATTTTAAACTAATCGTTCTATCTGAAACTAAGTGTTCGATAATATGCCAGGAGAAGCGCCTGTTCTCTGAAACCTGTGGCGATGCCACTCGAAACCGTATGTGTTCGACAAAACTAAGTGGTCGACCTTGTGGGAGAGGAAACTCCAGATGCGAAACTTTGTTCCATTTTAAACTAATTGTTCTCTCTGAAACTAAGTGTTCGATACTGTGCCAGGAGAAGCGCCTGTTCTCTGAAATCTGTGGCGATGCTACTCGAAACCGAATGTGTTCCACGAAACTGAGTGGCCGCCTTGTGAGAGAGGAAACTCCAGATGCGAAACTTAGTACCAGTTTAAACTAATTGTTCTATCTGAAACTGAGTGTTCGATACTGTGCCACCACGGGCGCCTGTGACGAGGGCGAGGTGCGCGTCAGGGAGATCCGGCGCGCCCCTTCGCGGCTCGGCACGGCATGGGTTCAATGCCCACTCTCAGCGGCGCGCAAAATTGTCGCAGCTGGCCGTCTGAGGGTGGGCTGGAGCGCTGTGAGGGTGCAGGCTTTGGAAGCCCGTGACCTCCAGTGCTATCGGTGCCTGACGCTGGGGCACTCCAGGCACCAATGCAAGAGTAGTACCGACCGTAGCGGTCGGTGCTACAATTGCGGGGATGTGACCCACACCGCGGCGGTGTGTTCGGCCCCGCCCAAGTGTCCGCTGTGCACGGACCTTGGGCGACCGGCGGCACACCGTCTCGGTACGAAAGGGTGCGCACCCCCACAAAGGCCCTCCTCCAAGGGCACGGGGGGAGCGCAGCGGGAGAGGCCTGCCATAGCGGCGCCCCCTGCCCGGGGCGCCGCGGCGCCCTCGACCCCCGTTGCGGCCGCCCTAGCCATAGGGCCACCCGATTTGGGGAGTGCGGAATCCGCCTCTCCAGCCGGGGAGGCTATGGAGGTGGAGCTCGCCGAGGCGGTGCCGCCTCCTGAGGGGCAAGAGGCGCCGGCTCGCCCGGCAAAGGAGGCCGCGTCCATGCCCGCCCCGTGCGAGGACGTCCCCCCCCGCCGGGGAGGGTGGCATGGACGTGGAGTCCTCCCAGGAGGAGGTCCGGGAGGAGGCTGACCCCCAATGACTGGGGATCAACCTCCTCCAGACCAACCTGAACCACACGCGCGTGGCACAGGACTTAGTAGTCCAGGCCGCGGGCGAGTGGAAAGTCGGGCGCTGGTCGTTGCGGCCGAGCCCTACAGTGTTCCGGATCACCCTTCGTGGTCCGGAGACGCCTTGGGCTCGGTAGCCATTCTATGGAATGGCACTCCGGGGATGCCTCCCCCCGGCTCTCATAGAACGGGGGGATGGCTACGTAGCCGTCCAGTGGGGCAGCGTGGCGGTGGTGGGGGTTTACGTCTCCCCCAATTGCGGCCGGGACGCTTTTGTAGCGTTCCTGGACCGGGTTGGGGGTGCGTCGCCCGCATCCTGCCGCGTCCCTTGCTCGTCCTGGGGGATTTCAACTCTCACGCTACAGCGTGGGGTGCCCCCAGTACGGACATGAGGGGACGGGAGCTGCTCCATTGGGCGGCCGGTCTGGAGTTAAGGCTCCTCAATGAGGGGTCCACCCCCACCTTCGTGCGGCGGCGGGGGGCGTCCATAGTCGACCTGACATGGGCGTCGCCCTCCGCCGTGCGCAGGGTGACTGGGTGGAGGGTGTTGGGGGTTGAGACGATGTCTGACCACGCTTACATGGTCATGAGCGTCTCGACCCCCAACCCTCCCAACCAGTCTGGCTCATCGGCTAGGGGATCGCCCCCCCCCGATGGGCCCTTAAAAGACTGGACGAGGTGGCCCTTGCGCGCGGCAATCCAGGCGGTAGCCTGGCCTGGGCGCATAGGCGAGACACCTGAGGAGGAGGAGGCCTGGTTCCGTGCGGCCATGGCGGCTGTCTCTGACACCGCCATGCCCCGGGCCAAGGCCTCCTCGCCCCGCGCCGCGTACTTGTGGTCGTCGGAAATTTCCGACCTGAGGGACACGAGTACGCGTGCGCGGAGGGCGTACCTCAGGGCCCGCAGGCGCGCAAGATCCACCGCGGAGGAGGAGGAGTTCCTGTACAACGCGTACAGGGACGCCCGGGGGGACCCTCCAGGGGGCTGTCCTAAGGGCCAAGGCGGCGGCCTGGAGCCAGCTCCTCGCCACCATCGATCGCGATCCGTGGGGTCGCCCATACCGGGTGGTTCTGAATAAGATCCGCCCGTGCCCCCCCCCCCCCCCGGTGACCGAGTCGATGGAACCGGAGTTCCTGGACGCCGTCGTCGATAACATCTTTCCTCAGGATGAGGAGGAGGCTTGACGGCGGACCCAGGAGCAGGGGGCGCGACATGATCGCGTCCCTGTGCCTGGGATCGGCAGCGAGGAGCCGGACAGGGCGGTGCGCCGCCTTGCAGCCCGAAGCACCGCCCCGGGTCCCGACGGCATCCACGGCCGCGTGCTCGTGGTCCTGGTGGGTAGGTTTCGACGCCTCCTGGAGGACTGCCTCACAGAAGGGGTCTTCCCGGGGGCCTGGAAAAGGGGGCAGCTGGTGCTGCTCCCTAAACCAGGCAGGGCGGCAGCCTTCCGCCCTTCCGCCTATCGGCCTATATGCCTGCTCGACGGGGCGGGAAAGATCCTCGAGAGGATCATAGCTTTCCGCCTCGCCGAGAACCTGTCCGGGTAGATACTTATCTTGAAATATTATTTCATCAATTGGATCATTAATTTCAATATGTTGAAATTTGTTTGAAATATCGGCCAACTCCAACCGATATTGGAGGAAGTGAAACTCTCCCGGACGAGGGAGAGTGGGTAAAGGTAACTCCAAACCAATATGCCTTTGATTCCCTTTGACTGTCCTGAAAAGGACAGTCGTATATTTCAGACCCTTTTCGCTCTGTATAATACAAAGTGTTTTGCCGATCACAAGAATTTGACTTCTTGGTAGCCTGGCTGTCGGCGGGCCTGGTTGTCCTAGGTTATAATCTCTGGAACAACAGAAGAAGAACGAACGGGTGTAATCACCTGCAATACGATAATCGTATTAACGTTCTGTCTCGGGAATGTTTTGACGCGCACACTTAAACAGCAACGGTAACCGTGCTGTGTGTGCTAATGCGTGTACTGGTGCGTGGCTTTTAAATACGGTAAGCCACGCGTCGACTGTTTTGGCCGATCTGTTCCGTCTTTTTCAGGAACACAATCGTGGCGGTCTTATTGTTCTCTCTTATAACCTCATAGAGAGAACAATAAGATCGTCACGAATTGGTTCCGTAAAAAAACATGGTCTGGGCGTTATAGTAACTTCAATTCGGCGCATTCTATTGTACACAAAAGAAGTCTAGTTGTAGGTCTGGTTGACCGTGCGGTTAAATTAGCACACCCGAATTTTAGAAAGGACAATCTTGAACTTATTGTTAACACATTATCTCGTAACGGCTACCCGACGAACTTTGTCAAGAACATCATCAAGAGACGGGTGGATGATATTTATCATCCCTATCGGGTAAACCAGGATAGGATAAACCGCTTGCGGGACCCATCTCCGAGCGGTACGGTGGTACTTCCTTTTGTCTATGATTTGGACTTGATTCCAATCCTAAAAAGTTACAACTTGCGATGTATTTACACTACAAATAGCAATGCTTTTGGCTTCTTCGCCAAAGGAAAGGATAAGCTACACACATGTAAGAAAACGTACATAGTGTATAAAATACCTTGCAGGAATTGTGGAGAGTGCTACGTGGGCCAAACTCACAACCAATTAGCAACAAGACTGTACCAACATAGGTACAGCCTCACGCACCTGTCCAGCAGAACGGCTCTCACAGAGCACGTGCTGGATAACGGCCGCGCGTTCGACTTTGATAACGCTAGTATTCTTCACAAGGACAATAATTACTACCGCCGGAGTATCGCCGAATCCCTATATATACAGTTAGAGAATAGTGTTAACAAGAAGTTTGAATCGGTCAATTTAGCAATCCACTACACGGACCTCATCGCCCACCTGCTGACGTAGCCGAATTACTACATATCAGTTAAAAAAGAAAACTGCTTGTACATTGTCAATAATTCTATTAATAGCCAAAGGGATAGATTACGCATCTTACCTACCACTTTCAATTACAGACATGCACCGAATCACAGGGAAAAATTCCGATGTATAATAACGCCTTGCCTCAGCACCCTTGAACGAACTGTGATGGCTGCTGGATAGTAAGTGATACGTAAATCCATTCACTTCCGCCGATCGATTCTATGGATCGATATTACCGACCCTAGGTCGCGCAGAATCCAGGCGGGATTGTGTCCTTACTGTCCAGCAGACCACGTTCAAATAAAGTGCGCAACTGATTTCGTGACGTCAATTAATGTAAATAAATAACCCTTGTCCTTCCTCTCCGCCTCAGTGGTTACAGTTAATTCTAAGTTTAAAATTTGTACTTTAGTCTTCCTTTAACACCGAAGACATAAGCACCTAGGGCAGATAATAAGTAGCCTAGGACTTCTTTTAGTGAGTACAATTTATTCAATTTTCCGTTAACAATTAGTTT
Organism: Nysson spinosus; assembly: GCA_910591585.2. Taxonomy (NCBI): domain Eukaryota; kingdom Metazoa; phylum Arthropoda; class Insecta; order Hymenoptera; family Crabronidae; genus Nysson; species Nysson spinosus. The sequence continues at coordinate 2,262,504 of CAJUYC020000090.1, read as the reverse complement.
TACATAGGAATAATAGGTATTTAAGACACTTGTAAAATATTATTGTAATAGAGAAACTTTTTCTTTTCCTTCCACATAGACTTAATGTTTAGACTGAAGAGGGTGCAAAATTGTACCGAAACGTTTCTACGTTGAAAAATAAAGAAGTTTAAATCGTTACATTGGTCTATTAAAAGCCGAAACCCAAAATCACACATACTAGTTATTATTGGACCAAGAAATAAACCATTGATTACTTATCTTGTTTATAATAATCTACGATTTGGAATAATTCGATTTATTATTTCTGAATTGTTTTTTTTTATTTCCTTTTTTTGAGCATTTTTTCATATATCCCTTAATCCTAGAATAGAAATTGGTATAATTTGACCTCCCAAAGGAATTAAAATATTTAATCCTTATAATATTCCTCTACTAAATACAATTGTATTAGTATCTTCAGGATTGTCTATTACTTGATGTCATCATTCAATTATTAATAATATATTTAAGGAAAGAAAATTAAGATTAATAATAACCATTTTACTGGGAATATATTTCTCTTTCCTTCAATTATTTGAATATAAAAATGCATCATTTTCTATTAATGACAATGTTTTCGGATCAACATTTTATGTAATAACTGGATTTCATGGTATTCATGTAATTATTGGAACAACATTTTTAATTATTTGTTTTTATCGATTAATAAATAAACATTTTTCATCTAATCATCACTTTGGATTTGAAGCTGCTGCTTGATACTGACATTTTGTTGATGCAGTATGACTATTTTTATATATTTGCATCTATTGATGACCATTCATATTATTTTTATATAGTATAAAAATTACATTTAATTTCCAATTAAAAAATTTAATTAATTTAATATAAAAAATTTACTTAATTATTTTAATGTCAATAACTATTATAATTTTACCTATAATTTTTTTCATACTAAATTTTTTAATTTCTATAAATACAAAATTATATCTAGACAAAAAATAGCTTACGAATGTGGATTTTCAAATATTTCTAATCCTTGAATACCCCCTTCAATTAGTTTTTTTATTATTTCATTAATTTTACTAATTTTTGATATTGAAATTGCCTTTCTTATCCCATTTATTAATTTACAAAATATCAATTTTAATAATTACCTTATAATCTTTTTATTTATTATTATAATCATATTTAGTTTATTACTAGAATAAATTGATTTAAATATTAATTGATTAAATTTGGATATTAGTTAATCTATAACATTTAAATTGCATTTAAAATTTATTGAATAAATCAATATATCTAGAAATAAAAATGAATAAACATTTTTTTTTAAATTAGAAATTTAAATTTTATATTATTTCAATTGAAAATTTATATTCTAATAATATTATTAACAATGATATACCTCTTTTTGGTTTCATTTAATATATATATATATATATAAAGTAAAAATTACATTTAACTTCGAATTGAAATTTTGATTAAATTATTTAATCTATATATATTGTTGCGGCGCGTGCGGGGCATATCGGTACACGGAGGAGACGATTACGATTAACAGAGCGTTTTTGGTATTTTATGAATCAGAGCGTCGAGCGCGCGTCCGGTCGCTCTCGCTGTCGGATTACAATTCAATTCTTTTGCGACTGTTTATAAATTGCTAGACGAACCTCGTCGTCAAGGGGTTACAACGTAAGGGGTGGTCGTAACTATATATATTTATATAGTTTATTTTAAAACATTATATTTTCATTATAAAAATAATATACTTTATTTATAAATAACAAATATATATATTGTTTAAATAAGTGACCAGTAGTTGTTTCACCTGATCACGAGCCTAGTTACTCCCGAAAAGGAATGGGATTTCCTATTCCGATTTCCATCGTGGAGAAAACTAGTGCGCGTCACAGCATATTGTCTCCGGTTTCGGAGACGAGTGCAAGGTGACCCAAGGTCCTTTGTCAAGGAGATCCTCCACGCATCGGAGTTGCAACAAGCAACCCACAGAATTGCACAGTACATACAGAGTACGCATTTCGCGGAGGAGTACCGGTGCTTGAAAAATCACCGTGGAATTCCTGCGAAATCTCCGATAAAAAGTCTGCAACCGTTTCTCGACGATAAAGGGGTCTTGAGGGTCGGTGGAAGGCTGGAGAATACAGTACGCGATTGGCAAACGAAACATCCGATAATCCTGCCGAAACATTATGTGAGCACACTAATAATTAGGCAGGGGCACGTGGATACGTTGCACGGAGGTTTGCAGATGACCTTGTACAAGGTGAGACAGCAATTCTGGATACTTGGCTGCCGAAATGCCGCTCGAACGGTGATCAACCAATGCATGAAATGCATAAGGTGGAAGGGTCGCACCTCTACGCAGATTATGGCTGGTTTGATCCCTGAGCGTTGCAGACCGGCTCGAGCTTTCTCGAATTGCGGAGTGGATTATGCTGGACCGTTTCGCGTTCGCTACTCCGCTGGCCGAGGGAAGACAGCTCATAAAGCGTACCTTGCGGTTTTCGTATGTTACGCTAGAAGAGCTGTCCATCTCGAACTTGTCAGTGATTACACGATAGGCTCGTTTATTGCCGCCTTAGATCGCTTTATCGCCCGACGTGGAACCCCGTCCTGCATTTTCAGTGACAATGGGACAAACTTCGTCGGTGCAGATCGCGAGCTAAGAACGCACTTCCGCGAGGTGAGTAATTCGCAGGAAGTGCAAAATAGCTGCGGCACGCAGGGAATAGAATGGAGATTTAATCCTCCTAGTGCACCACATTTCGGTGGTATGCAGGAAGCCGGCGTGAAATCAGTGAAACATCACTTAAAGCGCATTCTCGGTGCATTCACTCCCACCGCAGAGGAGATGTATACGCTCCTTTGCAAGATCGAGGCGAGCTTAAACTCCCGCCCGATCGCAGCGTTGAGTGATGCACCCGATAGCTATGCGCCTCTCACGCCGGGCCACTTCCTTACTGGAGGTCCTTTAAATGCACTTCCGATGCGCTCTGTTGAGACGGAACAGCTCTCGCGCCTATCGCGCTGGAGAGCGATCCAGAAATTTCACGAGCAGCTGTGGAAGCATTGGACACGTGATTATATCACGCATCTCCAGAATCGCAATAAGTGGCGATCCATCGAAATGCACCTGCAACCCGGGGATCTGGTACTGGTGCAAAACCCTCTTCTCCCACCTAATCAATGGGAAATGGGAAGAATTGAGGAGATTTTCCCGTGTAGAGACGGTAATGTGCGAGTGGTTAAACTCCGTACAAAAACCTCCACCTACACACGTCCGATAACGAGACTGTGTAAGCTACCCGTGGGAAACGAGTCTTCGGGCACGAATCGTGACCCCGAAGACGAATAAACACTCCAGAGGACTGTTTTTCGGTTAGGCGGGGCAACAAGGGGAGAGAAACCGTTGAGCTCGAAAATTCGATCCGGTACCCCCTTCTTGGCCCCCACTCCTCAGGATAAGACGAAAAGAGGGCGTAAAGTCTCTCTTCTGGTTTCGCACCTGTAGGGGAGGTACCCCCGTTGCCCTCGGGTACCACCGAGGAAATAAAACAGGTCCCGATCCGTTCGCCCTCATAGTTCTAACTGTGAAAGCCGGCAGAATGGACGGAGAGAGTCAAAAATTGATAAGTGCGAGCTTTGAGAAGTGCCTCAAGCTCGGCGAGAAAGCGTGGGCAGCCCACGAGGAAGAGGCTGGCCCCAGCATGGAGGTGGAGGACCCCAGCGGGGCAAGGCCCGCCCCGGGCAAACCGAAAGAGGGCCTAATCATTGACCTGGGGCATGATGTATTGCGGCTGCCGCAGCACATACCCCGGACCACCCGGAGGTATAACTGCCGGGTGGAAGGAGGGAAGTATACCCTCCGATGGAACTCCGAGGGACGTTTAACGTCCCTCCTATACAAGGTAAAACCGGAGAATCCTCCGGAGAGGACGCCGTGTCCGGCCCTCCCGGTACCAACACCCACGGCACAGGGGGCAACAACGGGTCCAACGGAGCGTAGCTCTACAGACCCGAAACGGAGGCGACATCGGGGACGAGCTGGAAGGGCTTCGTCCAGCTCGACGAGCGGGAGCTCAGGCAGCCTCACGCCCTCCAGGGACAGCCGGTCGTTGTACGAGCGAATCACTCGTATGGCCCTGGAGACGTCGTTGAGACTGTTGGAGACGACAGTCTCCCCCTCGCCGCCACCAAAAAGTAAGTCATTATTATACTATATAATTAACTTGCAGTAATCCTCTCTCTCAAACGTCCATTCAACTTGAATTTGTAAAATTCCGCGATTCGAGTCTCGATGTCACAACTACCAAACCCTCAAGCAATTGCACAGACATTGGGGGGCGGTATGTTTAAATAAGTGACCAGTAGTTGTTTCACGTGATCACGAGCCTCATAGTTAATTTCTTTTTCTTGAGTCTACCGAGTTTATTTGACCGGCGTGATTCGAAAAGGAAACACAAAAACTATCGAGGTCCAATAACATGACAATGATTGTTTTCGTCTAGACCGTGGGAAACCAGAGAGCGGCACGTCTGACCGGTACATATTACCGTTTGAAGACGTTCGAATTCGCGAATAGTAAACGGATATGAGAGAGAGTGAGAAAGAGCTAATAGTTTGACGAAAGCGCCGCGTAACGAGTAATTACTCGTTCGCGCTTGTCGACGACGGTGTAACGTCGCAGACGGTCAGTTGATTCCAGAAACTCCCCCGAGACGGTTGATTCCGGAGAGTTCAATTTCGAGAGTCCTCAGCAACAGTTCGCACGGAGCGCATCGATTGTCGATCGTGCTCCCGTTATAACGAACACTGCTTTCAGCTTAACACCAGCAAATTGTGAAACTGAATCGAGAATAACACACGACAATTCGTGTTGACTCTTCAGCACAATAGCTGCGCCTTTTAGCAATTTAGCGGTCTTTACCCTGAATTAGTACTGGGGCGAAAATCGGTGGGTTCACCTGGTTTTCGCCAACTATTGTTATTCGACGTGGGAGCGTCAGGAGTCCACTCCTTGGATGACCACTGGTCGGCGGAGCACTACGTTAGTTGGCGCGCTATTCTAAACTTAAGACCCGCTACTCGTTCTCTACCGGGAATCGCCTTGGCGACGTTTAGAGGAACCAAAGAGCGACCGGAGAGTTTCGATATCGCTGTGTCCAGGCTTCCTTCACGACGCGGCGTGTTGAGGAAGACGGGTTAGAATTAGCGTTGGTCCACTCTTACTCCACGTCAAGACGTGTTGAGAAAGAAACGGTTAGTTCAGCCTCCGTTGTCAGCCACCGGGACTAGTTAATAGTAACCGTGGATCTCCCCGCTCACGGAATCCATACAGGAGATTTACAACCTCCGCCTTGGTTTTCCGTTCGAGGCAATACGACTGTGCGGTCTTTGCACTAAAGATTTCATTGCGTAAATCTAGCCGACCGCCACGATTGTGTTCCTGAAAAAGACGGAACAGATCGGCCAAAACAGTCGACGCGTGGCTTACCGTATTTAAAAGCCACGCACCAGTACACGCATTAGCACACACAGCACGGTTACCGTTGCTGTTTAAGTGTGCGCGTCAAAACATTCCCGAGACAGAACGTTAATACGATTATCGTATTTCAGGTGATTACATCCGTTCGTTCTTTTTTCTGTTGTTCCAGAGTCATAACCTAGGACAACCAGGCCCGCCGACAGCCAGGCTACCGAGAAGTTAAATTCTTGCGATCGGCAAAAACACTTTGTATTATACAGAGCGAAAAGGGTCTGCAATAAACGACTGTCCTTTTCAGGACAGTCAAAGGGAATCAAAGGCATATTGGTTTGGAGTTACCTTTACCCACTCTCCCTCGTCCGGACCGGAGGAGGAAGTTTCACTTCCTCCAATATCGGTTGTAGTTGGCCGATATTTGAAACAAATTTCAACACATATATATATATATATATATATATATATTGTTCAGGATTTCTCGAAGTCCGGAACGTTCGACGTAGTCAAACAGTGTTATGCTTACTTTGGACTCTTTTTCTGGCTTCGCTTCGTGCGTCTTAACTATGGTGCAAAAACTTTAAATACGTCGAACGTTCTGGAAACAAGGTCTTCTTCGCAGCAGTTGAGAATATTCGAGAAGGAATTGAATTCCCGAATATTCTCGAAGCGTCACGAGCGCGTGAGCTCCCCTCAAGGAGTAGCCCCTCACTCAAATCATAAATACCGGTGCGACGGCACCGGTCGCGCTCTTAGTTCGGGTCTTTTGTTCTGGTAATCTATTCTACTTCGGGTGTATCGACGTTATAGCTTAAACGTGCGATTACAATTACTTATTGGGTTTATTACTTTCGTATAACTTTATACACGTTAATTATTGGTGTGCTTACCTGTAAATCTGCGTGCTGTGCTTATCTTCTTTGGCTGCTTAGTGCTTATCTTTGTAACTTTATACGGTTAATTTACTGGTGTGCTTACCTGTAAATCTGCGTACTTTACGTATCTGCTTTTGAGCTGCTTTCTCTATCGTGCTTATTGACTTATTGCGTATATGGACGCAATAAGTCCATATTAGGGACTTTCGCGCGTTTCGTTCATTCCCATGTGAACTAGTAATTCCCTCAAATAAATCAGCTCTTTTACCACCTCGGATAGAGCCATGTATTCGGCCTCCATGGTCGACAAGGCCACCGATTTCTGTTTCTTAGATAGCCAACTTATCGGACCACCAGCTAATATGACAACATTCCCGGAACAAGATTTGCGGTCATCAATATCGCCCGCCCAATCTGAGTCTACATAAGCACTCAAACTCTTTCCAGATTTTTCATAGACTATTCTATAATCAGCTGTTCCTTTTAAATATCTCAGCACTCGCTTTGCTGATTTCCAATGTTGCAAACCGGGATTCGCGCAATATCTACTTAAGATACTACTAGCATGTGCTATATCCGGTCGCGTACTGTTGGCTAAATATATTAAGGAGCCTACTAATTCTCTATATGGCTTATTTTCCATTTCCTGTCTTTCGGTTTGAGTTTTTGGTTCCATATCTTTGGTTAATTTTATGTCCAATTCGAGAGGTGTGCTCACAGTATTAGCGCATTCCATCCCGAATTTATTTACAATATCATTAATATATTGTTTTTGAATTAAACTTATTTTTCCTACAGGACCTTCCCTTTCTACTAGGATACCTAAAATGTGTCTGACAGGACCTAAGTCTTTCATTTTAAATTCAGCACTTAATTGTCTTTTTATTTCAACTAATCTATTCATATTCGCGCACGCTATCAAGAGATCATCGACGTATATAGTTATTACAGCTACTATGTCTCTATCTACATTTACGTATACACATGGGTTAACGACTGTGTTATTAAATCCTATAGAACTGAAGAATTCGTTCAGTCTCTTGTACCAGGCTCTACCTGATTGCTTTAAACCGTAAAGCGGTCTCTTTACCCACACACTTGGTCTCTATCTTGTTGCACGTTCCACACATCTGGCTGCTCCATGTACACCTCTTCTTCCAAATCTCCTTGGATGTACGCCGTGACGACGTCCATTTGGTGTAAATGCATCTTATTTTCAGCTGCCAGTGCGAATAGAGTACGGATTATTTCGTATCTTGCTACTGGGGCAAATACTTCGTCATAATCTAAACCATGCCTCTGCTCGTGCCCTCTTGCTACAAGTCTAGCTTTGTAGCTATTTGCTGACCCGTCTTCGTCTCTTTTAATTTTGAAAACCCATCTGTTCGTCAATATTTTCTTTCCCTTGGGTCGCTTCACTAGCTCCCAGGTGTTGTTCTGGTCGAGTGCTGTCAACTCTCTTTGAATGGCCTCTAGTCATTTTTCTTTGTCGTGTCGTTTGAATACTTCGTTCAATGTTTCTGGCTCTGTCATTTCAATTATATTTGCTTCCTGATACAATTTTCTGGGTCTTCCTGGCTTGCCTGTTCTTTCCATTTTGGGTCTTCCAGGACCCCTCTTTGGTGTTTCGGATAAAACTTCCTCAGCTTCTTCTTGCAATTCTTCAGGTGATGTGGATATCTCTTCTATCGGCGGTGTTATGTTTTCCGTGGTTTCTTGAGTAAAGGAAATTAGAGGTATTTCTTCTTCCTCCTCTATCACTGCCGTAAATTTGTTATTTTCTAGGAAACGTACATCGCAACTCTTTATTACGGTTTTCGTACCTGGGCACCACAGCCTACATGCTTTGGACTCTGCTGAGTATCCAACCATCACGCAATTTTGCCCCTTGGCTTCGAACTTTCCGGTCCTCCTATTCTTGATTAGTGTAACCGCTTCGCTGCCGAAAATTCGTAGAAAACCAATATATGGTTTTCTGCCAGTCCAGGCTTCAAAAGGTGTGATGTTCTGCAAGGCTTTCGTTGGACACCGATTCCTAACAAATGTTGCAGTGTTAACTGCCTCTGCCCACAAACTTTGAGGTACGCCCGAGTCTACTATAAAACATCTTGCCATTTCGACTAATGTTCGGTTGGCGCCCTTGGCAACACCGTTCTGTTGTGGTGTATATTCCACTGTTAGTTCGCGCTTTATGCCTTCCGACTTTAAGTATTTGGTGAACTCACCGGACATGTACTCCTTTGCATTGTCCGTTCTGAATATCTTGATCTGATAACCAGTTTGCCGTTCAACCCTATTCTTATATTCTTTGAAGGCTTCAAAAGCATCCGACTTCTGTTTCAGCATTGCGACTTCGCAGTATCTCGTCTTATCGTCAATGAACGTCATGAAGTATCTCGCTCCCCCTAGCGAATGCGTACTCATCGGGCCACATATGTCCGAATGTACGAGTCCGAGAATGTCATCTGCTCTTCTTGTTGACGTAGGATGCTGCGTTTGGTGTATTTTTGCTTTCGCGCAAGTCTCGCAATTGCGTATCCTGTCGGTCAATTTTGCCTTTAGGCCATGCACCATATTTTGAGTTTGCAATTTTTTTAAATCATTAAAGTTCAGGTGTCCTAGTCTCCGATGCCACTTGGTCGATACACTGTCTTTCGTGTTCTGTATCATGGCACTATGGGGTGTAGTCTCTTCCACTACATATAACCCATTCATTTCTTTTGCAGTCATGGCAACTGTACCATCTTTACGTCTTACTTTGGCACCATCACCATAAAACGTTACGTTGTAACCGTTTTTCGTCATTTGAGACACCGACAATAAACTATTCTTAAAGCTAGGCACAAGCATTGCGTCTTTAAGTTTGACGTTGTTCTTTCCTTGATTGGCGATATTTATTTCAATCTCTACTTGTCCTCTTGCAATTGAGCTGACACTTTCTTCCGTGGCCGTGTACACTTTGGTGTGGTAGTCGCTAATATCTGTAAATTTGTCCTTTTTATTGCACATGTGCATAGTTGCACCACTATCTAAGTACCAAACATTTGGCCTTTTGCAATAATTATTAAACGCTGCGGCTGTTAACGCATCATCCCGTTTTTGCGTGCTATTTTCTTCTTTGAATCGACAGTCTTTTGCGCGATGTCCGCTTTTCTTGCACACATAACAATTTCCACTAAACTTAAATTGTTTTTCTTTATTCTTCGGATTGTATTTATTATACTTCTTCTTAACTGCTAACGCATTGGTTGTTAGCGTGTCTTCGCCTGTCGTCTTGTTGCCGTCTTCTCGTCTCGCTTCCTCTTCGATAAGCTTTATTTTCAGACTTTCGAGGGTAGGCAACACGTCACGTGACTCTATGGCGATCGAGAAGTTCTCATACTCGGCCGGTATCGAACTTAGCAGTATTACCGACAATAACTCGTCCGGTATCGTTATGCCGATTCCTTCCAGTTGCTCTGCTTTGTTCTGGAACTCATTTACATATTGCGTCATTGTTTGGTGCGCTTCCTTTCTCATTCTGTTCAACTGCCTATATAGGGCGGCTCTCCGTACAGGACCTCTGGATTCATGAACTCTTTTGAGGGTTTCCCAAGCCTCAAGTGAAGTTTCGGCTCTTTTGACGTGATTCAATTGGCTTTCCTCCACGCTCAGTAAAATTAGAGCCAACGCCTTTTCGTCTTTAGTTGTCCACTGGAGTGCGTTTTGTTCTGTTTTCAACTCTCGTCCGCTTGTATATGCCCACAGCTCGTTATATATCAGGAGACTCCTGATATGTATTTTCCAGGACTCGTAGTTCTTCTCCCCAAGCTTCGGAATATGATTCGGACCCATGGCAGCCATTCTTTTGCGTCGCACTAAATTTGTATCCACACGTTTTCACTAAGTTTCACGTTCTGGGCCCATAACCTGTTAGAGTTATGGTGTGGATAATAATACGAATGTTTATAAAAGCACACAGATATATATATTTGGATACAATATTATGTTGGTACAAAAAACACAGAAAAGAATTAAATAGACAATACGCTCGCAACACTGCTTCACTACACGGCCATTACGCAACTGGCGTCCCAAAACATTTCGGGACCGTTCGGTAGTGATCGGGGTGTACGAGTGGGCCTGCTCGGTCCCAGGGGGCGACCCTAACATTGGGCAGATAAAGTTCCCTTTCTTTCATATATAAAATAACCTAAAATTAAACCAATAATAATAAATCTTAAAATTAATATTTTAAAATAAAAATACTATCGAAATTCAATCAACTAATAGAACATACTCAATTCAACAAATATTTAAATCATATAAATCAAAAATATATAAAAATATTAATTCATAAATTTTAAAATACATAGATAATATAAATATTATAAATCTAAGAAATAAAAGTAAAATTATTACAGATAATATTATAATAAAAATAATTCAAAATATAATTTTATACATCTTTAGTATCACAAACTAAAATTTTTATTAAACTATTTAAATAAAAATTTAAATTTAATAAAAATAAAAAATTTAAAGGAATTAAATGTATAAATAAAACAATATATTCTTTTAATTTTCCAGAATTAAATCCTAAATAAAAAATTATTTTACCATGAGATCTATAACTCAAAATATATAAAGTAAAAATTGAACTTAAAAAAATAATTAAAATTAATAAACTCAGTAAATATGTATATTTTAATAAAACAATTCTAATTATTAAAATTTCTCTTATTAAGTTTAAAGAAAAAGGAGCTGATATATTAAAAAAAAACTAAAAATCATAATAATATTATTGAAGGCATAACATTTAATAATCCTTTATTAATTATAAATATTCGACTACCTGTAGGAACATAAATAATATTTACAATATAAAATATACTTGATGAACATAAACCATGAGCAATTATTATTATTAAAGAAGCAGTAATTATTAATTCTTCAAATATAAATATTCTAAAAAGTATAAAATTTATATGAACAACCGAAGAATAAGCAACTAATAATTTTATATCAATTTGTCGTAAACAAATTAATCTCAAAATTATTCTTCCAATTAAAGATAAAGATAAAATTAAATAATTTAATAAATTATTTAAAATTATTATTAATATTACTCGGATTAATCCATACCCTCCCAATTTGAATAAAACTGAAGCTAAAATTATTGAACCAAAATAAGGAGCTTCCACATGAGCTTTTAATAGTCAAAAATGTCTTAAAAATATAGGGAATTTAATTAAAAATACTATTAAAATAAAAATTATAAAAAATCTATTAATAGAATACTTAACAATTTCAATAAAAATAAATCTTATCCTAAATTTTATATTAAATCCTATATATATCCTATATATTAAAATTACTAAAAAAGGTAAAGGAAAAAATAACATAAAATATATTATAAGATATCTTGCCTCAACTCGATTTTTATAAGAACCCCAGTAAAAAATTAATAAAAATGTAGGAATAATTCTTAATTCATAAACTATATAAAATAATAATAAATCTATTCTCAAAAAAATTATTACTAAAGTTATTAATAAAATTAAAAAAATATTAATAAAATATAATTGACTAAATTTTAAATTAATTCTTAAAATAATTAGTAATACTACCCAAATAGATAAAATAATTAATATTAAAGAAAATTTTCTTAAACAAAATCTATATCTAATATAAATATTATCTAAAATTTCCAAATTTTGAAAAAAATAAAATATTATATAATACCTTAAAAAAATTAAAATATTTATTTTATTAAAAAAAATAAAATATAAATTTTAAAAAAATTAATACAATTAATAATTCTATCATAAAGTAATATTTATAATTTTAAATTTTTCATTTCCATAATAATGAATTATCATCATTATCAATCCCAAGGCTAATACTCTTTCACAAATAGAAAATAATAAATAAAGTAATATAAAAGATTCTAAAAATCTTCTAGAACATAAAAAAATTATAAAATAAATTCTTACAACAATAAATTCTAAAGAAATTAAAACTATTAAAATATGATTATAATATTTTATAAATAAAAATATTCTTAAAATAATTTTAAAAAACATAATAAATTATTACTTAATAATATAAAGCTATATAATGTTACGAGCTGGGGCGTGCGAGTTTTAATTATCAAATGGCTGATGACCGAATCGCGTCGCGTACCTCGTTTGACCGTCCTCTCTCGATAAATAAGACCGGGTTCTGACTGGGGATCCTAAGACCGCAGCAGGCATCCGTTTATAACAATACAGGTACTTCCTCGCTTGCGTATTGCTTGCGACAGGTACGAGACAGATCCTAGGAACTGCTGTCACCTGTTATTACCGGAAGGCTGTATTGCACCTTTTGTGGATAGGTCCTAAGAACTACCACCTAGGCTGGGAGAGAGAGTGACGACGAATCGAGATACTACCCGTTAACAATTAATTGATTCACTCCGAGCGGTTGGAGTGAATCTGTGATGGGCTCGTTGCTGTTATTGATTTTAGTAAAGGAAATGCACAAGATGTTGATGTTCCCTTTTTGAACAGTTACAAATTTATTCTAACAAATTTCTATTAATGACTCTTTTACAAATGTGTTTAGTGTGTGAGTGTAACGCTTACCTAAGTAGCGAAGACGTATATTGTTCGTTGACTCGTTGATAGGTCACTCCGCTTCGATTGCTGATTTATAGCAAGATCACAATGGTGAACGACACTTTAATTGAGCTTAGATACTTTCAGTGAATTCGAGCGGCGCACTCCTAAGACGCGTGGACTTAATCGGACAGAGTAACGTTGTGATGTCGTAAGATGGTTTTACACTGGCTTGGATGGAAAATGGGTGCCTTTTTATAGGGCTTGATTTTGGGGAAACGGGAGGAAAAATCGGAGGAAACTATAGGGTGAGTGGGAGGAATAGGCTTCCTTCTTCGCAGGTCTAGGTTGTTTACGTGAACGGTAGGAGATGCTTTTAGGGTCCGGAGAGGCTACACTGCCTAGGGGATGTTTAGGTAATTGAAGTCAAGTGGGACCGACGTGGACTGTGGGAAACGCATTTTGAATTCACTGAAAGTATCCTGGGAAGTTAAATAAAACTCTTCTGAGGCGCCTTTCTGTCGCCGAGCGTTCTTAACTAAATCGTATGAACTTATGCATACGCAACAATAATTTAAATTAAAATATTAATTTTGTAAATTAAAAATAAATAAATATTTTATAGCTTTCAAAAAAATAAAAATTTTATGTCTTTAATCTACAAAATTAATATTTTAATTAAACTATTTCATGAAATGTTTACACTCACTATTTTAATAAAAATAATTATTCCTATATTTAGTATTTTTATATTATTAAGATTAATTTTCTTAATAAAAAATAATCCTATCTTATTTCTAATTTATCAAATAATTTTTACCCTAATAATTGTTATTATTATAAGTTTATACACAACCTCATTTAATATTTTTGCTCTTATTCTTTTTATTTCAATGATTAGAGGAATAATAGTAATATTTCTATTTTTTACAACATCCATTAGAGTATCAAAAATAAAAACAAATAATATATTTATAAAAATTATTATAATTTCACTAATAATAATTTTTATAATATTAATTATTTTAAAAATAAATATAATTGAATTTAAAAAAAACAAATAATTTAACTTATCAATATTCTAACATAATATATTATTTATTAAGAATTTTTTATTTATTCTTTTCAATAATTACTATTATTAAAATCTGTAAACAAAAATATAAATTTATTCGTCGAACACAATAATAATGTTTAAATATTCTAAATCTAATAATGACCCAATAATTAATGTATTTAAAAATACATTTATTGTTTTACCTACTCCTGTAAATATTTCTAGATGATGAAATTTTGGTTCAATTCTTGCCTTAATTCTAATTATTCAAATTAGCTCAGGAATCCTTTTATCAATACATTATATCCCTCAAACATCAATAGCATTTGATAGAATCATTCATATTATTCAAAATATTGAAGGATGATATATCCGAACAGCCCATATAAATGGAGCATCTTTATTTTTCATTTGTATATATTTACATATTTGACGAGGATTATATTATCATTCTTATAACTTTAAACATGTTTGATTATTAGGTGTAATAATTTTAATATTATCTATAACAACTGCATTTATAGGATATGTTTTACCCTGAGGACAAATGTCATTGAGGAGCAACAGTTATCACAAATCTATTAATAGCTATCCCATCCTTTGGAAAATTTATAATTCACTGAATTTGAGGAGATTATTCAATTAGAACACCAACCCTTGGACGATTTTTTTCTATACATTATTTATTTCCTATTATTATTACATCTATAGTAATTATTCATTTAACATACCTCCATATATATGGATCTAATAATCCTAACGGAATTTCTAGAAATCCAGGAAAAATTAGATTTCATCCTTACTTCACTTGAATAGATTTAGTAGGATTTAGATGAATTTTAATAATTTTTTTTATTATTGTATTATGTTGGAGATATTTTGAATCCGGCGCGCTCCGTGGTTACCCTGGTGTGGGGTCGGCGCCCCCGTACGCTTCGGGCCCGGGCACAATCCGCGCGCCACCGCGGCCCTTTGCCGTGTTTTTTAGATAGACGTTACAGTTCCGTTTTAGCCACCATATTGTTTGGTCTGACTCCACAACATATCCAAGAGGTTATGGGCCCAGACACCGCGAGCAGATCAAATATTGAATAAAAGTTTGGTGCGAAGAAAAAGTGCGTGAGGCGTTAAAGCGTGGTACGTGAATTGTGAGTGCAGTAAAAGATGAATGCGATGGGCATCACAAAAATCGAGACCCTCACGGGCACAAACTACGACACGTGGAGGATCCACATGCGTGCACTATTGGTGAAGTGCGATTGGTGGTGTTACGCTAACGGCGAAAAGAAAAAACCGGTGATCACGGATAATGACGAAATATCGGTCCGAGCAGTTGCAAGCTGGAAGAACAGCGACGAGAAGGCCATGTCAGAAATCCTATTAGGCATTAGTCCAGCCGAGTTAAAACAGGTAAAGAACTGTAAGACTTCCCACGAATTGTGGTTAAAACTGGAGTCGATATACGAATCCAAAGGACCGGCGAGGAAGGCGACGCTGTTGAAGAAGCTCGTGCTGAAGAAGATGCAAGATGGCGACGATGTGCGCGAGCATCTAAAAACATTTTTCGACGTAGTGGATAAGCTTGAAGCGATGGAAGTAAACGTCAACTCCGACTTACTATCCATCCTACTGTTATACAGCTTGCCCCCTGCGTTCGAGACATTTCAGTGTGCAATCGAGTCACGCGATGATCTTCCCTCCCCGGAGGTTCTCAGGATAAAAATCACCGAAGAGTACGATGCACGAGGAAAAGATCGCACGGAAATTCAGAACGCTATGACCATTAGTAGGCGTCATACAAAACGTTTCCAAGAAAAGAAAAGGGCTCAGGGAAGTGAAACGTTTAAAGTTGACGATAATGGATCATTCAAATTCCGTTGCTACAAATGCAACAAGATCGGGCATAAGGCCTCGGAATGCAGGCGAACCCACGGAAACATCCGACAATATGCGAAGTCAGCCGATGACGCGATCTTCTACGCGTCAGCGAGCGAAGCCGAAGCGATGCGCGCCGACGGCCCACGCGATGATCGGTGGTGTATAGATAGTGGATGCACCTCGCATCTGTGCAATGACGCCCAGAAATTCGACGCCATGAAGAAATCGAACCATAAATCCTTAAACTTAGCGAGTAAGGCGTCTGCCAACGTCGATGGAGAAGGGACGGTATCGATAGTAACGCAGGTCAAAAACACGAAAAGAAACGTCAGTCATCCAGGCACCTTGTTCGTTCCCGAACTACGTTCGAATCTACTATCGGTAGCGAAGATTACCGACCGAGGTTTCAAGGTGACATTTGACAAAGACGTAGCGACCGTTACCGACGAGGGAGGTAACACGATGCTTGAGGCGCATCGAATCGGCGGACTGTACTACGTACAAGACACACGAAGTCACGATTGCAGAGCAATTTCGAATTCATCACTCAACAAGGAAGAAGGACAGAATTGCGACTTAATACTGTGGCATCGTCGAATGGGCCACGTGAACGCCGATGACATCCGAAAGGCGAAAAGTAACGAAATGGTCAAAGGCCTAGAGAAGACGAAGTTGTCCGGACACCTGATGTGTGAAATCTGCACTCGAGGTAAAATGACTCGCGCTCCGTTCCAAAAAGAGTCGACCAGGGAAACCTCGCCCCTGGAAATTATTCACTCAGACGTTTGCGGCCCCATGAGAAACGAATCAAGCGGCGGCTCGTTATACTTCGTCACCTTTACAGACGACGCTACCCGGTGGTGCGAAGTTAGATTTTTACGCAAGAAGAGCGAAGTATTCCAGGCCTTCCAGGAATACAAGACCATGGCGGAAAATCTCTCCGGGAGAAGGATCAAATATTTACAGAGTGACAACGGTCGCGAGTACTGTAACCGAGAGTTCGACAATTTCTTGCGCATTCACGGCATTCAACGGCGGTTAACCGTACCGCGAAATCCGGAACAGAACGGTTTAGCCGAACGCAAGAATCGAACGCTGGTCGAGATGGCTAGGTGCATTATAATCCAATCCGGGCTCTCAGCGCCATTTTGGGCGGAAGCGGTGTCGACATCCAACTACATCAGGAACAGATGTCCCACCAGAACCATGGATAAGACAACACCCTATCAGGCGTGGCACGGCAAGAAGCCGAGCATAAGCCATTTACGCGAATTTGGCTGTAAAGTTTATTGCCTCAACACGAGATACCAAAAGGGTAAATTTGAAGCCCGGTCGCGTGAGGGAATCCTCGTCGGCTATGCCGGACAATCCAAAGGATATAGGGTCTGGATTCCGAAAGAGAAGAGGATCGAAGTCACACGCCACGTGAAATTTTTAGAAAGTACAGCCAAACCGACTGAGGAAAAATGCCAGGATTTCTCGCAGAAAGAGATTCGAGAAGAATGCGCCGCCGAAGAGTTTCGGGACGAAAGGTTAATCGTGGACCAGGAATCAGCAATGGAAGAGGACAGACCGCGAGATGAAGACCAGCGAGGACAGACAGATGAAGCCAGAAACGAGGGCTATCGACGTGGACGAGGAAGGCCCCGTATTTTGCGTACCGGACGCAGGGGGAGACCACGAAGATTGTTTCACCCAAGAGTCGTTTCTCAACCAAGTCACGACGAGAACGAGCCCCGCGACGTCGAACTCGATGAAGTTGAGACGACGAGAGACGAAGAAGAGACGGCGTGGATCGCCGAAATACCTTTGAAGTGCGCGATGTCAGGGAGCACAAGGGACGAATGGAGAAACGCAATGGCCGAAGAAGTACGATCGATCGTAAAGAACGACACTTGGGACGTCGTGGATCGATCCAGGTGCAAATCTAGCATCCGTGGCCGATTCGTCTTACGAAATAAATATAACCCGGACGGGTCGCTTCAAAGAAGAAAGGCGCGGATCGTAGCACAAGGATTCACGCAGAAACCAGGAGTTGACTTCTTCGAGTCGTTCGCTCCCGTAGCGCGCTTAACCTCAATTAGACTGGTTACCGCAGTCGCTGCTCTGTGCGGAATGGAAATTCGTCAGTTTGACATTTCTACCGCGTACTTAAACGGAATCCTGGAAGAAGACGTATTTATGAGAATTCCTGAACGCTTTGAGGAAGCGTTGGAAGAGGCCATCCGCATCGAGACGAATCCGAGTATTCGGAAGAAAGCCGAGAAGATGCTTGCGGAAACGAAGACCGGAGACAAGGTGTTTCACCTGAAGAAGGCCCTGTATGGTCTGCGTCAATCTGGTCGAAGTTGGTACAAGGTACTGGACGCGAAACTGAGGAGCCTCGGCGCCAGGCCCACCAATGCAGATCCCTGCGTATATTGCATCGGTCAAGGAGAAGACTCGGCAATCATCGCAATCTACGTTGACGATATTTTGGTCTCTGCCCGGAAGACGGAGCTTATAGAGAAAGTGAAGAACTCCTTGAGCAAGTCCTTCGAAGTGAACGATCTAGGGAACGTAAAATACTGCATAGGCATTGAGTTCACTAGAGAGAACGACAGTATTACCGTCAGTCAGAGAGGCTACATAAAGGATCTATTGGAGAACTTTGGGATGTCAGAATGCAACCCAGTATCCACTCCGATGAGCGTCGGGATGAAACTGGAGAAAGGAACGACTCCCAGTAGTCAAGAAGACGACAAGCTCCCGTACCGCGAGTTGATAGGAAGTTTAATGTATTTAGCCACGGCTACAAGACCCGACATTGCTCACACCGTGAGCTACCTAGGTCAGTTTCTGACGTGTTACAACAAATCACATTGGCTAGCAGCTAAGAGGGTGCTCAGATACCTAAAGCACTCAATTCACTTCGGCATCACTTATAAATCAGTGACACAGCCGATGAGAGGATACGTCGACGCCGATTGGGGAAATTGCACGTTCGACAGAAGGTCGTTCACTGGATACGCCTTTATCCTAGCCGACGGAGTCGTCAGCTGGAGTTCCAGGAAACAGCGCACGGTTACCTTGTCATCAACCGAATCCGAATACATGGCTTTAGCCGAGGGGACTAAGGAAGCTGTTTTCCTTCGCGAGTTCCTAATAGAACTCGGTTTCAAAGGTCTCGCAGATGTGATCATTTATAATGACAACGTTGGAGCGTCCAAGATCGCCAGCAACTCGGTGTTTCACAACAGAACGAAACACATCGACATTCGGCACCATTACGTGCGAGAGGTCCTAAAGGATGGACGGATCAATTTGGAACATACTTCGACGGACGAGATGCCGGCGGACGTTCTCACCAAGGCCCTACCAGGAGCGAAGCACTCACAGTGCATGTCAAGATTGGGACTTGTTAAAGGAGATTCCCGAACCACGGATCGAGGGGGAGTGTTGGAGATATTTTGAATCCGGCGCGCTCCGTGGTTACCCTGGTGTGGGGTCGGCGCCCCCGTACGCTTCGGGCCCGGGCACAACCCGCACGCCACCGCGGCCCTTTGCCGTGTTTTTTAGATAGACGTTACAGTTCCGTTTTAGCCACCATATTGTTTGGTCTGACTCCACAACATATCCAACATATTATATAATCCATATATTTTCTGTGACCCTGATAATTTCACCCCAGCTTCCCAAATAAATACCCCTAAACATATTCAACCTGAATGATATTTTCTATTTGCCTATACAATTGTACGTTCAATTCCTAATAAATTAGGGGGAGTAATTGGATTAATATTTTCAATTCTAATTTTAATAATTCTACCTTTTAACGGATTAACAGAATTTAAAACTACTAAATTTTATCCAATTAATCAATTTTATTTTTGAATATTTATATCAACATGTATTATTTTAACATGAACAGGTGCTAAACCAATTGAGTATACTTACATATTTATTGCTCAAATTAGTGCAATTATTTATTTTTCATTTTTTATTATTTCTCCTATAATTAATAAATTATGAGATAAAATTATTTTTATAAAAAATTAATTCTATAAGTTAATGAACTTGAAGCAAGTATATATTTTGAAAATATATGATAGAAATTTAAATTTTCTATTAACTTAATATAAATAATAATTCTGTAAAAAAATTACATAATTTAAAAAAAACAAAAAACAAAATATATTGTAAAATAAATTTTCAACATGTATATATTAAATCATCATACCGTAAACGAGGTATAATTGCTCGAATAAAAATAATAATAAAAATTATAAATAAATAAAATAATCAAAATTTTAAAGAAAATACTTTAAATTCTGTAAATAATACACTTGTTATTATTCTTATAAATATAATTATTATATTGTTACGAGGACCCTTTATGTTAGAAAACCCCTTGACGACGGCGGTCGTCAAGGGTTGTTTCGTAGTTATGAAATGTTGTATGACATATGAGTCGTGATTTGACAGCCTGAGCGCGCGGACGCGTTCTGTATACGACCGTTGAAATAAATAGCAGTTTGTAAAAGTATCACGTCTGTTCTCCCTCGATATGCCCCGACCGCGTCGTAACATTGGTGTCAGACGTGGGATTAACACAATTCCGGGCGCGAATTCGCGAGTGTGTAGTGCGAATCGCAGAAGTTCCGAAGAAATACCGCGGTCCCGAGGACGGCCGAGCACCCTCGCAACGGTGCAGGGCTTTCTCGAGGGCATGGAGGCGAGGATGCAGAGCAGGCAGACTGAGATAAGTAACCGTCTGGAAAATTTTGAGACGTCGTTACGCGAATTGGAATCTCGCGTAGAAAGTCATGTCGTGAGTCGGGCACCGCAATTGGCACCGCAATTCCCGGTAGCAGGCCCGTCGATCGTAGCCCCCAGTGGTATCGGATATAAGGTCAAACCGGCTAAATTTTCTGGGAACGGGTGGGACGAATTTCTCGCGCAATTCGAGACGATAGCCAGGGTTAATTCTTGGAACGGTAGTGAAATGGCCATCGCTTTGGTAAATTCATTAGAAGGTTCCGCGCTCTCGGTGCTCGCGAGCCTGGAGGAGGATCAACGATTAGATTATCCGCGATTGAAAGCCGCTTTAACGCTAAGATTTGGAGGCCGCCAAAGCGCGGATTTGAGTTTCATCCAATTCCAAAATTATCGTCAAAAGCATAAGCAGGACCTCCCGGCTCTCGCGAATGAAATCGAGAGATTGGCTCGTTTAGCTTTGCCCGATTGTCCGCCAACAGTTAGGGATCGACTCGCTACATCCCAGTTTATTAGTGCCCTTACCGACATCGACTTGCAAAAGCAGTTGCGGTTGTCGCCGCCCGCCGACCTGCATGCGACCGTCACGCATGCGTTAGAGGTCAAAACGGTTAATGAATTAATGAATACTCGACGGAATAACGTTGCACCACCTGCAAATCGAGACGCAAACATTTCTGAAAACGGCCCTAAAAGACCGCTGCCGCGTGGGGACGCCGAAAGGGGGAGTGAAAGGTGCAGTGCTGGCGTTGTGGCGATTTCGGCCACGTGCAAAGAGACTGTAAACAACATAGCGCGTCTCAAAAGAGCGAGGGTAACGGTGCACAAAGGAAGGCAAAAAAAGTTTAGAGGCTAAGTTGCAGAGGGACGATTTAGCCCGTGGAGTTTATCCCTCTGAGCGTTCTTATGTTAACAGATTTTCTGCGCCCTGTGTTGAGCGGGCTGTTTCGTTTGGTTTTCTAATCGTTTGTGTTATAATGTTCATGATCAGTTCTCTGTTCAAAGTTACACGTTTTGGAGTTAAAGTTTTTAATGAGTTGTCTTCGTTGGGTCCCGTGCCCGAGGAGGAGGAATTGTGTCCGTCCTCGGCCGAGGTTCCCTGCGAAACGTTGACCGAAGGAATTTTCTTGGATGGGTTTATAGACGGAAAGGCAAGCAAGATGCTTGTGGATACTGGTGCTGCCGTCACCCTCGTCCGGACAGACGAGGACGGTGTTAGGTCGCAAAACGGAGCGCCGCGGAGTGTCTTTTTCGTTCCAGATACGTTCGAGAACCTGCGATCGGTGACTGGCGAGTCTTTGCAGAGGATTATCACGGGAAGAAGAAGGTGCCGTTTCGATATTGGGTCAGCTTCGTTTGAACATGACGCGCTTCTCGCAGATATCCGTGACCCCTGTATTCTTGGTCTGGATATCTTAACCAAGCTAAGATGTTCCTTGGATATTGACGAGGGCGTTCTACGACTTCGTTGCGTGGAAGACAGTATGACCGCGACACCGAGCATCCAGCACCGGAAGAGTGAAGAGAAGATCCGGCAGATCAAAGTAGTGCCAGAGTCCACAGAAGCAGTACCCTCACATTTAAAGGATCTATATGAAAGAAGCTCACAGTTACTGGACGAGCAGGAACAACTACAGTTCTCCCCCGTGGTGCTCACCTTGTCGTGGTGGGGGAGCTTAGTATCTCGATGATCCATCGGGCTATACCGGTAGCTACTAGCATGCCGGGCAGGCCGATGGGGAGGGATCAACTAAGAGCACCAGGAGGAGGGGGGATTGTCGAGGGATCCGGAAGCCAGGGTGGGGGCCTTTTCAAAGGTCAACACCCTGGGGGAAGGATGGACTCGCAATCGCCAATCCTCCAGGGAGGGTAGGACCGGGAGGAGGGGGGATTGGCGAGGGATCCGGAAGCCAGGGTGGGGGCCTGTTCAAAGGTCAACACCCTAGGCGGAAGGATGGACTCGCAATCGCCAATCCTCCAGGGTGGGTAGGACCGGGAGGAGGGGAGATTGTCGAGGGATCCGGAAGCCAGGGCTGGGGGCCTTCTCAAAGGTCAACACCCTAGGCGGAAGGATGGACTCGCAATCGCCAATCCTCCAGGGAGGGTAGGTCGCGGGGGAACCTGGAAGCCGGGGCTGGGGGCCTTTCCAAAGGTCAACACCCTAGGTGGAAAGGGGAACTCGCGATCTCCCTCGGGGGGAGGAAAAGCTGGGAGTCTGGCAACTCCTGTAGCCCGGCTACTCGGAAGCTGGCCGTCGGGGCACCTGGAAGCCAGGGTGGGGGCCTTTTCAGAGGTCAACACACTAGGCGGAAAGCAAACCGGCAGCCCCCCCCCAAGGTTTTCAGGGTCGGGAGTGGGGCGGAAGCCAGGGCTGCTGACTCGGCTAAAACCGGGTCATCACCCTAGGTGGAAGCCTTCGGCTCCTCGACGAATTTTTCGCGAACCATCCGAAGCTAAGGTGTGCAGGCACCGTGCCGATGGCTGAATGGCTGGCCGGATGTAAAACTTAGTCAGTCGCAAACGGTCTCTTCGGGGCACCTGCCGAAACACCGTCGTATTTTAGGCTTACCCAGGTAAGGCGGCTCTGCCTGGGTGGACCACCCCTTCCGACCTACTCGTGGGAAATATATGGAGAAAACAATTAAAATAAAAACCGGACGGACAAACAAAAACGACAACAAGGCAAGGACCAGGATTATGGAGACCAGCACGGACAGGAACACGGACAATGAGGGAAGGACGCCAGTGGTGGTCCTGAGGGATGTCCTCTCGGATACCTCAGCAATGCCACCTCCGAGGACACAGCGGGCCAGGCGTGGGGGTAAGTCCTCAACAATTGCTAGGGCTGAGGAGGAGTCGGACGACACGTCGTCCGTCGCCTCCCACAGATCGATAAGGAAGCGGAAGTGGGACGAGCGTCGCAAAGGCGACGCCCCTTCCACTTCCGCGATGGATATGGATCCTTGCGAGGCGTACGGCCGCCAGTCGAGGGGCGAACTCCCTTCCGAGGCTGAGTTGGCCGTGGAGATGGAAGGCGAGGCGACGGGGGCCCTCGCCAGCCAAATCCTGGAGCGGATGAGGGCAGTGGAAAAAGTCGCTGCCATCTCGTCCAACCTCAAGGGGACGAACGTCCGGGTGTTGCGCTGGGCGGCCCGGTACACTAAGAACGCAATCACGGAGATGATAAAGAGGTCCGAATCCGCAAGGGACGCGGAGTGGTTGCGGCGGGAGACCGGCCGCCTGAGCAATGAGGCGAGGGCCCGTAGCAGGGAGGCAAAGGAGCTGAGGAGGACCGTCTCCCAGCTCGAGGCAACAGTGGTGGCGTTGCGGGGACGGGGAGCCTCACCGCCCCCTCCGGCGGAGCGACATTTGTCGCCGCCGGTATGGGCGAGTGGGGGCACCTCTCCGGGTCGGCTGTCGCGGGCCGACGCCCGGCCGGGCATGGCGGAGGACCGCCTGCTCGAGCGGGTGTCGACGCTGATTGAGGCCAAATTGGCCTCTTTCGAGGAGAGGTTCCTCTCACGGCGACCTGCGGCAGCCAAAAAGGCGGCCAAGCAGGTCGCCTCGGCGGAGGCCCCCCCTCCCCAGAGGCCCACCTTCGCCGAGGTGGTGAGCCAGGACGGGGGGAAGAGGAAGACGGTCGGCCCCTCGGGCCCACCGCCTTCCTCGGGAAAGAAAAGGCCGAAGGGCCCCAAGCCAACGGTTAAACCGAAGGCGCCGGGCCCTTCGACCTCCAAGGGCCCCAAGCCCCCCACAACACCTGGGGGGGAAAGGGCCCCGAGTCTTCGGCGTCCCCCCAAAACGGCCGCGGTCACCCTCACCGTGGGGGAGGGCGCCGCAATGACCATCGACGAGGCGATGTCCACCGCCAGACGGAATATCCGCCTGGAAGACGTGGGCCTCGAAGAGGTTCGGCCCAAAAGAGCCATCACCGGGGGCCTCATCTTAGAGGTCTCCGGTGAGGACCGGCAGGAGAAGGCGAAGGCCTTGGCCACGCGGATGGCCGAGGTCTTGGCCGGCACGGGTGTCAAAGTCGCGAGGCCCGTCAAAAAGGCAGAGCTGAGGGTTCGCGACCTCGACGACTCCGTGCGGGTGGCGGACGTGGTGGAGGCGGTTGCCACCACGGGCGCCTGTGACGAGGGCGAGGTGCGCGTCGGAGAGATCCGGCGCGCCCCTTCGCGGCTCGGCACGGCATGGATTCAATGCCCACTCTCAGCGGCGCGCAAAATTGTCGCAGCTGGCCGTCTGAGGGTGGGCTGGAGCGCTGTGAGGGTGCAGGCTTTGGAAGCCCGTGCCCTCCAGTGCTATCGGTGCCTGGCGCTGGGGCACTCCAGGCACCAATGCAAGAGTAGTACCGACCGTAGCGGTCGGTGCTACAATTGCGGGGATGTGACCCACGCCGCGGCGGTGTGTTCGGCCCCGCCCAAGTGTCCGCTGTGCACGGACCTTGGGCGACCGGCGGCGCACCGTCTCGGTACGAAAGGGTGCGCACCCCCACAAAGGCCCTCCTCCAAGGGCACAGGGGGAGCGCGGCGGGAGAGGCCTGCCATAGCGGCGCCCTCGACCCCCGCTGCGGCCGCCCTAGCTATAGGGCCACCCGAGTCGGGGAGTGCGGAATTCGCCTCTCCAGCCGGGGAGGCTATGGAGGTGGAGCCCGCCGAGGCGGTGGCGCCTCCTGAGAGGCAAGAGGCGCCGGCTCGCCCGGCAGAGGAGGCCGCGTCCATGCCCGCCCCGCGCGAGGACGTTCACCCCCCGTCGGGGGAGGGGGGCATGGACGTAGAGTCCTCCCAGGAGGAGGTCCGGGAGGAGGCTGATCCCCAATGACTGGGGATCAACCTCCTCCAGACCAACCTGAACCACACGCGCGTGGCACAGGACTTAGTGGTCCAGGCCGCGCGCGAGTGGAAAGTCGGGCTGGTCGTTGCGGCCGAGCCCTACGGGGTTCCGGATCACCCTTCGTGGTCCGGAGACGCCTTGGGCTCGGTAGCCATTCTATGGAATGGCGCTCCGGGGATGCCTCCCCCCCCGGCTCTCATAGAGCGGGGGGATGGCTACGTAGCCGTCCAGTGGGGCAGCGTGGCGGTGGTGGGGGTTTACGTCTCCCCCAATTGCGGCCGGGACGCTTTTGTAGCGTTCCTGGACCGGGTTGGGGGGTGCGTCACCCGCATCCTGCCGCGTCCCTTGCTCGTCCTGGGGGATTTCAACTCCCACGCTACTGCGTGGGGTTCCCCCAGTACGGACATGAGGGGGCGGGAGCTGCTCCATTGGGCGGCCGGTCTGGAGCTAAGGCTCCTCAATGAGGGGTCCACCCCCACCTTCGTGCGGCGGCGGGGGGCGTCCATAGTCGACCTGACATGGGCGTCGCCCTCCGCCGTGCGCAGGGTGAGTGGGTGGAGGGTGTTGGGGGTTGAGACGATGTCGGACCACGCTTACGTGGTCATGAGCGTCTCGACTCCCAACCCTCCCAACCAGTCTGGCTCATCGGCTAGGGGATCGCCCCCCCGATGGGCCCTTAAAAGACTGGACGAGGTGGCCCTGCGCGCGGCAATCCAGGCGGTAGCCTGGGCTGAGCGCAAGGGCGAGAGACCTGAGGAGGAGGAGGCCTGGTTCCGTGCGGCCATGGCGGCTGTCTCTGACACCGCCATGCCCCGGGCCAAGGCCTCCTCGCCCCGCGCCGCGTACTGGTGGTCGTCGGAAATTTCCGACCTGAGGGACACCGGTACGCGTGCGCGGAGGGCGTACCTCAGGGCCCGCAGGCGCGCAAGCTCCACCGCGGAGGAGGAGGAGTCCCTGTACAGCGCGTACAGGGACGCCCGGGGGGCCCTTCAGGGGGCTGTCCTAAGGGCCAAGGCGGAGGCCTGGAGCCAGCTCCTCGCCACCATCGATCGCGATCCGTGGGGTCGCCCATACCGGGTGGTTCTGAATAAGATCCGCCCGTGGGCCCCCCCGGTGACCGAGTCGATGGAACCGGAGCTCCTGGACTCCGTCGTCGATAACCTCTTTCCTCAGGATGAGGAGGAGGCTCGACGGCGGACACAGGAGCAGGGGGCGCGACATGATCGCGTCCCTGTGCCTGGGATCGGCAGCGAGGAGCTGGACAGGGCGGTGCGCCGCCTTGCAGCCCGAAGCACCGCCCCGGGTCCCGACGGTATCCACGGCCGCGTGCTCGTGGCTGCCCTCCGGGTCCTGGGAGGTAGGTTTCGAAGCCTCCTGGAGGACTGCCTCACAGAGGGGGTCTTCCCGGGGGCCTGGAAAAGGGGGCAGCTGGTGCTGCTCCCTAAACCAGGGAGGGCGGCCGACAGCCCTTCCGCCTATCGGCCCATATGCCTGCTCGACGGGGCGGGAAAGATCCTCGAGAGGATCATAGCTTTCCGCCTCGCCGAGCACCTGTCCGGGGTGGGGCCCGATCTGGCCGACAGCCAGTTCGGTTTCCGGGAGGGGCGCTCCACGTTGGACGCGATCCAGCGGGTGCGCTCCCTCGCCGGGACGGCGGTGTCGGCCCCGGGGGGTGGAGTTGTGTTGACGATATCGCTCGATATCGTCAACGCTTTCAACCCCGTCCCCTGGCAGGCGATTAGGGAGGCGCTGGTGTATCACCGCGTGCCTCCCTACTTGCGCAGGATAGTCGGGTCCTTCCTGCAGGACAGGTCCATTGGCTACCCGACGCGGGACGGGAGGGCTGAACGCCCTAGCTGGCGCGGTGTCCCGCAGGGTTCGGTGCTAGGACCGACCCTGTGGAACATTGCGTATGACCGCGTCTTGCGGTGTGCGCTTCCCCCGGGGGTGGCGCTGGTGTGTTACGCAGATGACACACTGGTGGTCACCTCCGGGAGGGATTACGCCCGCACTCTCCGTCTGGCGGAGTGCGGTGCGGAATGCGTGGTGGCCGCCATAAGGCGGCTGGGCCTGGAGGTGTCCCCGTCGAAGAACAAGGCAATGTGGTTCTTCGACGGGGTCAGGAGGGGCCCTCCCCCCGAGACTCCGGTCACGGTGGGAGGCGTGGCTGTCGAGGTGGGCAGCCGGATGAAATATCTGGGTGTCACCCTCGACAGCCACTGGAGCTTTGGGCCCCACCTCGAAGAGGTGGTGCCCCGAGTGGAACGGACAGCGGCGGTCTTGGGCCGCTTGCTGCCCAACGTGGGGGGACCTCAGGCGGGTGTACGCCGCCTGTACGAGGGGGTGGTGCGGAGTGCCGCCCTATATGGTGCACCCGTGTGGGCGGGGTCGCTCGGGAGGAGCAAGCGTAATCGCCAGCTCCTTTCCCGAGCACAAAGGCCCCTAGCCGCGCGGGTCGCCAGGGGGTACCGCACCGTCTCCCTGAGGGCGGCGTCCCTGCTTGGGTGCTCTCCCCCTTGGGAGCTCAAGGCGGAGGAAGCCGCGGAGGTCTACAGGATCTCCGCGGCCCTCAAAGAAACGCCGGATGCGGCTGAGTACCGTGCAGCGGAGATGGAGGCCGGCAGGAGCCGGGCGGGGCTGCACACCCTGGAAAGGTGGCGCAGCCAATTGGAGGAGCCCGGCTCCGGGGAAAGGACCGTCAGGGCCATCCTGCCGGTCCTCCAGCGTTGGCTGGAAAGGAGGGGACGGCTCACCTTCCGTCTAACACAGGTGCTCACCGGGCATGGGTGCTTCGGTGAGTACCTGCACAAGATCGGAAGGGAGCCGTCCCCGCAGTGTCATCACTGCGGTGAAGAGAAGGACTCGGCGCAGCACACCCTGGAGGAGTGTCCCTCCTGGGCAGGGGAGCGCCGAGTCCTTCGGAACATCATAGGGTGGGACCTCTCGCTGCCCGCCGTCGTAAAAGCGATGGTGGGCGGCGAAGAGGAGTGGGGAGCCGTGGCCTCCTTCTGCGAGCAAGTTCTGTCGCGGAAGGAGGCCGCGGAAAGGGCCCGCGAGGCAGCGGACCCAGAGGGTAGGGGCCGAAGGCAGAGACGTACACGTCCCGCCTCCGGCACTGGACGCGGCGACCGTCGGAGTCGTCGGGGCCACTAGGCTGTCTGGATTGGGGTCCAGGCAGCCGATAGGGTGGCCCCAGAGGTAGAGGGATGCGGTGTTGTGGTCGCACCGCATCCCAAATAGTGGATTGGCCCCCCTTCAGGGGGCAAGGCGGGGGAGTATCCGGATCAATACGAAGTGTTCCCGGGTACTCCCCCTAACGCCTGAGGATGACCACCGGGGGGTTTTAGTCGGTAGAAATCCGACACTACCCCGGCCTCCCCCCAAAGGAGGCCGGGGTGTCTATCGAAGATTTCCCCTCGAGAAAAAAAAAAAAAAAGGAACAACTACAGTTGAGGCCGGCAAGAGCCGGGCGGGGCTGCACACCCTGGAAAGGTGGCGCAGCCAATTGGAGGAGCTCGGCTCCGGGGAAAGGACCGTCAGGGCCATCCTGCCGGTCCTCCAGCGTTGGCTGGAAAGGAGGGGACGGCTCACCTTCCGTCAAACACAGGTACTCACCGGGCATGGGTGCTTCGGGGAGTATCTGCACAAGATCGGAAGGGAGCCGTCCCCGCAGTGTCATCACTGCGGTGAAGAGAAGAACTCGGCGCAGCACACACTGGAGGAGTGTCCCTCCTGGGCAGGGGAGCGCCGAGTCCTTCGGAACATTATAGGGTGGGACCTCTTGCTGCCCGCCGTCGTAAAAGCGATGGTGGGCGGCGAAGAGGAGTGGGGAGCCGTGGCCTCCTTCTGCGAACAAGTTATGTCGCGGAAGGAGGCCGCGGAAAGGGCCCGCGAGGCAGCGGACCCAGAGGGTAGGGGCCGAAGGCGGAGACGTACACGTCCCGCCTCCGGCACCGGACGCGGCGACCGTCGGAGTCGTCGGGGCCACTAGGCTGTCTGGATTGGGGTCCAGGCAGCCGATAGGGTGGCCCCAGAGGTAGAGGGATGCGGTGTTGTGGTCGCACCGCATCCCAAATAGTGGATTGGCCCCCCTTCAGGGGGCAAGGCGGGGGGGTATCCGGATCAATACGCAGTGTTCCCGGGTACTCCCCCCTAACGCCTGAGGATGACCACCGGGGGGGTTTTAGTCGGTAGAAATCCGACACTACCCCGGCCTCCCCCCAAAGGAGGCCGGGGTGTCTATCGAAGATTTCCCCTCGAGAAAAAAAAAAAGAAGGAACAACTACAGTTGCGGGAACTGCTTGCGAGTACGTGGATGTCTTCGCAGAGAATAAACGCCAAGTCGGACGCTGCGACATAGTGGCGCACCGCATAGATACTGGCGAACATGCACCTATCAAGCAGCAACCAAGGAGGTTACCATTCAATCGCCGGGAGGAGGTGGAGGAATTGCTGTCCTCCATGTTCGAACAGGGCGTAATAGAAGAGTCGGCGAGTCCTTGGTCGTCCCCCGTAGTCCTGGTGAAGAAGAAGGACGGTTCGACGCGGTTTTGTGTTGACTACCGGCGGCTGAACAGCGTGACGATTCTTATCCGTTACCAAGGATTGAAGATACCCTAGACGCTGTTGCGGGGTCGTCGTGGTTTTCAACGGTGGATCTCCAAAGCGGGTATTGGCAAATATCCATGGCAAAGGAGGATCGAGAGAAGACCGCGTTTTCGGTGGGGACTGGCCTGTGGCAGTTTAGAGTAATGCCGTTCGGTTTAACCAACGCCCCGGCAACGTTCGAACGCTTGATGGAGAACGTCCTCCGTGGCCTGCTCTGGAAGAAGTGCCTAGTATTCTTGGATGACATCATTATTCTCGGATCGAATTTCACAGAAGAACTGGAAAATCTCCGCTTGGTGTTCGCCAGGTTAAGGGGCGCTCATCTTCTTATGAACCCGAAGAAGTGTACTTTCTTCAGGAGAGAAGTTGCTTATCTTGGACATGTGGTCTCTGCGGAGGGGATCAAAACGGATCCGTCGAAGATTTCCACCGTGAAAAATTGGCCAACTCCCACGGACAGGAATCAAGTGAGAAGTTTCCTTGGATTGTGCTCATACTATCGACGTTTCATTCAGAATTTCTCGGAATTAGCAACACCCCTTTACCAGCTTACCGAGGAGAATAGATCTTTCGCCTGGGACGAAGACTGCAGCGCAGCGTTTGACGCGCTAAAGAGAAGGCTTACTACTTCGCCGGTACTGGTCTACCCGCTTAGAGATAAGGAGTTCATCCTCGACACCGACGCATCTAATCACGGGATCGGTGCCGTTCTCTCTCAAATGCATGAGGAGGGTGAGCGGGTAATCGCTTATTTCAGCAAGATCCTAAGCAAGGCGGAGAAGAATTACTGTGCTACTAGGAGCTCTTAGCTATAGTTCGTGCAGTCGCGCATTTCCATCATTACTTGTGTGGAAGAAAATTTACAGTTAGGACCGATCATGCTGCGCTGCGCTGGCTATTGTCGTTCAAATATCCAGAAGGACAGATTGCCCGATGGATTGAGTGCCTGCAGCAGTATGAGTTCGAGGTGATTCATCGCGCAGGGAGACTCCATACTAATGCGGATAGCCTCTCCAGGAGACCTTGCGGCGATTGCAGTTTTTGCGACCGACAACGGAAGAGGGAAGAGGGGGCCGAGAAAACGTCAACCGTCGCAGTTGTAAACAGAATCCAGATCGTGGCGGAGGAAGATGATTGGCGCCGAGCGCAGAGCGAAGACCCGGACTTGGGACTAGTTTTGAAGTACAAGACGGAAGGCCGGCGGCCTGCAAAGGAAGAAATCTCAATTCTGAGTGGCGTAGTTAAATATTACTTTCATCTTTGGGATTCGTTGGAGATAAAGGATGGGTTACTCTACAGGCGATGGGAGTCGCCTGACCTCAAGAAGATTATTTGGCAGCTGGTGGCGCCTGCTGACAAGAGGGAAGAGATCCTGAGGGAAGCTCACGATACTCCGACCGGAGGGCACTTTGGGATAAATAAAACCTTAGCCAAAGTGCGACAACGTTTCTATTGGGTGACTAGCAGAGACGACGTTGTGAAATGGTGCCGCGCCTGCGATGCCTACACTGCACGAAAGGGGCCACTGGACAAAGCGAAAGGAAGACTACAGGTTTATAATGTGCGAGCACCATTCGAGAGAATCGCTTTGGATATTTTAGGACCCTTACCGAAAACTTCGAAGGGGAATCGATTCCTTTTGGTGGTCTCAGACTATTTCACGAGATGGCCCGAGGTTATTCCAGTGAAGGACCATCGAGCTGAGACCGTGGCTCAGGCTCTCGTAGAACAGGTGATCAGTCGGCATGGCGTGCCTTCGGAGCTACACACGGACCAGGGAAGGAGCTTCGAATCAGGCCTTTTCCGCGAGGTTACACGGATTCTTGGGATTAAGAAGACGAGGACAACTCCTCTACACCCGCAATCGGATGGACTAGTGGAGAGGCTAAACAGGACGATTCTGCAGTACCTGTCGCCGTTCGTCTCCAAATACCAGCGGGATTGGGACAGCTGGATACCGCTTTTCTTGCTCGCGTATCGCTCGTCAGAACACGATACTCTCAGGCAGTCCCCAACGAGGATGCTGTACGGGAGGGAACTACGATTACCCCTAGATCTTTTGAGGGGAGTTCCACCAAATGAGGGCGAAGGAGGTTCACCTTCGGAGTATGCGCAACAACTCGAGGACTCGCTGGGTGCCGTCTATGATTTCGCTCGACGGAGGATTCTTTTGTCCTCGGGAAGGATGAAGGCCAGGTACGACTTGCATGCTCCGGGAACCCATTTTGAAGTAGGGGACGCCGTGTGGTTGTTCCAGCCGAGGAGGACTTCTGGAAGGTGTCCCAAGTTGCAGCCTAATTGGGAAGGCCCCTATTATGTTCTGGATCGCATCAACGAAGTAGTATACCGCATCCAACTGTCGCCGCGAAACAAACCGAAGGTGGTGCACATCAACAGGTTGGCGAAGTATCGGGGAGGTCAGCCTGTGAAGAGTGCGCGACCAGGGCAGGGACGTCGCCGTCGACGCAAGCTGTGACTGGGTAGGAGGTTTCGACCAGGATACTAGGGGAACGGTTCTCCCTGTAGTCGTTTTGGTTCCCCCACCTGTCCTACCCGCGAGATTTGGGGAAGTTGCCCTTTCTGATCGGGGGAAGGGGTGCCTCCAACTTCGGGTTTGCCAGGGAGTGGCTGACACCTCATGGGGCCAACATGGGAGCCTGGCTGCCACCAGCAGAGTGCAGGGGTGCCAGATCCTCCCCTTGGTTCCGGGTGCAGTCGGCGGGGAGTGCCTTGCGACGAACGGGTAGGGTCGTTTCGAAAGGGCCCGAGAACTCTCAAGTTTGTAGGAGATCCATCGCACGTACGCGGAGGGTCCCCCCCTGTACCTTACGTTCCTGAGGAAGTTGGGTTCTTCCCGGGAAGGGCCTGCCCTCAGGGTGACAGTGGTGCAGGCAGCGGCCCGCAGGAGTTATCCGAACCCCGTGGGGATTCCGCCGTTGTCGCGTGAGTTAGATCCCCTGCCGTCGCCGGAAGTGCGAAGAGGGCTGGTGATGGACTGAAGACGGACTAAGGGAGGACGCCGCGATCGTCTCAGACCACCACCTTCGAGGAAGCCCGTGCCAACTACCTCGCCCAGGGTTTTAGGTGGTTTTCCCTGGGCCGGCGGGCGAATGCCGGGGTAGCACCTGGTTCGGTGTCCGGCCACCCGTCACACCGGCTGAACCAGAGGTACCAACGCGGGATTTGGACCGCACTCGAGGGCGAGTGCCTCTTCTTCAGCAGGGGGGCAGTGTTACGAGCACCCTTTATGTTAGAAAACCCCTTGACGACGGCGGTCGTCAAGGGTTGTTTCGTAGTTATGAAATGTTGTATGACATATGAGTCGTGATTTGACAGCCTGAGCGCGCGGATGCGTTCTGTATACGACCCTTGAAATAAATAGCAGTTTGTAAAAGTATCACGTCTGTTCTCCCTCGATATGCCCCGACCGCGTCGTAACAATATATTCAGATATAAAAATTAATGCAAACCCTCATCTGTAATATTCTGTATTAAAACCAGAAACTAATTCTGATTCTCCTTCAACTAAATCTATCAGAGCAGCAACACAATCTGAATGTATGTAGTAAACAAATAGTCGACTGATTTCTGTCCAGTCGTTTTGGTTACCGCGTTGTTGTTTCGTTATTAATAAAAGAAAGGTTCATACTCTGCAATAATATAGGTATATAATGTGAAATTATTTTTATTACCAGAGATTTTTTTATTAAAATAAATTAATTAATAAATTACTTATATTAATTGAATAAATTATAAATTTTATTGGGATAAAAGAATTAGGTCATTGTTTTTGGTATAATATTAAAAGAAAGAATATGTTTTTATTTAGATACTTTTCGTTAAAGTGGAGATTAACGATTTTTATTTTGAAAAAAAAAGCTTTCTCGTTGAATTGATGTTTTTATTTAGATACTTTTCGTTAAAGTGGGGATTAACGATTTTTATTTTGATAAAAAAAAGCTTTCTCGTTGAATTGATGTTTTTATTTAGATACTTTTCGTTAAAGTGGGGATTAACAATAAATAGAGTTTTATAAAAAAATTTATATTATAAATTAATATTTTATACTATTTATACAAAAATGTAATTTTTGTTTTAAAATTAATAATATAAATAGTGTAATAAATAAAAATTAGTATTATTTAAATAATTAAATTATAATTAATATAAAATATTAAAAAATAATTAAAGTTAGATTTAGTATTTTAAAAAAATTTAGTTAATTTAGTGCCAGCAACTGCGGTTATACTAATAAAATAAATTAATTTAGGATTAATTAGAATAAGTTGAAATTTAATTGTTTTAAAATTTTTATTTTTTTGGTGAAATAAATAATGTAAAATTTTTAAAAATTTAATTATAAATTATTTAAAATTTTTTTTATAAAACTAGGATTAGATACCCTATTATAGAATAAAAAATAATATTAATTTAGTAAATGTTGAATCATTAAATAAAGAAAATTTGGCAGTATTTAATTTAAATTAGAGGAACTTTGTTTAAATAAGTGACCAGTAGTTGTTTCACCCGATCACGAGCCTCATAGTTAATTTCTTTTTCTTGAGTGTACCGAGTTTATTTGACCGGCGTGATTCGAAAAGGAAATACAAAAACTATAGAGGTCCGATAACATGACAATGATTGTTTTCGTCTAGACCGTGCGAAACCAGAGATCGGCACGTCTGACCGGTACATATTACCGTTTGAAGACGTTCGAATTCGCGAATAGTAAACGGATATGAGAGAGAGTGAGAAAGAGCTAATAGTTTGACGAAAGCGCCGCGTAACGAGTAATTACTCGTTCGCGCTTGTCGACGACGGTGTAACGTCGCAGACAGTCAGTTCTTCTTAGAGAGTCCTCAGCAACAGTTCGCACGGAGCGCATCGATTGTCGATCGTGCTCCCGTTATAACGAACACTGCTTTCAGCTTAACACCAGCAAATTGTGAAACTGAATCGAGAATAACACACGACGATTCGTGTTGACTCTTCAGCACAATAGCTGCGCCTTTTAGTAATTTAGCGGTCTTTACCCTGAATTAGTACTGGGGCGAAAATCGGTGGGTTCACCTGGTTTTCGCCAACCATTGTTATTCGACGTGGGAGCGTCAGGAGTCCACTCCTTGGATGACCACTGGTCGGCGGAGCACTACGTTAGTTGGCGCGCTATTCTTAACTTAAGACCCGCTACTCGTTCTCTACCGGGAATCGCCTTGGAACGTTTAGAGTAACCAAAGAGCGACCGGAGAGTTTCGATATCGCTTCCAGGCTTCCAGGACTATTGCGTCCAGGCTTCCTTCACGACGCGGCGTGTTGAGGAAGACGGGTTAGAATTAGCGTTGGTCCACTCTTACTCCACGTCAAGGCGTGTTGAGAAAGAAACGGTTAGATCAGTCTCCGTTGTCAGCCACCGGGACTAGTTACTAGTAACCGTGGATCTCCCCGCTCGCGGAATCCATACAGGAGATTTACAACCTCCGCCTTCGTTTTCCGTTCGAGGCAATACGACTGTGCGGTCGTTGCACTAAAGATTTCATTGCGTTAAATCTAGCCGACCGCCACGATTGTGTTCCTGAAAAAGACGGAACAGATCGGCCAAAACAGTCGACGCGTGGCTTACCGCATTTAAAAGCCACGCACCAGTGCACGCATTAGCACACACAGCACGGTTACCGTTGCTGTTTAAGTGTGCGCGTCAAAACATTCCCGAGACTGTACGTTAATACGATTATCGTATTTCAGGTGATTACACCCGTTCGTTCTTTTTCTGTTGTTCCAGAGATTATAACCTAGGACAACCAGGCCCGCCGACAGCCAGGCCACCAAGAAGTCAAATTCTTGTGATCGGCAAAACACTTTGTATTATACAGAGCGAAAAGGGTCTGAAATAAACGACTGTCCTTTTCAGGACAGTCAAAGGGAATCAAAGGCATATTGGTTTGGAGTTACCTTTACCCACTCTCCCTCGTCCGGACCGGAGGAGGAAGTTTCACTTCCTCCAATATCGGTTGGAGTTGGCCGATATTTCAAACAAATTTCAACAAGAATAATTGATAGTCCTCGATAAAAAATACTTGAATATATTTTATGTATTGTCGTTTTAATTAATTATATTATTATTTTATTTTAATAAATTATATATAAATGAAAATTCAGATCAAAGTGTAGAATATTTAAGAATTAATTAGTTACAATAAATTAAATTTTTGGATTAATAGTTTTAAAATTATTACAAAATTGGATTTAAGAGTAAATTTAAATAATTATTTAAATTGAAATTTATTTTTAAATGTGTACAAATTGCCCGTCATTCTCACTATAAAATGAGAAAAGTAACAAAGTAAAGATACTGGAAAGTGTTTTTAGATAAAATTTAATATTTAAATCTTTTAAAAGATTAATTAGTTTATTCCTAAAATTTTTAACATTTAAATAAATTATTTTGTATTTTAATTATTAATTTGAAAAAAAATTTAAGAATTTAAGTTTAAGTAATAAATTAGACAACATTTTTTTTATAAAATAAATGAAAGTGAGTTATAAAATTTTAGTTAAAAAGATTTGTTATTGAACCTTTTGTATCAGGGTTTATTAATTTAATATTTATATAAAATATTCTCGAAATTAAAAGATTTAATTAGAAATAATTTTTTTTTTAGAATAAGAATTTTTAATTTTTAATTGGTGATGAAAAGTTATTCGTTTTTATTGATATCTAGTTTTTTTAGAGATCAATTTAATTTAGATTTTAATTAATAAAATTATTTATTTTTTTATAATTTTAATATTAAAATTAATAAATTATGGGATAAACTATAATTTAAAATTAACATTTTTTTTTTATTAAATTAGTATTCTTAACCCTTTGCGGACCGAGCGCTCTTCACCGTTTCGTTCCAGCAGGACCGCGCTGCATTCGTAGTTTCGTTCTAGCAGGTCCGCACAGATTTCACCAGTCGCTTATCCGCTTGGTAGCGATTACTTTCGAAAACATTTATGACTAACGTAACGTACTTATGAATTAGGAGGTATATAAAATAAAATTGTAAGATTTTTTTTAAACATTATTTTTTATTGTTTACAGTTTATAATTGACCATCGTATGGTACCGTTTAAAACATTCTCCGATATGCAATCCCGGTTTTCTCTCGCAGGTTTCGCATATATAAGAAGTCTCTTTTCTACCACCTGGAACTTTTCGGTTTGAACAAACTGCACAATCCTTGTGTTTGTGCTGGGGATGTATTGTAATAATATGCAATGTTCCATCTAGTCGCTGTTCCTTGTCGCTGGATGATGGTCGTCCACGATTTGCTGTTGTACGGAAGTCCCCCACAAGCTCAAGCAACAGTTTTTCTCTGAACTGTTTGTGCGAAATGTTTTTGTTGGTATTAGGAGGAGATGCTTTATATAAAATATAAGCATTGATAATTGATGCTTCCAAACCCCAGAAAAACAGTTTCCTCCACCATTTTAGGGTTTTGCGAAGGAAACAGTAGGATGCAGTGTATTGGTCTGCTAAATCGACGCCGCCCATGTTTTTATTATATTGAATTATTGTGGTTGGTTTCAAGACTGGCTGCGTTCTATTATTCCTAACTCTTCTATCTCTGACAATTTCGGATCTTGACGTACCACACGTTGATAGCATAGTCACGACACGTTTATCGCGCCATGCAAGCAACAATATGTCATGTTTGCGATAAGCAATTGTTTCCCCAATCCTTAATTTCGGTGATTTCATCGAGAAAGGTATTCCCTTTCTATTCGTCATTACTGTTCCCGTTAAATGACATTGCAAATTATGTAATTTTTGGCCAAGTATGATGCTAGTATAAAGTCTATCGGTAAACATATGGTATCCTGTAGCTTCGGGTATTGACTGTTGTAGATTATTATATAGATGTAAAACAATCCGGCAAGATGCGGCCCTTGCATCTTGTCTCCCGTAGAAAATTCGATGGAATTGGAATATGTGTCGTTTTCAGTGACATTCTGCCAATCGCTGTTCTGGTCCGTTTCAATAT
This sequence comes from Nysson spinosus, assembly GCA_910591585.2. Classification (NCBI taxonomy): domain Eukaryota; kingdom Metazoa; phylum Arthropoda; class Insecta; order Hymenoptera; family Crabronidae; genus Nysson; species Nysson spinosus. The sequence continues at coordinate 2,224,402 of CAJUYC020000090.1, read as the reverse complement.
TACTTTCAGATGTATCACCAATTCTATTTATACGTCTGCTTCGTCTGAATGTAACCACGTCCTCTGCATCTTCACTACTTTCGATTTCTGATGCACACATTCTTTGAAATTGTTGTTCTACGTCGCCCAAACAATCACTATCATCACTTTCAAATTCATTGTCACGCACTGTTGTACGTCGACTCTGTCGTCTAGCCATATTCTTTACAAAAAAAAATTATTTTATAGAAATTTAGGCCTTGAAAATGCTTTCTAGTTGTGCTACGAAATCGAACTGTATACCACGATGGGTTTGAAAATACTAAAACTGTCCGGTCAAGCCGTACATATTATAAGGTATTTTTAATCAGGGTTTATGATACGGACGTGACTTGAACGCTATTTTTGAGGATTAACCATTTCTTTGTGCATGCTCTTCATTATTAGCTATTTTATGAAGGCTTTACATCTGGAAGGACTTATACTCAGGATTGAGAACTTTTTGGACTGTCCTTCCAGATGTGACCTTCCGGACTCAATAGTAATAGCCGTATCATAAACTCTATCGGACCGTGTCGCCTGCACACCACCCTCTCAGACCTCCTGAGAGCCCCCGGCCGGACCCTGACCGGGCCCCGACCGGGCGCGATCTTGAGGTCACCTGGGTAGAAGGAAAGTTCAGGAAATTCCTGGGCCGTACCTTGACGAAAGGGTCCGCCTCCTGAAGGGGTCCGAGGGCGGTTTTGGGAAGCAGGGTAGGTGATGGTTTTTATTGGATCACCCGACATTCGCGGTTATCCTTAACAAAAACTGAGCCCTTAATTTCAAGAGGCATAGCCTATTTCGGATATGCTACACTGCAGTTCTTATCTTATATCATTTAGATTAAGAATGAGACATTTTCGGGTGAAACTTGATTCAGGACGTGCCCGAACGCAAAGCGATGTCGTGCCACACTCGACATAGGACGCGCTAGAACGAAAAGCGATGTCGTGCCACACTCGACATAGGACGTGCTAGAACGAAATGCGATGTCGAGCCCCACTCGACATAGGACCGCAAAGGGTTAATATTTGAATTTTATAAAATAAATTTAATAATTTATTAAAATTAAAATATGATTTATAAAAAATTTAATTAATTACAGAAAAATATTAAAAAATTATTTTTTAATAATTATAATGATAAAATTAGTAAAAATATTTATATAATTAAATTTTAATATTAAAATTTAGTTAAAGAATTAGGCAAATTTATTATTCGCTTGTTTATCAAAAACATGTCTTTTTGTTTATAATTTAAGGTCGGGTCTGCCCAATGAAAATTTTGTAATGGCTGCAGTATTTTAACTGTACAAAGGTAGCATAATCAATTGTCTTTTTAATGAAGGCTTGAATGAAAGATTTGACGAAATAATAACTGTTTCAATTGAATAATATTGAATTTTATTTTTTAGTAAAAAAGCTAAAATTTTATTATAAGACGAGAAGACCCTATAGATTTTTATATTAAAATTTTTATTTTATTTAAAATTATTTATTTTATTTAAAATAAAAATTTTTATTTAATTTTAATATTTAATTGGGAGGATTTTTAAATTTGATAAACTTTAAATTGTTACTTACAATAATTTTTGTATTAAATGAATTTTTAGAAAAATTTAAAAGAATAAAATACTTTAGGGATAACAGCGTAATATTTTTAGATAGATCTTATTGATAAAAATGTTTGCGACCTCGATGTTGAATTAAGATAAAAATTAGAAGTATAAGTTTAATATTTAAGTCTGTTCGACTTTTAAAATCTTACATGATTTGAGTTCAGATCGGTGTGAACCAGATCGGTTTCTATCTATTTATAATTAAAAATAATAAATTTGTACGAAAGGATCATTTATTAAAAATATTTTTTAAAAGAAGAATAATTATAATTATATTGTTTTGGCAGAAAAGTGTAATAATTTTAGAAATTATAAATAAATTAATTTTATATTAATTTAAACAATAATTTTAATTAATTATATAATTTTAAATTTAGTTTCATTTATTTTACTTATTATTATAATATTAGTGTTTGGTTTTTGGGTAAAACGCAGGAATGAAATATAATATAAGATTTAAACGGATGAACAATATTATATTTAGGAACATTAAAACACATACATAATGGAGACAGAATAAATAGTACGACCGACCGCTAACAAATCTAAAACGCAACCACCGAAAATCAATAGACAAAAGAACATACAAGAACGAAAGTCATCTAGATCATACATGCATGTCGATATACTATTTCCAACAATTAGTAAGAGTTGGATTTTTAGTACTTGTAGAACGAAAAATTTTAGGATATATTCAATACCGTAAAGGTCCAAATAAAGTAGGAGTAATAGGATTATTTCAACCCTTAGGTGATGCAATTAAATTATTTTCTAAAGAAATTATTATTTTAAGAAATTCTAGAATTTTATTTTTTCATCTAATACCTATAATAATAATAATAATTTCTTTATTAATTTGAATTGTTATACCCTTTTCTAATAATATTTGAAGAATAGAATTTAATTCTTTAGTAATAATATGTTTTTTTGGGGCAAGAGTTTATCCTGTAATAATTATAGGATGATCATCTAATTCTAATTATTCAATAATTGGGGCTTTACGAGCTGTTGTTCAATCAATTTCTTATGAAATTAATTTATTTTTAATTTTGTTTAATTTTTTTATTATATCCTTTAGTTTTTCTTTTCTTGATTTTCAATTTTTTCAAGAATTTGAATTTTTTTTTATTTACTTACCTATTTTAGTTTTTTGAATTAAATCGATCCCCATTTGATTTTATTGCAGAGTATGAACCTTTCTTTTATTAATAACGAAACAACAACGCGGTAACCAAAACGACTGGACAGAAACCAGTCGACTATTTGTTTACTACATACATTCAGATTGTGTTGCTGCTCTAATACTTCCCCTCAATCGTAAATGTTGTTACTCTCCACAGAGTCTTCAACTTCAATCTTCGATTGACTGGACTCCCAGTAAATCGCGACAGTGTTCGTGTTTTGAACGTGGTAGTCCCTTCGTCAGCACATCGGCCATCATTTCCTGCGTGGGCATATATTTTAATACCACAGATCTTTCTTTCAATGCATCGCGGACGAAATGATGCCTTATGTCGATATGCTTGGTCCTCCTGTGAAATACGGCGTTTTTGGCCAATTTTTGTGCTCCTTGATTGTGGTTCCACAGTGTCAATGGCGTCTCATCTCTAACGCCTAATTCTTTCAGGAAAGTTTGGAGGTTGATTGCTTCTTTCATCGCTTCTGTCAGAGCCATGTACTCTGCCTCCGTACTAGACAGGGCTACTGTTCGCTACTTCCGTGATTCCCAGCTTATAGCTGCATTACCATATTTGAAGATGTAACCAGTATATGACCTTCCATCATCCGGGCAGGCTCCCCAATCCGCGTTAACATATCCCATTAAATCTTCTTTGGCTTTGGTGAACACTAATCCATAATTTAGGCTTCCCCTCAAGTATCGCAGAACTCTTTTCGCAGCTTTTCAATGGTTTTGATCAAAATTGGAGCTGAATTGACTGAGCCAGCTCACCACGTGAGCTATGTCTGGTCTCGTGGCAATGGCTATGTACATCAACGATCCTATCAGTTCCCTATATGGCAACCCTTTAATTTCGGCTCCCGATACATCTTCATTGGTTTCTTCCTTTATATCCCGTTTATTTAGTTTACAAGGAGTAGAAATCGGTTTCGCATCACTCATGCCAAATTTTCTCAATGTGTCTTCAATATAGGTCTTCTGAGTCATCGCCATCTTCCCCTTACTCCGCGTGAACTTAATTCCTAAGCAATGCCGAATGGGTCCTAAGTCCTTCATTTCAAACGTTGACATTAGTCCTTGTTTTAATTCTTCCATGTGTTCTCTATTTCTTGATATCATTAATATATCATCGACATAAATCGCCACGATAACCAAATTTTCGTTCATTATTTTGAAGTAAACACAGGGGTCAGGATTCATCGATTGCAATCCTAATTGACGCAATTTCTCATCAAGTCTAATATTCCATTGTCTGCTTGATTGTTTCAAACCATAAATTGCCTTCGTTAGTAAACAGACTTTATTCTCGCCTTTAATATCTTGCAATATTTTGTTAATTCTGATCTTCTGATCCTTGCTGATTTTACTGTCCTTTGCTGATCTTATGTCTTGTAATGTTTCTGGTATTTCCATGTATATCTCTTCATCTATATCTCCATTCAGAAAAGCGGTCGATACATCAAGATGATCAACCAGCATGTCTCGCTCAACTGCTAGAGCGATTAATGTCCTTATGGAACTCAATCTTGCTACTGGTGCAAAAGTTTCATGAAAGTCCATTCCCGGGACTTGTGTAAAACCTCGAGCTACGAGTCTCGCCTTCCTCCTATCCAGCGTCCCGTCAGCCTTACATTTATTCCGTAATATTAAACGACAGCTTACGATGCTTCGGTCCCTTGGTCGATCTACGATTTCCCACGTATTATTTTTGATCATAGACATTATCTCACTACGTATGGCTGCTTTCCACTCTTCCCTATCTTTACTGGCCATTGCCTTTTTAGCCGAAATTTCACTTGTATCCACATGTTCTTCTGTCTCTTCTTCTTTTGTAGTGACTTGTTGTGCTACCTCATAGTGATATTGTTTCTTGGGACTTCCTGGATTTCCCGTCCTTATTATTTTTGGTCTCCCCACGGTTCTTCGCAACTGTACTTCTGGATTTTGTATTACCTGTTATTGCTCCTGATGTTGGTTATTCAACCCATCTTCTTCCCTTTGTTCGCAGGTTTCACTGTTTTCATTATTTTGTGGTTCTTCGTGAGTACACTCCATAGCTTCTTCGTATTCTTCATCATCATCTTCTTCTTCTTCTTGTAATAAGTTTTGTTTTCCGAGGTCTCTGATCGTTTTTGTCTCTATTTCAGCATATTTTCTTTCCTTTAGTTTGTTTCCATTAATCATCCTATTTTCATTAACGAATTCTTCATATTTTGTTCCGGCACCAATTTCTTCGAAGAATTTTATATCTCTGGATACAATTATTTTCCTTTCACTAGGTACCCAAACTCGGTAACCTTTAGATTCCAAGGAATAACCTACGAATATACACTCTCTGGATCTTGGAGAAAATTTTCCTTTGTTTGTATCTCGGTCCAATGCATATCCTTTACATCCGAATGTTCGGAAATATTTCACATTTGGCCTTTTACCGGTCCAAAGTTTATAAGGTGTTTGCCCATTTAAGTGGTTTGCGGGGCATCTATTGCGGATGTAATTAGCTGTATGCAGTGCTTCTGCCCAAAACGATGGGGATAGTTTCGATTAAATTAGTAGACATCTTGCCATTTCCACAAGTGTTCTATTCATGCGTTCCGCGGTGCCATTTTGTTACGGTGTGTGCGGGATTGTCAATCTTCTTTGGATTCCAGATTTTTGTAAATAGTCGTCAAATTCTTTACTGCAATATTCTTTTCCGTTGTCGGACTGAATGTATTTGATTTTTCTACCAGTGAAGTTTTCAACCATGCTCTTGTACTTTTTGAATTCAGTGAGGGCTTCGCTTTTCCTCTTCAAGAATCTTACTTCGCACCACCTCGTTCTGTCTTCTATGAAGATTAAGAAATATTTTGACCCATTCAATGACTCTCTCCTCATCGGTCCACATAAGTCTGTGTGTACTAATTCTAGCAGTTCCGATTTACGACTGGACTCTTTTGGGAAAGGTGTCTGCGTAAGTTTGCCTTTTAAGCATACTTCACACGTAGGTAGTTCTTTTTGTGTTCTGATTCTGATGCCACATACCTCTTTGTTAGCAACCATTTTCTTCAGATCTCTTCCGTTCAAGTGTCCGTATCTCTCATGCCATATTTTTAAATTTTCTTCTGATTCACTCGACATTCTTCCTGCATATTGTGTGTTTTGCCTAATGTAATATAAACCATCGATTCTGTCAGCGCGCATTAAAATGCTTCCTGCTCTATCCTTGACTAGAGCACCGTTTCTACCGAAGGTTACATTATATCCCTTGTCTGTAATCTTTGAAACAGACATTAAATTTGTGCGTAATCCTGGAACATATAAGGTATTTAATAAATTTATTTTCTGACTGCCATCTTTGTTTGAGGCAATAATAGATGCTGTCCCTTTCGCCAATACTTTAGCTGATTTATTGTTAGTCGCTAAATTCAAGTTTTCGAACTCATATGACTCCAGATTCTTTAGGCTTTCTTCTTTCTTCGTAATATGCGATGTACAACCACTATCTAAGTACCAATCGCTTGTACTTATGTCGTGTCCGGACTTTAAAGCATAGTCTTTTCTATCTGTGACTAGTAAGCTAGATTCCTTGGGACTCTGCTTTCCCGACTTCCAAGGTTTGTATTTCCCATCTTCTAGTCTGCAGTCTATAGCTTTGTGTCCCACCTTTTTGCATTTATGGCAACGGAATTTGAATTCTTCTTTATGTTCTTCCCTACGCTCGTTGGGCCTATTGTTCCGGAATTTGTGATTTTTGAATGCTTGTCTTCCAGCCATCATTGCATTCGGGACTTCTTCCTTTAATTTCTGATTGCGTGCATCACTTTCTTCAACTATTTTTATCTTTAGTATTTCCGGTGATGGTAATTCATCTCTGGATTCGATTGCATATCGGAAATTTTCAAATTTCTCTGGGAGACTATACAATATCATTATGGCTAACAAATCTGTATTGATTTCTACATCCATTTCTTGTAGCTTGTCAACCACATCAAAGAATTTAGAAATGTGGTCTCGTGTGTCTTCACCTTCACGCATTTTATGCAAAGTGAGTTGTTTTAAAAGATTCGCTTTTCGAGCAGGTCCCTTAGATTGATAGATACTTTCTAATTTAAGCCAAACATCTCGAGATGTGGTACAATTCTTGATTTGTTTTAATGCATGAGGGTGGATAGATAGTATTAGATCTGACCTGGCTTTCTTGTCAGCAATTTCCCACTGCTTTGTGACTATAGCTCCTTCTGCCAAATCCGGTTTCGGTATCTCACCACTCACATATCCCCATGCATCATTCTTCACCAAAAGGGCTTCGGCTTGTAATTTCCAAGTCTCATAATTATCCCTTTCTAACATTTCTATTCGTGTACAACTGCTGGTACTCATTTTCGCGCACATACACTTATTACCTTCACTCGCGATATATTGACTTTAATTAACTACCTAAAATATACTATTCCAAGGGAGCTGGGCCCATAACCTATTGCAGAGTATAAACCTTTTTTTTTTATTAATAACGAAACAACAACGCGGTAACCAAAACGACTCGACAGAAACCAGTCGACTATTTGTTTACTACATACATTCAGATTGTGTTGCTGCTCTAATATATATAAATTAAGAAATCTCTAGTAACAAAAATAATTTTACATTATATACCTATATAAATTAAAAAATCTCGAGTAACAAAAATAATTTACATTATACACCTATATAAATTAAACAATCTCTAGTAACAAAAATAATTTTACATTATATACCTATATAAATTAAAAAAACTGTAGTAACAAAAATAATTTTACATTATATACCTATATAAATTAAAAAATATCTAGTAATAAAAATCAATTAATTATTATTTATATATATATTAATATTTATATATATAAATATTTTTTTTATATATAATTAAAATAAATTTATAAATATATAATATTAATATATGTTATTATATTAAATTATAAAAAAAATTTAATATAAATTATTATATTATATATATAGTATAGTTTATATTTATGATTTAATAATTTATATATATATATATTAATATTATATAAATTATATTTATTAATATATATATTATTAATAATATAAGAGTATAAATTTATTACCGATAATATATATATTAATTATATTAAATATATATATATAATTTATATAAAATATTATTTATATAAATAATAATATATTTATAAATATATTATATTATTATATTTAATTATAATGTATATGGACCGATATCTGTGGCGATGTCACTCGAAACCGTATGTGTTTGACGAAACTAAGTGGTCGACCTTGTGAGAGAGGAAACTCCAAATGCGAAATATATTTCCATTTTAAACTAATTGTTCTATCTGAAAGTGTTCGATACTGTGCCTGGAGAAGTGCGTGTTCTCTGAAATCTGTGGCGATGCTTCTCGAAACCGTATGTGTTCGACGAATCTAAATGGTCGACCTTGTGAGAGAGGAAACTCCAGAAGCGAAACCTAGTTCCATTTAAAACTAATTGTTCCTTCTGAATCTAAGTGTTCGATACTGTGCTAGGAGAAGCGCCTGTTCTCTGAAATCTGTGGCGATGCCACTCGAAACCGTATGTGTTCGACGAAATTAAGTGGCCGACCTTGTGAGAGAGGAAACTCCAGATGCGAAACTTAGTTCCATTTTAAACTAATTGTTCTATCTGAAACTAAGTTTTCGATACTGTGCCAGGAGAAGCGCCCGTTCTGTGAAACCTGTGGCGATACCACTCGAAACGGTATGTGTTCGACGAAACTGAGTGGTCCACCTTGTGACAGAGGAAACTCCAGACGCGAAACATAGTGCCATTTTAAACTAATTGTTCTATCTGAAACTAAGTGTTCGATACTGTGCCAGGAGAAGCGCCCGTTCTGTGAAACCTGTGGCGATACCACTCGAAACGGTATGTGTTCGACGAAACTGAGTGGTCGACCTTGTGAGAGAGGAAACTCCAGACGCGAAATTTAGTGCCATTTTAAACTAATTGTTCTATCTGAAACTAAGTGTTCGATAGTGTGCCAGCAGAAGCGCCCGTTCTGTGAAACTTGTGGCGATACCAATCGAAACGGTATGTGTTCGACGAAACTGAGTGGTCGACCTTGTGAGAGAGGAAACTCCAGATGCGAATCTTAGTTCCATTTTAAACTAATTGTTCTATCTGAAACTAAGTGTTCGATACTGTGCCAGGAGAAGCGCCTGTCCTCTGAAATCTGTGGCGATGCTACTCGAACCCGTATGTGTTCGACGAATCTAAATGGCCGACCTTGTGAGAGAGGAAACTCCGGATGCGAAACTTAGTTCCATTTTAAACTAACTGTTCTATCTGAAACTAAGTGTTCGATACTGTGCCAGGAGAAGCGCCTGTTCTCTGAAATCTGTGGCGATGCCACTCGAAACGGTATGTGTTCGACGAAACTGAGTGGTCGACCTTGTGAGAGAGGAAACTCCAGATGCGAATCTTAGTTCCATTTTAAACTAATTGTTCTATCTGAAACTAAGTGTTCGATACTGTGCCAGGAGAAGCGCCTGTTCTCTGAAATCTGTCGCGATGCTACTCGAAGCCGTATGTGTTCGACGAATCTAAATGGCCGACCTTGTGAGAGAGGAAACTCCAGATGCGAAACTTAGTTCCATTTTAAACTAATTGTTCTATCTGAAAGTGTTCGATACTATGCCAGGAGAAGCGCCTGTTCTCTGAAATCAGTGGCGATGCTACTCGAACCCGTATGTGTTCGACGAAACTAAGTGGCCGACCTTGTGAGAGAGGAAACTTCATATGCGAAACTTAGTTCCATTTTAAATTAATTGTTCTATCTGAAACTAAGTGTTCGATACTGTGCCAGGAGAAGCGCCCGTTCTGTGAAACCTGTGGCGATACCACTCGAAACGGTATGTGTTCGACGAAACTGAGTGGTCCACCTTGTGACAGGGGAAACTCCAGACGCGAAACTTAGTGCCATTTTAAACTAATTGTTCTATCTGAAACTAAGTGTTCGATACTGTGCCAGGAGAAGCGCCCGTTCTGTGAAACCTGTGGCGATACCACTCGAAACGGTATGTGTTCGACGAAATTAAGTGGCCGACCTTGTGAGAGAGGAAACTCCAGATGCGAAACTTAGTTCCATTTTAAACTAATTGTTCTATCTGAAACTAAGTTTTCGATACTGTGCCAGGAGAAGCGCCCGTTCTGTGAAACCTGTGGCGATACCACTCGAAACGGTATGTGTTCGACGAAACTGAGTGGTCCACCTTGTGACAGAGGAAACTCCAGACGCGAAACATAGTGCCATTTTCAACTAATTGTTCTATCTGAAACTAAGTGTTCGATACTGTGCCAGGAGAAGCGCCTGTCCTCTGAAATCTGTGGCGATGCTACTCGAACCCGTATGTGTTCGACGAATCTAAATGGCCGACCTTGTGAGAGAGGAAACTCCGGATGCGGAACTCAGTTCCATTTTAAACTAATTGGTCTATCTGAAAGTGTTCGATACTGTGCCAGGAGAAGCGCCTGTTCCCTGAAATCAGTGGCGATACCAATCGAAACGGTATGTGTTCGACGAAACTGAGTGGTCGACCTTCTGAGAGAGGAAACTCCAGATGCGAATCTTAGTTCCATTTTAAACTAATTGTTCTATCTGAAACTAAGTGTTCGATACTGTGCCAGGAGAAGCGCCTGTCCTCTGAAATCTGTGGCGATGCTACTCGAACCCGTATGTGTTCGACGAATCTAAATGGCCGACCTTGTGAGAGAGGAAACTCCGGATGCGAAACTTAGTTCCATTTTAAACTAACTGTTCTATCTGAAACTAAGTGTTCGATACTGTGCCAGGAGAAGCGCCTGTTCTCTGAAATCTGTGGCGATGCCACTCGAAACGGTATGTGTTCGACGAAACTGAGTGGTCGACCTTGTGAGAGAGGAAACTCCAGATGCGAATCTTAGTTCCATTTTAAATTAATTGTTCTATCTGAAACTAAGTGTTCGATACTGTGCCAGGAGAAGCGCCTGTTCTCTGAAATCTGTCGCGATGCTACTCGAAGCCGTATGTGTTCGACGAATCTAAATGGCCGACCTTGTGAGAGAGGAAACTCCAGATGCGAAACTTAGTTCCATTTTAAACTAATTGTTCTATCTGAAAGTGTTCGATACTATGCCAGGAGAAGCGCCTGTTCTCTGAAATCAGTGGCGATGCTACTCGAACCCGTATGTGTTCGACGAAACTAAGTGGCCGACCTTGTGAGAGAGGAAACTTCATATGCGAAACTTAGTTCCATTTTAAATTAATTGTTCTATCTGAAACTAAGTGTTCGATACTGTGCCAGGAGAAGCGCCCGTTCTGTGAAACCTGTGGCGATACCACTCGAAACGGTATGTGTTCGACGAAACTGAGTGGTCCACCTTGTGACAGGGGAAACTCCAGACGCGAAACTTAGTGCCATTTTAAACTAATTGTTCTATCTGAAACTAAGTGTTCGATACTGTGCCAGGAGAAGCGCCCGTTCTGTGAAACCTGTGGCGATACCACTCGAAACGGTATGTGTTCGACGAAACTGAGTGGTCGACCTTGTGAGAGAGGAAACTCCAGACGCGAAACTTAGTGCCATTTTAAACTAATTGATCTATCTGAAACTAAGTGTTCGATACTGTGCCAGCAGAAGCGCCCGTTCTGTGAAACCTGTGGCGATGCTACTCGAACCCTTATGTGTTCGACGAATCAAAATGGTCGACCTTGTGAGAGAGGAAACTCCAGATGCGAAACTTAGTTCCACTTTAAACCAAATGTTCCATCCGAAACTAAGTGTGCGATACTGTGCCAGGAGAAGCGCCTGTTCTCTGAAATCTGTGGCGATGCCACTCGAAACCGTATGTGTTCGACGAAACTAACTGGACGACCTTGTGAGAGAGGAAACTCCAGATGCGGAACTTAGTTCCATTTTAAACTAATTGTTCTATCTGAAAGTGTTCGATACTGTGCCAGGAGAAGCGCCTGTTCTCTGAAATCAGTGACGATGTTACTCGAACCCGTATGTGTTCGACGTAACTAAATGGCCGACCTTGTGAGAGAGGAAACTCCAGATGCGGAACTTAGTTCCATTTTCAACTAATTGTTCTATCTGAATCTAAGTGTTCGATACTGTGCCAGGAGAAGCGCCTGTCCTCTGAAATCTGTGGCGATGCTACTCGAACCCGTATGTATTCGACGAATCTAAATGGCCGACCTTGTGAGAGAGGAAACTCCGGATGCGGAACTCAGTTCCATTTTAAACTAATTGGTCTATCTGAAAGTGTTCGATACTGTGCCAGGAGAAGCGCCTGTTCTCTGAAATCAGTGACGATGCCACTCGAAACCGTATGTGTTCGACGAAACTAAGTGGTCGACCTTGTTAGAGAGGAAACTCCAGATGCGAAACCTAGTCCAATTTTAAAGTAAATGTTCCATCTGAAAATATGTGTCGGATACTGTGCCAGGAGAAGCGCCTGTTCTCTGAAATCTGTGGCGATGCCACTCGAAACCGTATGTGTTCGACGAATCTAAGTGGTTGACCTTGTGAGAGAGGAAACTCCAGGTGCGGAACATAGTTCAATTTTAAACTAAATGGTCCATCTGAAACTAAGTGTTCGATTCTGTGACAGCAGAAGCGCCTGTTCTCTGAAATCTGTGGCGATGCCACTCGAAACCGTATGCGTTCGGCGAAACTAAGTGGTCGACCTTGTGAGAGAGGAAACTCCAGATGCGAATCTTAGTTCCATTTTAAACTAATTGTTCTATCTGAAACTAAGTGTTCGATATTGTGCCAGGAGAAGCGTCCGTTCTCTGAAACCTGTGGCGATACTACTCGAACCCGTATGTGTTCGACGAATCTAAATGGCCGACCTTGTGAGAGAGGAAACTCCAGATGCGGAACTTAGTTCCATTTTAAACTAATTGTTCTATCTGAAACTAAGTGTTCGATACTGTGCCAGGAGAAGCGCCTGTCCTCTGAAATCTGTGGCGATGCTACTCGAACCCGTATGTGTTCGACGAATCTAAATGGCCGACCTTGTGAGAGAGGAAACTCCAGATGCGAAACTTAGTTCCATTTTAAACTAATTGTTCTATCTGAAAGTGTTCGATACTGTGCCAGGAGAAGCGCCTGTTCTCTGAAATCAGTGACGATGTTACTCGAACCCGTATGTGTTCGACGTAACTAAATGGCCGACCTTGTGAGAGAGGAAACTCCAGATGCGGAACTTAGTTCCATTTTAAACTAATTGTTCTATCTGAAACTAAGTGTTCGATACTGTGCCAGGAGAAGCGCCTGTCCTCTGAAATCTGTGGCGATGCTACTCGAACCCGTATGTGTTCGACGAATCTAAATGGCCGACCTTGTGAGAGAGGAAACTCCAGATGCGAAACTTAGTTCCATTTTAAACTAATTGTTCTATCTGAAAGTGTTCGATACTATGCCAGGAGAAGCGCCTGTTCTCTGAAATCAGTGGCGATGCTACTCGAACCCGTATGTGTTCGACGAAACTAAGTGGTCGACCTTCTGAGAGAGGAAACTCCGGATGCGAAACTCAGTTCCATTTTAAACTAATTGGTCTATCTGAAAGTGTTCGATACTGTGCCAGGAGAAGCGCCTGTTCTCTGAAATCAGTGACGATGCTACTCGAAACCGTATGTGTTCGATGAAACTAAGTGGTCGACCTTGTTAGAGAGGAAACTCCAGATGCGAAACCTAGTCCAATTTTAAAGTAAATGTTCCATCTGAAAATAAGTGTCGAATACTGTGCCAGGAGAAGCGCCCGTTCTGTGAAACCTGTGGCGATACCACTCGAAACGGTATGTGTTCGACGAAACTTAGTGGTCGACCTTGTGAGAGATGAAACTCCAGACGCGAAATTTAGTGCCATTTTAAACTAATTGTTCTATCTGAAACTAAGTTTTCGATACTCTGCCAGTAGAAGCGCCTGCTCTCTGAAATCTGTGGCGATGCTACTCGAAACCGTATGTGTTCGACGAAACTATGTGGTCGACCTTGTGAGAGGGGAACTCCAGATGCAGAATTAGTAAAATTTTAAACTAATTGTTCTATCTGAAACTAAGTGTTCGACAGTGTGCCAGGAGAAGCGCCTGTTCTGTGAAACCTGTGGCGATACCACTCGAAACGGTATGTGTTCGACGAAACTGAGTGTTCGACATTGTGAGAGAGGAAACTCCAGACGCAAAACTTAGTGCCATTTTAAACTAATTGTTCTATCTGAAACTAAGTGTTCGATACTGTGCCAGCAGAAGCGCCTGTTCTCTGAAATCTGTGGCGATGCCACACGAAACCGTATGCGTTCGGCGAAACTAAGTGGTCGACCTTGTGAGAGAGGAAACTCCAGATGCGAAACATAGTTCAATTTTAAATTAAAAGTTCCATCTGAAACTAAATGTTCGATACTGTGCCAGGAGAAGCGCCCGTTCTGTGAAACCTGTGGCGATACCACTCGAAACGGTATGTGTTCGACGAAACTGAGTGGTCGACCTTGTGAGAGATGAAACTCCAGACGCGAAATTTAGTGCCATTTTAAACTAATTGTTCTATCTGAAACTAAGTATTCGATACTCTGCCAGTAGAAGCGCCTGCTCTCTGAAATCTGTGGCGATGCTACTCGAAACCGTATGTGTTCGACGAAACTAAGTGGTCGACCTTGTGAGAGGGGAACTCCAGATGCAAAATTAGTAAAATTTTAAACTAATTGTTCTATCTGAAACTAAGTGTTCGACAGTGTGCCAGGAGAAGCGCCCGTTCTGTGAAACCTGTGGCGATACCACTCGAAACGGTATGTGTTCGACGAAACTGAGTGTTCGACATTGTGAGAGAGGAAACTCCAGACGCAAAACTTAGTGCCATTTTAAACTAATTGTTCTATCTGAAACTAAGTGTTCGATACTGTGCCAGGAGAAGCGCCTGTTCTCTGAAATCTGTCGCGATGCTACTCGAAACCGTAAGTTTTCGACGAAACTAAGTGGTCGACCTTCTGAGAGAGGAAACTCCAGACGCGAAACTTAGTTCCATTTTAAACTAATTGTTCTACCTGAAACTATGTTTTCGATAATGTGCCAGGAGAAGCGCCCGTTCTCTGAAAACTGTGGCGATGCTACTCGAAACCGTATGTGTTCGACGAAACTAAGTGGTCGACTTTGTGAGAGAGGAAACTCCAGATGCGAAACTTACTTCCGTTTAAACTAATTGTTCTATCTGAAACTAAGTGTTCGATTCTGTGCCAGGAGAAGCGCCTGTTCTCTGAAATCAGTGGCGATGCTTCTCGAACCCGTATTTGTTCGACGTAACTAAGTGGCCGACCTTGTGAGAGAGGAAACTCCAGATGCGAAACTTAGTTCCATTTTAAACTAATTGTTCTATCTGAAACTAAGTGTTCGTTACTGTGCCAGGAGAAGCGCCTGTTCTCTGAAATCTGTGGCGATGCTACTCGCAACCGTATGTGTTCGACGAAACTAAGTGGTCGACCTTGTGGGAGAGGAATCTCCAGATGCGAAACTTAGTTCCATTTTAAACTGATTGTTCTATCTGAAACTAAGTGGTCGATACTGTGCCAGGAGAAGCGCCTGTTCTCTGAAATCTGTGGCGATGCCACTCGAAACCGTATGTGTTCGACGAAACTAAGTGGCCGACCTTGTGAGAGAGGAAACTCCAGATGCGAAACTTACTTCCATTTAAACTAATTGTTCTATCTGAAACTAAGTGTTCGATTCTGTCCCAGGAGAAGCGCCTGTTCTCTGAAATCAGTGGCGATGCTACTCGAACCCGTATGTGTTCGACGTAACTAAGTGGCCGACCTTGTGAGAGAGGAAAATCCAGATGCGAAACTTAGTTCCATTTTAAACTAATTGTTCTATCTGAAACTAAGTGGTCGATACTGTGCCAGGAGAAGCGCCTGTTCTCTGAAATCTGTGGCGATGCCACTCGAAACCGTATGTGTTCGACGAAACTAAGTGGCCGACCTTGTGAGAGAGGAAACTCCAGAAGCGAAACTTAGTTCCATTTCAAACTAATTGTTCTATCTGAAACTAAGTGTTCGATACTGTGCCAGGAGAAGCGCCTGTTCTCTGAAATCTGTCGCGATGCTACTCGAAACCGTAAGTGTTCGACGAAACTAAGTGGTCGACCTTCTGAGAGAGGAAACTCCAGACGCGAAACTTAGTTCCATTTTAAACTAATTGTTCTGCCTGAAACTAAGTGTTCGATACTGTGCCAGGAGAAGCGCCCGTTCTCTGAAATCTGTGGCGATGCTACTCGCAACCGTATGTGTTCGACGAAACTAAGTGGTCGACCTTGTGGGAGAGGAATCTCCAGATGCGAAACTTAGTTCCATTTTAAACTGATTGTTCTATCTGAAACTATGTGTTCGACACTGTGCCAGGAGAAGCGCCTGTTCTCTGAAATGTGTAGCGATGCCACTCGAAACCGTATGTGTTCGACGAAACTAAGTGGTCGACCTTGTGGGAGAGGAATCTCCAAATGCGAAACTTAGTTCCATTTTAAACTGATTGTTCTATCTGAAACTATGTGTTCGACACTGTGCCAGGAGAAGCGCCTGTTCTCTGAAATGTGTAGCGATGCCACTCGAAACCGTATGTGTTCGACGAAATTAAGTGGTTGACCTTGTGAGAGAGCATACTCCAGATGCGAAACATAGTCCATTTTAAACTAATTGTTCTGCCTGAAATAAGTGTTCGATACTGTGCCAGGAGAAGCGCCTGCTCTCTGAAAACTGTGGCGATGCTACTCGAAACCGTATGTGTTCGACGAAACTAAGTGGTCGACTTTGTGAGAGAGGAAACTCCAGATGCGAAACTTACTTCCATTTAAACTAATTGTTCTATCTGAAACTAAGTGTTCGATTCTGTGCCAGGAGAAGCGCCTGTTCTCCGAAATCAGTGGCGATGCTACTCGAACCCGTATTTGTTCGACGTAACTAAGTGGCCGACCTTGTGAGAGAGGAAACTCCAGATGCGAAACTTAGTTCCATTTTAAACTAATTGTTCTATCTGAAACTCAGTGTTCGTTACTGTGCCAGGAGAAGCGCCTGTTCTCTGAAATCTGTGGCGATGCTACTCGCAACCGTATGTGTTCGACGAAACTAAGTGGTCGACCTTGTGGGAGAGGAATCTCCAGATGCGAAATTTAGTTCCATTTTAAACTGATTGTTCTATCTGAAACTAAGTGGTCGATACTGTGCCAGGAGAAGCGCCTTTTCTCTGAAATCTGTGGCGATGCCACTCGAAACCGTATGTGTTCGACGAAACTAAGTGGCCGACCTTGTGAGAGAGGAAACTCCAGACGCGAAACTCAGTTCCATTTTAAACTAATTGTTCTACCTGAAACTATGTGTTCGATAATGTGCCAGGAGAAGCGCCCGTTCTCTGAAATCTGTGGCGATGCCACTCTAAACCGTATGTGTTCGACGAAACTAAGTGGCCGACCTTGTGAGAGAGGAAACTCCAGATGCGGAACTTAGTTCCATTTTAAACTAATTGTTCTATCTGAAACTATGTGTTCGACACTGTGCCAGGAGAAGCGCCTGTTCTCTGACATGTGTAGCGATGCCACTCGAAACCGTATGTGTTCGACGAAAATAGGTGGTTGACCTTGTGAGAGAGGATACTCCAGAAGCGAAACATAGTTCCATTTTAAACGAATTGTTCTACCTGAAACTATGTGTTCGATAATGTGCCAGCAGAAGCGCCCGTTCTCTGAAAGCTGTGGCGATGCCACTCTAAACCGTATGTGTTCGACGAAACTAAGTGGCCGACCTTGTGAGAGAGGAATCTCCAGATGCGAAACTTAGTTCCATTTTAAACTAATTGTTCTATCGGAAACTAAGTGTTCGATAGTGTGCCAGGAGAAGCGCCAGTTCTCTGAAACCTGTGGCGTTGCTACTCGAAGCCGAATGTGTTCGACGAAACTAAGTGGCCGACCTTGTGAGAGAGGAAACTCCAGACGCGAAACTCAGTTCCATTTTAAACTAATTGTTCTACCTGAAACTATGTGTTCGATAATGTGCCAGGAGAAGCGCCCGTTCTCTGAAATCTGTGGCGATGCCACTCTAAACCGTATGTGTTCGACGAAACTAAGTGGCCGACCTTGTGAGAGAGGAAACTCCAGATGCGGAACTTAGTTCCATTTTAAACTAATTGTTCTATCTGAAACTATGTGTTCGACACTGTGCCAGGAGAAGCGCCTGTTCTCTGACATGTGTAGCGATGCCACTCGAAACCGTATGTGTTCGACGAAAATAGGTGGTTGACCTTGTGAGAGAGGATACTCCAGAAGCGAAACATATTTCCATTTTAAACGAATTGTTCTACCTGAAACTATGTGTTCGATAATGTGCCAGCAGAAGCGCCCGTTCTCTGAAAGCTGTGGCGATGCCACTCTAAACCGTATGTGTTCGACGAAACTAAGTGGCCGACCTTGTGAGAGAGGAATCTCCAGATGCGAAACTTAGTTCCATTTTAAACTAATTGTTCTATCGGAAACTAAGTGTTCGATAGTGTGCCAGGAGAAGCGCCAGTTCTCTGAAACCTGTGGCGTTGCTACTCGAAGCCGAATGTGTTCGACGAAAGTAAGTGGTAGACCGTGTGAGAGAGGAAACTCCAAATGCGAAACATAGTTCCATTTTAAGCGAAGTGTTCTATCTGTAACTAAGTGTTCGATACTGTGCCAGGAGAAGCGCCTGTTCTCTGAAATCTGTGGCGATGCTACTCGAAACCGTATGTGTTCGACGAAACTAAGTGGTCGACCTTGTGAGGGAGGAAACTCCAAATGCGAAACATATTTCCATGTTAAACTAATTGTTCTCTCTGAAACTAAGTGTTCGTTACTGTGCCAGGAGAAACGCCTGTTCTCTGAAATCTGTGGCGATGCCACTCGAAACCGTATGTGTTCATCGAAACTAAGTGGTCGACCTTGTGAGAGAGGAAACTCCAGATGCGAAGCTTAGTTCCATTTTAAACTAATTGTTCTATCTGAAACTAAGTGTTCGTTACTGTGCCAGGAGAAGCGCCTGTTCTCTGAAATCTGTGGCGATGCTACTCGAAACCGTATGTGTTCGTCGAAACTAAGTGGTCGACCTTGTGAGAGAGTAATTTCCAGATGCGAAACTTAGTTCCATTTTAAACTAATTGTTCTATCTGAAACTGAGTGTTCGATACTGTGCCAGGAGAAGCGCCTGTTCTCTGAACTGTGTGGCGATGCTACTCGAAACCGTATGTGTTCGTCGAAACTAAGTGGTCGACCGTGTGAGAGAGGATGCTCCAGATGCGAAACATAGTTCCATTTTAAACTAATTGTTCTGTCTGACATAAGTGTCAGATGCTGTGCCAGGAGAAGCGCCTGCTCTCTGAAATCTGTGGCGATGCTACACAAAACCGTATGTGTTCGACGAAACTAAGTGGTCGACCTTCTAAGAGAGGAAACTCCAGAAGCAAAACATAGTTCCATTTAAAACTAATTGTTCTATCTGAAACTAAGTGTTCGATAGTGTGCCAAGTGAAGCGCCTGTTCCTGAAATCTGTGGCGATGCCACTCGAAACCGTATGTGATCGACGAAACTAAGTGGTTGTCCTTGTGAGAGAGGATACTCCAGATGCGAAATTTAGTTCCATTTTAAACTAATTGTTCGCTCTGAAACTAAGTGTTCGATACTGTGCCAGGAGAAGCGCCTGTTCCCTGAACTGTGTGGCGATGCTGCTCGAAACCGTATGTGTTCGACGAAACAAAGTTGTTGAACTGGTGAGAGAGGAAAATCCAGATGCGAAACTTAGTTCCATTTTAAACTAATTGTTCTATCTGAAACTAAGTGGTCGATACTGTGCCAGGAGAAGCGCCTGTTCTCTGAAATCTGTGGCGATGCCACTCGAAACCGTATGTGTTCGACGAAACTAAGTGGCCGACCTTGTGAGAGAGGAAACTCCAGAAGCGAAACTTAGTTCCATTTCAAACTAATTGTTCTATCTGAAACTAAGTGTTCGATACTGTGCCAGGAGAAGCGCCTGTTCTCTGAAATCTGTCGCGATGCTACTCGAAACCGTAAGTGTTCGACGAAACTAAGTGGTCGACCTTCTGAGAGAGGAAACTCCAGACGCGAAACTTAGTTCCATTTTAAACTAATTGTTCTACCTGAAACTATGTGTTCGATAGTGTGCCAGGAGAAGCGCCCGTTCTCTGAAATCTGTGGCGATGCCACTCGAAACCGTATGTGTTCGACGAAACTAAGTGGGCGACCTTGTGGGACAGGATACTCCAGATGCGAAACATAGTCCATTTTAAACTAATTGTTCTGCCTGAAACTAAGTGTTCGATACTGTGCCAGGAGAAGCGCCTGTTCTCTGAAATCTGTCGCGATGCTACTCGAAACCTTAAGTGTTCGACGAAACTAAGTGGTCGACCTTGTGGGAGAGGAAACTCCAGATGCGAAACTTAGTTCCATTTTACACTGATTGTTCTATCTGAAACTAAGTGTTCGATACTGTGCCAGGAGAAGCACCTGTTCTCTGAAATCTGTGGCGATGCCACTCGAAACCGTATGTGTTCGACGAAACTAAGTGGCCGACCTTGTGAGAGAGGAAACTCCAGAAGCGAAACTTAGTTCCATTTCAAACTAATTGTTCTATCTGAAACTAAGTGTTCGATACTGTGCCAGGAGAAGCGCCTGTTCTCTGAAATCTGTCGCGATGCTACTCGAAACCGTAAGTGTTCGACGAAACTAAGTGGTCGACCTTGTGGGAGAGGAATCTCCAGATGCGAAATTTAGTTCCATTTTAAACTGATTGTTCTATCTGAAACTAAGTGGTCGATACTGTGCCAGGAGAAGCGCCTTTTCTCTGAAATCTGTGGCGATGCCACTCGAAACCGTATGTGTTCGACGAAACTAAGTGGCCGACCTTGTGAGAGAGGAAACTCTAGATTCGAAACTTAGTTCCATTTTAAACTAATTGTTCTATCTGAAACTAAGTGTTCGATACTGTGCCAGGAGAAGCGCCTGTTCTCTGAAATCTGTCGCGATGCTACTCGAAACCTTAAGTGTTTGACGAAACTAAGTGGTCGACCTTCTGAGAGAGGAAACTCCAGACGCGAAACTCAGTTCCATTTTAAACTAATTGTTCTATCTGAAACTAAGTGTTCGGTACTGTGCCAGGAGAAGCGCCTGTTCTCTGAAATCTGTGGCGATGCCACTCGAAACCGTATGTGTTCGACGAAACTAAGTGGTCGACCTTGTGGGAGAGGAATCTCCAGATGCGAAATTTAGTTCCATTTTAAACTGATTGTTCTATCTGAAACTAAGTGGTCGATACTGTGCCAGGAGAAGCGCCTTTTCTCTGAAATCTGTGGCGATGCCACTCGAAACCGTATGTGTTCGACGAAACTAAGTGGCCGACCTTGTGAGAGAGGAAACTCTAGATTCGAAACTTAGTTCCATTTTAAACTAATTGTTCTATCTGAAACTAAGTGTTCGATACTGTGCCAGGAGAAGCGCCTGTTCTCTGAAATCTGTCGCGATGCTACTCGAAACCTTAAGTGTTTGACGAAACTAAGTGGTCGACCTTCTGAGAGAGGAAACTCCAGACGCGAAACTCAGTTCCATTTTAAACTAATTGTTCTATCTGAAACTAAGTGTTCGGTACTGTGCCAGGAGAAGCGCCTGTTCTCTGAAATCTGTGGCGATGCCACTCGAAACCGTATGTGTTCGACGAAACTAAGTGGTCGACCTTGTGGGAGAGGATAATCCAGATGCGAAACAGTGTTCCATTTAAACTAATTGTTCTGTCTGAAGTAAGTGTTCGATACCGTGCCAGGAGAAGCGCCTGTTCTCTGAAATCTGTGGCGATGCTACTCGAAACCGCATGTGTTCGTCGAAACTAAGTGGTCGACCTTGTGAGAGAGGAAACTCCAGATGCGAAACTTAGTTCCATTTTAAACTAATTGTTCTCTCTGAAACTAAGTGTTCGATACTGTGCCAGGAGAAGCGCCTGTTCCCTGAACTGTGTGGCGATGCCGCTCGAAACCGTATGTGTTCGACGAAACTAAGTTGTTGATCTTGTGAGAGAGGAAACTCCAGATGAGAAACTTAGTTCCATTTTAAACCAAATGTTCCATCTGAAACTAAGTGTTCGATACTGTGCCAGGATGAGCGCCTGCTCTCTGAAATCTGTGGCGATGCCACTCGAAACCGTATGTGTTCGACGAACCTAAGTGGCCGACCTTGTGCGAGAGGAAACTTCAGATGCGAAACTCAGTTCCATTTTAAACCAAATGATCCATCTGAAACTAAGTGTTCGATACTGTGCCAGGAGAAGCGCCTGTTCTCTGAAATCAGTGGCGATGCTACTCGAAACCGTATGTGTTTGACGAAACTAAGTGGTCCACTTTGTGAGAGAGAAAACTCCAGAAGTGAAACTTAGTTTCATTTAAAGCTAACTGTTCTATCTGAAACTAAGTGTTCGATACTGTGCCAGGAGAAGCGCCTGTTCTCTGAAATCTGTGGCGATGCTACTCGAAAACGTATGTGTTCGACGAAACTAAGTGTTCGATACTGTGCCAGGAGAAGCGCCTGTTCTCTGAAATCTGTGGCGATGCTACTCAAAACCGTATGTGTTCGACGAAACTAAGTGGTCGACCTTCTGAGAGAGGAAACTCCAGATGCGAAATATAGTTCAATTTTAAATTAAATGTTCCATCTGAAACTAAGTGTTCGATACTGTACCAGGAGAAGCGCCTCTTCTCTGAAATCTGTGGCGATGCCACTCGAAACCGTATGTGTTCGACGAAACTAAGTGGCCGACCTTGTGAGAGAGGAAACTTCAGATGCGAAACTTATTTCCATTTAAAACTAATTGTTCCATCTGAAACTAAGTGTTCGATACTGTGCCAGGAGAAGCGCCTGTTCTCTGAAATCTGTGGCGATGCTACTCGAAACCGTATGTGTTCGACGAAACTAAGTGGTCGACCTTTTGAGAGAGGAAACTCCAGATGCGAAACTTAGTTACATTTTAAACTAATTGTTCTATCTGAAACTAAGTGTTCGATACTGTGCCAGGAGAAGCGCCTGTTCTCTGAAATCTGTGGCTATGCTACTCGAAACCGTATCTGTTCGACGAATCTAAATGGTCGACCTTGTGAGAGAGGAAACTCCAGATGCGAATCTTATTTCCATTTTAAACTAATTGTTCTATCTGAAACTAAGTGTTCGATACTGTGTCAGCAGAAGCGCCTGTTCTCTGAAATCTGTGGCGATGCCACTCGAAACCGTATGCGTTCGGCGAAACTAAGTGGTCGACCTTGTGAGAGAGGAAACTCCACATGCGAAACATAGTTCCATTTTAAACTAATTGTTCTATCTGAACCTAAGTGTTCGATACTGTGCCAGGAGAAACGCCTGTTCTCTGAAATCTGTGGCGATGCCACTCGAAACCGTATGTGTTCGACGAAAATAAGTGGCCGACCTTGTGAGAGAGGAAACTCCAGACGTGAAATTAGGGCCATTTTAAACTAAATGTTCTATCTGAAACAAAGTGTTCGATACTGTGCCAGGAGAAGTGCCTGTTCTCTGAAATCAGTGGCGATGCTACTCGAAACCGTATGTGTTCGACGAAACTAAGTGGTAGACCTTGTGAGAGAGGAAACTCCAGATGCGAAGCTTAGTTCCATTTTAAACGAATTGTTCTATCTGATGCTAAGTGTTCGATACTGTGCCAGGAGAAGCGCCTGTTCTCTTAAATCAGTGGCGATGCCACTCGAAACCGTATGTGTTCGACGAAACTAAGTTGTCGACCTTGTGAGAGAAGAAACTTTGGATGCGAATCTCAGTTCCATTCTAAACTAATCGTTCTATCTGAAACTAAGTGTTCGATACTGTGCCAGGAGAAGCGCCTGTTCTCTGAAATCTGTGGCGATGCTACTCGACACCGTATGTGTTCGACGAAACTAAGTGGTCGATCTTGTGAGAGAGGAAATTCCAGATGCGAAACTTAGTTCCATTTTAACCCAAATGTTACATCTGAAACTAAGTGTTCGTCAATCTGCCAGTAGAAGCGCCTGTTCTCTGAAACCTGTGGCGTTGCTACTCGAAACCGTATGTGTTCGACGAACCTAAATGGTCGACCTTCTGAGAGAGGAAACTCCGGATGCGAAACTTAGTTCCATTTTGAACTAATTGTTCTATCTGAAGCTAAGTGTTCGATACTGTGCCAGGAGAAGCGCCTGTTCTCTGAAATCTGTGGCGATGCCACTCGAAACCGTATGTGTTCGACGATACTAAGTGGCCGGCCTTGTGAGAGAGGAAACTCCAGATGCGAAACATAGTTCCATTTTAAACTAATTGTTCTATCTGAAACTATGTGTTCGATACTGTGCCAGGAGAAGCGCCTGTTCTCTGAAATCTGTGGCGATGCCACTCGAAACGGTATATTATCGACGAAACTAAGTGGTCGACCTTGTGAGAGAGAAAACTCCAGGCGCGAAACTTAGTGCCCTTTTAAACTAGTTGTTCTATCTGCAACTAAGTGTTCGATACTGTGCCAGCAGAAGCGCCTGTTCCCTGAAATCTGTGGCAATGCCACTCGAAACCGTATGTGTTCGACGAAATTAAGTGGTCGCCTTGTGAGACAGGAAACTCCAGATGCGAAACATAGTTCAATTTTAAACTAAATGTTCCATCTGAAACTAGGTGTTCGATACTGTGCCAGCAGAAGCGCCTGTTCTCTGAAATCTGTGGCGATGCCACTCGAAACCGTATGCGTTCGGCGAAACTAAGTGGTCGACCTTGTGAGAGAGGAAACTCCAGATGCGAAGCATAGTTCAATTTTAAACTAAATGTTCCATCTGAAACTAAGTGTTCGATACTGTGCCAGGGGAAGCGCCCGTTTTGTGATATCTGCGGCGAGGCCACTCGAAACCGTATGTGTTCGTCGAAACTAAGTGGTCGACCTTGTGAGAGAGTAAACTCCAGGTGCGAAACTTAGTACCATTTTAAATTAATTGTTCTATCTGAAATTAAATGTTCGATACTGTCCCAGGAGAAGCGCCCGTTCTGTGAATCCTGTGGCGATAACACTACAAACGGTGTGTGTTCGAGGAATCTGAGTGGTCGACCTTGTGAGAGTGGAAACTCTAGACGTGAAACTTAGTGCCATTTTAAACTAATAGTTCCATCTGAAACTAAGTGTTCGATACTGTGCCAGCAGAAGCGCCTGTTCTCTGAAATTTGTGGCGATGCCACTCGAAACCGTATGCGTTCGGCGAAACTAAGTGGTCGACCTAGTGAGAGAGGAAACTCCAGATGCGAAACATAGTTCAATTTTAAACTAAATATTCCATCTGAAACTAAGTGTTCGATACTGTGCCAGGAGAAGCCCCTGCTCTCTGAAATCAGTGGCGATGCTACTCGAAACCGTATGTGTTCGACGAAGCTAAGTGGCCCACATTGTGAGAGGGGAAACACCAAATGCGAAACATAGTTCCATTTTAAACTAAGTGTTCTATCTGTAACTATGTGTTCGATACTGCGCCAGGAGGAGGGCCTGTTCTCTGAAATCGGTGGCGATACTACTCGAAAACGTATGTGTTCGACGAAACTAAGTGGTCGACCTTGTGAGAGAGGAAACTCCAGATGCGAAGCTTAGTTCCATTTTAAACGAATTGTTCTATCTGATGCTAAGTGTTCGATACTGTGCCAGGAGAAGCGCCTGTTCTCTTAAATCAGTGGCGATGCCACTCGAAACCGTATGTGTTCGACGAAACTAAGTGGTCGACCTTGTGAGAGAAGAAACTCTGGATGCGAAACTTGGTTCCATTTTAAACTAATTGTTCTATCTGATACTAAGTGGTCGATACTGTGCCAGGAGAAACTCCTGTTCTGCGAAATCGGTGGCGATACTACTCGAAACCGTATGTGTTCGATGAAACTAAGTGGTCGACCTAGTGAGAGAGGAAACTCCAGATGCGAAACATAGTTCAATTTTAAACTAAATATTCCATCTGAAACTAAGTGTTCGATACTGTTCCAGGAGAAGCCCCTGCTCTCTGAAATCAGTGGCGATGCTACTCGAAACCGTATGTGTTCGACGAAGCTAAGTGGCCCACATTGTGAGAGGGGAAACACCAAATGCGAAACATAGTTCCATTTTATACTAAGTGTTCTATCTGTAACTATGTGTTCGATACTGCGCCAGGAGAAGGGCCTGTTCTCTGAAATCGGTGGCGATACTACTCGAAAACGTATGTGTTCGACGAAACTAAGTGGTCGACCTTGTGAGAGAGGAAACTCCAGATGCGAAGCTTAGTTCCATTTTAAACGAATTGTTCTATCTGATGCTAAGTGTTCGATACTGTGCCAGGAGAAGCGCCTGTTCTCTTAAATCAGTGGCGATGCCACTCGAAACCGTATGTGTTCGACGAAACTAAGTGGTCGACCTTGTGAGAGAAGAAACTCTGGATGCGAAACTTGGTTCCATTTTAAACTAATTGTTCTATCTGATACTAAGTGGTCGATACTGTGCCAGGAGAAACTCCTGTTCTGCGAAATCGGTGGCGATACTACTCGAAACCGTATGTGTTCGATGAAACTAAGTGGTCGACCATGTGTGAGAAGAATCTCCAGATGCGAAACTTAGTTCCATTTTAAACAAATCGTTCTATCTGAAACTAAGTGGTCGATACAGTGCCAGGAGGCGCGCCTGTTCTCTGAAATCTGTGGCGATGCAACTCGAAACCGTATGCGTTCGGCGAAACTAAGTGGTCGACCTTGTGAGAGAGGAAACTCCAGATGCGAAGCTTAGTTCCATTTTAAACGAATTGTTCCATCTGATGCTAAGTGTTCGATACTGTGCCAGGAGAAGCGCCTGTTCTCTTAAATCAGTGGCGATGCCACTCGAAACCGTATGTGTTCGACGAAACTAAGTTGTCGACCTTGTGAGAGAAGAAACTTTGGATGCGAAACTCAGTTCCATTCTAAACTAATCGTTCTATCTGAAACTAAGTGTTCGATACTGTGCCAGGAGAAGCGCCTGTTCTCTGAAATCTGTGGCGATGCTACTCGACACCGTATGTGTTCGACGAAACTAAGTCGTCGATCTTGTGAGAGAGGAAATTCCAGATGCGAAACTTAGTTCCATTTTAAACCAAATGTTCCATCTGAAACTAAGTGTTCGTTAATCTGCCAGTAGAAGCGCCTGTTCTCTGAAACCTGTGGCGTTGCTACTCGAAACCGTATGTTTTCGACGAAACTAAGTTGTCGACCTTGTGAGAGAAGAAACTTTGGATGCGAAACTCAGTTCCACTCTAAACTAATCGTTCTATCTGAAACTAAGTGTTCGATACTGTGCCAGGAGAAGCGCCTGTTCTCTGAAATCTGTGGCGATGCCACTCGAAACCGTATGTGTTCGACGATACTAAGTGGCCGACCTTGTGAGAGAGGAAACTCCAGATGCGAAACATAGTTCCATTTTAAACTAATTGTTCTATCTGAAACTATGTGTTCGATACTGTGCGAGGAGAAGCGCCTGTTCCCTGAAATCTGTGGCAATGCCACTCGAAACCGTATGTGTTCGACGAAATTAAGTGGTCGCCTTGTGAGGGAAGAAATTCCAGATGCGAATCATAGTTCCATTTTAAACTAATTGTTCTATCTGAAGCTAAGTGTTCGATACTGTGCCAGGAGAAGCGCCTGTTCTCTGAAATCTGTGGCGATGCCACTCGAAACCGTATGTGTTCGACGATACTAAGTGGCCGACCTTGTGAGAGAGGAAACTCCAGATGCGAAACATAGTTCCATTTTAAACTAATTGTTCTATCTGAAACTATGTGTTTGATACTGTGCCAGGAGAAGCGCCTGTTCTCTGAAATCTGTGGCGATGCCACTCGAAACGGTATATTATCGACGAAACTAAGTGGTCGACCTTGTGAGAGAGAAAACTCCAGGCGCGAAACTTAGTGCCCTTTTAAACTAGTTGTTCTATCTGCAACTAAGTGTTCGATACTGTGCCAGCAGAAGCGCCTGTTCCCTGAAATCTGTGGCAATGCCACTCGAAACCGTATGTGTTCGACGAAATTAAGTGGTCGCCTTGTGAGGGAAGAAATTCCAGATGCGAATCATAGTTCCATTTTAAACTAATTGTTCTATCTGAAAGTGTTCGATACTGTGCCAGGAGATGCGCCTGTTCTCTGAAATCGGTGGCGATGCTACTCGAAACCGTATGTGTTCGACTAAACTAAGTGGTCGACCTTGTGAGAGAGGAAACTCCAGATGCGAAACTTAGTTCCATTTAAAACTAATTGTTGTATCTGAAACTTAGTGTTTGATACTGTGCCGGGAGAAGCGCCTGTTCCCTGAAATCAGTGGCGATGCCACTCGAAACCGTATGTGTTCGACGAAACTAAGTGGTCGACCTTGTGAGAGAGGAAACTCCAGAAGCGAAGCTTAGTTCCATTTTAAACGAATTGTTCTATCTGATGCTAAGTGTTCGATACTGTGCCAGGAGAAGCGCCTGTTCTCTTAAGTCAGTGGCGATGCCACTCGAAACCGTATGTGTTCGACGAAACTAAGTTGTCGACCTTGTGAGAGAAGAAACTCTGGAGGCGAAACTCAGTTCCATTTTAAACTAATCGTTCTATCTGAAACTAAGTGTTCGATACTGTGCCAGGAGAAGCGCCTGTCCTCTGAAATCTGTGGCGATGCTACTCGACACCGTATGTGTTCGACGAAACTAAGTGGTCGAACTTGTGAGAGAGGAAACTCCAAATGCGAAACATAGTTCAATTTTAAACTAAATGTTCCATCTGAAACTAAGTGTTCGATACTGTGCCAGGAGAAGCGCCTGCTCTCTGAAATCAGTGGCGATGCTACTCGAAACCGTATGTGTTCGACGAAACTAAGTGGCCCACATTGTGAGAGAGGAAACTCCAGACGCAAAACATAGTGCCATTTTAAACTAATTGTTCTATCTGAAACTAAGTGTTCGATACTGTGCCAGCAGAAGCGCCTGTTCTCTGAAATCTGTGGTGATGCCACTCCAAACCGTATGCGTTCGGCGAAACTAAGTGGTCCACCTTGTGAGACAGGAAACTCCAGATGCGAAACATAGTTCAATTTTAAACTAAATGTTCCATCTGAAACTAGGTGTTCGATACTGTGCCAGCAGAAGCGCCTGTTCTCTGAAATCTGTGGCGATGCCACTCGAAACCGTATGCGTTCGGCGAAACTAAGTGGTCGACCTAGTGAGAGAGGAAACTCCAGATGCGAAACATAGTTCAATTTTAAACTAAATGTTCCATCTGAAACTAAGTGTTCGATACTGTGCCAGGAGAAGCGCCTGCTCTCTGATATCAGTGGCGATGCTACTCGAAACCGTATGTGTTCGACGAAGCTAAGTGGCCCACATTGTGAGAGGCGAAACACCAAATGCGAAACATAGTTCCATTTTAAACTAATTGTTCTATCTGTAACTATGTGTTCGATACTGCGCCAGGAGAAGGGCCTGTTCTCTGAAATCGGTGGCGATACTACTCGAAAACGTATGTGTTCGACGAAACTAAGTGGTCGACCTTGTGAGAGAGGAAACTCCAGATGCGAAGCTTAGTTCCATTTTAAACGAATTGTTCTATCTGATGCTAAGTGTTCGATACTGTGCCAGGAGAAGCGCCTGTTCTCTTAAATCAGTGGCGATGCCACTTGAAACCGTATGTGTTCGACGAAACTAAGTGGTCGACCTTGTGAGAGAAGAAACTCTGGATGCGAAACTTGGTTCCATTTTAAACTAATTGTTCTATCTGATACTAAGTGGTCGATACTGTGCCAGGAGAAACTCCTGTTCTGCGAAATCTGTGGCGATACTACTCGAAACCGTATGTGTTCGATGAAACTAAGTGGTCGACCATGTGTGAGAAGAATCTCCAGATGCGAAACTTAGTTCCATTTTAAACTAATCGTTCTATCTGAAACTAAGTGTTCGATACAGTGCCAGGAGAAGCGCCTGTTCCCTGAAATCTGTGGCAATGCCACTCGAAACCGTATGTGTTCGACGAAATTAAGTGGTCGCCTTGTGAGGGAAGAAATTCCAGATGCGAATCATAGTTCCATTTTAAACTAAGTGTTCTATCTGTAACTATGTGTTCGATACTGCGCCAGGAGGAGGGCCTGTTCTCTGAAATCGGTGGCGATACTACTCGAAAACGTATGTGTTCGACGAAACTAAGTGGTCGACCTTGTGAGAGAGGAAACTCCAGATGCGAAGCTTAGTTCCATTTTAAACGAATTGTTCTATCTGATGCTAAGTGTTCGATACTGTGCCAGGAGAAGCGCCTGTTCTCTTAAATCAGTGGCGATGCCACTCGAAACCGTATGTGTTCGACGAAACTAAGTGGTCGACCTTGTGAGAGAAGAAACTCTGGATGCGAAACTTGGTTCCATTTTAAACTAATTGTTCTATCTGATACTAAGTGGTCGATACTGTGCCAGGAGAAACTCCTGTTCTGCGAAATCGGTGGCGATACTACTCGAAACCGTATGTGTTCGATGAAACTAAGTGGTCGACCTAGTGAGAGAGGAAACTCCAGATGCGAAACATAGTTCAATTTTAAACTAAATATTCCATCTGAAACTAAGTGTTCGATACTGTGCCAGGAGAAGCCCCTGCTCTCTGAAATCAGTGGCGATGCTACTCGAAACCGTATGTGTTCGACGAAGCTAAGTGGCCCACATTGTGAGAGGGGAAACACCAATTGCGAAACATAGTTCCATTTTAAACTAAGTGTTCTATCTGTAACTATGTGTTCGATACTGCGCCAGGAGAAGGGCCTGTTCTCTGAAATCGGTGGCGATACTACTCGAAAACGTATGTGTTCGACGAAACTAAGTGGTCGACCTTGTGAGAGAGGAAACTCCAGATGCGAAGCTTAGTTCCATTTTAAACGAATTGTTCAATCTGATGCTAAGTGTTCGATACTGTGCCAGGAGAAGCGCCTGTTCTCTTAAATCAGTGGCGATGCCACTCGAAACCGTATGTGTTCGACGAAACTAAGTGGTCGACCTTGTGAGAGAAGAAACTCTGGATGCGAAACTTGGTTCCATTTTAAACTAATTGTTCTATCTGATACTAAGTGGTCGATACTGTGCCAGGAGAAACTCCTGTTCTGCGAAATCGGTGGCGATACTACTCGAAACCGTATGTGTTCGATGAAACTAAGTGGTCGACCATGTGTGAGAAGAATCTCCAGATGCGAAACTTAGTTCCATTTTAAACAAATCGTTCTATCTGAAACTAAGTGGTCGATACAGTGCCAGGAGGCGCGCCTGTTCTCTGAAATCTGTGGCGATGCAACTCGAAACCGTATGCGTTCGGCGAAACTAAGTGGTCGACCTTGTGAGAGAGAAACTTCAGATGCGAAACTTAGTTCAATTTTAAACTAATTGTTCCATCTGATACTAAGTGTTCGATACTGTGCCAGGAGAAGCGCCTGTTCTCTGAAATCTGTGGCGATGCCACTCGAAACCGTATGTGTTCGACGAAACTGAGTGGTCGCCTTGTGAAAGGGGAAACTCTACATGCGAAAATAAGCTCCATTTAGAACTAATTGTTCCATCTGAAACTAAGTGTTCGATACTGTGCGCCAGGAGAAGCGCCTGTTCTCTGAAATCTGTGGCGATACCACTCGAAACCGTATGTGTTCGACGAAACTAAGTGGCCGACATTGTGAGGGAGGATACACCAAATGCGGAACATAGTTGCATTTTAAACTAATTGTTCTGCCTGAAACTAAGTGTTCGATACTGGGCCAGGGGAAGCGCCTGTACTCTGAAAACTGTGGCGATGATACTCGAAACCGTATGTGTTCGACGAATCTAAATGGTCGACCTTGTTAGAGAGGAAACTCCGGATGCGGAACTTAGTTTCATTTTAAACTAATTGTTCTATCTGAAAGTGTTCGATACTGTGCCAGGAGAAGCGCCTGTTCTCTGATATCTGTGGCGATGCTACTCGAAACCGTATGTATTCGACGAAACTAAGTAGTCGACATTGTGAGAGAGGAATCTCCACATGCGAAACTTAGTTCCATTTTAAACTAATTGTTCTATCTGAAACTAAGTGTTCGGTACTGTGCCAGGCGAAGCGCCTGTTCTCTGAAATCTGTGACGATGCTACTCGAAACCGTATGTGTTCGACGAAACTAAGTGGCCGACCTTGTGAGAGAGGAAACTATAGATGAGAGACTTAGTTCCATTTTAAACTAATTGTTCTATCTGAAACTATGTGTTCGATACTGTGCCAGGAGAAGCGCCTGTTCTCGGAAATCTGTGGCGATGATACTCCAAATCGTATGTGTTCGACGAATCTAAATGGTCGACCTTGTGAGAGAGGAAACTCCAGATGCGAAACTTAGTTCCAATTTAAAGTAATTGTTCTTTATGAAAGTGTTTGATACTGTGCCAGGAGAAGCGCCTGTTCTCTGATATCTGTGGCGATGCCACTCGAAACCGTATGTATTCGACGAAACTAAGTAGTCGACATTGTGAGA
Organism: Nysson spinosus; assembly: GCA_910591585.2. Taxonomy (NCBI): domain Eukaryota; kingdom Metazoa; phylum Arthropoda; class Insecta; order Hymenoptera; family Crabronidae; genus Nysson; species Nysson spinosus. The sequence goes on along the minus strand of CAJUYC020000090.1, from coordinate 2,192,030 downwards.
GAGGAATCTCCACATGCGAAACTTAGTTCCATTTTAAACTAATTGTTCTATCTGAAACTAAGTGTTCGGTACTGTGCCAGGCGAAGCGCCTGTTCTCTGAAATCTGTGACGATGCTACTCGAAACCGTATGTGTTCGACGAATCTAAATTGTCGACCTTGTTAGAGAGGAAACTCCAGATGCGGAACTTAGTTTCATTTTAAACTAATTGTTCTATCTGAAAGTGTTCGATACTGTGCCACGAGAAGCGCCTGTTCTCTGAAATCTGTGGCGATGCCATTCGGAACCGTATGTGTTCGACGAAACTAAGTGGCCGACCTTGTGACAGAGGAAACTCCAGATGCGAAACTTAGTACCAATTTAAACTAATTGTTCTTTATGAAAGTGTTTGATACTGTGCCAGGAGAAGCGCCTGTTCTCTGAAATCTGTGGCGATGCTACTCGAAACCGCATGTGTTCAACGAATCTAAATGGTCGACCTTGTGAGAGAGGAAACTCCAAATGCGAAACTTAGTTCCATTTTAAAATAATTGTTCTATATGATATTAAGTGTTCGATACTGTGCCAGGAGAAGCGATCGTTCTCTGAAATCTGTGGCGATGCTACTCGAAACCGTATGTGTTCGTCGAAACTAAGCGGTCGACCTTGTGAGAGAGGAAACTCCAGATGCGAAACTTAGTTCCATTTTAAACTAATTGTTCTATCTGAAACTAAGTGTTCGATACTGTACCAGGAGAAGCGCCTGTTCTCTGAAATCTGTGGCGATGCTACTCGAAACCGTATGTGTTCGACGAAACCAAGTGGTCGACCTTGTGAGAGAGGAAACTCCAGATGCGAAACTTAGTTCCATTTTAAACTAATCGTTCTATCTGAAACTAAGTGTTCGATACTGTGCCCGGAGAAGCGCCTGTTCTCTGAAATTTGTGGCGATACCACTCGAAACCGTATGTGTTCTACGAAACTAAGTGGTCGACCTTGTGAGAGAGGAAACTCCAGATGCGAAACTTAGTTCCATTTTAAACTAATTGTTCTATCTGAAACTAAGTAATCTGTACTGTGCGAGGAGAAGCGCCTGTTCTCTGAAATCTGTGGCGATGTCACTCGAAACCGTATGTGTTCGACGAAACTAAGTGGTCGAACTTGTGAGAGAGAAACTTCAGATGCGAAACTTAGTTCAATTTTAAACTAATTGTTCCATCTGATACTAAGTGTTCGATACTGTGCCAGGAGAAGCGCCTGTTCTCTGAAATCTGTGGCGATGCCACTCGAAACCGTATGTGTTCGACGAAACTGAGTGGTCGCCTTGTGAAAGGGGAAACTCTACATGCGAAAATAAGCTCCATTTAGAACTAATTGTTCCATCTGAAACTAAGTGTTCGATACTGTGCGCCAGGAGAAGCGCCTGTTCTCTGAAATCTGTGGCGATACCACTCGAAACCGTATGTGTTCGACGAAACTAAGTGGCCGACATTGTGAGGGAGGATACACCAAATGCGGAACATAGTTGCATTTTAAACTAATTGTTCTGCCTGAAACTAAGTGTTCGATACTGGGCCAGGGGAAGCGCCTGTACTCTGAAAACTGTGGCGATGATACTCGAAACCGTATGTGTTCGACGAATCTAAATGGTCGACCTTGTTAGAGAGGAAACTCCGGATGCGGAACTTAGTTTCATTTTAAACTAATTGTTCTATCTGAAAGTGTTCGATACTGTGCCAGGAGAAGCGCCTGTTCTCTGATATCTGTGGCGATGCTACTCGAAACCGTATGTATTCGACGAAACTAAGTAGTCGACATTGTGAGAGAGGAATCTCCACATGCGAAACTTAGTTCCATTTTAAACTAATTGTTCTATCTGAAACTAAGTGTTCGGTACTGTGCCAGGCGAAGCGCCTGTTCTCTGAAATCTGTGACGATGCTACTCGAAACCGTATGTGTTCGACGAAACTAAGTGGCCGACCTTGTGAGAGAGGAAACTATAGATGAGAGACTTAGTTCCATTTTAAACTAATTGTTCTATCTGAAACTATGTGTTCGATACTGTGCCAGGAGAAGCGCCTGTTCTCGGAAATCTGTGGCGATGATACTCCAAATCGTATGTGTTCGACGAATCTAAATGGTCGACCTTGTGAGAGAGGAAACTCCAGATGCGAAACTTAGTTCCATTTTAATCTTATTGTTCTATCTTAAACTAAGAGTTCGATAAGGTGCCAGGAGAAGCGCCTTTTCTCTGATCTGTGTGGCGATGACGCTCGGAACCGTATGTGTTCGACGAAACTAAGTGGTTGACCTTGTGAGAGAGGATACTCCAGATGCGAAACATAGTTCCATTTTAAACTAATTGTTCTGCCTGAAACTAAGTGTTCGATACTGGGCCAGGGGAAGCGCCTGTACTCTGAAAACTGTGGCGATGATACTCGAAACCGTATGTGTTCGACGAATCTAAATTGTCGACCTTGTTAGAGAGGAAACTCCAGATGCGGAACTTAGTTTCATTTTAAACAAATTGTTCTATCTGAAAGTGTTCGATACTGTGCCACGAGAAGCGCCTGTTCTCTGAAATCTGTGGCGATGCCATTCGGAACCGTATGTGTTCGACGAAACTAAGTGGCCGACCTTGTGACAGAGGAAACTCCAGATGCGAAACTTAGTACCAATTTAAACTAATTGTTCTTTATGAAAGTGTTTGATACTGTGCCAGGAGAAGCGCCTGTTCTCTGAAATCTGTGGCGATGCTACTCGAAACCGCATGTGTTCAACGAATCTAAATGGTCGACCTTGTGAGAGAGGAAACTCCAAATGCGAAACTTAGTTCCATTTTAAAATAATTGTTCTATATGATATTAAGTGTTCGATACTGTGCCAGGAGAAGCGATCGTTCTCTGAAATCTGTGGCGATGCTACTCGAAACCGTATGTGTTCGTCGAAACTAAGCGGTCGACCTTGTGAGAGAGGAAACTCCAGATGCGAAAATTAGTTCCATTTTAAACTAATTGTTCTATCTGAAACTAAGTGTTCGATACTGTACCAGGAGAAGCGCCTGTTCTCTGAAATCTGTGGCGATGCTACTCGAAACCGTATGTGTTCGACGAAACCAAGTGGTCGACCTTGTGAGAGAGGAAACTCCAGATGCGAAACTTAGTTCCATTTTAAACTAATCGTTCTATCTGAAACTAAGTGTTCGATACTGTGCCCGGAGAAGCGCCTGTTCTCTGAAATTTGTGGCGATACCACTCGAAACCGTATGTGTTCTACGAAACTAAGTGGTCGACCTTGTGAGAGAGGAAACTCCAGATGCGAAACTTAGTTCCATTTTAAACTAATTGTTCTATCTGAAACTAAGTAATCTGTACTGTGCGAGGAGAAGCGCCTGTTCTCTGAAATCTGTGGCGATGTCACTCGAAACCGTATGTGTTCGACGAAACTAAGTGGTCGAACTTGTGAGAGAGAAACTTCAGATGCGAAACTTAGTTCAATTTTAAACTAATTGTTCCATCTGATACTAAGCGTTCGATACTGTGCCAGGAGAAGCGCCTGTTCTCTGAAATCTGTGGCGATGCCACTCGAAACCGTATGTGTTCGACGAAACTGAGTGGTCGCCTTGTGAAAGGGGAAACTCTACATGCGAAAATAAGCTCCATTTAGAACTAATTGTTCCATCTGAAACTAAGTGTTCGATACTGTGCGCCAGGAGAAGCGCCTGTTCTCTGAAATCTGTGGCGATACCACTCGAAACCGTATGTGTTCGACGAAACTAAGTGGCCGACATTGTGAGGGAGGATACACCAAATGCGGAACATAGTTGCATTTTAAACTAATTGTTCTATCTGAATCTATGTGTTCGATACTGTGCCAGGAGAAGCGCCTGTCCCCTGAAATCGGTGGCAATGCCACTCGAAACCGTATGTGTTCGACGAAACTAAGTGGTCGAACTTGTGAGAGAGAAACTTCAGATGCGAAACTTAGTTCAATTTTAAACTAATTGTTCCATCTGATACTAAGTGTTCGATACTGTGCCAGGAGAAGCGCCTGTTCTCTGAAATCTGTGGCGATGCCACTCGAAACCGTATGTGTTCGACGAAACTGAGTGGTCGCCTTGTGAAAGGGGAAACTCTACATGCGAAAATAAGCTCCATTTAGAACTAATTGTTCCATCTGAAACTAAGTGTTCGATACTGTGCGCCAGGAGAAGCGCCTGTTCTCTGAAATCTGTGGCGATACCACTCGAAACCGTATGTGTTCGACGAAACTAAGTGGCCGACATTGTGAGGGAGGATACACCAAATGCGGAACATAGTTGCATTTTAAACTAATTGTTCTATCTGAATCTATGTGTTCGATACTGTGCCAGGAGAAGCGCCTGTTCCCTGAAATCTGTGGCAATGCCACTCGAAACCGTATGTGTTCGACGAGACTAAGTGGTCGACCTTGTGAGAGAGGAAACTCCAAATGCGAAACATATTTCCATTTTAAACTAATTGTTCTATCGGAAACTCAGTGTTCGATACTGTGCCAGGAGAAACTCCCGTTCTGCGAAATCTGTGGCGATACTACTCGAAACCGTATGTGTTCGACGAAACTAAGTGGTCGACCTTGTGGGAGAGGAAACTCCAGATGCGAAACATAGTTTCATTTTAAACTGATTGTTCTATCTGAAACTAAGTGTTCGTTACTGTGCCAGGAGAAGCGCCAGTTCTCTGAAATCTGTGGCGATACCACTCGAAACCGTATGTGTTCGACGAAACTAAGTGGATGAAGTTGTGAGAGAGGATACTCCACATGCGAAACATAGTTCCATTTTAAACTAATTGTTCTGTCTGAAATAAGTGGTCGATACTGCGCCAGGAGAAGCGCCTGTTTTCTGAAATCTGTGGCGATGCTACTCGAAACCCTATGTGTTCGACGAAACTAAGTGGTCGACCTTGTGAGAGAGGAAACTCCAGAAGTGAAATTTAGTTTCATTTAAAACTAACTGTTCTATCTGAAACTAAGTGTTCGATAATGTGCCAGGAGATGCGCCAGTTCTCTGAAATCTGTGGCGATACCACTCGAAACCGTATGTGTTTGACGAAACTAAGTGGTCCACCTTCTGAGAGAGGAAACTCAAAATGCGAAACACAGTCCAATTTTAAACTAAATTTTCGATACTGTGCCAGGAGAAGCGCCTGTTCTGCGAAATCTGTGGCGATACAACTCGAAACCGTATGTGTTCGACGAAAGTAAGTGGTAGACCGTGTGAGAGAGGAAACTCCAGATGCGAAAATTAGTTCCATTTTAAACTTATTGTTCTATCTAAAACTAAGTTTTCGATACTGTGCCAGGAGAAGCGCCTGCTCTCTGAAATCTGTGGCGATGCTACTCGAAACCGTATGTGTTCGACGAAACTAAGTGGTCGTTCTTGTGAGAGAGGATACTCCAGATGCGAAACATAGTTCCATTTTAAACTAATTGTTCGGTCTGACATAAGTGTTCGATACTGTGCCTGGAGAAGCGCCTGCTCTCTGAAATCTGTGGCGATGCTACTCGAAACCCTATGTGTTCGACGAAACTAAGTGGTCGACCTTGTGACAGAGGAAACTCCAGAAGTTAAATTTAGTTTCATTTAAAACTAACTGTTCGATCTGAAACTAAGTGTTCGATACTGTGCCAGGAGAAGCGCATGTACTCTGAAATCTGTGGCGATGCTACTCGAAACCGTATGTGGGCGACGAAACTAAGTGGTCCACCTTGTGAGAGAGGAAACTCCAGATGCGGAGCATAGTTCCATTTTAAACTAATTGTTCTATCTGATACTAAGTGTTCTGGTGAAACCTGAAATTAATTCAAGCATTCGTAGGTAATACCGTCAGAGGGCACGCTCTCTTCCGGTCTCTCTCTCTCTTGTTCTTGTAAGGAAGTCGCGCGTATGGTGAGTTCACCCAGAAAGATTAAAATAATATAAAATAATATAAAATGATAATAGCTAGCATTAAGATCTTTGTTTATATATTAGTATCCATTAAGTCTGCATAAATATATAATACGTTAATCCTGTAGTTTCATGAATCAGTTAGATTTATTGGCACATGTTCCTTTGTTTTATTTCGTTAGTTATCTATATCTATTAATAAATACCTTGTTCTCTATAAATATTGTTTCTCTGCTAAAACATAAAACCCAACAGGTTATGGGCCCAGAAGCTTAAAGTTCACGCGTAATAAATCGATGCAACAAATCATAAATTCCAACCTATTCTTTTCTGTAACATCGTGCGTGACGAGACTAAGTACCGGTCAAGAGATATTCAAACCTGTTAATACTAAAAGAAGATTGTGTAAAACACAAACTGTTACTTAACAATGGCTAGAAGCATAAATGAAGATTTCTCAAATGTAGAAAAGCTATCGGGAACTGAGGATTTTCAGGTTTGAAAATTTCAAATAACTATATTGTTAAGAGCAAACGATTTGTACGAAGTAGTGAATAATAAAACAGAAGAAGAGAATATGTCTTCGCACTGGAGAAAGAAAGATGCCAGTGCACAGAAGATAATAATAACTACAATTGTTGAAATTTGTTTACGATATCGGCCAACTACAACCGATATTGGAGGAAGTGAAGCTTCCTCCTCCGGTCCGGACGAGGGAGAGTGGGTAAAGGTAACTCCAAAGCAATATGCCTTTGATTCCCTTTGACTGTCCCGAAAAGGACAGTCGTTTATTGCAGACTCTTTTCGCTCTGTATAATACAAAGTTTTTGCCGATCACAAGAATTTGACTTCTCGGTAGCCTGGCTGTCGGCGGGCCTGCTTGTCCTAGGTTATAATCTCTGGAACAACAGAAAAAGAACGAACGGGTGTAATCACCTGAAATACGATAATCGTATTAACGTTCTGTCTCGGGAATGTTTTGACGCGCACACTTAAACAGCAACGGTAACCGTGCTGTGTGTGCTAATGCGTGTACTGGTGCGTGGCTTTTAAATACGGTAAGCCACGCGTCGACTGTTTTGGCCGATCTGTTCCGTCTTTTTCAGGAACACAATCGTGGCGGTCGGCTAGATTTACGCAATGAAATCTTTAGTGCAACGACCGCACAGTCGTATTGCCTCGAACGGAAAACCAAGGCGGAGGTTGTAAATCTCCTGTATGGATTCCGTGAGCGGGGAGATCCACGGTTACTAGTAACTAGTCCCGGTGGCTGACAACGGAGGCTGATCTAACCGTTTCTTTCTCAACACGCCTTGACGTGGAGTAAGAGTGGACCAATGCTAATTCTAACCCGTCTTCCTCAACACGCCGCGTCGTGAAGGAAGCCTGGACACAGCGGTATCGAAACTCTCCGGTCGCTCTTTGGTTTCTCTAAACGTCACCAAGGCGATTCCCCGTAGAGAACGAGTAGCGGGTCTTAAGTTAGAATAGCGCGCCAACTAACGTAGTGCTCCGCCGACCAGTGGTCATCCAAGGAGTGGACTCCTGACGCTCCCACGTCGAATAACAATGGTTGGCGAAAACCAGGTGAACCCACCGATTTTCGCCCCAGTACTAATTCAGGGTAAAGACCGCTAAATTACTAAAAGGCGCAGCTATTGTGCTGAAGAGTCAACACGAATTGTCGTGTGTTATTCTCGATTCAGTTTCACATTTTGCTGGTGTTAAGCTGAAAGCAGTGTTCGTTATAACGGGAGCACGATCGACAATCGATGCGCTCCGTGCGAACTGTTGCTGAGGACTCTCTAAATTGAACTGACTGTCTGCGACGTTACACCGTCGTCGACAAGCGCGAACGAGTAATTACTCGTTACGCGGCGCTTTCGTCAAACTATTAGTTCTTTCTCACTCTCTCTCATATCTGTTTACTATTCGCGAATTCGAACGTCTTCAAACGGTAATATGTACCGGTCAGACGTGCCGATCTCTGGTTTCCCACGGTCTAGACGAAATCAATCATTGTCATGTTATTGGACCTCTATAGTTTTTGTGTTTCCTTTTCGAATCACGTCGGTCAAATAAACTCGGTAGACTCAAGAAAAAGAAATTAACTATGAGGCTCGTGATCGGGTGAAACAACTACTGGTGACTTATTTAAACAACAATAGACAAAACTCCACTAATGCATGTAATGTGCTGTACCACGGCTTATGAAATGTGGACAAAAATCTGTCGGATATATGAAAGAGACAATGAGCAACAAAAGTGTAACCTACTACAGACATTCTACAGCTATACTTATGTTGAGAAGTGTGAATTAGCAACCTATATAGGAAGATTAAGAAGTCTGGCTTGCAAGTTGAAAACCGTTGGTACGGAAATGAATGATGAAATGCTAATTTCTAAAATACTAGCCACACTTCCAGAGAAATATAAACACTTTGCAAGTGCATGGGAATCGACAGAAAAAAAGGAAAGGACACTGGAGAACCTGACTGCAAGGCTCATCGCAGAAGAAATGAGACACAAGTACAACGAGCCTGAAGAGAAGGCAGTGGCATTCAAGGCATCAATGAAGAAATATAACAAACCAAAGGATTGGAAATACAATAGTAAACCAAGGACTCAAGAAAACCTTATACGCTGCTTCAGCTGTAACAAATTGGGGCACACAAGTAAAATGTGTAACGAAAGTAAAAAAAGGACAGAAAAGTTCTGTAGTATCTGCATGAAAAATAATCATGAAGAACAGAACTGTTTCTTCTGAAATAGGAGTAAATTCAAGACAAATGAGACTAGAGAAGTTGCCTTCTTCACTAGTGAGTATAATACTGAAGGTACATGGATCATCGATTCTGGCACAACTTCACACATGACAAACGACAGAAACGATATACAAGACTTCAAAGAAAAGGACTCGACAATTGCAGTAGCCAAATCAAATGAGACAATGACAGCCAAAGGAGTTGGAAATATAAAGTACAAGGAATGCAAGTTAACTGAAGTGTTGTATGTACCCGAGCTAAGTACTAATCTATTGTCGGTTAACGCAATAACAAGAAATGGAAATGAAGTTCAATTTGTGGAAAATGAAGTAATAATAAAACATAAAAATGAAGTCGTTGTGAAAGGCTACAAACATAAAAATGGACTGTTCCGGGTAAAACTAAAAAAGGAAAATAAAACCAAATCTTTCATTGCAGAAGAGCAAATTAACCACATAGCATTATGGCACAGGAAGCTAGGTCATATTGGAAATGAGAATTTCAAAAGGCTGTTAACAATGAGTGAAGGTTTGAACCTAAAATCAATGGATCTGAAAGAAATGAAAACGGTGTGTGAAATCTGTGAAGAAGCAAAACAAACAAGAACGAAATTCAGTGCCTCAAGAACAAGAGCAACACGGCCACTCCAAATAATTCACACGGATCTTTGCGGTTCCATAAGCCCTACCACATGGGATGGAAATAGATACTTTATCACATTCCTAGACGATTATACCCGCTATACAATGGTGTACATGATAAAAAAACAAGCATGAAGTGCCGAGTAAAATAAAAGAATATACAAAAAGGGTCGAAACCAAGTTGAATACAAAAGTGTCTAAAATAAGATGTGATAATGGTAAGGAGTATATGCATAGTGAAGTGAAAAGTTGGTGTAAGGAACAAGGAATAGAAATGGACAATACAATACCGTATACACCACAACTAAATGGAAGAGCAGAAAGGCTGAACAGAACCTTGATGGACAAAACCAGAGCACTGTTATTTGACTCTGGTTTAGGCAAGGAAATGTGGGGAGAGGCTCTCTACACATCAGTTTATCTGTTAAATAGAACACCAACTAATACCTTAGAATCCACTCCATATGAAATGTGGGAAAATAAAAAGCCCAACATAAATAAAATACAATTGTTTGGTGGAGAATCATACGCAAAAATCCTAAAACCACTAAAAAAACTAGACAAAAGGAGCAGGCAACTTATATTCGTAGGGTATGCTCCAACAGGATATAGATTGTGGGATCCAGAAAGAAGAAGAATAGTGATAGAAAGAGACGTCACATTTACAGATAGAGTTACAAACAAAAATAGAAACAAAGAAAATAAAACCGAGGAAAATGGAAACAGGAAAATAATAATTATAGAAAGGGATGAAGACGCTCAAACAGAAAACCTGGAAGAACAAGATGGAATAGAAAGATGTGATCTACAAGAAGAACAAGAAGAAAGTGACGGAGACAACTATGAAGATGCACAAGATGAAGAGGAACAGCAGAGTCACCCACACCCGCAACTAAGAAGATCAGAAAGGAAAACAAAACCCCCAGAAAGCTACGATAATTCTGCGTTTTTAACATATAAAGAAGCAACAGACGGTCCAGAAAAGCATAAGTGGCTGGATGCCATAAATTAAGAAAAGCACTCACTAGAAGAAAACAATGCATGGGAAATAGTTGACATAAAGGGGTTGAACAACCAAAAACCACTCAACAGCAAGTGGGTATTTAAAATCAAACAAGATGGACGCTACAAGGCGAGATTAGTTGTGAAAGGATGTGAACAAAAATACGGGTAAATTATAAAGAAACTTTCAGTCCAGTGATAGGGTTGAGTGCAATAAGAATCTTGTTTGCAATCACAGTAATGAAAAACTACGAGATCAGAACATTTGACATCAAAACGGCTTTTTTGTATGGCAAGTTAACTGAACAAATATATATACATCCTCCTGAAGGCTACAACTGTAAAAACAAAGTTTTCAAGCTAAAGAAAGCAATGTATGGGCTAAAACAAGCTCCGTTGAGCTGGAACAAGAGGTTCACAAATTTTCTATGCAAAGAAGGGTTAAAGCCACTTGAAAGTGAACAGTGTTTGTTCAAAAGCCTACATAATGAACTAATACTCGGAGTCTATGTGGACGATGGCATAATAATTGGGAAGAACACAAAAGAAATAAATGACCTAATACATAAGCTAAACTCGGAATTTAAAACGACTGTTTTTAACAACCCGGAAACTTTCGTGGGCCTTGAAATAAATAAAACACAAAATGGGATAAAACTGAAACAAGAGGATTACATAAAAAGAACGCTAAAACAATACGGAATGGAACAAGCAAAAACGGTGAAAGTTCCAATACAAAAGGGAGATGACAATGAAACTAAAACAGGCAACGAAAACTATCCGTATAGAGAAGCAATCGGAAGTTTATTATATTTAACAACAAGAACAAGACCAGACATAGCCTATGGGGTAAATTTCTGCAGCAGATATGTAGAAGAACCTACAAAAGAAAGAATCACCGATGTGAAACATATTATGAAATACCTAAAAGGAACTGTCGAATATGGAATCGAATATAGGAGATCTAGAGAAACAAATCTTCTGAAAGCATACTGTGACGGAGACTATGCTGGAGATCCTAAGACAAGAAAGAGCACAACAGGGTACATAATATACTACGCAGAAGGAGCAATAAGTTGGCGCTCACGCAAGCAGCCAGTGATAGCTCTATCGAGTACAGGAGCAAAATATATCGCTGCAGCCGAATACTGCAAAGAACTAGTCTATATAAAAACACTTCTGCAAGAACTGCTAAATAATAAGATAAATATAGAACTTAATGTGGACAATCAAAGTGCAATAGCCTTAATTAAAAACGGTGTAGTAAATAAGCGTTCGAAGCACATAGATGTAAAATACAGATTTGTTCATGAATTAGTAAAAACAAATGTAATTGAACTCAAGTATTGTCCGACCAATTATCAGATAGCAGACATATTCACGAAAGCCTTGAGTGCAATTAAATTTGAGAACTGCAAAAGAGAGCTAGTTAAATAAAGGCAATGCTAGAATTAAGGGGGAGTGTTGAAAGCTGAAATTAATTCAAGCATTCGTAGGTAGTACCGTCAGAGGGCACGCTCTCTTCCGGTCTCTCTCTCTTTGTTCTTGTAAGGAAGATGCGCGTATGGTAAGCTCACCCAGAAATATTAAAATAATATAAAATAATATAAAATGAAAATAGCTACCATTAAGATCTTTGTTTATATATTAGTATCCATTAAGTCTGCATAAATATATAATCCATACGTTAATCCTGTAGTTTCATGAATAATTTAGATTTGTTGGCACATGTTCCTTTGTTTTATTTCGTTCGTTATCTATATCTATTAATAAATACATTGTTCTCTATAAATATTGTTCCTCTGCTAAAATATAAAACCCAACATATTCGATACTGTGCCAGGAGAAGCGTCTGTTCTCTGAAATCTGTGGCGATGCTACTCGGAACCGTATGTGTTCGACGAAATTAAGTGGTCCACCTTGTGAGAGAGGAAACTCCAGATGCGAAGCTTTGTTTCATTTTAAACTAATTGTTCTATCTTATACTAAGTGTTCGATACTGTGCCAGGAGAAACGCCGTTCTACGAAATCTGTGGCGATGCCACTCGAAACCGTATGTGTTCGACGAAAGTAAGTGGCTGACCATCTGAGAGAGGAAACTTCAGATGCGAAACTTAGTTCTATTTCAAATTAATTGTTCTATCTGAAACTAAGTGTTCGATACTGTGCCAGGAGAATCGCCTCTTCTCTGAAATCTGTGGCGATGCTACTCGAAACCGAATGTGTTCGACGAAACTAAGTGGTCGCCTTGTGAAAGAGGAAACTCCAGATGCGAAACTTAGTACCATTTTAAACTAATTGTTCTATCTGAAACTATGTGTTCGATACTGTGCCACGAGAAGCGTAGAGAATGTAGTGTTAAAATATAGTATAAGAATGACTGAGTCAAACACCCGTTAAGTAGCACTATCGGCTGTCCAACCAAGTACTCTACGCCCTGATGCCTAAAACAATATTTCGGTCGTGGGCGGTGTGAAACTTCATAATTTACGTTCCAACGAAATGCAAAAAACACCAGTGTATTAGGTGGTCCAATGAGTTCGTTCCGGTTTCAGCCGTTACAGTAAAACGCCGTTTTTTTCAAATACAATTTATTTTATTTACATACATAGTCACCATTCTTTTCAATTACTTCTTGCCACTTCTCAGGTAGCTTCATAATTCCTTTCGCATAAAAGTCTTTCCTTTTTTTTATTAAAAAACTCCGCCACGTGCTTTTGGAGGACCTCAAAGTTTTCAAATTGTTTTCCGGTAACCGAATTTTGAATGCACCGAAATAAATAATAATCTGATGGGGCTATGTCAGGAGAGTACGGAGGTACTCAGTACCAGTAACATTCCTTTTAAAATTGATTCATTTCGATGCCGATTCAACAGAGCCATGCACACACAACTTTGATATTAATCCCATCTTCCGTAAACAATCATGCACGGTGGATTTTTTCATTTGAAGTTCCGATGGAATTTCACGCACTTGAATGCAACGATTTTGCTCCACTAATGCACGTACAGCACTGTTGTCAGCAGTATGTGGTCGTCCAGCGCGATGGTCATCTTCTAATGAAAAATTTCCTTAACGAAAATGATCAAACCATTTTCTGCACGTACGATCTGTTACAGCACCTTCCCCATAAACAACACAAATATTTCTCGAAGTTTCTGAACCGTTATACCCTTTACGAAACTCTTATAACATGATGTGTCGAAAATGAATTTTGTTGTCCGTCATGATTTTAGATTAGATATTACAGAAAAACTTAAAAAAATACGTCTAATTCGCACGAAAGCAAAACTAGAAGTGTACTGGAATATGTACCTTTTTACCTGAGTATGTACTGTGGTTTATTACTCAGGTAAGAAGGTAATAAGTCGCCGCGCCGAAAACGGAACGAACTTTTTGGAACACCTAATAGAAGAACCTAGTTGAGCCCCAGAGGACCCGTAGAAGACATGTGACTGTTTTCCAACAGTGGGTGGTGGAATCGTCACATTCCGCACCGTGCATCATGATCCGGTGTATGCAAAATTGAAGCAAACCCTGATTCATAGAATTCCGATTTTCGGGCTGATTTCTTAAAAAGTAGTCAGAGAGTTGTCGCTCATTGGTGAACCTAATCATCCGGAACATGGACCGCAAGATATTTGCCACCTATAAAATACGTGCAGATACGCACACGGGGATCATATGCACACGTGCATCAGTCGTGTTAGCATGGAGTCCTTCAGTTTCTTGCTACATGCAATCGGGACGCCACGCTCGGCAAATGTGGACTTCGTCCATGAGTTACCTCTGGAAATATCGCAGTTGATTCTGCGGCAATTGGATTCTGCATCTTTACTGAGCGCAGCGCTTGTTTCCCGGAAGTGGCTATCGGTTTGCCGTGCCGATGTGAAACTCAGGCAAAGGGTAAGGAGATACCTCAGGAAGAAGGCGGAGCGGATTCGGTCGGACTACATTGGGAGGCCCACAACGGATGTAGTCAGACGTCATGGGTTCAGAATGAATTCACGTGTTAGAAATATGCAAAGATCTGCGCCTCCGACCAGTATTGAGGCATATCGCCTAATGGATATAGAATCGACACGGCACAGTCGTTATCATGGACATCAGCGCGATGACAACAAAAGGCGAATCAAGTCTTACAGAATTTGATGTTGTGAGAAACGGAACAGGCGCTTCTCCTGGCACAGTATCGAACACTTAGTTTCAGATGGAACAATTAGCTTTAAATGAAACTATGTTTCGCATCTGGAGTTTCCCCTTTCACAAGGCGACCACTCAGTTTCGTCGAACACATACGGTTTCGAGTACCATCGCGACAGATTTCAGAGAACAGGCGCGTCTCCTAGCACAGTATCTAACACTTAGTTTCAGATAGAAAAAATAATTTAAAATGGAACTAAGTTTCGCATCAGCAGTTTCCTCTCCCACAAGGTCGACAACTTAGTTTCGTCGAACACATACGGTTTCGAGTGGCATCGTCACAGATTTCAGAGAACAGGCGCTTCTCCTGGCACAGTATCGGACACATAGTTTCAGATACAACAATTAGTTTAAAATGGTACTAAGTTTCGCATCTGGAGTTTCCTCTTTCACAAGGCGACCACTTAGTTTCGTCGAACACATACGGTTTCGAGTAGCATCGCCACAGATTTCAGAAAACAGCCGCTTCTCCTGGCACAGTATCGAACACTTAGTTGCAGATAGAACAATTAATTTGAAATGGAACTAAGTTTCGCATCTGAAGTTTCCTCTCTCACAAGGTCGGCCACTTAGTTTCGTCGAACTCATACGGTTTCGAGTGGCAACGCCACAGATTTCAGAGAACAGGCGCTTCTCCTGGCTTAGTATCAGACACATAGTTTCAGATAGAACAATTAGTCTAAAATTGTACTAAATTTCGCATCTGGAGTTTCCTGTCTCAGAAGGTCGACCACTTAGTTTCGCCGAACACCTATGGTTTCGAGTGGCATCGCCACAGATTTCAGAGAACAGACGCTTCTCCTGGCACAGTATCGAACACTTAGTTTCAGAAAGAACAATTAGTTTAAAATGGAACTAAGTTTCGCATCTGGAGTTTCGTCTCTCACAAGGTCGACCACTTAGTTTCCTTGAACACATACGGTTTCGAGTGGCATCGCCACACATTTCAGAGAACAGGCGCCTCTTCTGGCACAGTATCGAACACTTAGTACCAGATAGAAAAATTAGTTTAAAATGGAACTAAGTTTCGCATCTGGAGTTTCCTCTCTAACAAGGTCGACCACTTAGTTTCGTTGAACACATACGGTTTCGAGTGGCAACACCACAGATTTCAGAGAACGGGCGCCTCTCCTGGCACAGTATCGAACACTTAGTTTCAGATAGAATAATTAGTTTAAAATGGAAGTAAGTTTCGCATGTGGAGTTTCCTCTCCCACAAGCTCGACCACTTAGTTTCGTCGAACACATACGGTTTCGAGTAGCATCGCCACAGATTTCAGAGAACAGGCGCCTCTCCTGGCACAGTATCGAACACTTAGTTTCAGGTAGAATAATGAGTTTAAAATGGAAGTAAGTTTCGCATGTGGAGTTACCTGTCCCACAAGGTCGACCACTTAGTTTCGACGAACACATACGGTTTCGAGTAGCATCGCCACTGATTTCAGAGAACGGGCGCTTCTCCTGGCACAGTATCGAACACTTAATATCATATAGAACAATTATTTTAAAATGGAATTAAGTTTCGCATTTGGAGTTTCCTCTCTCACAAGGTCGACAACTTAGTTTCGTCGAACAAATACGGTTTCGAGTGGCATCGCCACAGATTTCGGAGAACAGACGCTTCTACTGGCACAGTATCGAACACATAGTTTCAGATAGAACAATTAGTTTAAAAAGGAACTAAGTTTGGCTGCTGGAGTTTCCTCTCCCACAAGATCAACCACTTAGTTTCCTCGAACACATACGGTTTCGAGTGGCATCGCCACACATTTCAGAGAACAGGCGCTTCTCCTGGCACAGTATCGAACACTTAGTATCAGATAGAACAATTAGTTTAAAATGGAACTAAGTTTCGCATCTGGAGTTTCCTCTCTAACAAGGTCGACCACTTAGTTTCGTTGAACACATACGGTTTCGAGTTGCAACGCCACAGATTTCAGAGAACAGGCGCTTCTCCTGGCACAGTATCAGACACATAGTTGCAGATAGAACCATTAGTCTAAAATTGTACTAAATTTCGCATCTGGAGTTTCTTCCCTCACAACGCGACCACTTAATTTCGACGAACACATACGGTTTCGAGTAGCATCGCCACAGATTTCAGAGAACAGGCGCCTCTCCTGGCACAGTATCGAACACTTAGTTTCAGATAGAATAATTAGTTTAAAATGGAAGTAAGTTTCGCATGTGGAGTTTCCTCTCCCACAAGGTCGACCACTTAGTTTCGTCGAACACATACGGTTTCGAGTGGCATGGCCACAGATTTCAGAGAACAGGCGCTTCTCCTGGCACAGTATCGAACACTTAGTATCAGATAGAAAAATTAGTTTAAAATGGAACTAAGTTTCGCATCTGGAGTTTCCTCTCTAACAAGGTCGACCACTTAGTTTCGTTGAATGCATACGGTTTCGAGTGGCAACGCCACAGATTTCAAAGAACAGGCGCTTCTCCTGGCACAGTATCAGACACATAGTTTCAGAGAGAACAATTAGTTTAAAATGGAACTAAGTTTCGCATCTGGAGTTTGCTCTCTCACAAGATCAACCACTTAGTTTCCTCGAACACATACGATTTCGAGTGGCATCGCCACACATTTCAGAGAACAGGCGCCTCTCCTGGCACAGTATCGAACACTTAGTTTCAGACAGAACAATTAGATTAAAATGGAACTATGTTTCGCATCTGGAGTATCCTCTCCCACAAGGTAAACCACTTAGTTTCATCGAACACATACGGTTTCGAGGGGCATCGCCACACAGTTCAGAGAACAGGCGCTTCTTCTGGCACAGTATCGAAAACTTAGTTTCAGATAGAACAATTAGTTTGAAATAGAACTATATTCCGCATCTGGTGAATCCTCCCTCACAAGGTCAATCACTTAGTTTCGTCGAACACATACGGTTTCGAGTGGCATCGCCACAGGTTTCAGAGAACAGGCGCTTCTCCTGGCACAGTATCAGACACATAGTTTCAGATAGAACAATTAGTCTAAAATTGTACTAAATTTCGCATCTGGAGTTTCTTCCCTCACAAGGCGACCACTTAATTTCGTCGAACACCTACGGTTTCGAGTGGCATCGCCACAGATTTCAGAGAACAGGCGCTTCTCCTGGAACAGTATCGAACACTTAGTTTCAGATAGAACAATTAGTTTAAATTGGAACTAAGTTTCGCATCTGGAGTTTCGTCTTTCAAAGGCGACCACTTAGTTTCGTCGATAACATACGGTTTCGAGTAGCATCGCCACAGATTTCAGAGAATAGGCGCTTCTCCTGGCACAGTATCAAGCACTTATTTCAGACAGAACAATTAGTTTAAAATGTAACTATGTTTCGCATCTCGAGTATCCTCTCTCACAAGGTCGATCACTTAGTTTCGTCGAACACATACGGTTTCGAGTGGCATCGCCACAGATTTCAGAGAACAGGCGCTTCTCCTTAAACAGTATCGAACACTTAGTTTCGGATAGAACAATAAGATTAAAATGGAACTAAGTTTCGCATCTGGAGTTTCCTCTCTCACAAGGTCGACCACTTAGTTTCATCGAACACATACGGTTTCGAGGGGCATCGCCACACAGTTCAGAGAACAGGCGCTTCTTCCGGCACAGTATCGAAAACGTAGTTTCAGATAGAACAATTAGTTTAAAATGGAACTATGTTTCGCATCTGGTGAATCCTCCCTCACAAGGTCAATCACTGAGTTTCGTCGAACACATAGGGTTTCGAGTGGCATCGCCACAGATTTCAGAGAACAGGCGCTTCTCCTGGCACAGTATCAGACACATAGTTGCAGATAGAACAATTAGTCTAAAATTGTACTAAATTTCGCATCTGGAGTTTCTTCCCTCACAAGGCGACCACTTAATTTCGTCGAACACCTACGGTTTCGAGTGGCATCGCCACAGATTTCAGAGAACAGGCGCTTCTCCTGGCACAGTATCGAACACTTAGTTTCAGACAGAACAATTAGATTAAAATGGAACTATGTTTCGCATCTGGAGTATCCTCTCTCACAAGGTAAACCACTTAGTTTCATCGAACACATAAGGTTTCGAGTGGCATCGCCACAGATTTCAGAGAACAGGCGCTTCTCCTGGCACAGTATCGAACACTTAGTTTCAGATAGAACAATTAGTTTAAATTGGAACTAAGTTTCGCATGTGGAGTTTCCTCTCCCACAAGGTCGACCACTTAGTTTCGTCGAACACAGACTGTTTCGAGTGGCATGGCCACAGATATCAGAGAACAGGCGCTTCCCCTGGCACAGTGTCGAACACGTAGTTTCAGATAGAGCAATTAGGTTAAAATGGAACTAAGTTTCGCATCTGGAGTTTCCCCTCTTACAAGGTCGACCACTTAGTTTCGTGGAACACATACGGTTTCGAGTGGCAACGCCACAGATTTCAGAGAAGAGGCGCTTCTCCTTAAAGAGTATGGAACACTTAGTTTCAGATAGAACAATAAGATTAAAATGGAACTAAGTTTCGCATCTGGAGTTTCCTCCCTCACAAGGTCCACCACTTAGTTTCGTCGAACACATACGGTTTCGAGTAGCATCGCCACAGATTTCAGAGAGCAGGCGCTTCTCCTGGCACAGTATCGAACACTTATTTCAGACAGAACAATTAGATTAAAATGGAACTATGTTTCGCATCTGGAGTATCCTCTCTCACAAGGTCAACCACTTAGTTTCATCGAACACATACGGTTTCGAGGGGCATCGCCACACAGTTCAGAGAACAGGCGCTTCTCCTGGCACAGTATCGAAAACTTAGTTTCAGATAGAACAATTAGTTTAAAATGGAACTATGTTCCGCATCTGGTGAATCCTCCCTCACAAGGTCAATCACTTAGTTTCGTCGAACACATACGGTTCCGAGTGGCATCGCCACAGATTTCAGAGAACAAGCGCTTCTCCTGGCACAGTATCGAACACTCATGTTCAGATAGAACAATTAGTTTAAAAGGGAACTATGTGTCGCATCTGGCGTTACCTCTCTCACAAGGTGGACCACTTAGTTTCGTCGAACACATACGGTTTCGAGTAGCATCGCCACAGATTTCAGAGAGCAGGCGCTTCTCCTGGCACAGTATCGAACACTTATTTCAGACAGAACAATTAGATTAAAATGGAACTATGTTTCGCATCTGGAGTATCCTCTCTCACAAGGTCAACCACTTAGTTTCATCGAACACATACGGTTTCGAGTGGCATCGCCACAGATTTCAGAGAACAGGCGCTTCTCCTGGCACAGTATCGAACACTTAGTTTCAGATAGAACAATTAGTTTAAATTGGAACTAAGTTTCGCATGTGGAGTTTCCTCTCCCACAAGGTCGACCACTTAGTTTCGTCGAACACATACTGTTTCGAGTGGCATGGCCACAGATATCAGAGAACAGGCGCTTCTCGTGGCACAGTGTCGAACACGTAGTTTCAGATAGAGCAATTAGGTTAAAATGGAACTAAGTTTCGCATCTGGAGTTTCCCCTCTTACAAGGTCGACCACTTAATTTCGTCGAACACCTACGGTTTCGAGTGGCATCGCCACAGATTTCAGAGAACAGGCGCTTCTCCTGGCACAGTATCGAACACTTAGTTTCAGATAGAACAATTAGTTTAAATTGGAACTAAGTTTCGCATCTGGAGTTTCCTCTTTCACAAGGCGACCACTTAGTTTCGTCGAACACATACGGTTTCGAGTAGCATCGCCACAGATTTCAGAGAACAGGCGCCTCTCTTGGCACAGTATCGAACACTTAGTATCAGATAGAACAATTAGTTTAAAAAGGAACTAAGTTTGGCTGCTGGAGTTTCCTCTCCCACAAGATCAACCACTTAGTTTCCTCGAACACATACGGTTTCGAGTGGCATCGCCACACATTTCAGAGAACAGGCGCTTCTCCTGGCACAGTATCGAACACTTAGTACCAGATAGAACAATTAGTTTAAAATGGTACTAAGTTTCGCATCTGGAGTTTCCTCTTTCACAAGGCGACCACTTAGTTTCGTCGAACACATACGGTTTTGAGTAGCATCGCCACAGATTTCAGAGAACAGGCGCCTCTCCTGGCACAGTATCGAACACTTAGTTGAAGATAGAATAATTAGTTTAAAATGGAAGTAAGTTTCGCATGTGGACTTTCCTCTCTCACAAGGTCGACCACTTAGTTTCGGCGAACACATACGGTTTCGAGTGGCATGGCCACAGATTTCAGAGAACAGGCGCTTCTCCTGGCACAATGTCGAACACGTAGTTTCAGATAGAACAATTAGGTTAAAATAGAACTAAGTTTCGCATCTGGAGTTTCCTCTCTTACAAGGTCGACCACTTAGTTTCGTGGAACACATACGGTTTCGAGTGGCATCGCCACAGATTTCAGAGACCAGGCGCTTCTCCTGGCACAGTATCGAAAACTTAGTTTCAGATAGAACAATTAGTTTAAAATGGAACTATGTTCCGCATCTGGTGAATCCTCCCTCACAAGGTCAATCACTTAGTTTCGTCGAACAAATACGGTTTCGAGTGGCATCGCCACAGATTTCAGAGAACAGGCGGCTCTCCTGGCACAGTATCGAACACTTAGTATCAGATAGAACAATTAGTTTAAAAGGGAACTATGTTTCGCATCTGGAGTTTCCTCTCTCACAAGGTGAACCACTTAGTTTCGTCGAACACATACGGTTTCGAGTAGCATCGCCACAGATTTCAGAGAGCAGGCGCTTCTCCTTAAACAGTATCGAACACTTAGTTTCGGATAGAACAATAAGATTAAAATGGAACTAAGTTTCGCATCTGGAGTTTCCTCTCTCACAAAGTCGACCACTTAGTTTCGTCGAACACATACGGTTTCGAGTAGCATCGCCACAGGTTTCAGAGAGCAGGCGCTTCTCCTGGCACAGTATCGAACACTTATTTCAGATAGAACAATTAGTTTAAAATGGAACTATGTTCCGCATCTTGTGAATCCTCCCTCACAAGGTCAATCACTTAGTTTCGTCGAACACATACGGTTTCGAGTGGCATCGCCACAGATTTCAGAGTACAGGCGCTTCTCCTGGCACAGTATCAGACACATAGTTTCAGATAGAACAATTAGTCTAAAATTGTACTAAATTTCGCATCTGGAGTTTCTTCCCTCACAAGGCGACCACTTAATTTCGTCGAACACCTACGGTTTCGAGTGGCATCGCCACAGATTTCAGAGAACAGGCGCTTCTCCTGGCACAGTATCGAACACTTAGTTTCAGATAGAACAATTAGTTTAAATTGGAACTAAGTTTCGCATCTGGAGTTTCCTCTTTCACAAGGCGACCACTTAGTTTCGTCGAACACATACGGTTTCGAGTAGCATCGCCACAGATTTCAGAGAACAGGCGCCTCTCTTGGCACAGTATCGAACACTTAGTATCAGATAGAACAATTAGTTTAAAATGGAACTAAGTTTCGCATCTGGAGTTTCCTCTCTAACAAGGTCGACCACTTAGTTTCGTTGAACACATACGGTTTCGAGTGGCAACGCCACTGATTTCAGAGAACAGGCGCTTCTCCTGGCACAGTATCAGACACATAGTTTCAGACGGAACAATTAGTCTAAAATTGTACTAAATTTCGCATCTGGAGTTTCTTCCCTCACAACGCGACGACTTAATTTCGACGAACACCTATGGTTTCGAGTGGCATCGCCACAGATTTCAGAGAACAGGCGCTTCTCCTGGCACAGTATCGAACACTTAATTTCAGGTAGAACAATTAGTTTAAAATGGTACTAAGTTTCGCATCTGGAGTTTCCTCTTTCACAAGGCGACCACTTAGTTTCGTCGAACACATACGGTTTCGAGTAGCATCGCCACAGATTTCAGAGAACAGGCGCCTCTCCTGGCACAGTATCGAACACTTAGTTGAAGATAGAATAATTAGTTTAAAATGGAAGTAAGTTTCGCATGTGGAGTTTCCTCTCCCACAAGGTCGAACACTTAGTTTCGTCGAACACATACGGTTTCGAGTGGCATGGCCACAGATTTCAGAGAACAGGCGCTTCTCCTGGCACAATGTCGAACACGTAGTTTCAGATAGAGCAATTAGGTTAAAATGGAACTAAGTTTCGCATCTGGAGTTTCCCCTCTTACAAGGTCGACCACTTAGTTTCGTGGAACACATACGGTTTCGAGTGGCAACGCCACAGATTTCAGAGAAGAGGCGCTTCTCCTTAAACAGTATGGAACACTTAGTTTCAGATAGAACAATAAGATTAAAATGGAACTAAGTTTCGCATCTGGAGTTTCCTCTCTCACAAGGTCCACCACTTAGTTTCGTCGAACACATACGGTTTCGAGTAGCATCGCCACAGATTTCAGAGAACAGGCGCTTCTCCTGGCACAGTATCGAACACTTAGTACCAGATAGAACAATTAGTTTAAAATGGTACTAAGTTTCGCATCTGGAGTTTCCTCTTTCACAAGGCGACCACTTAGTTTCGTCGAACACATACGGTTTTGAGTAGCATTGCCACAGATTTCAGAGAACAGGCGCCTCTCCTGGCACAGTATCGAACACTTAGTTGCAGATAGAATAATTAGTTTAAAATGGAAGTAAGTTTCGCATGTGGACTTTCCTCTCTCACAAGGTCGACCACTTAGTTTCGGCGAACACATACGGTTTCGAGTGGCATGGCCACAGATTTCAGAGAACAGGCGCTTCTCCTGGCACAATGTCGAACACGTAGTTTCAGATAGAACAATTAGGTTAAAATAGAACTAAGTTTCGCATCTGGAGTTTCCTCTCTTACAAGGTCGACCACTTAGTTTCGTGGAACACATACGGTTTCGAGTGGCATCGCCACAGATTTCAGAGAACAGGCGCTTCTCCTGGCACAGTATCGAAAACTTAGTTTCAGATAGAACAATTAGTTTAAAATGGAACTATGTTCCGCATCTGGTGAATCCTCCCTCACAAGGTCAATCACTCAGTTTCGTCGAACAAATACGGTTTCGAGTAGCATCGCCACAGATTTCAGAGAGCAGGCGCTTCTCCTTAAACAGTATCGAACACTTAGTTTCGGATAGAACAATAAGTTTAAAATGGAACTAAGTTTCGCATCTGGAGTTTCCTCTCTCACAAAGTCGACCACTTAGTTTCGTCGAACACATACGGTTTCGAGTAGCATCGCCACAGGTTTCAGAGAGCAGGCGCTTCTCCTGGCACAGTATCGAACACTTATTTCAGATAGAACAATTAGTTTAAAATGGAACTATGTTCCGCATCTTGTGAATCCTCCCTCACAAGGTCAATCACTTAGTTTCGTCGAACACATACGGTTTCGAGTGGCATCGCCACAGATTTCAGAGTACAGGCGCTTCTCCTGGCACAGTATCAGACACATAGTTTCAGATAGAACAATTAGTCTAAAATTGTACTAAATTTCGCATCTGGAGTTTCTTCCCTCACAAGGCGACCACTTAATTTCGTCGAACACCTACGGTTTCGAGTGGCATCGCCACAGATTTCAGAGAACAGGCGCTTCTCCTGGCACAGTATCGAACACTTAGTTTCAGATAGAACAATTAGTTTAAATTGGAACTAAGTTTCGCATCTGGAGTTTCCTCTTTCACAAGGCGACCACTTAGTTTCGTCGAACACATACGGTTTCGAGTAGCATCGCCACAGATTTCAGAGAACAGGCGCCTCTCTTGGCACAGTATCGAACACTTAGTATCAGATAGAACAATTAGTTTAAAATGGAACTAAGTTTCGCATCTGGAGTTTCCTCTCTAACAAGGTCGACCACTTAGTTTCGTTGAACACCTACGGTTTCGAGTGGCATCGCCACAGATTTCAGAGAACAGGCGCTTCTCCTGGCACAGTATCGAACACTTAATTTCAGGTAGAACAATTAGTTTAAAATGGTACTAAGTTTCGCATCTGGAGTTTCCTCTTTCACAAGGCGACCACTTAGTTTCGTCGAACACATACGGTTTCGAGTAGCATCGCCACAGATTTCAGAGAACAGGCGCCTCTCCTGGCACAGTATCGAACACTTAGTTGAAGATAGAATAATTAGTTTAAAATGGAAGTAAGTTTCGCATGTGGAGTTTCCTCTCCCACAATGTCGAACACTTAGTTTCGTCGAACACATACGGTTTCGAGTGGCATGGCCACAGATTTCAGAGAACAGGCGCTTCTCCTGGCACAATGTCGAACACGTAGTTTCAGATAGAACAATTAGGTTAAAATAGAACTAAGTTTCGCATCTGGAGTTTCCTCTCTTACAAGGTCGACCACTTAGTTTCGTGGAACACATACGGTTTCGAGTGGCATCGCCACAGATTTCAGAGAACAGGCGCTTCTCCTGGCACAGTATCGAACACTTAGTATCTGATAGAACAATTAGTTTAAAATGGAACTAAGTTTCGCATCTGGAGTTTCCTCTCTAACAAGGTCGACCACTTAGTTTCGTTGAACACATACGGTTTCGAGTGTCAACGCCACAGATTTCAGAGAACAGGCGCTTCTCCTGGCACATTATCGAACACTTAGTTTCAGATAGAACAATTAGTTTAAAATGGAACTAAGTTTCGCATCTGGAGTTTCCTCTCTAACAAGGTCGACCACTTAGTTTCGTCGAACACATACGGTTTCGAGTGGCATCGCCACAGATTTCAGAGTACAGGCGCTTCTCCTGGCACAGTATCAGACACATAGTTTCAGATAGAACATTTAGTCTAAAATTGTACTAAATTTCGCATCTGGAGTTTCTTCCCTCACAAGGCGACCACTTAATTTCGTCGAACACCTACGGTTTCGAGTGGCATCGCCACAGATTTCAGAGAACAGGCGCTTCTCCTGGCACAGTATCGAACACTTAGTTTCAGATAGAACAATTAGTTTAAATTGGAACTAAGTTTCGCATCTGGAGTTTCCTCTTTCACAAGGCGACCACTTAGTTTCGTCGAACACATACGGTTTCGAGTAGCATCGCCACAGATTTCAGAGAACAGGCGCCTCTCTTGGCACAGTATCGAACACTTAGTATCAGATAGAACAATTAGTTTAAAATGGAACTAAGTTTCGCATCTGGAGTTTCCTCTCTAACAAGGTCGACCACTTAGTTTCGTTGAACACATACGGTTTCGAGTGGCAACGCCACTGATTTCAGAGAACAGGCGCTTCTCCTGGCACAGTATCAGACACATAGTTTCAGACGGAACAATTAGTCTAAAATTGTACTAAATTTCGCATCTGGAGTTTCTTCCCTCACAACGCGACGACTTAATTTCGACGAACACCTACGGTTTCGAGTGGCATCGCCACAGATTTCAGAGAACAGGCGCTTCTCCTGGCACAGTATCGAACACTTAATTTCAGGTAGAACAATTAGTTTAAAATGGTACTAAGTTTCGCATCTGGAGTTTCCTCTTTCACAAGGCGACCACTTAGTTTCGTCGAACACATACGGTTTCGAGTAGCATCGCCACAGATTTCAGAGAACAGGCGCCTCTCCTGGCACAGTATCGAACACTTAGTTGAAGATAGAATAATTAGTTTAAAATGGAAGTAAGTTTCGCATGTGGAGTTTCCTCTCCCACAAGGTCGAACACTTAGTTTCGTCGAACACATACGGTTTCGAGTGGCATGGCCACAGATTTCAGAGAACAGGCGCTTCTCCTGGCACAATGTCGAACACGTAGTTTCAGATAGAACAATTAGGTTAAAATAGAACTAAGTTTCGCATCTGGAGTTTCCTCTCTTACAAGGTCGACCACTTAGTTTCGTGGAACACATACGGTTTCGAGTGGCATCGCCACAGATTTCAGAGAACAGGCGCTTCTCCTGGCACAGTATCGAACACTTAGTTTCAGATAGAATAATTAGTTTAAAATGGAAGTAAATTTCGCATCTGGAGTTTCCTCTTTCACAAGGCGACCACTTAGTTTCGTCGAACACATACGGTTTCGAGTAGCATCGCCACAGATTTCAAAGAACAGGCGCCTCTCTTGGCACAGTATCGAACACTTAGTATCAGATAGAACAATTAGTTTAAAATGGAACTAAGTTTCGCATCTGGAGTTTCCTCTCTAACAAGGTCGACCACTTAGTTTCGTTGAACACATACGGTTTCGAGTGGCAACGCCACTGATTTCAGAGAACAGGCGCTTCTCCTGGCACAGTATCAGACACATAGTTTCAGACGGAACAATTAGTCTAAAATTGTACTAAATTTCGCATCTGGAGTTTCTTCCCTCACAACGCGACGACTTAATTTCGACGAACACCTACGGTTTCGAGTGGCATCGCCACAGATTTCAGAGAACAGGCGCTTCTCCTGGCACAATGTCGAACACGTAGTTTCAGATAGAACAATTAGTTTAAAATGGAACTATGTTCCGCATCTGGAGTTTCCTCTTTCACAAGGCGACCACTTAGTTTCGTCGAACACATACGGTTTCGAGTAGCATCGCCACAGATTTCAGAGAACAGGCGCCTCTCTTGGCACAGTATCGAACACTTAGTATCAGATAGAACAATTAGTTTAAAATGGAACTAAGTTTCGCATCTGGAGTTTCCTCTCTAACAAGGTCGACCACTTAGTTTCGTTGAACACATACGGTTTCGAGTGGCAACGCCACTGATTTCAGAGAACAGGCGCTTCTCCTGGCACAGTATCAGACACATAGTTTCAGACGGAACAATTAGTCTAAAATTGTACTAAATTTCGCATCTGGAGTTTCTTCCCTCACAACGCGACGACTTAATTTCGACGAACACCTACGGTTTCGAGTGGCATCGCCACAGATTTCAGAGAACAGGCGCTTCTCCTGGCACAGTATCGAACACTTAATTTCAGGTAGAACAATTAGTTTAAAATGGTACTAAGTTTCGCATCTGGAGTTTCCTCTTTCACAAGGCGACCACTTAGTTTCGTCGAACACATACGGTTTCGAGTAGCATCGCCACAGATTTCAGAGAACAGGCGCCTCTCCTGGCACAGTATCGAACACTTAGTTGAAGATAGAATAATTAGTTTAAAATGGAAGTAAGTTTCGCATGTGGAGTTTCCTCTCCCACAAGGTCGAACACTTAGTTTCGTCGAACACATACGGTTTCGAGTGGCATGGCCACAGATTTCAGAGAACAGGCGCTTCTCCTGGCACAATGTCGAACACGTAGTTTCAGATAGAACAATTAGGTTAAAATAGAACTAAGTTTCGCATCTGGAGTTTCCTCTCTTACAAGGTCGACCACTTAGTTTCGTGGAACACATACGGTTTCGAGTGGCATCGCCACAGATTTCAGAGAACAGGCGCTTCTCCTGGCACAGTTTCGAACACTTAGTATCTGATAGAACAATTAGTTTAAAATGGAACTAAGTTTCGCATCTGGAGTTTCCTCTCTAACAAGGTCGACCACTTAGTTTCGTTGAACACATACGGTTTCGAGTGTCAACGCCACAGATTTCAGAGAACAGGCGCTTCTCCTGGCACAGTATCGAACACTTAGTATCAGATAGAACAATTAGTTTAAAAGGGAACTATGTTTCGCATCTGGAGTTTCCTCTCTCACAAGGTGGACCACTTAGTTTCGGCGAACACATACGGTTTCGAGTAGCATCGCCACAGATTTCAGAGAGCAGGCGCTTCTCCTTAAACAGTATCGAACACTTAGTTTCGGATAGAACAATAAGATTAAAATGGAACTAAGTTTCGCATCTGGAGTTTCCTCTCTCACAAGGTCGACCACTTAGTTTCGTCGAACACATACGGTTTCGAGTAGCATCGCCACAGGTTTCAGAGAGCAGGCGCTTCTCCTGGCGCAGTATCGAACACTTATTTCAGACAGAACAATTAGATTAAAATGGAACTATGTTTCGCATCTGGAGTATCCTCTCTCACAAGGTAAACCACTTAGTTTCATCGAACACATACGGTTTCGAGGGGCATCGCCACACAGTTCAGAGAACAGGAGCATCTTCTGGCACAGTATCGAAAACTTAGTTTCAGATAGAACAATTAGTTTAAAATGGAACTATGTTTCGCATCTGGTGAATCCTCCCTCACAAGGTCAATCACTTAGTTTCGTCGAACACATACGGTTTCGAGTGGCATCGCCACAGATTTCAGAGTACAGGCGCTTCTCCTGGCACAGTATCAGACACATAGTTTCAGATAGAACAATTATTCTAAAATTGTACTAAATTTCGCATCTGGAGTTTCTTCCCTCACAAGGCGACCACTTAATTTCGTCGAACACATACGGTTTCGAGTAGCATCGCCACAGATTTCAGAGAACAGGCGCCTCTCTTGGCACAGTATCGAACACTTAGTTTCAGATAGAATAATTAGTTTAAAATGGAAGTAAGTTTCGCATCTGGAGTTTCCTCTTTCACAAGGCGACCACTTAGTTTCGTCGAACACATACGGTTTCGAGTAGCATCGCCACAGATTTCAAAGAACAGGCGCCTCTCTTGGCACAGTATCGAACACTTAGTATCAGATAGAACAATTAGTTTAAAATGGAACTAAGTTTCGCATCTGGAGTTTCCTCTCTTACAAGGTCGACCACTTAGTTTCGTGGAACACATACGGTTTCGAGTGGCATCGCCACAGATTTCAGAGAACAGGCGCTTCTCCTGGCACAGTTTCGAACACTTAGTATCTGATAGAACAATTAGTTTAAAATGGAACTAAGTTTCGCATCTGGAGTTTCCTCTCTAACAAGGTCGACCACTTAGTTTCGTTGAACACATACGGTTTCGAGTGTCAACGCCACAGATTTCAGAGAACAGGCGCTTCTCCTGGCACAGTATCGAACACTTAGTATCAGATAGAACAATTAGTTTAAAAGGGAACTATGTTTCGCATCTGGAGTTTCCTCTCTCACAAGGTGGACCACTTAGTTTCGGCGAACACATACGGTTTCGAGTAGCATCGCCACAGATTTCAGAGAGCAGGCGCTTCTCCTTAAACAGTATCGAACACTTAGTTTCGGATAGAACAATAAGATTAAAATGGAACTAAGTTTCGCATCTGGAGTTTCCTCTCTCACAAGGTCGACCACTTAGTTTCGTCGAACACATACGGTTTCGAGTAGCATCGCCACAGGTTTCAGAGAGCAGGCGCTTCTCCTGGCGCAGTATCGAACACTTATTTCAGACAGAACAATTAGATTAAAATGGAACTATGTTTCGCATCTGGAGTATCCTCTCTCACAAGGTAAACCACTTAGTTTCATCGAACACATACGGTTTCGAGGGGCATCGCCACACAGTTCAGAGAACAGGAGCATCTTCTGGCACAGTATCGAAAACTTAGTTTCAGATAGAACAATTAGTTTAAAATGGAACTATGTTTCGCATCTGGTGAATCCTCCCTCACAAGGTCAATCACTTAGTTTCGTCGAACACATACGGTTTCGAGTGGCATCGCCACAGATTTCAGAGTACAGGCGCTTCTCCTGGCACAGTATCAGACACATAGTTTCAGATAGAACAATTATTCTAAAATTGTACTAAATTTCGCATCTGGAGTTTCTTCCCTCACAAGGCGACCACTTAATTTCGTCGAACACATACGGTTTCGAGTAGCATCGCCACAGATTTCAGAGAACAGGCGCCTCTCTTGGCACAGTATCGAACACTTAGTTTCAGATAGAATAATTAGTTTAAAATGGAAGTAAGTTTCGCATCTGGAGTTTCCTCTTTCACAAGGCGACCACTTAGTTTCGTCGAACACATACGGTTTCGAGTAGCATCGCCACAGATTTCAAAGAACAGGCGCCTCTCTTGGCACAGTATCGAACACTTAGTATCAGATAGAACAATTAGTTTAAAATGGAACTAAGTTTCGCATCTGGAGTTTCCTCTCTAACAAGGTCGACCACTTAGTTTCGTTGAACACATACGGTTTCGAGTGGCAACGCCACTGATTTCAGAGAACAGGCGCTTCTCCTGGCACAGTATCAGACACATAGTTTCAGACGGAACAATTAGTCTAAAATTGTACTAAATTTCGCATCTGGAGTTTCTTCCCTCACAACGCGACGACTTAATTTCGACGAACACCTACGGTTTCGAGTGGCATCGCCACAGATTTCAGAGAACAGGCGCTTCTCCTGGCACAATGTCGAACACGTAGTTTCAGATAGAACAATTAGTTTAAAATGGAACTATGTTCCGCATCTGGTGAATCCTCCCTCGCAAGGTCAATCACTTAGTTTCGTCGAACAAATACGGTTTCGAGTGGCATCGCCACAGATTTCAGAGAACAGGCGCCTCTCTTGGCACAGTATCGAACACTTAGTTTCAGATAGAATAATTAGTTTAAAATGGAAGTAAGTTTCGCATCTGGAGTTTCCTCTTTCACAAGGCGACCACTTAGTTTCGTCGAACACATACGGTTTCGAGTAGCATCGCCACAGATTTCAAAGAACAGGCGCCTCTCTTGGCACAGTATCGAACACTTAGTATCAGATAGAACAATTAGTTTAAAATGGAACTAAGTTTCGCATCTGGAGTTTCCTCTCTAACAAGGTCGACCACTTAGTTTCGTTGAACACATACGGTTTCGAGTGGCAACGCCACTGATTTCAGAGAACAGGCGCTTCTCCTGGCACAGTATCAGACACATAGTTTCAGACGGAACAATTAGTCTAAAATTGTACTAAATTTCGCATCTGGAGTTTCTTCCCTCACAACGCGACGACTTAATTTCGACGAACACCTACGGTTTCGAGTGGCATCGCCACAGATTTCAGAGAACAGGCGCTTCTCCTGGCACAATGTCGAACACGTAGTTTCAGATAGAACAATTAGTTTAAAATGGAACTATGTTCCGCATCTGGTGAATCCTCCCTCGCAAGGTCAATCACTTAGTTTCGTCGAACAAATACGGTTTCGAGTGGCATCGCCACAGATTTCAGAGAACAGGCGGCTCTGCTGGCACAGTATCGAACACTTAGTATCAGATAGAACAATTAGTTTAAAAGGGAACTATGTTTCGCATCTGGAGTTTCCTCTCTCACAAGGTGGACCACTTAGTTTCGTCGAACACATACGGTTTCGAGTAGCATCGCCACAGATTTCAGAGAGCAGGCGCTTCTCCTTAAACAGTATCGAACACTTAGTTTCGGATAGAACAATAAGATTAAAATGGAACTAAGTTTCGCATCTGGAGTTTCGTCTCTCACAAGGTCGACCACTGAGTTTCGTCGAACACATACGGTTTCGAGTAGCATCGCCACAGGTTTCAGAGAGCAGGCGCTTCTCCTGGCACAGTATCGAACACTTATTTCAGACAGAACAATTAGATTAAAATGGAACTATGTTTCGCATCTGGAGTATCCTCTCTCACAAGGTAAACCACTTAGTTTCATCGAACACATACGGTTTGGAGGGGCATCGCCACACAGTTCAGAGAACAGGCGCATCTCCTGGCACAGTATCGAACACTTAGTTGAAGATAGAATAATTAGTTTAAAATGGAACTATGTTCCGCATCTGGTGAATCCTCCCTCACAAGGTCAATCACTTAGTTTCGTCGAACACATACGGTTTCGAGTGGCATGGCCACAGATTTCAGAGAACAGGCGCTTCTCCTGGCACAGTATCGAACACTTAGTATCAGATAGAACAATTAGTTTAAAATGGAACTAAGTTTCCCATCTGGAGTTTCCTCTCTAACAAGGTCGACCACTTAGTTTCGTTGAACACATACGGTTTCGAGTGGCAACGCCACAGATTTCAGAGAACAGGCGCTTCTCCTGGCACAGTATCGAACACTTAGTTTCAGATAGAACAATTAGTTTAAATTGGAACTAAGTTTCGCATCTGGAGTTTCCTCTTTCACAAGGCGACCACTTAGTTTCGTCGAACACATACGGTTTCGAGTAGCATCGCCACAGATTTCAAAGAACAGGCGCCTCTCTTGGCACAGTATCGAACACTTAGTATCAGATAGAACAATTAGTTTAAAATGGAACTAAGTTTCGCATCTGGAGTTTCCTCTCTAACAAGGTCGACCACTTAGTTTCGTTGAACACATACGGTTTCGAGTGGCAACGCCACTGATTTCAGAGAACAGGCGCTTCTCCTGGCACAGTATCAGACACATAGTTTCAGACGGAACAATTAGTCTAAAATTGTACTAAATTTCGCATCTGGAGTTTCTTCCCTCACAACGCGACGACTTAATTTCGACGAACACCTACGGTTTCGAGTGGCATCGCCACAGATTTCAGAGAACAGGCGCTTCTCCTGGCACAGTATCGAACACTTAGTTTCAGGTAGAACAATTAGTTTAAAATGGTACTAAGTTTCGCATCTGGAGTTTCCTCTTTCACAAGGCGACCACTTAGTTTCGTCGAACACATACGGTTTCGAGTAGCATCGCCACAGATTTCAGAGAACAGGCGCCTCTCCTGGCACAGTATCGAACACTTAGTTGAAGATAGAATAATTAGTTTAAAATGGAAGTAAGTTTCGCATGTGGAGTTTCCTCTCCCACAATGTCGACAACTTAGTTTCGTCGAACACATACGGTTTCGAGTGGCATGGCCACAGATTTCAGAGAACAGGCGCTTCTCCTGGCACAATGTCGAACACGTAGTTTCAGATAGAACAATTAGTTTAAAATGGAACTATGTTCCGCATCTGGTGAATCCTCCCTCACAAGGTCAATCACTTAGTTTCGTCGAACAAATTCGGTTTCGAGTGGCATCGCCACAGATTTCAGAGAACAGGCGGCTCTGCTGGCACAGTATCGAACACTCAGTATCAGATAGAACAATTAGTTTAAAAGGGAACTATGTTTCGCATCTGGAGTTTCCTCTCTCACAAGGTGGACCACTTAGTTTCGTCGAACACATGCGGTTTCGAGTAGCATCGCCACAGATTTCAGAGAACAGGCGCTTCTCCTGGCACGGTATCGAACACTTACTTCAGACAGAACAATTAGTTAAAATGGAACTCTGTTTCGCATCTGGATTATCCTCTCCCACAAGGTCGACCACTTAGTTTCGTCGAACACATACGGTTTCGAGTAGCATCGCCACAGATTTCAGAGAACAGGCGCTTCTCCTGGCACAGTACCGAACACTTAGTTTCAGATAGAACAATTAGTTTAAAATGGTACTAAGTTTCGCATCTAGAGTTTCCTCTCTCACAAGGTCGACAACTTAGTTTCTTCGAACACATACAGTTTCGAGTGGTATCGCCACACATTTCAGAGAACAGGCGCTTCTCCTGGCACAGTATCGAACACTTAGTTTCAGATAGAACAATTAGTTTAAAATGGAACTAAGCTTCGCATCTGGAGTTTCCTCTCTCAGAAGGTCGACCACTTAGTTTCGTCGAACACATACGGTTTCGAGTAGCATCGCCAGAGATTTCAGAGAACAGGCGCTTCTCCTGGCACAGTAGCGAACACTTAGTTTCGTCGAACACATACGTTTTCGAGTAGCATCGCCACAGATTTCAGAGAACAGGCGCTTCTCCTGGCACAATATCGAACACTTAGTTTCAGATAGAACAATTAGTTTAAAATGGAACTAAGTTTCGCATCCGGAGTTTCCTCTCTCAGAAGGTCGACCACTTCGTTTCGTCGAACACATACGGTTTCGAGTAGCATCGCGACAGATTTCAGAGAACAGGCGCTTCTCCTGGCACAGTATCGAACACTTAGTTTCAGATGGAACATTTAGTTTAAAATGGAACTAAGTTTCGCATCTGGAGTTTCCTCTCTCACAAGGTCGACCACTTAGTTTCGGCGAACACATACGGTTTCGAGTAGCATCGCGACAGATTTCAGAGAACAGGTGCTTCTCCTGGCACAGTATCGAACACTTCGTTTCAGATAGAACAATTAGTTTAAAATGGGACTAAGTTTCGCTTCTGGAGTTTCCTCTCTCACAAGGTCGGCCACTTAGTTTCGTCGAACACATACGGTTTGGAGTGGCATCGCCACAGATTTCAGAGAACAGGCGCTTCTCCTGGCACAGTATCGAACACTTAGTATCAGATAGAACAATTACTTTAAAATGGAACTAAGCTTCGCATCTGGAGTTTCCTCTCTCACAAGGTCGGCCTCTTAGTTTCGTCGAACACATACGGTTTCGAGTGGCATCGCCACACAGTTCAGAGAACAGGCGCTTCTCCTGGCACAGTATCGAACACTTAGTTTCAGATAGAACAATTAGTTTAAAATTGAACTTATTTTCGCATCTTGAGTTTCCTCTCTCATAAGGTCGACGACTTAGTTTCGTTGAACACATTCGGTTTCGAGTGGCATCGCCACAGATTTCAGAGAACAGGCGCTTCTCCTGGCACAGTATCGAACACTTACTTCAGACAGAACAATTAGTTTAAAATGGAACTCTGTTTCGCATCTGGAGTTTCCTCTCTCACAACATCGACCACTTAGTTTCGTCGAACACATACGGTTTCGAGTGGCATCGCAACAGATTTCAGAGAACAGGCGCTTCTCCTGGCACAGTATCGAAAACTAAGTTTGAGATAGAACAATAAGATTAAAATGAAACTAAATTTCGCATCTGGAGTTTCCTCTCTCACAAGGTCGACCACTTAGTTTCGTCGACACATACGGTTTCGAGCGGCATCGCCACACAGTTGAGAGAACAGGCGCTTCTCCTGGCACAGTACCGAACACTTAGTTTCAGATAGAACAATTAGTTTAAAATGGAACTAAGTTTCGCATCTAGAGTTTCCTCTCTCACAAGGTCGACCACTTAGTTTCTTCGAACACATACAGTTTCGAGTGGTATCGCCACACATTTCAGAGAACAGGCGTTTCTCCTGGTACACTATCGAACACTTAGTTTCAGATAGAACAATTATTTTAAAATGGAACTTATTTTCGCATCTGAAGTTTCTTCTCGAACAAGGTCGGCCACTTAGTTTCGTCGAACACATACGGTTTCGAGTGGCATCGCCACAGATTTCAGAGAAAAGGCGCTTCTCCTGGCACAGTATCCAGCACTTAGTATCCGATAGAACAATTAGTTTAAAATTGAACTATGTTTCGCAGCTGGAGTCTCCTCTCTCACAAGGGGGACCACTTCGTTTCATCGAACACATACGGTTTCGAGTGGCATCACCACAGATTTCAGAGAACAGGCGCTTCTCCTGGCACAGTATCGAACACTTAGTTTCAGATGGAACATTTGGTTTAAAATGGAACTAAGTTGCTCATCTGGAGTTTCCTCTCTCACAAGTTCAACAACTTTGTTTCGTCGAACACATACGGTTTCGAGCAGCATCGCCACACAGTTCAGGGAACAGGCGCTTCTCCTGGCACAGTATCGAACACTTAGTTTCAGAGAGAACAATTAGTTTAAAATGGAACTTAGTTTCGCATCTGGAGTTTCCTCTCTCACAAGGTCGACCACTTAGTTTCGACGAACACATACGGTTTCGAGTAGCATCGCCACAGATTTCAGAGAAAAGGCGCTTCTCCTGGCACGGTATCGAACACTTACTTCAGACAGAACAATTAGTTAAAATGGAACTCTCTTTCGCATCTGGATTATCCTCTCCCACAAGGTCAACCACTTAGTTTCCTCGAACACATACGGTTTCGAGTGGCATCGCCACAGATTTCAGAGAACAGGCGCTTCTCCTGGCACAGTACCGAACACTTAGTTTCAGATGGAACATTTGGTTTAAAATGGAACTAAGTTTCTCATCTGGAGTTTCCTCTCTCACCAGTTCAACAACTTTGTTTCGTCGAACACATACGGTTTCGAGTAGCATCGCCACAGATTTCAGAGAACAGGCGCTTCTCCTGGCACAGTATCGAACACTTAGTTTCGTCGAACACATACGTTTTCGAGTAGCATCGCCACAGATTTCAGAGAACAGGCGCTTCTCCTTGCACAGTATCGAACACTTAGTTTCAGATAGAACAGTTAGCTTTAAATGAAACTAAGTTTCACTTCTGGAGTTTCCTCTCTCACAAAGTGGACCACTTAGTTTCGTCAAACACATACGGTTTCGAGTAGCATCGCCACTGATTTCAGAGAACAGGCGCTTCTCCTGGCACAGTATCGAACACTTAGTTTCAGATGGAACATTTGGTTTAAAATGGAACTGAGTTTCGCATCTGAAGTTTCCTCTCGCACAAGGTCGGCCACTTAGGTTCGTCGAACACATACGGTTTCGAGTGGCATCGCCACAGATTTCAGAGAGCAGGCGCTCATCCTGGCACAGTATCGAACACTTAGTTTCAGATGGGACATTTGGTTTAAAATGGAACTAAGTTTCTCATCTGGAGTTTCCTCTCTCACAAGTTCAACAACTTAGTTTCGTCGAACACATACGGTTTCGAGCGGCATCGCCACACAGTTCAGGGAACAGGCGCTTCTCCTGGCACAGTATCGAACACTTAGTTTCAGAGAGAACAATTAGTTTAAAATGGAACTAAGTTTCGCATCTGGAGTTTCCTCTCTCACAAGGTCGACCACTTAGTTTCGACGAACACATACGGTTTCGAGTAGCATCGCCACAGATTTCAGAGAACAGGCGCTTCTCCTGGCACGGTATCGAACACTTACTTCAGACAGAACAATTAGTTAAAATGGAACTCTGTTTCGCATCTGGATTATCCTCTCCCACAAGGTGGACCACTTAGTTTCGTCGAACACATACGGTTTCGAGTGGCATCGCCACAGATTTCAGAGAACAGGCGCTTCTCCTGGCCCAGTATCGAACACTTAGTTTCAGATGGAACATTTAGTTTAAAATGGAACTAAGTTTCGCATCTGGAGTTTCCTCTCTCACAAGGTCGACCACTTAGTTTCGGCGAACACATACGGTTTCGAGTAGCATCGCGACAGATTTCAGAGAACAGGTGCTTCTCCTGGCACAGTATCGAACACTTCGTTTCAGATAGAACAATTAGTTTAAAATGGGACTAAGTTTCGCTTCTGGAGTTTCCTCTCTCACAAGGTCGGCCACTTAGTTTCGTCGAACACATACGGTTTCGAGTGGCATCGCCACAGATTTCAGAGAACAGGCGCTTCTCCTGGCACAGTATCGAACACTTAGTATCAGATAGAACAATTACTTTAAAATGGAACTAAGCTTCGCATCTGGAGTTTCCTCTCTCACAAGGTCGGCCACTTATTTTCGTCGAACACATACGGTTTCGAGTGGCATCGTCACAGATTTCAGAGAACAGGCGCTTCTCCTGGCACAGTATCGAACACTTAGGTTCAGATAGAACAATTAGTTTAAAATGGAACTATGTTTCGCATGTGGAGTTTCCTCTCTCACAAGGTCGACCACTTAGTTTCGCCGAACGCATACGGTTTCGAGTGGCATCGCCACAGATTTCAGAGAACAGGCGCTTCTCCTGGCACAGTATCGAACACTTAGGTTCAGATAGAACAATTAGTTTAAAATGGAACTATGTTTCGCATGTGGAGTTTCCTCTCTCACAAGGTCGACCACTTAGTTTCGCCGAACGCATACGGTTTCGAGTGGCATCGCCACAGATTTCAGAGAACAGGCGCTTCTGCTGGCACAGTATGGAACACTTAGTTTCAGATAGAACAATTAGTTTAAAATGGAAATAAGATTCGCATCTGGAGTTTCCTCTCTCACAAGGTCGACCATTTAGATTCGTCGAACAGATACGGTTTCGAGTAGCATAGCCACAGATTTCAGAGAACAGGCGCTTCTCCTGGCACAGTATCGAACACTTAGTTTCAGATAGAACAATTAGTTTAAAATGTAACTAAGTTTCGCATCTGGAGTTTCCTCTCTCAAAAGGTCGACCACTTAGTTTCGACGAACACATACGGTTTCGAGTAGCATCGCCACAGATTTCAGAGAACAGGCGCTTCTCCTGGCACAGTATCGAACACTTAGTTTCAGATGGAACAATTAGTTTTAAATGGAACTAAGTTTCGCATCTGAAGTTTCCTCTCTCACAAGGTCGGCCACTTAGTTTCGTCGAACACATACGGTTTCGAGTGGCATCGCCACAGATTTCAAGGAAGAGGCGCTTCTCCTGGTACAGTATCGAACACTTAGTTTCAGATGGAACATTTAATTTAAAATGGAACTAAGTTTCGCATCCGGAGTTTCCTCTCTCAGAAGGTCGACCACTTCGTTTCGTCGAACACATACGGTTTCGAGTAGCATCGCGACAGATTTCAGAGAACAGGCGCTTCTCCTGGCACAGTATCGAACACTTAGTTTCAGATGGAACATTTAGTTTAAAATGGAACTAAGTTTCGCATCTGGAGTTTCCTCTCTCACAAGGTCGACCACTTAGTTTCGGCGAACACATACGGTTTCGAGTAGCATCGCGACAGATTTCAGAGAACAGGTGCTTCTCCTGGCACAGTATCGAACACTTCGTTTCAGATAGAACAATTAGTTTAAAATGGGACTAAGTTTCGCTTCTGGAGTTTCCTCTCTCACAAGGTCGGCCACTTAGTTTCGTCGAACACATACGGTTTGGAGTGGCATCGCCACAGATTTCAGAGAACAGGCGCTTCTCCTGGCACAGTATCGAACACTTAGTATCAGATAGAACAATTACTTTAAAATGGAACTAAGCTTCGCATCTGGAGTTTCCTCTCTCACAAGGTCGGCCTCTTAGTTTCGTCGAACACATACGGTTTCGAGTGGCATCGCCACACAGTTCAGAGAACAGGCGCTTCTCCTGGCACAGTATCGAACACTTAGTTTCAGATAGAACAATTAGTTTAAAATTGAACTAAGCTGCTCATCTGGAGTTTCCTCTCTCACAAGTTCAACAACTTTGTTTCGTCGAACACATACGGTTTCGAGCAGCATCGCCACACAGTTCAGGGAACAGGCGCTTCTCCTGGCACAGTATCGAACACTTAGTTTCAGAGAGAACAATTAGTTTAAAATGGAACTTAGTTTCGCATCTGGAGTTTCCTCTCTCACAAGGTCGACCACTTAGTTTCGACGAACACATACGGTTTCGAGTAGCATCGCCACAGATTTCAGAGAAAAGGCGCTTCTCCTGGCACGGTATCGAACACTTACTTCAGACAGAACAATTAGTTAAAATGGAACTCTCTTTCGCATCTGGATTATCCTCTCCCACAAGGTCAACCACTTAGTTTCCTCGAACACATACGGTTTCGAGTGGCATCGCCACAGATTTCAGAGAACAGGCGCTTCTCCTGGCACAGTACCGAACACTTAGTTTCAGATGGAACATTTGGTTTAAAATGGAACTAAGTTTCTCATCTGGAGTTTCCTCTCTCACCAGTTCAACAACTTTGTTTCGTCGAACACATACGGTTTCGAGTAGCATCGCCACAGATTTCAGAGAACAGGCGCTTCTCCTGGCACAGTATCGAACACTTAGTTTCGTCGAACACATACGTTTTCGAGTAGCATCGCCACAGATTTCAGAGAACAGGCGCTTCTCCTTGCACAGTATCGAACACTTAGTTTCAGATAGAACAGTTAGCTTTAAATGAAACTAAGTTTCACTTCTGGAGTTTCCTCTCTCACAAAGTGGACCACTTAGTTTCGTCAAACACATACGGTTTCGAGTAGCATCGCCACTGATTTCAGAGAACAGGCGCTTCTCCTGGCACAGTATCGAACACTTAGTTTCAGATGGAACATTTGGTTTAAAATGGAACTGAGTTTCGCATCTGAAGTTTCCTCTCGCACAAGGTCGGCCACTTAGGTTCGTCGAACACATACGGTTTCGAGTGGCATCGCCACAGATTTCAGAGAGCAGGCGCTCATCCTGGCACAGTATCGAACACTTAGTTTCAGATGGGACATTTGGTTTAAAATGGAACTAAGTTTCTCATCTGGAGTTTCCTCTCTCACAAGTTCAACAACTTAGTTTCGTCGAACACATACGGTTTCGAGCGGCATCGCCACACAGTTCAGGGAACAGGCGCTTCTCCTGGCACAGTATCGAACACTTAGTTTCAGAGAGAACAATTAGTTTAAAATGGAACTAAGTTTCGCATCTGGAGTTTCCTCTCTCACAAGGTCGACCACTTAGTTTCGACGAACACATGCGGTTTCGAGTAGCATCGCCACAGATTTCAGAGAACAGGCGCTTCTCCTGGCACGGTATCGAACACTTACTTCAGACAGAACAATTAGTTAAAATGGAACTCTGTTTCGCATCTGGATTATCCTCTCCCACAAGGTCGACCACTTAGTTTCGTCGAACACATACGGTTTCGAGTGGCATCGCCACAGATTTCAGAGAACAGGCGCTTCTCCTGGCCCAGTATCGAACACTTAGTTTCAGATGGAACATTTAGTTTAAAATGGAACTAAGTTTCGCATCTGGAGTTTCCTCTCTCACAAGGTCGACCACTTAGTTTCGGCGAACACATACGGTTTCGAGTAGCATCGCGACAGATTTCAGAGAACAGGTGCTTCTCCTGGCACAGTATCGAACACTTCGTTTCAGATAGAACAATTAGTTTAAAATGGGACTAAGTTTCGCTTCTGGAGTTTCCTCTCTCACAAGGTCGGCCACTTAGTTTCGTCGAACACATACGGTTTCGAGTGGCATCGCCACAGATTTCAGAGAACAGGCGCTTCTCCTGGCACAGTATCGAACACTTAGTATCAGATAGAACAATTACTTTAAAATGGAACTAAGCTTCGCATCTGGAGTTTCCTCTCTCACAAGGTCGGCCACTTATTTTCGTCGAACACATACGGTTTCGAGTGGCATCGTCACAGATTTCAGAGAACAGGCGCTTCTCCTGGCACAGTATCGAACACTTAGGTTCAGATAGAACAATTAGTTTAAAATGGAACTATGTTTCGCATGTGGAGTTTCCTCTCTCACAAGGTCGACCACTTAGTTTCGCCGAACGCATACGGTTTCGAGTGGCATCGCCACAGATTTCAGAGAACAGGCGCTTCTCCTGGCACAGTATCGAACACTTAGGTTCAGATAGAACAATTAGTTTAAAATGGAACTATGTTTCGCATGTGGAGTTTCCTCTCTCACAAGGTCGACCACTTAGTTTCGCCGAACGCATACGGTTTCGAGTGGCATCGCCACAGATTTCAGAGAACAGGCGCTTCTGCTGGCACAGTATGGAACACTTAGTTTCAGATAGAACAATTAGTTTAAAATGGAAATAAGATTCGCATCTGGAGTTTCCTCTCTCACAAGGTCGACCATTTAGATTCGTCGAACAGATACGGTTTCGAGTAGCATAGCCACAGATTTCAGAGAACAGGCGCTTCTCCTGGCACAGTATCGAACACTTAGTTTCAGATAGAACAATTAGTTTAAAATGTAACTAAGTTTCGCATCTGGAGTTTCCTCTCTCAAAAGGTCGACCACTTAGTTTCGACGAACACATACGGTTTCGAGTAGCATCGCCACAGATTTCAGAGAACAGGCGCTTCTCCTGGCACAGTATCGAACACTTAGTTTCAGATGGAACAATTAGTTTTAAATGGAACTAAGTTTCGCATCTGAAGTTTCCTCTCTCACAAGGTCGGCCACTTAGTTTCGTCGAACACATACGGTTTCGAGTGGCATCGCCACAGATTTCAAGGAAGAGGCGCTTCTCCTGGTACAGTATCGAACACTTAGTTTCAGATGGAACATTTAATTTAAAATTGAACTATATTTCGCATCTGGAGTTTCCTCTCTCAGAAGGTCGACCACTTAGTTTCGTCGAACACATACGGTTTTGAGTAGCATCGCCACAGATTTCAGAGAACAGGCGCTTCTCCTGGCACAGTATCGAACACTTAGTTTCGTCGAACACATACGTTTTCGAGTAGCATCGCCACAGATTTCAGAGAACAGGCGCTTCTCCTTGCACAGTATCGAACACTTAGTTTCAGATAGAACAGTTAGCTTTAAATGAAACTAAGTTTCACTTCTGGAGTTTCCTCTCTCACAAAGTGGACCACTTAGTTTCGTCAAACACATACGGTTTCGAGTAGCATCGCCACTGATTTCAGAGAACAGGCGCTTCTCCTGGCACAGTATCGAACACTTAGTTTCAGATGGAACATTTGGTTTAAAATGGAACTGAGTTTCGCATCTGAAGTTTCCTCTCGCACAAGGTCGGCCACTTAGGTTCGTCGAACACATACGGTTTCGAGTGGCATCGCCACAGATTTCAGAGAGCAGGCGCTCATCCTGGCACAGTATCGAACACTTAGTTTCAGATGGGACATTTGGTTTAAAATGGAACTAAGTTTCTCATCTGGAGTTTCCTCTCTCACAAGTTCAACAACTTAGTTTCGTCGAACACATACGGTTTCGAGCGGCATCGCCACACAGTTCAGGAAACAGGCGCTTCTCCTGGCACAGTATCGAACACTTAGTTTCAGAGAGAACAATTAGTTTAAAATGGAACTAAGTTTCGCATCTGGAGTTTCCTCTCTCACAAGGTCGACCACTTAGTTTCGACGAACACATGCGGTTTCGAGTAGCATCGCCACAGATTTCAGAGAACAGGCGCTTC
The DNA here is from genome assembly GCA_910591585.2 of Nysson spinosus. Classification (NCBI taxonomy): domain Eukaryota; kingdom Metazoa; phylum Arthropoda; class Insecta; order Hymenoptera; family Crabronidae; genus Nysson; species Nysson spinosus. Next base: position 2,149,032 of record CAJUYC020000090.1, on the reverse strand, counting down.
TCCTGGCACGGTATCGAACACTTACTTCAGACAGAACAATTAGTTAAAATGGAACTCTGTTTCGCATCTGGATTATCCTCTCCCACAAGGTCGACCACTTAGTTTCGTCGAACACATACGGTTTCGAGTAGCATCGCCACAGATTTCAGAGAACAGGCGCTTCTCCTGGCACAGTACCGAACACTTAGTTTCAGATAGAACAATTAGTTTAAAATGGTACTAAGTTTCGCATCTAGAGTTTCCTCTCTCACAAGGTCGACAACTTAGTTTCTTCGAACACATACAGTTTCGAGTGGTATCGCCACACATTTCAGAGAACAGGCGCTTCTCCTGGCACAGTATCGAACACTTAGTTTCAGATGGAACATTTAGTTTAAAATGGAACTAAGTTTCGCATCCGGAGTTTCCTCTCTCAGAAGGTCGACCACTTCGTTTCGTCGAACACATACGGTTTCGAGTAGCATCGCGACAGATTTCAGAGAACAGGCGCTTCTCCTGGCACAGTATCGAACACTTAGTTTCAGATAGAACATTTAGTTTAAAATGGAACTAAGTTTCGCATCTGGAGTTTCCTCTCTCACAAGGTCGACCACTTAGTTTCGGCGAACACATACGGTTTCGAGTAGCATCGCGACAGATTTCAGAGAACAGGTGCTTCTCCTGGCACAGTATCGAACACTTCGTTTCAGATAGAACAATTAGTTTAAAATGGGACTAAGTTTCGCTTCTGGAGTTTCCTCTCTCACAAGGTCGGCCACTTAGTTTCGTCGAACACATACGGTTTCGAGTGGCATCGCCACAGATTTCAGAGAACAGGCGCTTCTCCTGGCACAGTATCGAACACTTAGTATCAGATAGAACAATTACTTTAAAATGGAACTAAGCTTCGCATCTGGAGTTTCCTCTCTCACAAGGTCGGCCACTTAGTTTCGTCGAACACATACGGTTTCGAGTGGCATCGCCACACAGTTCAGAGAACAGGCGCTTCTCCTGGCACAGTATCGAACACTTAGTTTAAGATAGAACAATTAGTTTAAGATTGAACTTATTTTCGCATCTTGAGTTTCCTCTCTCATAAGGTCGACGACTTAGTTTCGTTGAACACATTCGGTTTCGAGTGGCATCGCCACAGATTTCAGAGAACAGGCGCTTCTCCTGGCACAGTATCGAACACTTACTTCAGACAGAACAATTAGTTTAAAATGGAACTCTGTTTCGCATCTGGAGTTTCCTCTCTCACAACATCGACCACTTAGTTTCGTCGAACACATACGGTTTCGAGTGGCATCGCAACAGATTTCAGAGAACAGGCGCTTCTCCTGGCACAGTATCGAAAACTAAGTTTGAGATAGAACAATAAGATTAAAATGAAACTAAATTTCGCATCTGGAGTTTCCTCTCTCACAAGGTCGACCACTTAGTTTCGTCGACACATACGGTTTCGAGCGGCATCGCCACACAGTTGAGAGAACAGGCGCTTCTCCTGGCACAGTATCGAACACTTAGTTTCAGATAGAACAAGTAGTTTAAAATGGAACTAAGTTTCGCATCTGGAGTTTCCTCTCTCACAAGATCGACCACTCAGTTTCGTCGAACACATACGCTTTCGAGTGGCATCGCCACAGATTTCAGAGAACAGGCGCTTCTCCTGGCACAGTACCGAACACTTAGTTTCAGATAGAACAATTAGTTTAAAATGGAACTAAGTTTCGCATCTAGAGTTTCCTCTCTCACAAGGTCGACCACTTAGTTTCTTCGAACACATACAGTTTCGAGTGGTATCGCCACACATTTCAGAGAACAGGCGTTTCTCCTGGTACACTATCGAACACTTAGTTTCAGATAGAACAATTATTTTAAAATGGAACTTATTTTCGCATCTGAAGTTTCTTCTCGAACAAGGTCGGCCACTTAGTTTCGTCGAACACATACGGTTTCGAGTGGCATCGCCACAGATTTCAGAGAAAAGGCGCTTCTCCTGGCACAGTATCGAGCACTTATTATCCGATAGAACAATTAGTTTAAAATTGAACTATGTTTCGCAGCTGGAGTCTCCTCTCTCACAAGGGGGACCACTTCGTTTCATCGAACACATACGGTTTCGAGTGGCATCACCACAGATTTCAGAGAACAGGCGCTTCTCCTGGCACAGTATCGAACACTTAGTTTCAGATGGAACATTTGGTTTAAAATTGAACTAAGTTGCTCATCTGGAGTTTCCTCTCTCACAAGTTCAACAACTTTGCTTCGTCGAACACATACGGTTTCGAGCAGCATCGCCACACAGTTCAGGGAACAGGCGCTTCTCCTGGCACAGTATCGAACACTTAGTTTCAGAGAGAACAATTAGTTAAAATGGAACTCTCTTTCGCATCTGGATTATCCTCTCCCACAAGGTCAACCACTTAGTTTCCTCGAACACATACGGTTTCGAGTGGCATCGCCACAGATTTCAGAGAACAGGCGCTTCTCCTGGCACAGTACCGAACACTTAGTTTCAGATAGAACAATTAGTTTAAAATGGAACTAAGTTTCGCATCTAGAGTTTCCTCTCTCACAAGGTCGACCACTTAGTTTCTTCGAACACATAGAGTTTCGAGTGGTATCGCCACATATTTCAGAGAACAGGCGCTTCTGCTGGCACAATATCGAACACTTAGTTTCAGATAGAACAATTATTTTAAAATGGAACTTATTTTCGCATCTGAAGTTTCTTCTCGAACAAGGTCGGCCACTTAGTTTCGTCGAACACATGCGGTTTCTAGTGGCATCGCCACAGATTTCAGAGAAAAGGCGCTTCTCCTGGCACATTATCGAACACTTAGTATCAGATAGAACAATTAGTTAAAAATTGAACTGTGTTTCGCAGCTGGAGTCTCCTCTCTCACAAGGGGGACCACTTCGTTTCATCGAACACATACGGTTTCGAGTGGCATCACCACAGATTTCAGAGAACAGGCGCTTCTCCTGGCACAGTATCGAACACTTAGTTTCAGATGGAACATTTGGTTTAAAATGGAACTAAGTTTCTCATCTGGAGTTTCCTCTCTCACCAGTTCAACAACTTTGTTTCGTCGAACACATACGGTTTCGAGCAGCATCGCCACACAGTTCAGGGAACAGGCGCTTCTCCTGGCACAGTATCGAACACTTAGTTTCAGAGAGAACAATTAGTTTAAAATGGAACTATGTTTCGCTTCTGGAGTTTCCTCTCTTAGAAGGTCGACCACTTAGTTTCGTCGAACACATACGGTTTTGTGTAGCATCGCCACAGATTTCAGAGAGCAGGCGCTTCTCCTGGCACAGCATCTGACACTTATGTCAGACAGAACAATTAGTTTAAAATGGAACTATGTTTCGCATCTGGAGCATCCTCTCTCACACGGTCGACCACTTAGTTTCGACGAACACATACGGTTTCGAGTAGCATCGCCACACAGTTCAGAGAACAGGCGCTTCTCCTGGCACAGTATCGAACACTTAGTTTCAGATAGAACAATTAGTTTAAAATGGAACTAAGTTTCGCATCTGGAAATTACTCTCTCACAAGGTCGACCACTTAGTTTCGACGAACACATACGGTTTCGAGTAGCATCGCCACAGATTTCAGAGAACAGGCGCTTCTCCTGGCACAGTAACGAACACTTAGTTTCAGATAGAACAATTAGTTTAAAATGGAACTAAGCTTCGCATCTGGAGTTTCCTCTCTCACAAGGTCGACCACTTAGTTTCGATGAACACATACGGTTTCGAGTGGCATCGCCACTGATTTCAGAGAACAGGCGTTTCTCCTGGCACAGTAACGAACACTTAGTTTCAGAGAGAACAATTAGTTTAACATGGAAATATGTTTCGCATTTGGAGTTTCCTCCCTCACAAGGTCGACCACTTAGTTTCGTCGAACACATACGGTTTCGAGTAGCATCGCCACAGATTTCAGAGAACAGGCGCTTCTCCTGGCACAGTATCGAACACTTAGTTACAGATAGAACACTTAGCTTAAAATGGAACTATGTTTCGCATTTGGAGTTTCCTCTCTCACACGGTCTACCACTTACTTTCGTCGAAAACATTCGGCTTCGAGTAGCAACGCCACAGGTTTCAGAGAACTGGCGCTTCTCCTGGCACACTATCGAAAACTTAGTTTCCGATAGAACAATTAGTTTAAAATGGAACTAAGTTTCGCATCTGGAGATTCCTCTCTCACAAGGTCGGCCACTTAGTTTCGTCGAACACATACGGTTTAGAGTGGCATCGCCACAGCTTTCAGAGAACGGGCGCTTCTCCTGGCACATTATCGAACACATAGTTTCAGGTAGAACAATTCGTTTAAAATGGAACTATGTTTCGCTTCTGGAGTATCCTCTCTCACAAGGTCAACCACCTATTTTCGTCGAACACATACGGTTTCGAGTGGCATCGCTACACATGTCAGAGAACAGGCGCTTCTCCTGGCACAGTGTCGAACACATAGTTTCAGATAGAACAATTAGTTTAAAATGGAACTAAGTTCCGCATCTGGAGTTTCCTCTCTCACAAGGTCGGCCACTTAGTTTCGTCGAACACATACGGTTTAGAGTGGCATCGCCACAGATTTCAGAGAACGGGCGCTTCTCCTGGCACATTATCGAACACATAGTTTCAGGTAGAACAATTAGTTTAAAATGGAACTGAGTTTCGCGTCTGGAGTTTCCTCTCTCAGAAGGTCGACCACTTAGTTTCGTCAAACACTTAAGGTTTCGAGTAGCATCGCGACAGATTTCAGAGAACAGGCGCTTCTCCTGGCACAGTATCGAACACTTAGTTTCAGATAGAACAATTAGTTTAAAATGGAACTAAGTTTCGAATCTGGAGTTTCCTCTCTCACAAGGTCGGCCACTTAGTTTCGTCGAACACATACGGTTTCGAGTGGCATCGCCACAGATTTCAGATAACAGGCGCTTCTCCTGGCACAGTATCGACCACTTAGTTTCAGATAGAACAATCAGTTTAAAATGGAACTAAGTTTCGCATCTGGAGATTCCTCTCCCACAAAGTCGACCACTTAGTTTCGTCGAACACATACGGTTGCGAGTAGCATCGCCACAGATTTCGGAGAACAGGCGCTTCCCCTGGCACAGTAACGAACACTGAGTTTCAGATAGAACAATTAGTTTAAAATGGAACTAAGTTTCGCATCTGGAGTTTCCTCTCTCACAAGGTCGGCCACTTAGTTACGTCGAACAAATACGGGTTCGAGTAGCATCGCCACTTATTTCGGAGAACAGGCGCTTCTCCTGGCACAGAATCGAACACTTAGTTTCAGATAGAACAATTAGTTTAAATGGAAGTAAGTTTCGCATCTGGAGTTTCCTCTCTCACAAAGTCGACCACTTAGTTTCGTCGAACACATACGGTTTCGAGTAGCATCGCCACAGTTTTCAGAGAGCAGGCGCTTCTCCTGGCACAGTATCGAACACTTATTTCAGGCAGAACAATTAGTTTAAAATGGACTATGTTTCGCATCTGGAGTATGCTCTCTCACAAGGTCAACCACTTAATTTCGTCGAACACATACGGTTTCGAGTGGCATCGCTACACATTTCAGAGAACAGGCGCTTCTCCTGGCACAGTGTCGAACACATAGTTTCAGATAGAACAATCAGTTTAAAATGGAACTAAGTTTCGCATCTGGAGATTCCTCTCCCACAAGGTCGACCACTTAGTTTCGTCGAACACATACGGTTGCGAGTAGCATCGCCACAGATTTCAGAGAACAGGCGCTTCTCCTGGCACAGTAACGAACACTTAGTTTCAGATAGAACAATTAGTTTAAAATGGAACTAAGTTTCGCATCTGGAGTTTCCTCTCTCACAAGGTCGGCCACTTAGTTTCGTCAAACACTTAAGGTTTCGAGTAGCATCGCGACAGATTTCAGAGAACAGGCGCTTCTCCTGGCACAGTATCGAACACTTAGTTTCAGATAGAACAATTAGTTTAAAATGGAACTAAGTTTCGAATCTGGAGTTTCCTCTCTCACAAGGTCGGCCACTTAGTTTCGTCGAACACATACGGTTTCGAGTGGCATCGCCACAGATTTCAGATAACAGGCGCTTCTCCTGGCACAGTATCGACCACTTAGTTTCAGATAGAACAATCAGTTTAAAATGGAACTAAGTTTCGCATCTGGAGATTCCTCTCCCAAAAGGTCGACCACTTAGTTTCGTCGAACACATACGGTTGCGAGTAGCATCGCCACAGATTTCAGAGAACAGGCGCTTCCCCTGGCACAGTAACGAACACTGAGTTTCAGATAGAACAATTAGTTTAAAATGGAACTAAGTTTCGCATCTGGAGTTTCCTCTCTCACAAGGTCGGCCACTTAGTTACGTCGAACAAATACGGGTTCGAGTAGCATCGCCACTTATTTCGGAGAACAGGCGCTTCTCCTGGCACAGAATCGAACACTTAGTTTCAGATAGAACAATTAGTTTAAATGGAAGTAAGTTTCGCATCTGGAGTTTCCTCTCTCACAAAGTCGACCACTTAGTTTCGTCGAACACATACGGTTTCGAGTAGCATCGCCACAGTTTTCAGAGAGCAGGCGCTTCTCCTGGCACAGTATCGAACACTTATTTCAGGCAGAACAATTAGTTTAAAATGGACTATGTTTCGCATCTGGAGTATGCTCTCTCACAAGGTCAACCACTTAATTTCGTCGAACACATACGGTTTCGAGTGGCATCGCTACACATTTCAGAGAACAGGCGCTTCTCCTGGCACAGTGTCGAACACATAGTTTCAGATAGAACAATCAGTTTAAAATGGAACTAAGTTTCGCATCTGGAGATTCCTCTCCCACAAGGTCGACCACTTAGTTTCGTCGAACACATACGGTTGCGAGTAGCATCGCCACAGATTTCAGAGAACAGGCGCTTCTCCTGGCACAGTAACGAACACTTAGTTTCAGATAGAACAATTAGTTTAAAATGGAACTAAGTTTCGCATCTGGAGTTTCCTCTCTCACAAGGTCGGCCACTTAGTTACGTCGAACAAATACGGGTTCGACAAGCATCGCCACTGATTTCAGAGAACAGGCACTTCTCCTGGCACAGAATCGAACACTTAGTTTCAGATAGAACGATTAGTTTAAATGGAAGTAAGTTTCGCATCTGGAGTTTCCTCTCTCACAAAGTCGACCACTTAGTTTCGTCGAACACATACGGTTTCGAGTAGCATCGCCACAGTTTTCAGAGAGCAGGCGCTTCTCCTGGCACAGTATCGAACACTTATTTCAGGCAGAACAATTAGTTTAAAATGGACTATGTTTCGCATCTGGAGTATGCTCTCTCAGAAGGTCAACCACTTAATTTCGTCGAACACTTACGGTTTCGAGTGGCATCGCTACACATTTCAGAGAACAGGCGCTTCTCCTGGCACAGTGTCGAACACATAGTTTCAGATAGAAGAATTAGTTTAAAATGGAACTAAGTTTTGCATCTGGAGTATCCTGTCCCACAAGGTCGGCCACTTAGTTTCGTCGAACACATACGGTTTCGAGTGGCATCGCCACAGATTTCAGAGAACGGGCGCTTCTCCTGGCACATTATCGAACACATAGTTTCAGGTAGAACAATTAGTTTAAAATGGAACTAAGTTTCGCGTCTGGAGATTCCTCTCCCACAAGGTCGACCACTTAGTTTCGTCGAACACATACGGTTGCGAGTAGCATCGCCACAGATTTCAGAGAACAGGCGCTTCTCCTGGCACAGTAACGAACACTTAGTTTCAGATAGAACAATTAGTTTAAAATGGAACTAAGTTTCGCATCTGGAGTTTCCTCTCTCACAAGGTCGGCCACTTAGTTACGTCGAACAAATACGGGTTCGACAAGCATCGCCACTGATTTCAGAGAACAGGCACTTCTCCTGGCACAGAATCGAACACTTAGTTACAGATAGAACGATTAGTTTAAATGGAAGTAAGTTTCGCATCTGGAGTTTCCTCTCTCACAAAGTCGACCACTTAGTTTCGTCGAACACATACGGTTTCGAGTAGCATCGCCACAGTTTTCAGAGAGCAGGCGCTTCTCCTGGCACAGTATCGAACACTTATTTCAGGCAGAACAATTAGTTTAAAATGGACTATGTTTCGCATCTGGAGTATGCTCTCTCAGAAGGTCAACCACTTAATTTCGTCGAACACTTACGGTTTCGAGTGGCATCGCTACACATTTCAGAGAACAGGCGCTTCTCCTGGCACAGTGTCGAACACATAGTTTCAGATAGAAGAATTAGTTTAAAATGGAACTAAGTTTTGCATCTGGAGTATCCTGTCCCACAAGGTCGGCCACTTAGTTTCGTCGAACACATACGGTTTCGAGTGGCATCGCCACAGATTTCAGAGAACGGGCGCTTCTCCTGGCACATTATCGAACACATAGTTTCAGGTAGAACAATTAGTTTAAAATGGAACTAAGTTTCGCGTCTGGAGTTTCCTCTCTCAGAAGGTCGACCACTTAGTTTCGTCGAACACTTACGGTTTCGAGTAGCATCGCGACAGATTTCAGAGAACAGGCGCTTCTCCTGGCACAGTATCGAACACTTAGTTTCAGATAGAACAATTAGTTTGAAATGGAACTAAGTTTCGCATCTGGAGTTTCCTCTCTCACAAGGTCGGCCACTTAGTTTCGTCGAACACATACGGTTTCGAGTGGCATCGCCACAGATTTCAGAGAACAGGCGCTTCTCCTGGCACAGTATCGACCACTTAGTTTCAGATAGAACAATCAGTTTAAAATGGAACTAAGTTTCGCATCTGGAGTTTCCTCTCCCACAAGGTAGACCACTTAGTTTCGTCGAACACATACGGTTGCGAGTAGCATCGCCACAGATTTCAGAGAACAGGCGCTTCTCCTGGCACAGTATCGACCAGTTAGTTTCAGATAGAACAATTAGTTTAAAATGGAACTAAGTTTCGCATCTGGAGTTTCCTCTCTCACAAGGTCGGCCACTTAGTTACGTCGAACACATACGGGTTCGAGTAGCATCGCCACTGATTTCAGAGAACAGGCGCTTCTCCTGGCACAGTATCGAACACTTTCAGATAGAACAATTAGTTTAAAATGGAACTAAGTTCCGCATCTGGAGTTTCCTCTCTCACAAGGTCGTCCACTTAATTTCGTCGAACACATACGGTTTCGAGTGGCATCGCCACAGATTTCAGAGAACAGGTGCTTCTCCTGGCACAGTATCGAACACTTAGTTTCAGATAGAACAATCAGTGTAAAATGGAACTAAGTTTCGCATCTGGAGATTCCTCTCCCACAAGGTCGACCACTTAGTTTCGTCGAACACTTAAGGTTTCGAGTAGCATCGCGACAGATTTCAGAGAACAGGCGCTTCTCCTGGCACAGTATCGAACACTTAGTTTCAGATAGAACAATTAGTTTAAAATGGAACTAAGATTCGCATCTGGAGTTTCCTCTCTCACAAGGTCGGCCACTTAGTTACGTCGAACAAATACGGGTTCGAGAAGCATCGCCACTGATTTCAGAGAACAGGCGCTTCTCCTGGCACAGAATCGAGCACTTAGTTTCAGATAGAACAATTAGTTTAAATGGAAGTAAGTTTCGCATCTGGAGTTTCCTCTCTCACAAAGTCGACCATTTAGTTTCGTCGAACACATACGGTTTCGAGTAGCATCGCCACAGTTTTCAGAGAGCAGGCGCTTCTCCTGGCACAGTATCGAACACTTATTTCAGGCAGAACAATTAGTTTAAAATGGACTATGTTTCGCATCTGGAGTATGCTCTCTCACAAGGTCAACCACTTAATTTCGTCGAACTCATACGGTTTCGAGTGGCATCGCTACACATTTCAGAGAACAGGCGCTTCTCCTGGCACAGTGTCGAACACATAGTTTCAGATAGAACAATTAGTTTAAAATGGAACTAAGTTTCGCATCTGGAGTATCCTGTCCCACAAGGTCGGCCACTTAGTTTCGTCGAACATATACGGTTTCGAGTGGCATCGCCACAGATTTCAGAGAACGGGCGCTTCTCCTGGCACATTATCGAACACATAGTTTCAGGTAGAACAATTAGTTTAAAAGGGAACTAAGTTTCGCGTCTGGAGTTTCCTCTCTCAGAAGGTCGACCACTTAGTTTCGTCGAACACTTACGGTTCCGAGTAGCATCGCGACAGATTTCAGAGAACAGGCGCTTCTCCTGGCACACTATCGAACACTTAGTTTCCGATAGAACAATTAGTTTAAAATGGAACTAAGCTTCGCATCTGGAGTTTCCTCTCTCACAAGGTCGACCACTTAGTTTCGATGAACACATACGGTTTCGAGTGGCATCGCCACAGATTTCAGAGAACAGGCGTTTCTCCTGGCACAGTAACGAACACTTAGTTTCAGAGAGAACAATTAGTTTAGCATGGAAATATGTTTCGCATTTGGAGTTTCCTCCCTCACAAGGTCGACCACTTAGTTTCGTCGAACACATACGGTTTCGAGTAGCATCGCCACAGATTCCAGAGAACAGGCGCTTCTCCTGGCACAGTATCGAACACTTAGTTACAGATAGAACACTTAGCTTAAAATGGAACTATGTTTCGCCTTTGGAGTTTCCTCTCTCACACGGTCTACCACTTACTTTCGTCGAACACATTCGGCTTCGAGTAGCAACGCCACAGGTTTCAGAGAACTGGCGCTTCTCCTGGCACACTATCGAACACTTAGTTTCCGATAGAACAATTAGTTTAAAATGGAACTAAGTTTCGCATCTGGAGATTCCTCTCTCACAAGGTCGGCCACTTAGTTTCGTCGAACACATACGGTTTAGAGTGGCATCGCCACAGATTTCAGAGAACGGGCGCTTCTCCTGGCACATTATCGAACACATAGTTTCAGGTAGAACAATTAGTTTAAAATGGAACTGAGTTTCGCGTCTGGAGTTTCCTCTCTCAGAAGGTCGACCACTTAGTTTCGTCAAACACTTAAGGTTTCGAGTAGCATCGCGACAGATTTCAGAGAACAGGCGCTTCTCCTGGCACAGTATCGAACACTTAGTTTCAGATAGAACAATTAGTTTCAAATGGAACTAAGTTTCGAATCTGGAGTTTCCTCTCTCACAAGGTCGGCCACTTAGTTTCGTCGAACACATACGGTTTCGAGTGGCATCGCCACAGATTTCAGAGAACAGGCGCTTCTCCTGGCACAGTATCGACCACTTAGTTTCAGATAGAACAATCAGTTTAAAATGGAACTAAGTTTCGCATCTGGAGATTCCTCTCCCACAAGGTCGACCACTTAGTTTCGTCGAACACATACGGTTGCGAGTAGCATCGCCACAGATTTCAGAGAACAGGCGCTTATCCTGGCACAGTAACGAACACTGAGTTTCAGATAGAACAATTAGTTTAAAATGGAACTAAGTTTCGCATCTGGAGTTTCCTCTCTCACAAGGTCGGCCACTTAGTTACGTCGAACAAATACGGGTTCGAGTAGCATCGCCACTGATTTCGGAGAACAGGCGCTTCTCCTGGCACAGAATCGAACACTTAGTTTCAGATAGAACAATTAGTTTAAATGGAAGTAAGTTTCGCATCTGGAGTTTCCTCTCTCACAAAGTCGACCACTTAGTTTCGTCGAACACATACGGTTTCGAGTAGCATCGCCACAGTTTTCAGAGAGCAGGCGCTTCTCCTGGCACAGTATCGAACACTTATTTCAGGCAGAACAATTAGTTTAAAATGGACTATGTTTCGCATCTGGAGTATGCTCTCTCACAAGGTCAACCACTTAATTTCGTCGAACACATACGGTTTCGAGTGGCATCGCTACACATTTCAGAGAACAGGCGCTTCTCCTGGCACAGTGTCGAACACATAGTTTCAGATAGAACAATCAGTTTAAAATGGAACTAAGTTTCGCATCTGGAGATTCCTCTCCCACAAGGTCGACCACTTAGTTTCGTCGAACACATACGGTTGCGAGTAGCATCGCCACAGATTTCAGAGAACAGGCGCTTCTCCTGGCACAGAATCGAACACTTAGTTTCAGATAGAACAATTAGTTTAAATGGAAGTAAGTTTCGCATCTGGAGTTTCCTCTCTCACAAGGTCGGCCACTTAGTTACGTCGAACAAATACGGGTTCGAGAAGCATCGCCACTGATTTCAGAGAACAGGCGCTTCTCCTGGCACAGAATCGAACACTTAGTTTCAGATAGAACAATTAGTTTAAATGGAAGTAAGTTTCGCATCTGGAGTTTCCTCTCTCACAAAGTCGACCACTTAGTTTCGTCGAACACATACGGTTTCGAGTAGCATCGCGACAGATTTCAGAGAACAGGCGCTTCTCCTGGCACAGTATCGAACACTTAGTTTCAGATAGAACAATTAGTTTGAAATGGAACTAAGTTTCGCTTCTGGAGTATGCTCTCTCACAAGGTCAACCACTTAATTTCGTCGAACACATACGGTTTCGAGTGGCATCGCTACACATTTCAGAGAACAGGCGCTTCTCCTGGCACAGTGTCGAACACATAGTTTCAGATAGAACAATTAGTTTAAAATGGAACTAAGTTTCGCATCTGGAGTATCCTGTCCCACAAGGTCGGCCACTTAGTTTCGTCGAACACATACGGTTTCGAGTGGCATCGCCACAGATTTCAGAGAACGGGCGCTTCTCCTGGCACATTATCGAACACATAGTTTCAGGTAGAACAATTAGTTTAAAAGGGAACTAAGTTTCGCGTCTGGAGTTTCCTCTCTCAGAAGGTCGACCACTTAGTTTCGTCGAACACTTACGGTTCCGAGTAGCATCGCGACAGATTTCAGAGAACAGGCGCTTCTCCTGGCACAGTATCGAACAATTAGTTTCAGATAGAACAATTAGTTTGAAATGGAACTAAGTTTCGCTTCTGGAGTTTCCTCTCTCACAAGGTCGGCCACTTAGTTTCGTCGAACACATACGGTTTCGAGTGGCATCGCCACAGATTTCAGAGAACAGGCGCTTCTCCTGGCACAGTATCGACCACTTAGTTTCAGATAGAACAATTAGTTTAAAATGGAAGTTAGTTTCGCATCTAGAGTTTCCTCTCTCACAAAGTCGACCACTTAGTTTCGTCGAACACATACGGTTTCGAGTAGCATCGCCACAGTTTTCAGAGAACTGGCGCTTCTCCTGGCACTCTATCGAACACTTAGTTTCCGATAGAACAATTAGTTTAAAATGGAACTAAGCTTCGCATCTGGAGTTTCCTCTCTCACAAGGTCGACCACTTAGTTTCGATGAACACATACGGTTTCGAGTGGCATCGCCACAGATTTCAGAGAACAGGCGTTTCTCCTGGCACAGTAACGAACACTTAGTTTCAGAGAGAACAATTAGTTTAACATGGAAATATGTTTCGCATTTGGAGTTTCCTCCCTCACAAGGTCGACCACTTAGTTTCGTCGAACACATACGGTTTCGAGTAGCATCGCCACAGATTCCAGAGAACAGGCGCTTCTCCTGGCACAGTATCGAACACTTAGTTTCAGATAGAACAATTAGTTTCAAATGGAACTAAGTTTCGAATCTGGAGTTTCCTCCCTCACAAGGTCGGCCACTTAGTTTCGTCGAACACATACGGTTTCGAGTGGCATCGCCACAGATTTCAGAGAACAGGCGCTTCTCCTGGCACAGTATCGACCACTTAGTTTCAGATAGAACAATCAGTTTAAAATGGAACTAAGTTTCGCATCTGGAGATTCCTCTCCCACAAGGTCGACCACTTAGTTTCGTCGAACACATACGGTTGCGAGTAGCATCGCCACAGATTTCAGAGAACAGGCGCTTCTCCTGGCACAGTATCGAACACTTATTTCAGGCAGAACAATTAGTTTAAAATGGACTATGTTTCGCATCTGGAGTATGCTCTCTCACAAGGTCAACCACTTAATTTCGTCGAACACATACGGTTTCGAGTGGCATCGCTACACATTTCAGAGAACAGGCGCTTCTCCTGGCACAGTGTCGAACACATAGTTTCAGATAGAAAAATCAGTTTAAAATGGAACTAAGTTTCGCATCTGGAGATTCCTCTCCCACAAGGTCGACCACTTAGTTTCGTCGAACACATACGGTTGCGAGTAGCATCGCCACAGATTTCAGAGAACAGGCGCTTCTCCTGGCACAGTAACGAACACTTAGTTTCAGATAGAACAATTAGTTTAAAATGGAACTAAGTTTCGCATCTGGAGTTTCCTCTCTCACAAGCTCGGCCACTTAGTTACGTCGAACAAATACGGGTTCGAGAAGCATCGCCACTGATTTCAGAGAACAGGCGCTTCTCCTGGCACAGAATCGAACACTTAGTTTCAGATAGAACAATTAGTTTAAATGGAAGTAAGTTTCGCATCTGGAGTTTCCTCTCTCACAAAGTCGACCACTTAGTTTCGTCGAACACATACGGTTTCGAGTAGCATCGCCACAGTTTTCAGAGCAGGCGCTTCTCCTGGCACAGTATCGAACACTTATTTCAGGCAGAACAATTAGTTTAAAATGGACTATGTTTCGCATCTGGAGTATGCTCTCTCACAAGGTCAACCACTTAATTTCGTCGAACACATACGGTTTCGAGTGGCATCGCTACACATTTCAGAGAACAGGCGCTTCTCCTGGCACAGTGTCGAACACATAGTTTCAGATAGAACAATTAGTTTAAAATGGAACTAAGTTTCGCATCTGGAGTATCCTGTCCCACAAGGTCGGCCACTTAGTTTCGTCGAACACATACGGTTTCGAGTGGCATCGCCACAGATTTCAGAGAACGGGCGCTTCTCCTGGCACATTATCGAACACATAGTTTCAGGTAGAACAATTAGTTTAAAATGGAACTAAGTTTCGCGTCTGGAGTTTCCTCTCTCAGAAGGTCGACCACTTAGTTTCGTCGAACACTTACGGTTTCGAGTAGCATCGCGACAGATTTCAGAGAACAGGCGCTTCTCCTGGCACAGTATCGAACACTTAGTTTCAGATAGAACAATTAGTTTAAAATGGAACTAAGTTTCGCATCTGGAGTTTCCTCTCTCACAAGGTCGGCAACTTAGTTTCGTCGAACACATACGGTTTCGAGTGGCATCGCCACAGATTTCAGAGAACAGGCGCTTCTCCTAGCACAGTATCGAACACTTAGATTCAGAAGGAACAATTAGTTTTAAATGGAACTAGGTTTCGCTTCTTGAGTTTCCTCTCTCACAAGGTCGACCATTTAGATTCGTCGAACACATACGGTTTCGAGAAGCATCGCCACAGATTTCAGAGAACACGCACTTCTCCAGGCACAGTATCGAACACTTTCAGATAGAACAATTAGTTTAAAATGGAAATATATTTCGCATTTGGAGTTTCCTCTCTCACAAGGTCGACCACTTAGTTTCGTCAAACACATACGGTTTCGAGTGACATCGCCACAGATATCGGTCCATATATTAGGTGGTCCAATAAGTTCGTTCCGTTTTCGGCGCGGCGACTTTATTACCTTCTTACCTGAGTAATAAACCACAATACATACTCAGGTAAAAATGTACATATTCCAGTACACTTCTAGTTTTGCTTTCGTGCGAATTAGACGTATTTTTTCAAGTTTTTCTGTAATATCTAAACTAAAATCATGACGGACAACAAAATTCATTTTCGACACATCATGTTATACGAGTTTCGTAAAGGGTATAACGCTTCGGAAACTTCGAGAAATATTTGTGTTGTTTACGGGGAAGATTCTGTAACAGATCGTACGTGCAGAAAATGGTTTGATCGTTTTCGTGGAGGAAATTTTTCATTAGAAGATGACCATCGCGCTGGACGACCACATACTGCTGACAACAGTGCTGTACGTGCATTAGTGGTGCAAAATCGTTGGATTCAAGTGCGTGAAATTGCATCGGAACTTCAAATGAAAAAATCCACCGTGCATAATTGTTTACGGAAGATGGGATTAATTTCAAAGTTGAATATGTTGGTGCCGCACGAACTGACGGAGCGTAACCGCGCAGACCGCCTGGCAGTGTGCATAGCTCTGTTGAATCGGCATCGAAATGAATCAATTTTAAAAAGAATTGTTACTGGGGATGAAAAGTGGATACAATATGAGAATTCTAGAAGAAAACGTAGTTGGTGTGAAGGCAACGAAATGCCCGAATCAACGGCAAAACCTGGACTGCACCCAAAAAAGGTATTGTTATCGGTTTGGTGGGATTAGGAAGGAATTGTTTATTATAAATTTTTGCCAAACAACTGTACCATCAATGCCGACAAATATTACGACCAATTGGACCGATTAAAGGAAGAAATTCAGAAAAAAGGCCAGAATTAGCCAACAGAAGGGGCGTGATATTACAGCACGACAACGCTCGACCACACGTGGCAAGAAATGTTATTGAAAAATTGAGTGACTTTGGCTGGGAGGTCCTGCCACACCCTCCGCACTCTTCTGACATAGCCCCATCAGATTATTATTTATTTCGGTGCATTCAAAATTCGGTTACCGGAAAAAAATTTGAAAACTTTGAGGTCCTCCAAAAGCACGTGGCAGAGTTTTTTAATAAAAAAACGAAAGACTTTTATGCGAAAGGAATTATGAAACTACCTGAGAAGTGGCAAGAAGTAATTGAAAAGAATGGTGACTATGTATGTGAATAAAATAAATTCTATTTGAAAAAAACGGCGTTTTACTGTAACGGCTGAAAACGGAACGAACTTATTGGACCACCTAATACATTATAATTAAATATAATAATATAATATATTTATAAATATATTATTATTTATATAAATAATATTATATATAAATTATATATATATATTTAATATAATTAATATATATATTATCGGTAATAAATTTATACTCTTATATTATTAATAATATATATATTAATAAATATAATTTATATAATATTAATATATATATATATAAATTATTAAATCATAAATATAAACTATACTATATATATAATATAATAATTTATATTAAAATTTTTTTATAATTTAATATAATAACATATATTAATATTATATATTTATAAATTTATTTTAATTATATATAAAAAAAATATTTATATATATAAATATTAATATATATATATATAAATAATAATTAATTGATTTTTATTACTAGATATTTTTTAATTTATATAGGTATATAATGTAAAATTATTTTTGTTACTACAGTTTTTTTAATTTATATAGGTATATAATGTAAAATTATTTTTGTTACTAGAGATTGTTTAATTTATATAGGTGTATAATGTAAATTATTTTTGTTACTCGAGATTTTTTAATTTATATAGGTATATAATGTAAAATTATTTTTGTTACTAGAGATTTCTTAATTTATATATATTAGAGCAGCAACACAATCTGAATGTATGTAGTAAACAAATAGTCGACTGGTTTCTGTCGAGTCGTTTTGGTTACCGCGTTGTTGTTTCGTTATTAATAAAAAAAAAAGGTTTATACTCTGCAATAGGTTATGGGCCCAGCTCCCTTGGAATAGTATATTTTAGGTAGTTAATTAAAGTCAATATATCGCGAGTGAAGGTAATAAGTGTATGTGCGCGAAAATGAGTACCAGCAGTTGTACACGAATAGAAATGTTAGAAAGGGATAATTATGAGACTTGGAAATTACAAGCCGAAGCCCTTTTGGTGAAGAATGATGCATGGGGATATGTGAGTGGTGAGATACCGAAACCGGATTTGGCAGAAGGAGCTATAGTCACAAAGCAGTGGGAAATTGCTGACAAGAAAGCCAGGTCAGATCTAATACTATCTATCCACCCTCATGCATTAAAACAAATCAAGAATTGTACCACATCTCGAGATGTTTGGCTTAAATTAGAAAGTATCTATCAATCTAAGGGACCTGCTCGAAAAGCGAATCTTTTAAAACAACTCACTTTGCATAAAATGCGTGAAGGTGAAGACACACGAGACCACATTTCTAAATTCTTTGATGTGGTTGACAAGCTACAAGAAATGGATGTAGAAATCAATACAGATTTGTTAGCCATAATGATATTGTATAGTCTCCCAGAGAAATTTGAAAATTTCCGATGTGCAATCGAATCCAGAGATGAATTACCATCACCGGAAATACTAAAGATAAAAATAGTTGAAGAAAGTGATGCACGCAATCAGAAATTAAAGGAAGAAGTCCCGAATGCAATGATGGCTGGAAGACAAGCATTCAAAAATCACAAATTCCGGAACAATAGGCCCAACGAGCGTAGGGAAGAACATAAAGAAGAATTCAAATTCCGTTGCCATAAATGCAAAAAGGTGGGACACAAAGCTATAGACTGCAGACTAGAAGATGGGAAATACAAACCTTGGAAGTCGGGAAAGCAGAGTCCCAAGGAATCTAGCTTACTAGTCACAGATAGAAAAGACTATGCTTTAAAGTCCGGACACGACATAAGTACAAGCGATTGGTGCTTAGATAGTGGTTGTACATCGCATATTACGAAGAAAGAAGAAAGCCTAAAGAATCTGGAGTCATATGAGTTCGAAAACTTGAATTTAGCGACTAACAATAAATCAGCTAAAGTATTGGCGAAAGGGACAGCATCTATTATTGCCTCAAACAAAGATGGCAGTCAGAAAATAAATTTATTAAATACCTTATATGTTCCAGGATTACGTACAAATTTAATGTCTGTTTCAAAGATTACAGACAAGGGATATAATGTAACCTTCGGTAGAAACGGTGCTCTAGTCAAGGATAGAGCAGGAAGCATTTTAATGCGCGCTGACAGAATCGATGGTTTATATTACATTAGGCAAAACACACAATATGCAGGAAGAATGTCGAGTGAATCAGAAGAAAATTTAAAAATATGGCATGAGAGATACGGACACTTGAACGGAAGAGATCTGAAGAAAATGGTTGCTAACAAAGAGGTATGTGGCATCAGAATCAGAACACAAAAAGAACTACCTACGTGTGAAGTATGCTTAAAAGGCAAACTTACGCAGACACCTTTCCCAAAAGAGTCCAGTCGTAAATCGGAACTGCTAGAATTAGTACACACAGACTTATGTGGACCGATGAGGAGAGAGTCATTGAATGGGTCAAAATATTTCTTAATCTTCATAGAAGACAGAACGAGGTGGTGCGAAGTCAGATTCTTGAAGAGGAAAAGCGAAGCCCTCACTGAATTCAAAAAGTACAAGAGCATGGTTGAAAACTTCACTGGTAGAAAAATCAAATACATTCAGTCCGACAACGGAAAAGAATATTGCAGTAAAGAATTTGACGACTATTTACAAAAATCTGGAATCCAAAGAAGATTGACAATCCCGCACACACCGTAACAAAATGGCACCGCGGAACGCATGAATAGAACACTTGTGGAAATGGCAAGATGTCTACTAATTTAATCGAAACTATCCCCATCGTTTTGGGCAGAAGCACTGCATACAGCTAATTACATCCGCAATAGATGCCCCGCAAACCACTTAAATGGGCAAACACCTTATAAACTTTGGACCGGTAAAAGGCCAAATGTGAAATATTTCCGAACATTCGGATGTAAAGGATATGCATTGGACCGAGATACAAACAAAGGAAAATTTTCTCCAAGATCCAGAGAGTGTATATTCGTAGGTTATTCCTTGGAATCTAAAGGTTACCGAGTTTGGGTACCTAGTGAAAGGAAAATAATTGTATCCAGAGATATAAAATTCTTCGAAGAAATTGGTGCCGGAACAAAATATGAAGAATTCGTTAATGAAAATAGGATGATTAATGGAAACAAACTAAAGGAAAGAAAATATGCTGAAATAGAGACAAAAACGATCAGAGACCTCGGAAAACAAAACTTATTACAAGAAGAAGAAGAAGATGATGATGAAGAATACGAAGAAGCTATGGAGTGTACTCACGAAGAACCACAAAATAATGAAAACAGTGAAACCTGCGAACAAAGGGAAGAAGATGGGTTAAATAACCAACATCAAGAGCAAGAACAGGTAATACAAAATCCAGAAGTACAGTTGCGAAGAACCGTGGGGAGACCAACAATAATAAGGACGGGAAATCCAGGAAGACCCAAGAAACAGTATCACTATGAGGTAGCACAACAAGTCACTACAAAAGAAGAAGTGACAGAAGAACATGTGGATACAAGTGAAATTTCGGCTAAAAAGGCAATGGCCAGTAAAGATAGGGAAGAGTGGAAAGCAGCCATACGTAGTGAGATAATGTCTATGATCAAAAATAATACGTGGGAAATCGTAGATCGACCAAGGGACCGAAGCATCGTAAGCTGTCGTTTAATATTACGGAATAAATGTAAGGCTGACGGGACGCTGGATAGGAGGAAGGCGAGACTCGTAGCTCGAGGTTTTACACAAGTCCCGGGAATGGACTTTCATGAAACTTTTGCACCAGTAGCAAGATTGAGTTCCATAAGGACATTAATCGCTCTAGCAGTTGAGCGAGACATGCTGGTTGATCATCTTGATGTATCGACCGCTTTTCTGAATGGAGATATAGATGAAGAGATATACATGGAAATACCAGAAACATTACAAGACATAAGATCAGCAAAGGACAGTAAAATCAGCAAGGATCAGAAGATCAGAATTAACAAAATATTGCAAGATATTAAAGGCGAGAATAAAGTCTGTTTACTAAAAAAGGCAATTTATGGTTTGAAACAATCAAGCAGACAATGGAATATTAGACTTGATGAGAAATTGCGTGAATTAGGATTGCAATCGATGAATCCTGACCCCTGTGTTTACTTCAAAATAATGAACGAAAATTTGGTTATCGTGGCGATTTATGTCGATGATATATTAATGATATCAAGAAATAGAGAACACATGGAAGAATTAAAACAAGGACTAATGTAAACGTTTGAAATGAAGGACTTAGGACCCATTCGGCATTGCTTAGGAATTAAGTTCACGCGGAGTAAGGGGAAGATGGCGATGACTCAGAAGACCTATATTGAAGACACATTGAGAAAATTTGGCATGAGTGATGCGAAACCGATTTCTACTCCTTGTGAACTAAATAAACGGGATATAAAGGAAGAAACCAATGAAGATGTATCGGGAGCCGAAATTAAAGGGTTGCCATATAGGGAACTGATAGGATCGTTGATGTACATAGCCATTGCCACGAGACCAGACATAGCTCACGTGGTGAGCTGGCTCAGTCAATTCAGCTCCAATTTTGATCAAAACCATTGAAAAGCTGCGAAAAGAGTTCTGCGATACTTGAGGGGAAGCCTAAATTATGGATTAGTGTTCACCAAAGCCAAAGAAGATTTAATGGGATATGTTAACGCGGATTGGGGAGCCTGCCCGGATGATGGAAGGTCATATACTGGTTACATCTTCAAATATGGTAATGCAGCTATAAGCTGGGAATCACGGAAGTAGCGAACAGTAGCCCTGTCTAGTACGGAGGCAGAGTACATGGCTCTGACAGAAGCGATGAAAGAAGCAATCAACCTCCAAACTTTCCTGAAAGAATTAGGCGTTAGAGATGAGACGCCATTGACACTGTGGAACCACAATCAAGGAGCACAAAAATTGGCCAAAAACGCCGTATTTCACAGGAGGACCAAGCATATCGACATAAGGCATCATTTCGTCCGCGATGCATTGAAAGAAAGATCTGTGGTATTAAAATATATGCCCACGCAGGAAATGATGGCCGATGTGCTGACGAAGGGACTACCACGTTCAAAACACGAACACTGTCGCGATTTACTGGGAGTCCAGTCAATCGAAGATTGAAGTTGAAGACTCGGTGGAGAGTAACAACATTTACGATTGAGGGGAAGTATTAGAGCAGCAACACAATCTGAATGTATGTAGTAAACAAATAGTCGACTGGTTTCTGTCCAGTCGTTTTGGTTACCGCGTTGTTGTTTCGTTATTAATAAAAGAAAGGTTCATACTCTGCAATAAAATCAAATGGTGATCGATTTAATTCAAAAAACTAAAATAGGTAAGTAAATAAAAAAAAATTCAAATTCTTGAAAAAATTGAAAATCAAGAAAAGAAAAACTAAAGGATATAATAAAAAAATTAAACAAAATTAAAAATAAATTAATTTCATAAGAAATTGATTGAACAACAGCTCGTAAAGCCCCAATTATTGAATAATTAGAATTAGATGATCATCCTATAATTATTACAGGATAAACTCTTGCCCCAAAAAAACATATTATTACTAAAGAATTAAATTCTATTCTTAAAATATTATTAGAAAAGGGTATAACAATTCAAATTAATAAAGAAATTATTATTATTATTATAGGTATTAGATGAAAAAATAAAATTCTAGAATTTCTTAAAATAATAATTTCTTTAGAAAATAATTTAATTGCATCACCTAAGGGTTGAAATAATCCTATTACTCCTACTTTATTTGGACCTTTACGGTATTGAATATATCCTAAAATTTTTCGTTCTACAAGTACTAAAAATCCAACTCTTACTAATTGTTGGAAATAGTATATCGACATGCATGTATGATCTAGATGACTTTCGTTCTTGTATGTTCTTTTGTCTATTGATTTTCGGTGGTTGCGTTTTAGATTTGTTAGCGGTCAGTCGTACTATTTATTCTGTCTCCATTATGTATGTGTTTTAATGTTCCTAAATGTAATATTGTTCATCCGTTTAAATCTTATATTATATTTCATTCCTGCGTTTTACCCAAAAACCAAACACTAATATTATAATAATAAGTAAAATAAATGAAACTAAATTTAAAATTATATAATTAATTAAAATTATTGTTTAAATTAATATAAAATTAATTTATTTATAATTTCTAAAATTATTACACTTTTCTGCCAAAACAATATAATTATAATTATTCTTCTTTTAAAAAATATTTTTAATAAATGATCCTTTCGTACAAATTTATTATTTTTAATTATAAATAGATAGAAACCGATTTGGTTCACACCGATCTGAACTCAAATCATGTAAGATTTTAAAAGTCCAACAGACTTAAATATTAAACTTATACTTCTAATTTTTATCTTAATTCAACATCGAGGTCGCAAACATTTTTATCAATAAGATCTATCTAAAAATATTACGCTGTTATCCCTAAAGTATTTTATTCTTTTAAATTTTTCTAAAAATTCATTTAATACAAAAATTATTGTAAGTAACAATTTAAAGTTCATCAAATTTAAAAATCCTCCCAATTAAATATTAAAATTAAATAAAAATTTTTATTTTAAATAAAATAAATAATTTTAAATAAAATAAAAATTTTAATATAAAAATCTATAGGGTCTTCTCGTCTTATAATAAAATTTTAGCTTTTTTACTAAAAAATAAAATTCAATATTATTCAATTGAAACAGTTATTATTTCGTCAAATCTTTCATTCAAGCCTTCATTAAAAAGACAATTGATTATGCTACCTTTGTACAGTTAAAATACTGCAGCCATTACAAAATTTTCATTGGGCAGACCCGACCTTAAATTATAAACAAAAAGACATGTTTTTGATAAACAAGCGAATAATAAATTTGCCTAATTCTTTAACTAAATTTTAATATTAAAATTTAATTATATAAATATTTTTACTAATTTTATCATTATAATTATTAAAAAATAATTTTTTAATATTTTTCTATAATTAATTAAATTTTTTATAAATCATATTTTAATTTTAATAAATTATTAAATTTATTTTATAAAATTCAAATATTAACCCCTTGCGGTCCTATGTCGAGTGGGGCTCGACATCGCATTTCGTTCTAGCACGTCCTATGTCGAGTGTGGCACGACATCGCTTTTCGTTCTAGCGCGTCCTATGTCGAGTGTGGCACGACATCGCTTTGCGTTCGGGCACGTCCTGAATCAAGTTTCACCCGAAAATGTCTCATTCTTAATCTAAATGATATAAGATAAGAACTGCAGTGTAGCATATCCGAAATAGGCTATGCCTCTTGAAATTAAGGGCTCAGTTTTTGTTAAGGATAACCGCGAATGTCGGGTGATCCAATAAAAACCATCACCTACCCTGCTTCCCAAAACCGCCCTCGGACCCCTTCAGGAGGCGGACACTTTCGTCAAGGTACGGCCCAGGAATTTCCTGAACTTTCCTTCTACCCAGGTGACCTCAAGATCGCGCCCGGTCGGGGCCCGGTCAGGGTCCGGCCGGGGGCTCTCAGGAGGTCTGAGAGGGTGGTGTGCAGGCGACACGGTCCGATAGAGTTTATGATACGGCTATTACTATTGAGTCCGGAAGGTCACATCTGGAAGGACAGTCCAAAAAGTTCTCAATCCTGAGTATAAGTCCTTCCAGATGTAAAGCCTTCATAAAATAGCTAATAATGAAGAGCATGCACAAAGAAATGGTTAATCCTCAAAAATAGCGTTCAAGTCACGTCCGTATCATAAACCCTGATTAAAAATACCTTATAATATGTACGGCTTGACCGGACAGTTTTAGTATTTTCAAACCCATCGTGGTATACAGTTCGATTTCGTAGCACAACTAGAAAGCATTTTCAAGGCCTAAATTTCTATAAAATAATTTTTTTTTGTAAAG
Source organism: Nysson spinosus (assembly GCA_910591585.2). NCBI lineage: Eukaryota > Metazoa > Arthropoda > Insecta > Hymenoptera > Crabronidae > Nysson > Nysson spinosus. The sequence continues at coordinate 2,124,460 of CAJUYC020000090.1, read as the reverse complement.
AATATGGCTAGACGACAGAGTCGACGTACAACAGTGCGTGACAATGAATTTGAAAGTGATGATAGTGATTGTTTGGGCGACGTAGAACAACAATTTCAAAGAATGTGTGCATCAGAAATCGAAAGTAGTGAAGATGCAGAGGACGTGGTTACATTCAGACGAAGCAGACGTATAAATAGAATTGGTGATACATCTGAAAGTAATAATGAAACGGACCAGAACAGCGATTGGCAGAATGTCACTGAAAACGACACATATTCCAATTCCATCGAATTTTCTACGGGAGACAAGATGCAAGGGCCGCATCTTGCCGGATTGTTTTACATCTATATAATAATCTACAACAGTCAATACCCGAAGCTACAGGATACCATATGTTTACCGATAGACTTTATACTAGCATCATACTTGGCAAAAAATTACATAATTTGCAATGTCATTTAACGGGAACAGTAATGACGAATAGAAAGGGAATACCTTTATCGATGAAATCACCGAAATTAAGGATTGGGGAAACAATTGCTTATCGCAAACATGACATATTGTTGCTTGCATGGCGCGATAAACGTGTCGTGACTATGCTATCAACGTGTGGTACGTCAAGATCCGAAATTGTCAGAGATAGAAGAGTTAGGAATAATAGAACGCAGCCAGTCTTGAAACCAACCACAATAATTCAATATAATAAAAACATGGGCGGCGTCGATTTAGCAGACCAATACACTGCATCCTACTGTTTCCTTCGCAAAACCCTAAAATGGTGGAGGAAACTGTTTTTCTGGGGTTTGGAAGCATCAATTATCAATGCTTATATTTTATATAAAGCATCTCCTCCTAATACCAACAAAAACATTTCGCACAAACAGTTCAGAGAAAAACTGTTGCTTGAGCTTGTGGGGGACTTCCGTACAACAGCAAAACGTGGACGACCATCATCCAGCGACAAGGAACAGCGACTAGATGGAACATTGCATATTATTACAATACATCCCCAGCACAAACACAAGGATTGTGCAGTTTGTTCAAACCGAAAAGTTCCAGGTGGTAGAAAAGAGACTTCTTATATATGCGAAACCTGCGAGAGAAAACCGGGATTGCATATCGGAGAATGTTTTAAACGGTACCATACGATGGTCAATTATAAACTGTAAACAATAAAAAATAATGTTTAAAAAAAATCTTACAATTTTATTTTATATACCTCCTAATTCATAAGTACGTTACGTTAGTCATAAATGTTTTCGAAAGTAATCGCTACCAAGCGGATAAGCGACTGGTGAAATCTGTGCGGACCTGCTAGAACGAAACTACGAATGCAGCGCGGTCCTGCTGGAACGAAACGGTGAAGAGCGCTCGGTCCGCAAAGGGTTAAGAATACTAATTTAATAAAAAAAAAATGTTAATTTTAAATTATAGTTTATCCCATAATTTATTAATTTTAATATTAAAATTATAAAAAAATAAATAATTTTATTAATTAAAATCTAAATTAAATTTATCTCTAAAAAAACTAGATATCAATAAAAACGAATAACTTTTCATCACCAATTAAAAATTAAAAATTCTTATTCTAAAAAAAAAATTATTTCTAATTAAATCTTTTAATTTCGAGAATATTTTATATAAATATTAAATTAATAAACCCTGATACAAAAGGTTCAATAACAAATCTTTTTAACTAAAATTTTATAACTCACTTTCATTTATTTTATAAAAAAAATGTTGTCTGATTTATTACTTAAACTTAAATTCTTAAATTTTTTTTCAAATTAATAATTAAAATACAAAATAATTTATTTAAATGTTAAAAATTTTAGGAATAAACTAATTAATCTTTTAAAAGATTTAAATATTAAATTTTATCTAAAAACACTTTCCAGTATCTTTACTTTGTTACGACTTTTCTCATTTTATAGTGAGAATGACGGGCAATTTGTACACATTTAAAAATAAATTTCAATTTAAATAATTATTTAAATTTACTCTTAAATCCAATTTTATAATAATTTTAAAACTATTAATCCAAAAATTTAATTTATTGTAACTAATTAATTCTTAAATATTCTACACTTTGATCTGAATTTTCATTTATATATAATTTATTAAAATAAAATAATAATAAAATTAATTAAAACGACAATACATAAAATATATTCAAGTATTTTTTATCGAGGACTATCAATTATTCTTGTTGAAATTTGTTTGAAATATCGGCCAACTCCAACCGATATTGGAGGAAGTGAAACTTCCTCCTCCGGTCCGGACGAGGGAGAGTGGGTAAAGGTAACTCCAAACCAATATGCCTTTGATTCCCTTTGACTGTCCTGAAAAGGACAGTCGTTTATTTCAGACCCTTTTCGCTCTGTATAATACAAAGTGTTTTGCCGATCACAAGAATTTGACTTCTTGGTGGCCTGGCTGTCGGCGGGCCTGGTTGTCCTAGGTTATAATCTCTGGAACAACAGAAAAAGAACGAACGGGTGTAATCACCTGAAATACGATAATCGTATTAACGTACAGTCTCGGGAATATTTTGACGCGCACACTTAAACAGCAACGGTAACCGTGCTGTGTGTGCTAATGCGTGCACTGGTGCGTGGCTTTTAAATGCGGTAAGCCACGCGTCGACTGTTTTGGCCGATCTGTTCCGTCTTTTTCAGGAACACAATCGTGGCGGTCGGCTAGATTTAACGCAATGAAATCTTTAGTGCAACGACCGCACAGTCGTATTGCCTCGAACGGAAAACGAAGGCGGAGGTTGTAAATCTCCTGTATGGATTCCGCGAGCGGGGAGATCCACGGTTACTAGTAACTAGTCCCGGTGGCTGACAACGGAGACTGATCTAACCGTTTCTTTCTCAACACGCCTTGACGTGGAGTAAGAGTGGACCAACGCTAATTCTAACCCGTCTTCCTCAACACGCCGCGTCGTGAAGGAAGCCTGGACGCAATAGTCCTGGAAGCCTGGAAGCGATATCGAAACTCTCCGGTCGCTCTTTGGTTACTCTAAACGTTCCAAGGCGATTCCCGGTAGAGAACGAGTAGCGGGTCTTAAGTTTAGAATAGCGCGCCAACTAACGTAGTGCTCCGCCGACCAGTGGTCATCCAAGGAGTGGACTCCTGACGCTCCCACGTCGAATAACAATGGTTGGCGAAAACCAGGTGAACCCACCGATTTTCGCCCCAGTACTAATTCAGGGTAAAGACCGCTAAATTACTAAAAGGCGCAGCTATTGTGCTGAAGAGTCAACACGAATCGTCGTGTGTTATTCTCGATTCAGTTTCACAATTTGCTGGTGTTAAGCTGAAAGCAGTGTTCGTTATAACGGGAGCACGATCGACAATCGATGCGCTCCGTGCGAACTGTTGCTGAGGACTCTCTAAGAAGAACTGACTGTCTGCGACGTTACACCGTCGTCGACAAGCGCGAACGAGTAATTACTCGTTACGCGGCGCTTTCGTCAAACTATTAGCTCTTTCTCACTCTCTCTCATATCCGTTTACTATTCGCGAATTCGAACGTCTTCAAACGGTAATATGTACCGGTCAGACGTGCCGATCTCTGGTTTCGCACGGTCTAGACGAAAACAATCATTGTCATGTTATCGGACCTCTATAGTTTTTGTATTTCCTTTTCGAATCACGCCGGTCAAATAAACTCGGTACACTCAAGAAAAAGAAATTAACTATGAGGCTCGTGATCGGGTGAAACAACTACTGGTCACTTATTTAAACAAAGTTCCTCTAATTTAAATTAAATACTGCCAAATTTTCTTTATTTAATGATTCAACATTTACTAAATTAATATTATTTTTTATTCTATAATAGGGTATCTAATCCTAGTTTTATAAAAAAAATTTTAAATAATTTATAATTAAATATTTAAAAATTTTACATTATTTATTTCACCAAAAAAATAAAAATTTTAAAACAATTAAATTTCAACTTATTCTAATTAATCCTAAATTAATTTATTTTATTAGTATAACCGCAGTTGCTGGCACTAAATTAACTAAATTTTTTTAAAATACTAAATCTAACTTTAATTATTTTTTAATATTTTATATTAATTATAATTTAATTATTTAAATAATACTAATTTTTATTTATTACACTATTTACATTATTAATTTTAAAACAAAAATTACATTTTTGTATAAATAGTATAAAATATTAATTTATAATATAAATTTTTTTATAAAACTCTATTTATTGTTAATCCCCACTTTAACGAAAAGTATCTAAATAAAAACATCAAATCAACGAGAAAGCTTTTTTTTATCAAAATAAAAATCGTTAATCCCCACTTTAACGAAAAGTATCTAAATAAAAACATCAATTCAACGAGAAAGCTTTTTTTTTTCAAAATAAAAATCGTTAATCTCCACTTTAACGAAAAGTATCTAAATAAAAACATCAATTCAACGAGAAAGCTTTTTTTTATCAAAATAAAAATCGTTAATCCCCACTTTAACGAAAAGTATCTAAATAAAAACATATTCTTTCTTTTAATATTATACCAAAAACAATGACCTAATTCGTTTATCCCAATAAAATTTATAATTTATTCAATTAATATAAGTAATTTATTAATTAATTTATTTTAATAAAAAAATCTCTGGTAATAAAAATAATTTCACATTATATACCTATATTATTGCAGAGTATAAACCTTTTTTTTTATTAATAACGAAACAACAACGCGGTAACCAAAACGACTGGACAGAAACCAGTCGACTATTTGTTTACTACATACATTCAGATTGTGTTGCTGCTCTAATACTTCCCCTCAATCGTAAATGTTGTTACTCTCCACAGAGTCTTCAACTTCAATCTTCGATTGACTGGACTCCCAGTAAATCGCGACAGTGTTCGTGTTTTGAACGTGGTAGTCCCTTCGTCAGCACATCGGCCATCATTTCCTGCGTGGGCATATATTTTAATACCACAGATCTTTCTTTCAATGCATCGCGGACGAAATGATGCCTTATGTCGATATGCTTGGTCCTCCTGTGAAATACGGCGTTTCTGGCCAATTTTTGTGCTCCTTGATTGTGGTTCCACAGTGTCAATGGCGTCTCATCTCTAACGCCTAATTCTTTCAGGAAAGTTTGGAGGTTGATTGCTTCTTTCATCGCTTCTGTCAGAGCCATGTACTCTGCCTCCGTACTAGACAGGGCTACTGTTCGCTACTTCCGTGATTCCCAGCTTATAGCTGCATTACCATATTTGAAGATGTAACCAGTATATGACCTTCCATCATCCGGGCAGGCTCCCCAATCCGCGTCAACATATCCCATTAAATCTTCTTTGGCTTTGGTGAACACTAATCCATAATTTAGGCTTCCCCTCAAGTATCGCAGAACTCTTTTCGCAGCTTTTCAATGGTTTTGATCAAAATTGGAGCTGAATTGACTGAGCCAGCTCACCACGTGAGCTATGTCTGGTCTCGTGGCAATGGCTATGTACATCAACGATCCTATCAGTTCCCTATATGGCAACCCTTTAATTTCGGCTCCCGATACATCTTCATTGGTTTCTTCCTTTATATCCCGTTTATTTAGTTCACAAGGAGTAGAAATCGGTTTCGCATCACTCATGCCAAATTTTCTCAATGTGTCTTCAATATAGGTCTTCTGAGTCATCGCCATCTTCCCCTTACTCCGCGTGAACTTAATTCCTAAGCAATGCCGAATGGGTCCTAAGTCCTTCATTTCAAACGTTGACATTAGTCCTTGTTTTAATTCTTCCATGTGTTCTCTATTTCTTGATATCATTAATATATCATCGACATAAATCGCCACGATAACCAAATTTTCGTTCATTATTTTGAAGTAAACACAGGGGTCAGGATTCATCGATTGCAATCCTAATTCACGCAATTTCTCATCAAGTCTAATATTCCATTGTCTGCTTGATTGTTTCAAACCATAAATTGCCTTTTTTAGTAAACAGACTTTATTCTCGCCTTTAATATCTTGCAATATTTTGTTAATTCTGATCTTCTGATCCTTGCTGATTTTACTGTCCTTTGCTGATCTTATGTCTTGTAATATTTCTGGTATTTCCATGTATATCTCTTCATCTATATCTCCATTCAGAAAAGCGGTCGATACATCAAGATGATCAACCAGCATGTCTCGCTCAACTGCTAGAGCGATTAATGTCCTTATGGAACTCAATCTTGCTACTGGTGCAAAAGTTTCATGAAAGTCCATTCCCGGGACTTGTGTAAAACCTCGAGCTACGAGTCTCGCCTTCCTCCTATCCAGCGTCCCGTCAGCCTTACATTTACTCCGTAATATTAAACGACAGCTTACGATGCTTCGGTCCCTTGGTCGATCTACGATTTCCCACGTATTATTTTTGATCATAGACATTATCTCACTACGTATGGCTGCTTTCCACTCTTCCCTATCTTTACTGGCCATTGCCTTTTTAGCCGAAATTTCACTTGTATCCACATGTTCTTCTGTCTCTTCTTCTTTTGTAGTGACTTGTTGTGCTACCTCATAGTGATATTGTTTCTTGGGTCTTCCTGGATTTCCCGTCCTTATTATTTTTGGTCTCCCCACGGTTCTTCGCAACTGTACTTCTGGATTTTGTATTACCTGTTCTTGCTCTTGATGTTGGTTATTTAACCCATCTTCTTCCCTTTGTTCGCAGGTTTCACTGTTTTCATTATTTTGTGGTTCTTCGTGAGTACACTCCATAGCTTCTTCGTATTCTCCATCATCATCTTCTTCTTCTTCTTGTAATAAGTTTTGTTTTCCGAGGTCTCTGATCGTTTTTGTCTCTATTTCAGCATATTTTCTTTCCTTTAGTTTGTTTCCATTAATCATCCTATTTTCATTAACGAATTCTTCATATTTTGTTCCGGCACCAATTTCTTCGAAGAATTTTATATCTCTGGATACAATTATTTTCCTTTCACTAGGTACCCAAACTCGGTAACCTTTAGATTCCAAGGAATAACCTACGAATATACACTCTCTGGATCTTGGAGAAAATTTTCCTTTGTTTGTATCTCGGTCCAATGCATATCCTTTACATCCCAATGTTCGGAAATATTTCACATTTGGCCTTTTACCGGTCCAAAGTTTATAAGGTGTTTGCCCATTTAAGTGGTTTGCGGGGCATCTATTGCGGATGTAATTAGCTGTATGCAGTGCTTCTGCGCAAAACGATGGGGATAGTTTCGATTAAATTAGTAGACATCTTGCCATTTCCACAAGTGTTCTATTCATGCGTTCCGCGGTGCCATTTTGTTACGGTGTGTGCGGGATTGTCAATCTTCTTTGGATTCCAGATTTTTGTAAATAGTCGTCAAATTCTTTACTGCAATATTCTTTTCCGTTGTCGGACTGAATGTATTTGATTTTTCTACCAGTGAAGTTTTCAACCATGCTCTTGTACTTTTTGAATTCAGTGAGGGCTTCGCTTTTCCTCTTCAAGAATCTTACTTCGCACCACCTCGTTCTGTCTTCTATGAAGATTAAGAAATATTTTGACCCATTCAATGACTCTCTCCTCATCGGTCCACATAAGTCTGTGTGTACTAATTCTAGCAGTTCCGATTTACGACTGGACTCTTTTGGGAAAGGTGTCTGCGTAAGTTTGCCTTTTAAGCATACTTCACACGTAGGTAGTTCTTTTTGTGTTCTGATTCTGATGCCACATACCTCTTTGTTAGCAATCATTTTCTTCAGATCTCTTCCGTTCAAGTGTCCGTATCTCTCATGCCATATTTTTAAATTTTCTTCTGATTCACTCGACATTCTTCCTGCATATTGTGTGTTTTGCCTAATGTAATATAAACCATCGATTCTGTCAGCGCGCATTAAAATGCTTCCTGCTCTATCCTTGACTAGAGCACCGTTTCTACCGAAGGTTACATTATATCCCTTGTCTGTAATCTTTGAAACAGACATTAAATTTGTGCGTAATCCTGGAACATATAAGGTATTTAATAAATTTATTTTCTGACTGCCATCTTTGTTTGAGGTAATAATAGATGCTGTCCCTTTCGCCAATACTTTAGCTGATGTATTGTTAGTCGCTAAATTCAAGTCTTCGAACTCATATGACTCCAGATTCTTTAGGCTTTCTTCTTTCTTCGTAATATGCGATGTACAACCACTATCTAAGCACCAATCGCTTGTATTATTAATATATGTCGTTTATTAACATAATACTTATGTCGCGTCCGGACTTTAAAGCATAGTCTTTTCTATCTGTGACTAGTAAGTTAGATTCCTTGGGACTCTGCTTTCCCGACTTCCAAGGTTTGTATTTCCCATCTTCTAGTCTGTAGTCTATAGCTTTGTGTCCCACCTTTTTGCATTTATGGCAACGGAATTTGAATTCTTCTTTATGTTCTTCCCTACGCTCGTTGGGCCTATTGTTCCGGAATTTATGATTTTTGAATGCTTGTCTTCCAACCATCATTGCATTCGGAACTTCTTCCTTTAATTTCTGATTGCGTGCATCAGTTTGTTCAACTATCTTTATCTTCAACATTTCCGGTGTTGGTAATTCATCTCTGGATTCGATTGCACATCGGAAATTTTCAAATTTCTCTGGGAGACTATACAATAACATTATGGCTAACAAATCCTTATTGATGTCTACATCCATTTCTTGTAGCTTGTCAACCACATCAAAGAATTTAGAAATGTGGTCTCGTGTGTCTTCACCTTCACGCATTTTTTGCAAAGTGAGTTGTTTTAAAAGGTTCGCTTTTCGAGCAGGTCCCTTAGATTGATAGGTACTTTCTAATTTAAGCCACACATCTCGAGATGAGGTAAAATTCTTGATTTGTTTTAATGCATGAGGGTGGATAGATAGTATTAGATCTTTTTTTTTTATACGTGGGGAAATCTTCATAGACACCCCGGTCTCCCTCTGGGGGGGAGGCCGGGGTAGTGCCGGATTCTTACCGGCTAAAACCCCTCGGTGGACTCCAGCCGTGGCGCTTTTTGGGACCCCGAGGCCCTCTTGAGAACTCTGCTCGGGGTCCCAGCGCCCGGCCCTCAGAAGGGCCAGTTCAAATTTTTAATTTTTGGGGATGCAGTGCGCCCACGACACTGCATCCCCCACCTCGGAACCACCAACCCAGGCAGCCTGGTGGCTCCGGCGGCTATTACATAGCCGCCGCGGCAGCTGGCGGAGCCGGGGCTCTCCGTCCCCGCCTTCGCCCCCTTCCTTCAGGGTCCGCGGCTTCGCGGGCCCTTTCCGCGGCCTCCTTCCGTGACATTACCTGTTCACAGAAGGAGGCTACCGCTCCCCATGACCTCTCGCCGCTCACCATCGCCTTGACGACGGCTTGCAGCGACAGGTCCGGCCCGATGCTTAGACGAAGGACTCGGCGCTCTGCAGCCCAGGAGGGACACTCCTCCAGGGTGTGTTGCGCCGAGTCCACGTCCTCCCCGCAATGATGACATTGCGGGGTGGGCTCCCTTCCGATCGTATTCAGGAACTCACCGAAGCAACCATGCCCGGTGAGCACCTGCGTCAACCGGAAGGTGAGCCTTCCCTCCTTCCCCAGCCACTGCTGGAGGACCGGAAGGACGGCCTTCACCGTCCTTTCTCCGGAGCCGGGCTCCTCCAATTGGCTGCGCCACCTTTCAAAGGTGTGCAGCCGGGCCCGGCTCCTGCCGGCCTCCAGCTCTGACGCTCGGCTTTCCGCCGAGGCCGGCGTCCCTTTGAGGGCCGCGGAGATTTCATATATCTCCGCGGCCTCCGCCGCCTTGAGTTCCCATGGGGGGGAACACCCAAGTGGGGCCGCCGCCCGCTGGGATACGGTGCGGTACCCCCAGACGACCCGCACGGCGAGGGTCCGCTCTGCTCGGCAGAGGAGCTGGCGGTTCCGCCGGCACCCCGCGAGGGACCCCGCCCACGCGGGCGCGCCGTAAAGAGCGGTGCACCGCACCACCCCCTCGTACAGGCGGCGGACGCCCACCTGTGGTCCCCCCAGGTTGGGCAGCAGGCGTCCCAGCGCCGCCGCCGCCTTCTCGACCCGGGGCACCACCTCTTCAAGGTGGGCCCCGAATGACCATTGGCTGTCGAGGGTGACCCCCAGATATTTCATCCGGGTGCCGACCTCGACAGCCTCGTCCCCCACCCGCATTGGCGTGTCCGGTGGGGGGCCCCTCCTAGCCCCGTCGAAGAACCAAATCGCTTTGGTCTTCGACGGGGCGACCTCGAGGCCTAGCCTCTTGATGGAGGCCACCACGCACTCCACCCCGCACTCTCCCAGCCGAAGAGTGCACGTGTAGTCCCTCCCGGAGGCGACCACCAGTGTGTCATCCGCGTAACACACTAGGGCCACCCCCGAGGGGAGTGCCGTTCGAAGGACGCGGTCGTACCCCAGGTTCCACAATGTCGGGCCTAAGACCGATCCCTGGGGTACGCCGCGCCAGCTGGGGCGTTCAACCCTCCCGCCCCGGCTCTGGTAGCCGAAGCTCCGGTCCTTTAAAAAGGACCCGATCACCTTTTGCAACCAGGGATGTACCCTGTGGTAGGCCAACGCCTCCCTGATTGCTTGCCAGGGGATGGAGTTAAAGGCGTTGACAATATCTAGCGATACTGCCAACGACACTCCACCCCCTGGGACCGACGCTGCCGCCCCCGGGAGGGAGCGGACCCGCTGAATCGCGTCAACGGTTGACCGCCCCTCCCGGAAACCGAACTGGCTGTCGGCCAGATCGGGCCCTGCCCCGGCCAGGTGCTCGACGATGCGGGAAGCAATGATCCGCTCGAGGATCTTGCCCGCCTCGTCGAGCAGGCAAATGGGCCGGAACGCCGAGGGGGAACCTGCCTCCCTCCCCGGCTTTGGCAGCAGCACGAGCTGCCCTTTTTCCATTGTTTGGGGAATTTTCCCTCCCCTAGGCAGCCCTCCATGAGCCGCCTAAACCTGTCCCCCAGGACCCGAAGAGCAGACACCAGCACACGACCGTGTATGCCGTCGGGCCCCGGGGCGGTGTTCCGGGCCGCGAGGCGGCGCACCGCCTTTTCCAGCTCCTCCGGACGAATGCCCGGGAGATAGTATTAGATCTGACCTGGCTTTCTTGTCAGCAATTTCCCACTGCTTTGTGACTATAGCTCCTTCTGCCAAATCCGGTTTCGGTATCTCACCACTCACATATCCCCATGCATCATTCTTCACCAAAAGGGCTTCGGCTTGTAATTTCCAAGTCTCATAATTATCCCTTTCTAACATTTCTATTCGTGTATAACTGCTGGTACTCATTTTCGCGCACATACACTTATTATCTTCACTCGCGATATATTGACTTTAATTAACTACCTAAAATATACTATTCCAAGGGAGCTGGGCCCATAACCTATTGCAGAGTATGAACCTTTCTTTTATTAATAACGAAACAACAACGCGGTAACCAAAACGACTGGACAGAAATCAGTCGACTATTTGTTTACTACATACATTCAGATTGTGTTGCTGCTCTGATAGATTTAGTTGAAGGAGAATCAGAATTAGTTTCTGGTTTTAATACAGAATATTACAGATGAGGGTTTGCATTAATTTTTATATCTGAATATATTGTTACGACGCGGTCGGGGCATATCGAGGGAGAACAGACGTGATACTTTTAGAAACTGCTATTTATTTCAAGGGTCGTATACAGAACGCATCCGCGCGCTCAGGCTGTCAAATCACGACTCATATGTCATACAACATTTCATAACTACGAAACAACCCTTGACGACCGCCGTCGTCAAGGGGTTTTCTAACATAAAGGGTGCTCGTAACACTGCCCCCCTGCTGAAGAAGAGGCACTCGCCCTCGAGTGCGGTCCAAATCCCGCGTTGGTACCTCTGGTTCAGCCGGTGTGACGGGTGGCCGGACACCGAACCAGGTGCTACCCCGGCATTCGCCCGCCGGCCCAGGGAAAACCACCTAAAACCCTGGGCGAGGTAGTTGGCACGGGCTTCCTCGAAGGTGGTGGTCTGAGACGATCGCGGCGTCCTCCCTTAGTCCGTCTTCAGTCCATCACCAGCCCTCTTCGCACTTCCGGCGACGGCAGGGGATCTAACTCACGCGACAACGGCGGAATCCCCACGGGGTTCGGATAACTCCTGCGGGCCGCTGCCTGCACCACTGTCACCCTGAGGGCAGGCCCTTCCCGGGAAGAACCCAACTTCCTCAGGAACGTAAGGTACAGGGGGGGACCCTCCGCGTACGTGCGATGGATCTCCTACAAACTTGAGAGTTCTCGGGCCCTTTCGAAACGACCCTACCCGTTCGTCGCAAGGCACTCCCCGCCGACTGCACCCGGAACCAAGGGGAGGATCTGGCACCCCTGCACTCTGCTGGTGGCAGCCAGGCTCCCATGTTGGCCCCATGAGGTGTCAGCCACTCCCTGGCAAACCCGAAGTTGGAGGCACCCCTTCCCCCGATCAGAAAGGGCAACTTCCCCAAATCTCGCGGGTAGGACAGGTGGGGGAACCAAAACGACTACAGGGAGAACCGTTCCCCTAGTACCCTGGTCGAAACCTCCTACCCAGTCACAGCTTGCGTCGACGGCGACGTCCCTGCCCTGGTCGCGCACTCTTCACAGGCTGACCTCCCCGATACTTCGCCAACCTGTTGATGTGCACCACCTTCGGTTTGTTTCGCGGCGACAGTTGGATGCGGTATACTACTTCGTTGATGCGATCCAGAACATAATAGGGGCCTTCCCAATTAGGCTGCAACTTGGGACACCTTCCAGAAGTCCTCCTCGGCTGGAACAACCACACGGCGTCCCCTACTTCAAAATGGGTTCCCGGAGCATGCAAGTCGTACCTGGCCTTCATCCTTCCCGAGGACAAAAGAATCCTCCGTCGAGCGAAATCATAGACGGCACCCAGCGAGTCCTCGAGTTGTTGCGCATACTCCGAAGGTGAACCTCCTTCGCCCTCATTTGGTGGAACTCCCCTCAAAAGATCTAGGGGTAATCGTAGTTCCCTCCCGTACAGCATCCTCGTTGGGGACTGCCTGAGAGTATCGTGTTCTGACGAGCGATACGCGAGCAAGAAAAGCGGTATCCAGCTGTCCCAATCCCGCTGGTATTTGGAGACGAACGGCGACAGGTACTGCAGAATCGTCCTGTTTAGCCTCTCCACTAGTCCATCCGATTGCGGGTGTAGAGGAGTTGTCCTCGTCTTCTTAATCCCAAGAATCCGTGTAACCTCGCGGAAAAGGCCTGATTCGAAGCTCCTTCCCTGGTCCGTGTGTAGCTCCGAAGGCACGCCATGCCGACTGATCACCTGTTCTACGAGAGCCTGAGCCACGGTCTCAGCTCGATGGTCCTTCACTGGAATAACCTCGGGCCATCTCGTGAAATAGTCTGAGACCACCAAAAGGAATCGATTCCCCTTCGAAGTTTTCGGTAAGGGTCCTAAAATATCCAAAGCGATTCTCTCGAATGGTGCTCGCACATTATAAACCTGTAGTCTTCCTTTCGCTTTGTCCAGTGGCCCCTTTCGTGCAGTGCAGGCATCGCAGGCGCGGCACCATTTCACAACGTCGTCTCTGCTAGTCACCCAATAGAAACGTTGTCGCACTTTGGCTAAGGTTTTATTTATCCCAAAGTGCCCTCCGGTCGGAGTATCGTGAGCTTCCCTCAGGATCTCTTCCCTCTTGTCAGCAGGCGCCACCAGCTGCCAAATAATCTTCTTGAGGTCAGGCGACTCCCATCGCCTGTAGAGTAACCCATCCTTTATCTCCAACGAATCCCAAAGATGAAAGTAATATTTAACTACGCCACTCAGAATTGAGATTTCTTCCTTTGCAGGCCGCCGGCCTTCCGTCTTGTACTTCAAAACTAGTCCCAAGTCCGGGTCTTCGCTCTGCGCTCGGCGCCAATCATCTTCCTCCGCCACGATCTGGATTCCGTTTACAACTGCGACGGTTGACGTTTTCTCGGCCCCCTCTTCCCTCTTCCGTTGTCGGTCGCAAAAACTGCAATCGCCGCAAGGTCTCCTGGAGAGGCTATCCGCATTAGTATGGAGTCTCCCTGCGCGATGAATCACCTCGAACTCATACTGCTGCAGGCACTCAATCCATCGGGCAATCTGTCCTTCTGGAGATTTGAACGACAATAGCCAGCGCAGCGCAGCATGATCGGTCCTAACTGTAAATTTTCTTCCACACAAGTAATGATGGAAATGCGCGACTGCACGAACTATCGCTAAGAGCTCCTAGTAGCACAGTAATTCTTCTCCGCCTTGCTTAGGCTCTTGCTGAAATAAGCGATTACCCGCTCACCCTCCTCATGCATTTGAGAGAGAACGGCACCGATCCCGTGATTAGATGCGTCGGTGTCGAGGATGAACTCCTTATCTCTAAGCGGGTAGACCAGTACCGGCGAAGTAGTAAGCCTTCTCTTTAGCGCGTCAAACGCTGCGCTGCAGTCTTCGTCCCAGGCGAAAGATCTATTCTCCTCGGTAAGCTGGTAAAGGGGTGTTGCTAATTCCGAGAAATTCTGAATGAAACGTCGATAGTATGAGCACAATCCAAGGAAACTTCTCACTTGATTCCTGTCCGTGGGAGTTGGCCAATTTTTCACGGTGGAAATCTTCGACGGATCCGTTTTGATCCCCTCCGCAGAGACCACATGTCCAAGATAAGCAACTTCTCTCCTGAAGAAAGTACACTTCTTCGGGTTCATAAGAAGATGAGCGCCCCTTAACCTGGCGAACACCAAGCGGAGATTTTCCAGTTCTTCTGTGAAATTCGATCCGAGAATAATGATGTCATCCAAGAATACTAGGCACTTCTTCCAGAGCAGGCCACGGAGGACGTTCTCCATCAAGCGTTCGAACGTTGCCGGGGCGTTGGTTAAACCGAACGGCATTACTCTAAACTGCCACAGGCCAGTCCCCACCGAAAACGCGGTCTTCTCTCGATCCTCCTTTGCCATGGATATTTGCCAATACCCGCTTTGGAGATCCACCGTTGAAAACCACGACGACCCCGCAACAGCGTCTAGGGTATCTTCAATCCTTGGTAACGGATAAGAATCGTCACGCTGTTCAGCCGCCGGTAGTCAACACAAAACAGCGTCGAACCGTCCTTCTTCTTCACCAGGACTACGGGGGACGACCAAGGACTCGCCGACTCTTCTATTACGCCCTGTTCGAACATGGAGGACAGCAATTCCTCCACCTCCTCCCGGCGATTGAATGGTAACCTCCTTGGTTGCTGCTTGATAGGTGCATGTTCGCCAGTATCTATGCGGTGCGCCACTATGTCGCAGCGTCCGACTTGGCGTTTATTCTCTGCGAAGACATCCACGTACTCGCAAGCAGTTCCCGCAACTGTAGTTGTTCCTTCTTTTTTTTTTTCTCGAGGGGAAATCTTCGATAGACACCCCGACCTCCTTTGGGGGGAGGCCGGGGTAGTGTCGGATTTCTACCGACTAAAACCCCCCGGTGGTCATCCTCAGGCGTTAGGGGGGAGTACCCGGGAACACTGCGTATTGATCCGGATACCCCCCCGCCTTGCCCCCTGAAGGGGGGCCAATCCACTATTTGGGATGCGGTGCGACCACAACACCGCATCCCTCTACCTCTGGGGCCACCCTATCGGCTGCCTGGACCCCAATCCAGACAGCCTAGTGGCCCCGATGACTCCGACGGTCGCCGCGTCCGGTGCCGGAGGCGGGACGTGTACGTCTCCGCCTTCGGCCCCTACCCTCTGGGTCCGCTGCCTCGCGGGCCCTTTCCGCGGCCTCCTTCCGCGACATAACTTGTTCGCAGAAGGAGGCCACGGCTCCCCACTCCTCTTCGCCGCCCACCATCGCTTTTACGACGGCGGGCAGCGAGAGGTTCCACCCTATAATGTTCCGAAGGACTCGGCGCTCCCCTGCCCAGGAGGGACACTCCTCCAGGGTGTGCTGCGCCGAGTCCTTCTCTTCACCGCAGTGATGACACTGCGGGGACGGCTCCCTTCCGATCTTGTGCAGATACTCCCCGAAGCACCCATGCCCGGTGAGTACCTGTGTTAGACGGAAGGTGAGCCGTCCCCTCCTTTCCAGCCAACGCTGGAGGACCGGCAGGATGGCCCTGACGGTCCTTTCCCCGGAGCCGGGCTCCTCCAATTGGCTGCGCCACCTTTCCAGGGTGTGCAGCCCCGCCCGGCTCTTGCCGGCCTCAACTGTAGTTGTTCCTGCTCGTCCAGTAACTGTGAGCTTCTTTCATACAGATCCTTTAAATGTGAGGGTACTGCTTCTGTGGACTCTGGCACTACTTTGATCTGCCGGATCTTCTCTTCACTCTTCCGGTGCTGGATGCTCGGTGTCGCGGTCATACTGTCTTCCACGCAACGAAGTCGTAGAACGCCCTCGTCAATATCCAAGGAACATCTTAGCTTGGTTAAGATATCCAGACCAAGAATACAGGGGTCACGGATATCTGCGAGAAGCGCGTCATGTTCAAACGAAGCTGACCCAATATCGAAACGGCACCTTCTTCTTCCCGTGATAATCCTCTGCAAAGACTCGCCAGTCACCGATCGCAGGTTCTCGAACGTATCTGGAACGAAAAAGACACTCTGCGGCGCTCCGTTTTGCGACCTAACACCGTCCTCGTCTGTCCGGACGAGGGTGACGGCAGCACAAGTATCCACAAGCATCTTGCTTGCCTTTCCGTCTATAAACCCATCCAAGAAAATTCCTTCGGTCAACGTTTCGCAGGGAACCTCGGCCGAGGACGGACACAATTCCTCCTCCTCGGGCACGGGACCCAACGAAGACAACTCATTAAAAACTTTAACTCCAAAACGTGTAACTTTGAACAGAGAACTGATCATGAACATTATAACACAAACGATTAGAAAACCAAACGAAACAGCCCGCTCAACACAGGGCGCAGAAAATCTGTTAACATAAGAACGCTCAGAGGGATAAACTCCACGGGCTAAATCGTCCCTCTGCAACTTAGCCTCTAAACTTTTTTTGCCTTCCTTTGTGCACCGTTACCCTCGCTCTTTTGAGACGCGCTATGTTGTTTACAGTCTCTTTGCACGTGGCCGAAATCGCCACAACGCCAGCACTGCACCTTTCACTCCCCCTTTCGGCGTCCCCACGCGGCAGCGGTCTTTTAGGGCCGTTTTCAGAAATGTTTGCGTCTCGATTTGCAGGTGGTGCAACGTTATTCCGTCGAGTATTCATTAATTCATTAACCGTTTTGACCTCTAACGCATGCGTGACGGTCGCATGCAGGTCGGCGGGCGGCGACAACCGCAACTGCTTTTGCAAGTCGATGTCGATAAGGGCACTAATAAACTGGGATGTAGCGAGTCGATCCCTAACTGTTGGCGGACAATCGGGCAAAGCTAAACGAGCCAATCTCTCGATTTCATTCGCGAGAGCCGGGAGGTCCTGCTTATGCTTTTGACGATAATTTTGGAATTGGATGAAACTCAAATCCGCGCTTTGGCGGCCTCCAAATCTTAGCGCTAAAGCGGCTTTCAATCGCGGATAATCTAATCGTTGATCCTCCTCCAGGCTCGCGAGCACCGAGAGCGCGGAACCTTCTAATGAATTTACCAAAGCGATGGCCATTTCACTACCGTTCCAAGAATTAACCCTGGCTATCGTCTCGAATTGCGCGAGAAATTCGTCCCACCCGTTCCCAGAAAATTTAGCCGGTTTGACCTTATATCCGATACCACTGGGGGCTACGATCGACGGGTCTGCTACCGGGAATTGCGGTGCCAATTGCGGTGCCCGACTCACGACATGACTTTCTACGCGAGATTCCAATTCGCGTAACGACGTCTCAAAATTTTCCAGACGGTTACTTATCTCAGTCTGCCTGCTCTGCATCCTCGCCTCCATGCCCTCGAGAAAGCCCTGCACCGTTGCGAGGGTGCTCGGCCGTCCTCGGGACCGCGGTATTTCTTCGGAACTTCTGCGATTCGCACTACACACTCGCGAATTCGCGCCCGGAATTGTGTTAATCCCACTTCTGACACCAATGTTACGACGCGGTCGGGGCATATCGAGGGAGAACAGACGTGATACTTTTACAAACTGCTATTTATTTCAACGGTCGTATACAGAACGCGTCCGCGCGCTCAGGCTGTCAAATCACGACTCATATGTCATACAACATTTCATAACTACGAAACAACCCTTGACGACCGCCGTCGTCAAGGGGTTTTCTAACATAAAGGGTGCTCGTAACAATATAATAATTATATTTATAAGAATAATAACAAGTGTATTATTTACAGAATTTAAAGTATTTTCTTTAAAATTTTTATTATTTTATTTATTTATAATTTTTATTATTATTTTTATTCGAGCAATTATACCTCGTTTACGGTATGATGATTTAATATATACATGTTGAAAATTTATTTTACAATATATTTTGTTTTTTGTTTTTTTTAAATTATGTAATTTTTTTACATAATTATTATTTATATTAAGTTAATAGAAAATTTAAATTTCTATCATATATTTTCAAAATATATACTTGCTTCAAGTTCATTAACTTATAGAATTAATTTTTTATAAAAATAATTTTATCTCATAATTTATTAATTATAGGAGAAATAATAAAAAATGAAAAATAAATAATTGCACTAATTTGAGCAATAAATATGTAAGTATACTCAATTGGTTTAGCACCTGTTCACGTTAAAATAATACATGTTGATATAAATATTCAAAAATAAAATTGATTAATTGGATAAAATTTAGTAGTTTTAAATTCTGTTAATCCGTTAAAAGGTAGAATTATTAAAATTAGAATTGAAAATATTAATCCAATTACTCCCCCTAATTTATTAGGAATTGAACGTACAATTGTATAGGCAAATAGAAAATATCATTCAGGTTGAATATGTTTAGGGGTATTTATTTGGGAAGCTGGGGTGAAATTATCAGGGTCAAAGAAAATATATAGATTATATAATATGTTGGATATGTTGTGGAGTCAGACCAAACAATATGGTGGCTAAAACGGAACTGTAACGTCTATCTAAAAAACACGGCAAAGGGCCGCGGTGGCGTGCGGGTTGTGCCCGGGCCCGAAGCGTACGGGGGCGCCGACCCCACACCAGGGTAACCACGGAGCGCGCCGGATTCAAAATATCTCCAACACTCCCCCTCGATCCGTGGTTCGGGAATCTCCTTTAACAAGTCCCAATCTTGACATGCACTGTGAGTGCTTCGCTCCTGGTAGGGCCTTGGTGAGAACGTCCGCCGGCATCTCGTCCGTCGAAGTATGTTCCAAATTGATCCGTCCATCCTTTAGGACCTCTCGCACGTAATGGTGCCGAATGTCGATGTGTTTCGTTCTGTTGTGAAACACCGAGTTGCTGGCGATCTTGGACGCTCCAACGTTGTCATTATAAATGATCACATCTGCGAGACCTTTGAAACCGAGTTCTATTAGGAACTCGCGAAGGAAAACAGCTTCCTTAGTCCCCTCGGCTAAAGCCATGTATTCGGATTCGGTTGATGACAAGGTAACCGTGCGCTGTTTCCTGGAACTCCAGCTGACGACTCCGTCGGCTAGGATAAAGGCGTATCCAGTGAACGACCTTCTGTCGAACGTGCAATTTCCCCAATCGGCGTCGACGTATCCTCTCATCGGCTGTGTCACTGATTTATAAGTGATGCCGAAGTGAATTGAGTGCTTTAGGTATCTGAGCACCCTCTTAGCTGCTAGCCAATGCGATTTGTTGTAACACGTCAGAAACTGACCTAGGTAGCTCACGGTGTGAGCAATGTCGGGTCTTGTAGCCGTGGCTAAATACATTAAACTTCCTATCAACTCGCGGTACGGGAGCTTGTCGTCTTCTTGACTACTGGGAGTCGTTCCTTTCTCCAGTTTCATCCCGACGCTCATCGGAGTGGATACTGGGTTGCATTCTGACATCCCAAAGTTCTCCAATAGATCCTTTATGTAGCCTCTCTGACTGACGGTAATACTGTCGTTCTCTCTAGTGAACTCAATGCCTATGCAGTATTTTACGTTCCCTAGATCGTTCACTTCGAAGGACTTGCTCAAGGAGTTCTTCACTTTCTCTATAAGCTCCGTCTTCCGGGCAGAGACCAAAATATCGTCAACGTAGATTGCGATGATTGCCGAGTCTTCTCCTTGACCGATGCAATATACGCAGGGATCTGCATTGGTGGGCCTGGCGCCGAGGCTCCTCAGTTTCGCGTCCAGTACCTTGTACCAACTTCGACCAGATTGACGTAAGACGAATCGGCCACGGATGCTAGATTTGCACCTGGATCGATCCACGACGTCCCAAGTGTCGTTCTTTACGATCGATCGTACTTCTTCGGCCATTGCGTTTCTCCATTCGTCCCTTGTGCTCCCTGACATCGCGCACCTCAAAGGTATTTCGGCGATCCACGCCGTCTCTTCTTCGTCTCTCGTCGTCTCAACTTCATCGAGTTCGACGTCGCGGGGCTCGTTCTCGTCGTGACTTGGTTGAGAAACGACTCTTGGGTGAAACAATCTTCGTGGTCTCCCCCTGCGTCCGGTACGCAAAATACGGGGCCTTCCTCGTCCACGTCGATAGCCCTCGTTTCTGGCTTCATCTGTCTGTCCTCGCTGGTCTTCATCTCGCGGTCTGTCCTCTTCCATTGCTGATTCCTGGTCCACGATTAACCTTTCGTCCCGAAACTCTTCGGCGGCGCATTCTTCTCGAATCTCTTTCTGCGAGAAATCCTGGCATTTTTCCTCAGTCGGTTTGGCTGTACTTTCTAAAAATTTCACGTGGCGTGTGACTTCGATCCTCTTCTCTTTCGGAATCCAGACCCTATATCCTTTGGATTGTCCGGCATAGCCGACGAGGATTCCCTCACGCGACCGGGCTTCAAATTTACCCTTTTGGTATCTCGTGTTGAGGCAATAAACTTTACAGCCAAATTCGCGTAAATGGCTTATGCTCGGCTTCTTGCCGTGCCACGCCTGATAGGGTGTTGTCTTATCCATGGTTCTGGTGGGACATCTGTTCCTGATGTAGTTGGATGTCGACACCGCTTCCGCCCAAAATGGCGCTGAGAGCCCGGATTGGATTATAATGCACCTAGCCATCTCGACCAGCGTTCGATTCTTGCGTTCGGCTAAACCGTTCTGTTCCGGATTTCGCGGTACGGTTAACCGCCGTTGAATGCCGTGAATGCGCAAGAAATTGTCGAACTCTCGGTTACAGTACTCGCGACCGTTGTCACTCTGTAAATATTTGATCCTTCTCCCGGAGAGATTTTCCGCCATGGTCTTGTATTCCTGGAAGGCCTGGAATACTTCGCTCTTCTTGCGTAAAAATCTAACTTCGCACCACCGGGTAGCGTCGTCTGTAAAGGTGACGAAGTATAACGAGCCGCCGCTTGATTCGTTTCTCATGGGGCCGCAAACGTCTGAGTGAATAATTTCCAGGGGCGAGGTTTCCCTGGTCGACTCTTTTTGGAACGGAGCGCGAGTCATTTTACCTCGAGTGCAGATTTCACACATCAGGTGTCCGGACAACTTCGTCTTCTCTAGGCCTTTGACCATTTCGTTACTTTTCGCCTTTCGGATGTCATCGGCGTTCACGTGGCCCATTCGACGATGCCACAGTATTAAGTCGCAATTCTGTCCTTCTTCCTTGTTGAGTGATGAATTCGAAATTGCTCTGCAATCGTGACTTCGTGTGTCTTGTACGTAGTACAGTCCGCCGATTCGATGCGCCTCAAGGATCGTGTTACCTCCCTCGTCGGTAACGGTCGCTACGTCTTTGTCAAATGTCACCTTGAAACCTCGGTCGGTAATCTTCGCTACCGATAGTAGATTCGAACGTAGTTCGGGAACGAACAAGGTGCCTGGATGACTGACGTTTCTTTTCGTGTTTTTGACCTGCGTTACTATCGATACCGTCCCTTCTCCATCGACGTTGGCAGACGCCTTACTCGCTAAGTTTAAGGATTTATGGTTCGATTTCTTCATGGCGTCGAATTTCTGGGCGTCATTGCACAGATGCGAGGTGCATCCACTATCTATACACCACCGATCATCGCGTGGGCCGTCGGCGCGCATCGCTTCGGCTTCGCTCGCTGACGCGTAGAAGATCGCGTCATCGGCTGACTTCGCATATTGTCGGATGTTTCCGTGGGTTCGCCTGCATTCCGAGGCCTTATGCCCGATCTTGTTGCATTTGTAGCAACGGAATTTGAATGATCCATTATCGTCAACTTTAAACGTTTCACTTCCCTGAGCCCTTTTCTTTTCTTGGAAACGTTTTGTATGACGCCTACTAATGGTCATAGCGTTCTGAATTTCCGTGCGATCTTTTCCTCGTGCATCGTACTCTTCGGTGATTTTTATCCTGAGAACCTCCGGGGAGGGAAGATCATCGCGTGACTCGATTGCACACTGAAATGTCTCGAACGCAGGGGGCAAGCTGTATAACAGTAGGATGGATAGTAAGTCGGAGTTGACGTTTACTTCCATCGCTTCAAGCTTATCCACTACGTCGAAAAATGTTTTTAGATGCTCGCGCACATCGTCGCCATCTTGCATCTTCTTCAGCACGAGCTTCTTCAACAGCGTCGCCTTCCTCGCCGGTCCTTTGGATTCGTATATCGACTCCAGTTTTAACCACAATTCGTGGGAAGTCTTACAGTTCTTTACCTGTTTTAACTCGGCTGGACTAATGCCTAATAGGATTTCTGACATGGCCTTCTCGTCGCTGTTCTTCCAGCTTGCAACTGCTCGGACCGATATTTCGTCATTATCCGTGATCACCGGTTTTTTCTTTTCGCCGTTAGCGTAACACCACCAATCGCACTTCACCAATAGTGCACGCATGTGGATCCTCCACGTGTCGTAGTTTGTGCCCGTGAGGGTCTCGATTTTTGTGATGCCCATCGCATTCATCTTTTACTGCACTCACAATTCACGTACCACGCTTTAACGCCTCACGCACTTTTTCTTCGCACCAAACTTTTATTCAATATTTGATCTGCTCGCGGTGTCTGGGCCCATAACCTCTTGGATATGTTGTGGAGTCAGACCAAACAATATGGTGGCTAAAACGGAACTGTAACGTCTATCTAAAAAACACGGCAAAGGGCCGCGGTGGCGCGCGGATTGTGCCCGGGCCCGAAGCGTACGGGGGCGCCGACCCCACACCAGGGTAACCACGGAGCGCGCCGGATTCAAAATATCTCCAACATAATACAATAATAAAAAAAATTATTAAAATTCATCTAAATCCTACTAAATCTATTCAAGTGAAGTAAGGATGAAATCTAATTTTTCCTGGATTTCTAGAAATTCCGTTAGGATTATTAGATCCATATATATGGAGGTATGTTAAATGAATAATTACTATAGATGTAATAATAATAGGAAATAAATAATGTATAGAAAAAAATCGTCCAAGGGTTGGTGTTCTAATTGAATAATCTCCTCAAATTCAGTGAATTATAAATTTTCCAAAGGATGGGATAGCTATTAATAGATTTGTGATAACTGTTGCTCCTCAATGACATTTGTCCTCAGGGTAAAACATATCCTATAAATGCAGTTGTTATAGATAATATTAAAATTATTACACCTAATAATCAAACATGTTTAAAGTTATAAGAATGATAATATAATCCTCGTCAAATATGTAAATATATACAAATGAAAAATAAAGATGCTCCATTTATATGGGCTGTTCGGATATATCATCCTTCAATATTTTGAATAATATGAATGATTCTATCAAATGCTATTGATGTTTGAGGGATATAATGTATTGATAAAAGGATTCCTGAGCTAATTTGAATAATTAGAATTAAGGCAAGAATTGAACCAAAATTTCATCATCTAGAAATATTTACAGGAGTAGGTAAAACAATAAATGTATTTTTAAATACATTAATTATTGGGTCATTATTAGATTTAGAATATTTAAACATTATTATTGTGTTCGACGAATAAATTTATATTTTTGTTTACAGATTTTAATAATAGTAATTATTGAAAAGAATAAATAAAAAATTCTTAATAAATAATATATTATGTTAGAATATTGATAAGTTAAATTATTTGTTTTTTTTAAATTCAATTATATTTATTTTTAAAATAATTAATATTATAAAAATTATTATTAGTGAAATTATAATAATTTTTATAAATATATTATTTGTTTTTATTTTTGATACTCTAATGGATGTTGTAAAAAATAGAAATATTACTATTATTCCTCTAATCATTGAAATAAAAAGAATAAGAGCAAAAATATTAAATGAGGTTGTGTATAAACTTATAATAATAACAATTATTAGGGTAAAAATTATTTGATAAATTAGAAATAAGATAGGATTATTTTTTATTAAGAAAATTAATCTTAATAATATAAAAATACTAAATATAGGAATAATTATTTTTATTAAAATAGTGAGTGTAAACATTTCAAGAAATAGTTTAATTAAAATATTAATTTTGTAGATTAAAGACATAAAATTTTTATTTTTTTGAAAGCTATAAAATATTTATTTATTTTTAATTTACAAAATTAATATTTTAATTTAAATTATTGTTGCGTATGCATAAGTTCATACGATTTAGTTAAGAACGCTCGGCGACAGAAAGGCGCCTCAGAAGAGTTTTATTTAACTTCCCAGGATACTTTCAGTGAATTCAAAATGCGTTTCCCACAGTCCACGTCGGTCCCACTTGACTTCAATTACCTAAACATCCCCTAGGCAGTGTAGCCTCTCCGGACCCTAAAAGCATCTCCTACCGTTCACGTAAACAACCTAGACCTGCGAAGAAGGAAGCCTATTCCTCCCACTCACCCTATAGTTTCCTCCGATTTTTCCTCCCGTTTCCCCAAAATCAAGCCCTATAAAAAGGCACCCATTTTCCATCCAAGCCAGTGTAAAACCATCTTACGACATCACAACGTTACTCTGTCCGATTAAGTCCACGCGTCTTAGGAGTGCGCCGCTCGAATTCACTGAAAGTATCTAAGCTCAATTAAAGTGTCGTTCACCATTGTGATCTTGCTATAAATCAGCAATCGAAGCGGAGTGACCTATCAACGAGTCAACGAACAATATACGTCTTCGCTACTTAGGTAAGCGTTACACTCACACACTAAACACATTTGTAAAAGAGTCATTAATAGAAATTTGTTAGAATAAATTTGTAACTGTTCAAAAAGGGAACATCAACATCTTGTGCATTTCCTTTACTAAAATCAATAACAGCAACGAGCCCATCACAGATTCACTCCAACCGCTCGGAGTGAATCAATTAATTGTTAACGGGTAGTATCTCGATTCGTCGTCACTCTCTCTCCCAGCCTAGGTGGTAGTTCTTAGGACCTATCCACAAAAGGTGCAATACAGCCTTCCGGTAATAACAGGTGACAGCAGTTCCTAGGATCTGTCTCGTACCTGTCGCAAGCAATACGCAAGCGAGGAAGTACCTGTATTGTTATAAACGGATGCCTGCTGCGGTCTTAGGATCCCCAGTCAGAACCCGGTCTTATTTATCGAGAGAGGACGGTCAAACGAGGTACGCGACGCGATTCGGTCATCAGCCATTTGATAATTAAAACTCGCACGCCCCAGCTCGTAACATTATATAGCTTTATATTATTAAGTAATAATTTATTATGTTTTTTAAAATTATTTTAAGAATATTTTTATTTATAAAATATTATAATCATATTTTAATAGTTTTAATTTCTTTAGAATTTATTGTTGTAAGAATTTATTTTATAATTTTTTTATGTTCTAGAAGATTTTTAGAATCTTTTATATTACTTTATTTATTATTTTCTATTTGTGAAAGAGTATTAGCCTTGGGATTGATAATGATGATAATTCATTATTATGGAAATGAAAAATTTAAAATTATAAATATTAATTTATGATAGAATTATTAATTGTATTAATTTTTTTAAAATTTATATTTTATTTTTTTTTAATAAAATAAATATTTTAATTTTTTTAAGGTATTATATAATATTTTATTTTTTTCAAAATTTGGAAATTTTAGATAATATTTATATTAGATATAGATTTTGTTTAAGAAAATTTTCTTTAATATTAATTATTTTATCTATTTGGGTAGTATTACTAATTATTTTAAGAATTAATTTAAAATTTAGTCAATTATATTTTATTAATATTTTTTAAATTTTATTAATAACTTTAGTAATAATTTTTTTGAGAATAGATTTATTATTATTTTATATAGTTTATGAATTAAGAATTATTCCTACATTTTTATTAATTTTTTACTGGGGTTCTTATAAAAATCGAGTTGAGGCAAGATATCTTATAATATATTTTATGTTATTTTTTCCTTTACCTTTTTTAGTAATTTTAATATATAGGATATATATAGGATTTAATATAAAATTTAGGATAAGATTTATTTTTATTGAAATGGTTAAGTATTCTATTAATAGATTTTTTATAATTTTTATTTTAATAGTATTTTTAATTAAATTCCCTATATTTTTAAGACATTTTTGACTATTAAAAGCTCATGTGGAAGCTCCTTATTTTGGTTCAATAATTTTAGCTTCAGTTTTATTCAAATTGGGAGGGTATGGATTAATCCGAGTAATATTAATAATAATTTTTAATAATTTATTAAATTATTTAATTTTATCTTTATCTTTAATTGGAAGAATAATTTTGAGATTAATTTGTTTACGACAAATTGATATAAAATTATTAGTTGCTTATTCTTCGGTTGTTCATATAAATTTTATACTTTTTAGAATATTTATATTTGAAGAATTAATAATTACTGCTTCTTTAATAATAATAATTGCTCATGGTTTATGTTCATCAAGTATATTTTATATTGTAAATATTATTTATGTTCCTACAGGTAGTCGAATATTTATAATTAATAAAGGATTATTAAATGTTATGCCTTCAATAATATTATTATGATTTTTAGTTTTTTTTTAATATATCAGCTCCTTTTTCTTTAAACTTAATAAGAGAAATTTTAATAATTAGAATTGTTTTATTAAAATATACATATTTACTGAGTTTATTAATTTTAATTATTTTTTTAAGTTCAATTTTTACTTTATATATTTTGAGTTATAGATCTCATGGTAAAATAATTTTTTATTTAGGATTTAATTCTGGAAAATTAAAAGAATATATTGTTTTATTTATACATTTAATTCCTTTAAATTTTGTATTTTTATTAAATTTAAATTTTTATTTAAATAGTTTAATAAAAATTTTAGTTTGTGATACTAAAGATGTATAAAATTATATTTTGAATTATTTTTATTATAATATTATCTGTAATAATTTTACTTTTATTTCTTAGATTTATAATATTTATATTATCTATGTATTTTAAAATTTATGAATTAATATTTTTATATATTTTTGATTTATATGATTTAAATATTTGTTGAATTGAGTATGTTCTATTAGTTGATTGAATTTCGATAGTATTTTTATTTTAAAATATTAATTTTAAGATTTATTATTATTGGTTTAATTTTAGGTTATTTTATATATGAAAGAAAGGGAACTTTATCTGCCCAATGTTAGGGTCGCCCCCTGGGACCGAGCAGGCCCACTCGTACACCCCGATCACTACCGAACGGTCCCGAAATGTTTTGGGACGCCAGTTGCGTAATGGCCGTGTAGTGAAGCAGTGTTGTGAGCGTATTGTCTATTTAATTCTTTTCTGTGTTTTTTGTACCAACATAATATTGTATCCAAATATATATATCTGTGTGCTTTTATAAACATTCGTATTATTATCCACACCATAACTCTAACAGGTTATGGGCCCAGAACGTGAAACTTAGTGAAAACGTGTGGATACAAATTTAGTGCGACGCAAAAGAATGGCTGCCATGGGTCCGAATCATATTCCGAAGCTTGGGGAGAAGAACTACGAGTCCTGGAAAATACATATCAGGAGTCTCCTGATATATAACGAGCTGTGGGCATATACAAGCGGACGAGAGTTGAAAACAGAACAAAACGCACTCCAGTGGACAACTAAAGACGAAAAGGCGTTGGCTCTAATTTTACTGAGCGTGGAGGAAAGCCAATTGAATCACGTCAAAAGAGCCGAAACTTCACTTGAGGCTTGGGAAACCCTCAAAAGAGTTCATGAATCCAGAGGTCCTGTACGGAGAGCCGCCCTATATAGGCAGTTGAACAGAATGAGAAAGGAAGCGCACCAAACAATGACGCAATATGTAAATGAGTTCCAGAACAAAGCAGAGCAACTGGAAGGAATCGGCATAACGATACCGGACGAGTTATTGTCGGTAATACTGCTAAGTTCGATACCGGCCGAGTATGAGAACTTCTCGATCGCCATAGAGTCACGTGACGTGTTGCCTACCCTCGAAAGTCTGAAAATAAAGCTTATCGAAGAGGAAGCGAGACGAGAAGACGGCAACAAGACGACAGGCGAAGACACGCTAACAACCAATGCGTTAGCAGTTAAGAAGAAGTATAATAAATACAATCCGAAGAATAAAGAAAAACAATTTAAGTTTAGTGGAAATTGTTATGTGTGCAAGAAAAGCGGACATCGCGCAAAAGACTGTCGATTCAAAGAAGAAAATAGCACGCAAAAACGGGATGATGCGTTAACAGCCGCAGCGTTTAATAATTATTGCAAAAGGCCAAATGTTTGGTACTTAGATAGTGGTGCAACTATGCACATGTGCAATAAAAAGGACAAATTTACAGATATTAGCGACTACCACACCAAAGTGTACACGGCCACGGAAGAAAGTGTCAGCTCAATTGCAAGAGGACAAGTAGAGATTGAAATAAATATCGCCAATCAAGGAAAGAACAACGTCAAACTTAAAGACGCAATGCTTGTGCCTAGCTTTAAGAATAGTTTATTGTCGGTGTCTCAAATGACGAAAAACGGTTACAACGTAACGTTTTATGGTGATGGTGCCAAAGTAAGACGTAAAGATGGTACAGTTGCCATGACTGCAAAAGAAATGAATGGGTTATATGTAGTGGAAGAGACTACACCCCATAGTGCCATGATACAGAACACGAAAGACAGTGTATCGACCAAGTGGCATCGGAGACTAGGACACCTGAACTTTAATGATTTAAAAAAATTGCAAACTCAAAATATGGTGCATGGCCTAAAGGCAAAATTGACCGACAGGATACGCAATTGCGAGACTTGCGCGAAAGCAAAAATACACCAAACGCAGCATCCTACGTCAACAAGAAGAGCAGATGACATTCTCGGACTCGTACATTCGGACATATGTGGCCCGATGAGTACGCATTCGCTAGGGGGAGCGAGATACTTCATGACGTTCATTGACGATAAGACGAGATACTGCGAAGTCGCAATGCTGAAACAGAAGTCGGATGCTTTTGAAGCCTTCAAAGAATATAAGAATAGGGTTGAACGGCAAACTGGTTATCAGATCAAGATATTCAGAACGGACAATGCAAAGGAGTACATGTCCGGTGAGTTCACCAAATACTTAAAGTCGGAAGGCATAAAGCGCGAACTAACAGTGGAATATACACCACAACAGAACGGTGTTGCCGAGCGCGCCAACCGAACATTAGTCGAAATGGCAAGATGTTTTATAGTAGACTCGGGCGTACCTCAAAGTTTGTGGGCAGAGGCAGTTAACACTGCAACATTTGTTAGGAATCGGTGTCCAACGAAAGCCTTGCAGAACATCACACCTTTTGAAGCCTGGACTGGCAGAAAACCATATATTGGTTTTCTACGAATTTTCGGCAGCGAAGCGGTTACACTAATCAAGAATAGGAGGACCGGAAAGTTCGAAGCCAAGGGGCAAAATTGCGTGATGGTTGGATACTCAGCAGAGTCCAAAGCATATAGGCTGTGGTGCCCAGGTACGAAAACCGTAATAAAGAGTTGCGATGTACGTTTCCTAGAAAATAACAAATTTACGGCAGTGATAGAGGAGGAAGAAGAAATACCTCTAATTTCCTTTACTCAAGAAACCACGGAAAACATAACACCGCCGATAGAAGAGATATCCACATCACCTGAAGAATTGCAAGAAGAAGCTGAGGAAGTTTTATCCGAAACACCAAAGAGGGGTCCTGGAAGACCCAAAATGGAAAGAACAGGCAAGCCAGGAAGACCCAGAAAATTGTATCAGGAAGCAAATATAATTGAAATGACAGAGCCAGAAACATTGGACGAAGTATTCAAACGACACGACAAAGAAAAATGACTAGAGGCCATTCAAAGAGAGTTGACAGCACTCGACCAGAACAACACCTGGGAGCTAGTGAAGCGACCCAAGGGAAAGAAAATATTGACGAACAGATGGGTTTTCAAAATTAAAAGAGACGAAGACGGGTCAGCAAATAGCTACAAAGCTAGACTTGTAGCAAGAGGGCACGAGCAGAGGCATGGTTTAGATTATGACGAAGTATTTGCCCCAGTAGCAAGATACGAAATAATCCGTACTCTATTCGCACTGGCAGCTGAAAATAAGATGCATTTACACCAAATGGACGTCGTCACGGCGTACATCCAAGGAGATTTGGAAGAAGAGGTGTACATGGAGCAGCCAGATGTGTGGAACGTGCAACAAGATAGAGACCAAGTGTGTGGGTAAAGAGACCGCTTTACGGTTTAAAGCAATCAGGTAGAGCCTGGTACAAGAGACTGAACGAATTCTTCAGTTCTATAGGATTTAATAACACAGTCGTTAACCCATGTGTATACGTAAATGTAGATAGAGACATAGTAGCTGTAATAACTATATACGTCGATGATCTCTTGATAGCGTGCGCGAATATGAATAGATTAGTTGAAATAAAAAGACAATTAAGTGCTGAATTTAAAATGAAAGACTTAGGTCCTGTCAGACACATTTTAGGTATCCTAGTAGAAAGGGAAGGTCCTGTAGGAAAAATAAGTTTAATTCAAAAACAATATATTAATGATATTGTAAATAAATTCGGGATGGAATGCGCTAATACTGTGAGCACACCTCTCGAATTGGACATAAAATTAACCAAAGATATGGAACCAAAAACTCAAACCGAAAGACAGGAAATGGAAAATAAGCCATATAGAGAATTAGTAGGCTCCTTAATATATTTAGCCAACAGTACGCGACCGGATATAGCACATGCTGGTAGTATCTTAAGTAGATATTGCGCGAATCCCGGTTTGCAACATTGGAAATCAGCAAAGCGAGTGCTGAGATATTTAAAAGGAACAGCTGATTATAGAATAGTCTATGAAAAATCTGGAAAGAGTTTGAGTGCTTATGTAGACTCAGATTGGGCGGGCGATATTGATGACCGCAAATCTTGTTCCGGGAATGTTGTCATATTAGCTGGTGGTCCGATAAGTTGGCTATCTAAGAAACAGAAATCGGTGGCCTTGTCGACCATGGAGGCCGAATACATGGCTCTATCCGAGGTGGTAAAAGAGCTGATTTATTTGAGGGAATTACTAGTTCACATGGGAATGAACGAAACGCGCGAAAGTCCCTAATATGGACTTATTGCGTCCATATACGCAATAAGTCAATAAGCACGATAGAGAAAGCAGCTCAAAAGCAGATACGTAAAGTACGCAGATTTACAGGTAAGCACACCAGTAAATTAACCGTATAAAGTTACAAAGATAAGCACTAAGCAGCCAAAGAAGATAAGCACAGCACGCAGATTTACAGGTAAGCACACCAATAATTAACGTGTATAAAGTTATACGAAAGTAATAAACCCAATAAGTAATTGTAATCGCACGTTTAAGCTATAACGTCGATACACCCGAAGTAGAATAGATTACCAGAACAAAAGACCCGAACTAAGAGCGCGACCGGTGCCGTCGCACCGGTATTTATGATTTGAGTGAGGGGCTACTCCTTGAGGGGAGCTCACGCGCTCGTGACGCTTCGAGAATATTCGGGAATTCAATTCCTTCTCGAATATTCTCAACTGCTGCGAAGAAGACCTTGTTTCCAGAACGTTCGACGTATTTAAAGTTTTTGCACCATAGTTAAGACGCACGAAGCGAAGCCAGAAAAAGAGTCCAAAGTAAGCATAACACTGTTTGACTACGTCGAACGTTCCGGACTTCGAGAAATCCTGAACAATATATATATATATATATGTGTTGAAATTTGTTTCAAATATCGGCCAACTACAACCGATATTGGAGGAAGTGAAACTTCCTCCTCCGGTCCGGACGAGGGAGAGTGGGTAAAGGTAACTCCAAACCAATATGCCTTTGATTCCCTTTGACTGTCCTGAAAAGGACAGTCGTTTATTGCAGACCCTTTTCGCTCTGTATAATACAAAGTGTTTTTGCCGATCGCAAGAATTTAACTTCTCGGTAGCCTGGCTGTCGGCGGGCCTGGTTGTCCTAGGTTATGACTCTGGAAAAACAGAAAAAAGAACGAACGGGTGTAATCACCTGAAATACGATAATCGTATTAACGTTCTGTCTCGGGAATGTTTTGACGCGCACACTTAAACAGCACACGGTAACCGTGCTGTGTGTGCTAATGCGTGTACTGGTGCGTGGCTTTTAATTACGGTAAGCCACGCGTCGACAGTTTTGGCCGATCTGTTCCGTCTTTTTCAGGAACACAATCGTGGCGGTCGGCTAGATTTACGCAATGAAATCTTTAGTGCAACGACCGCACAGTCGTATTGCCTCGAACGGAAAACCAAGGCGGAGGTTGTAAATCTCCTGTATGGATTCCGTGAGCGGGGAGATCCACGGTTACTATTAACTAGTCCCGGTGGCTGACAACGGAGGCTGAACTAACCGTTTCTTTCTCAACACGTCTTGACGTGGAGTAAGAGTGGACCAACGCTAATTCTAACCCGTCTTCCTCAACACGCCGCGTCGTGAAAGAAGCCTGGACACAGCGATATCGAAACTCTCCGGTCGCTCTTTGGTTCCTCTAAACGTCGCCAAGGCGATTCCCGGTAGAGAACGAGTAGCGGGTCTTAAGTTTAGAATAGCGCGCCAACTAACGTAGTGCTCCGCCGACCAGTGGTCATCCAAGGAGTGGACTCCTGACGCTCCCACGTCGAATAACAATAGTTGGCGAAAACCAGGTGAACCCACCGATTTTCGCCCCAGTACTAATTCAGGGTAAAGACCGCTAAATTACTAAAAGGCGCAGCTATTGTGCTGAAGAGTCAACACGAATTGTCGTGTGTTATTCTCGATTCAGTTTCACAATTTGCTGGTGTTAAGCTGAAAGCAGTGTTCGTTATAACGGGAGCACGATCGACAATCGATGCGCTCCGTGCGAACTGTTGCTGAGGACTCTCGAAATTGAACTCTCCGGAATCAACCGTCTCGGGGGAGTTTCTGGAATCAACTGACCGTCTGCGACGTTACACCGTCGTCGACAAGCGCGAACGAGTAATTACTCGTTACGCGGCGCTTTCGTCAAACTATTAGCTCTTTCTCACTCTCTCTCATATCCGTTTACTATTCGCGAATTCGAACGTCTTCAAACGGTAATATGTACCGGTCAGACGTGCCGCTCTCTGGTTTCCCACGGTCTAGACGAAAACAATCATTGTCATGTTATTGGACCTCGATAGTTTTTGTGTTTCCTTTTCGAATCACGCCGGT
Source organism: Nysson spinosus (assembly GCA_910591585.2). Classification (NCBI taxonomy): domain Eukaryota; kingdom Metazoa; phylum Arthropoda; class Insecta; order Hymenoptera; family Crabronidae; genus Nysson; species Nysson spinosus. Next base: position 2,090,856 of record CAJUYC020000090.1, on the reverse strand, counting down.
CAAATAAACTCGGTAGACTCAAGAAAAAGAAATTAACTATGAGGCTCGTGATCACGTGAAACAACTACTGGTCACTTATTTAAACATACCGCCCCCCACTGTCTGTGCAATTGCTGGAGGGTTTGGTAGTTGTGACATCGAGCCTCGAATCGCGGAATTTTACAAATTCAAGTTGAATGGACGTTTGAGAGAGAGGATTACTGCAAGTTAATTATATAGTATAATAATGACTTACTTTTTGGTGGCGGCGAGGGGGAGACTGTCGTCTCCAACAGTCTCAACGACGTCTCCAGGGCCATACGAGTGATTCGCTCGTACAACGACCGGCTGTCCCTGGAGGGCGTGAGGCTGCCTGAGCTCCCGCTCGTCGAGCTGGACGAAGCCCTTCCAGCTCGTCCCCGATGTCGCCTCCGTTTCGGGTCTGTAGAGCTACGCTCCGTTGGACCCGTTGTTGCCCCCTGTGCCGTGGGTGTTGGTACCGGGAGGGCCGGACACGGCGTCCTCTCCGGAGGATTCTCCGGTTTTACCTTGTATAGGAGGGACGTTAAACGTCCCTCGGAGTTCCATCGGAGGGTATACTTCCCTCCTTCCACCCGGCAGTTATACCTCCGGGTGGTCCGGGGTATGTGCTGCGGCAGCCGCAATACATCATGCCCTAGGTCAATGATTAGGCCCTCTTTCGGTTTGCCCGGGGCGGGCCTTGCCCCGCTGGGGTCCTCCACCTCCATGCTGGGGCCAGCCTCTTCCTCGTGGGCTGCCCACGCTTTCTCGCCGAGCTTGAGGCACTTCTCAAAGCTCGCACTTATCAATTTTTGACTCTCTCCGTCCATTCTGCCGGCTTTCACAGTTAGAACTATGAGGGCGAACGGATCGGGACCTGTTTTATTTCCTCGGTGGTACCCGAGGGCAACGGGGGTACCTCCCCTACAGGTGCGAAACCAGAAGAGAGACTTTACGCCCTCTTTTCGTCTTATCCTGAGGAGTGGGGGCCAAGAAGGGGGTACCGGATCGAATTGTCGAGCTCAACGGTTTCTCTCCCCTTGTTGCCCCGCCTAACCGAAAAACAGTCCTCTGGAGTGTTTATTCGTCTTCGGGGTCACGATTCGTGCCCGAAGACTCGTTTCCCACGGGTAGCTTACACAGTCTCGTTATCGGACGTGTGTAGGTGGAGGTTTTTGTACGGAGTTTAACCACTCGCACATTACCGTCTCTACACGGGAAAATCTCCTCAATTCTTCCCATTTCCCATTGATTAGGTGGGAGAAAAGGGTTTTGCACCAGTACCAGATCCCCTGGTTGCAGGTGCATTTCGATGGATCGCCACTTATTGCGATTCTGGAGATGCGTGATATAATCACGTGTCCAATGCTTCCACAGCTGCTCGTGAAATTTCTGGATCGCTCTCCAGCGCGATAGGCGCGAGAGCTGTTCCGTCTCAACAGAGCGCATCGGAAGTGCATTTAAAGGACCTCTAGTAAGGAAGTGGCCCGGCGTGAGAGGCGCATAGCTATCGGGTGCATCACTCAACGCTGCGATCGGGCGGGAGTTTAAGCTCGCCTCGATCTTGCAAAGGAGCGTATACATCTCCTCTGCGGTGGGAGTGAATGCACCGAGAATGCGCTTTAAGTGATGTTTCACTGATTTCACGCCGGCTTCCTGCATACCACCGAAATGTGGTGCACTAGGAGGATTAAATCTCCATTCTATTCCCTGCGTGCCGCAGCTATTTTGCACTTCCTGCGAATTACTCACCTCGCGGAAGTGCGTTCTTAGCTCGCGATCTGCAACGACGAAGTTTGTCCCATTGTCACTGAAAATGCAGGACGGGGTTCCACGTCGGGCGATAAAGCGATCTAAGGCGGCAATAAACGAGCCTATCGTGTAATCACTGACAAGTTCGAGATGGACAGCTCTTCTAGCGTAACATACGAAAACCGCAAGGTACGCTTTATGAGCTGTCTTCCCTCGGCCAGCGGAGTAGCGAACGCGAAACGGTCCAGCATAATTCACTCCGCAATTCGAGAAAGCTCGAGCCGGTCTGCAACGCTCAGGGATCAAACCAGCCATAATCTGCGTAGAGGTGCGACCCTTCCACCTTATGCATTTCATGCATTGGTTGATCACCGTTCGAGCGGCATTTCGGCAGCCAAGTATCCAGAATTACTGTCTCACCTTGTACAAGGTCATCTGCAAACCTCCGTGCAACGTATCCACGTGCCCCTGCCTAATTATTAGTGTGCTCACATAATGTTTCGGCAGGATTATCGGATGTTTCGTTTGCCAATCGCGTACTGTATTCTCCAGCCTTCCACCGACCCTCAAGACGCCTTTATCGTCGAGAAACGGTTGCAGACTTTTTATCGGAGATTTCGCAGGAATTCCACGGTGATTTTTCAAGCACCGGTACTCCTCCGCGAAATGCGTACTCTGTATGTACTGTGCAATTCTGTGGGTTGCTTGTTGCAACTCCGATGCGTGGAGGATCTCCTTGACAAAGGACCTTGGGTCACCTTGCACTCGTCTCCGAAACCGGAGACAATATGCTGTGACGCGCACTAGTTTTCTCCAGGATGGAAATCGGAATAGGAAATCCCATTCCTTTTCGGGAGTAACTAGGCTCGTGATCAGGTGAAACAACTACTGGTCACTTATTTAAACAATATATATATTTGTTATTTATAAATAAAGTATATTATTTTTATAATGAAAATATAATGTTTTAAAATAAACTATATAAATATATATAGTTACGACCACCCCTTACGTTGTAACCCCTTGACGACGAGGTTCGTCTAGCAATTTATAAACAGTCGCAAAAGAATTGAATTGTAATCCGACAGCGAGAGCGACCGGACGCGCGCTCGACGCTCTGATTCATAAAATACCAAAAACGCTCTGTTAATCGTAATCGTCTCCTCCGTGTACCGATATGCCCCGCACGCGCCGCAACAATATATATAGATTAAATAATTTAATCAAAATTTCAATTCGAAGTTAAATGTAATTTTTACTTTATATATATATATATATATATATATATATATATATATATATATATATATATATATATATTAAATGAAACCAAAAAGAGGTATATTATTGTTAATAATATTATTAGAATATAAATTTTCAATTGAAATAATATAAAATTTAAATTTCTAATTTAAAAAAAAATGTTTATTCATTTTTATTTCTAGATATATTGATTTATTCAATAAATTTTAAATGCAATTTAAATGTTATAGATTAACTAATATCCAAATTTAATCAATTAATATTTAAATCAATTCATTCTAGTAATAAACTAAATATGATTATAATAATAAATAAAAAGATTATAAGGTAATTATTAAAATTGATATTTTGTAAATTAATAAATGGGATAAGAAAGGCAATTTCAATATCAAAAATTAGGAAAATTAATGAAATAATAAAAAAACTAATTGAAGGGGGTATTCAAGGATTAGAAATATTTGAAAATCCACATTCGTAAGCTATTTTTTGTCTAGATATAATTTTGTATTTATAGAAATTAAAAAATTTAGTATGAAAAAAATTATAGGTAAAATTATAATAGTTATTGACATTAAAATAATTAAGTAAATTTTTTATATTAAATTAATTAAATTTTTTAATTGGAAATTAAATGTAATTTTTATACTATATAAAAATAATATGAATGGTCATCAATAGATGCAAATATATAAAAATAGTCATACTACATCAACAAAATGTCAGTATCAAGCAGCAGCTTCAAATCCAAAGTGATGATTAGATGAAAAATGTTTATTTATTAATCGATAAAAACAAATAATTAAAAATGTTGTTCCAATAATTACATGAATACCATGAAATCCAGTTATTACATAAAATGTTGATCCGAAAACATTGTCATTAATAGAAAATGATGCATTTTTATATTCAAATAATTGAAGGAAAGAGAAATATATTCCCAGTAAAATGGTTATTATTAATCTTAATTTTCTTTCCTTAAATATATTATTAATAATTGAATGATGACATCAAGTAATAGACAATCCTGAAGATACTAATACAATTGTATTTAGTAGAGGAATATTATAAGGATTAAATATTTTAATTCCTTTGGGAGGTCAAATTATACCAATTTCTATTCTAGGATTAAGGGATATATGAAAAAATGCTCAAAAAAAGGAAATAAAAAAAAACAATTCAGAAATAATAAATCGAATTATTCCAAATCGTAGATTATTATAAACAAGATAAGTAATCAATGGTTTATTTCTTGGTCCAATAATAACTAGTATGTGTGATTTTGGGTTTCGGCTTTTAATAGACCAATGTAACGATTTAAACTTCTTTATTTTTCAACGTAGAAACGTTTCGGTACAATTTTGCACCCTCTTCAGTCTAAACATTAAGTCTATGTGGAAGGAAAAGAAAAAGTTTCTCTATTACAATAATATTTTACAAGTGTCTTAAATACCTATTATTCCTATGTAAAACTAATTGTTAACGGAAAATTGAATAAATTGTACTCACTAAAAGAAGTCCTAGGCTACTTATTATCTGCCCTAGGTGCTTATGTCTTCGGTGTTAAAGGAAGACTAAAGTACAAATTTTAAACTTAGAATTAACTGTAACCACTGAGGCGGAGAGGAAGGACAAGGGTTATTTATTTACATTAATTGACGTCACGAAATCAGTTGCGCACTTTATTTGAACGTGGTCTGCTGGACAGTAAGGACACAATCCCGCCTGGATTCTGCGCGACCTAGGGTCGGTAATATCGATCCATAGAATCGATCGGCGGAAGTGAATGGATTTACGTATCACTTACTATCCAGCAGCCATCACAGTTCGTTCAAGGGTGCTGAGGCAAGGCGTTATTATACATCGGAATTTTTCCCTGTGATTCGGTGCATGTCTGTAATTGAAAGTGGTAGGTAAGATGCGTAATCTATCCCTTTGGCTATTAATAGAATTATTGACAATGTACAAGCAGTTTTCTTTTTTAACTGATATGTAGTAATTCGGCTACGTCAGCAGGTGGGCGATGAGGTCCGTGTAGTGGATTGCTAAATTGACCGATTCAAACTTCTTGTTAACACTATTCTCTAACTGTATATATAGGGATTCGGCGATACTCCGGCGGTAGTAATTATTGTCCTTGTGAAGAATACTAGCGTTATCAAAGTCGAACGCGCGGCCGTTATCCAGCACGTGCTCTGTGAGAGCCGTTCTGCTGGACAGGTGCGTGAGGCTGTACCTATGTTGGTACAGTCTTGTTGCTAATTGGTTGTGAGTTTGGCCCACGTAGCACTCTCCACAATTCCTGCAAGGTATTTTATACACTATGTACGTTTTCTTACATGTGTGTAGCTTATCCTTTCCTTTGGCGAAGAAGCCAAAAGCATTGCTATTTGTAGTGTAAATACATCGCAAGTTGTAACTTTTTAGGATTGGAATCAAGTCCAAATCATAGACAAAAGGAAGTACCACCGTACCGCTCGGAGATGGGTCCCGCAAGCGGTTTATCCTATCCTGGTTTACCCGATAGGGATGATAAATATCATCCACCCGTCTCTTGATGATGTTCTTGACAAAGTTCGTCGGGTAGCCGTTACGAGATAATGTGTTAACAATAAGTTCAAGATTGTCCTTTCTAAAATTCGGGTGTGCTAATTTAACCGCACGGTCAACCAGACCTACAACTAGACTTCTTTTGTGTACAATAGAATGCGCCGAATTGAAGTTACTATAACGCCCAGACCATGTTTTTTTACGGAACCAATTCGTGACGATCTTATTGTTCTCTCTATGAGGTTATAAGAGAGAACAATAAGACCGCCACGATTGTGTTCCTGAAAAAGACGGAACAGATCGGCCAAAACAGTCGACGCGTGGCTTACCGTATTTAAAAGCCACGCACCAGTACACGCATTAGCACACACAGCACGGTTACCGTTGCTGTTTAAGTGTGCGCGTCAAAACATTCCCGAGACAGAACGTTAATACGATTATCGTATTGCAGGTGATTACACCCGTTCGTTCTTCTTCTGTTGTTCCAGAGATTATAACCTAGGACAACCAGGCCCGCCGACAGCCAGGCTACCAAGAAGTCAAATTCTTGTGATCGGCAAAACACTTTGTATTATACAGAGCGAAAAGGGTCTGAAATATACGACTGTCCTTTTCAGGACAGTCAAAGGGAATCAAAGGCATATTGGTTTGGAGTTACCTTTACCCACTCTCCCTCGTCCGGACCGGAGGAGGAAGTTTCACTTCCTCCAATATCGGTTGGAGTTGGCCGATATTTCAAACAAATTTCAACATATTGAAATTAATGATCCAATTGATGAAATAATATTTCAAGATAAGTATCTACCCGGACAGGTTCTCGGCGAGGCGGAAAGCTATGATCCTCTCGAGGATCTTTCCCGCCCCGTCGAGCAGGCATATAGGCCGATAGGCGGAAGGGCGGAAGGCTGCCGCCCTGCCTGGTTTAGGGAGCAGCACCAGCTGCCCCCTTTTCCAGGCCCCCGGGAAGACCCCTTCTGTGAGGCAGTCCTCCAGGAGGCGTCGAAACCTACCCCCCAGGACCACGAGCACGCGGCCGTGGATGCCGTCGGGACCCGGGGCGGTGCTTCGGGCTGCAAGGCGGCGCACCGCCCTGTCCGGCTCCTCGCTGCCGATCCCAGGCACAGGGACGCGATCATGTCGCGCCCCCTGCTCCTGGGTCCGCCGTCAAGCCTCCTCCTCATCCTGAGGAAAGATGTTATCGACGACGGCGTCCAGGAACTCCGGTTCCATCGACTCGGTCACCGGGGGGGGGGGGGGGGGGGCCCACGGGCGGATCTTATTCAGAACCACCCGGTATGGGCGACCCCACGGATCGCGATCGATGGTGGCGAGGAGCTGGCTCCAGGCCGCCGCCTTGGCCCTTAGGACAGCCCCCTGGAGGGTCCCCCCGGGCGTCCCTGTACGCGTTGTACAGGAACTCCTCCTCCTCCGCGGTGGATCTTGCGCGCCTGCGGGCCCTGAGGTACGCCCTCCGCGCACGCGTACTCGTGTCCCTCAGGTCGGAAATTTCCGACGACCACAAGTACGCGGCGCGGGGCGAGGAGGCCTTGGCCCGGGGCATGGCGGTGTCAGAGACAGCCGCCATGGCCGCACGGAACCAGGCCTCCTCCTCCTCAGGTGTCTCGCCTATGCGCCCAGGCCAGGCTACCGCCTGGATTGCCGCGCGCAAGGGCCACCTCGTCCAGTCTTTTAAGGGCCCATCGGGGGGGGGGGGGCGATCCCCTAGCCGATGAGCCAGACTGGTTGGGAGGGTTGGGGGTCGAGACGCTCATGACCATGTAAGCGTGGTCAGACATCGTCTCAACCCCCAACACCCTCCACCCAGTCACCCTGCGCACGGCGGAGGGCGACGCCCATGTCAGGTCGACTATGGACGCCCCCCGCCGCCGCACGAAGGTGGGGGTGGACCCCTCATTGAGGAGCCTTAACTCCAGACCGGCCGCCCAATGGAGCAGCTCCCGTCCCCTCATGTCCGTACTGGGGGCACCCCACGCTGTAGCGTGAGAGTTGAAATCCCCCAGGACGAGCAAGGGACGCGGCAGGATGCGGGCGACGCACCCCCAACCCGGTCCAGGAACGCTACAAAAGCGTCCCGGCCGCAATTGGGGGAGACGTAAACCCCCACCACCGCCACGCTGCCCCACTGGACGGCTACGTAGCCATCCCCCCGTTCTATGAGAGCCGGGGGGAGGCATCCCCGGAGTGCCATTCCATAGAATGGCTACCGAGCCCAAGGCGTCTCCGGACCACGAAGGGTGATCCGGAACCCTGTAGGGCTCGGCCGCAACGACCAGCGCCCGACTTTCCACTCGCCCGCGGCCTGGACTACTAAGTCCTGTGCCACGCGCGTGTGGTTCAGGTTGGTCTGGAGGAGGTTGATCCCCAGTCATTTGGGTCAGCCTCCTCCCGGACCTCCTCCTGGGAGGACTCCACGTCCATGCCACCCTCCCCGGCGGGGGGGGACGTCCTCGCACGGGGCGGGCATGGACGCGGCCTCCTTTGCCGGGCGAGCCGGCGCCTCTTGCCTCTCAGGAGGCGGCACCGCCTCGGCGAGCTCCACCTCCATAGCCTCCCCGGCTGGAGAGGCGGATTCCGCACTCCCCAAATCGGGTGGCCCTATGGCTAGGGCGGCCGCAACGGAGGTCGAGGGCGCCGCGGCGCCCCGGGCAGGGGGCGCCGCTATGGCAGGCCTCTCCCGCTGCGCTCCCCCCGTGCCCTTGGAGGAGGGCCTTTGTGGGGGTGCGCACCCTTTCGTACCGAGACGGTGTGCCGCCGGTCGCCCAAGGTCCGTGCACAGCGGACACTTGGGCGGGGCCGAACACACCGCCGCGGTGTGGGTCACATCCCCGCAATTGTAGCACCGACCGCTACGGTCGGTACTACTCTTGCATTGGTGCCTGGAGTGCCCCAGCGTCAGGCACCGATAGCACTGGAGGTCACGGGCTTCCAAAGCCTGCACCCTCACAGCGCTCCAGCCCACCCTCAGACGGCCAGCTGCGACAATTTTGCGCGCCGCTGAGAGTGGGCATTGAACCCATGCCGTGCCGAGCCGCGAAGGGGCGCGCCGGATCTCCCTGACGCGCACCTCGCCCTCGTCACAGGCGCCCGTGGTGGCACAGTATCGAACACTCAGTTTCAGATAGAACAATTAGTTTAAACTGGTACTAAGTTTCGCATCTGGAGTTTCCTCTCTCACAAGGCGGCCACTCAGTTTCGTGGAACACATTCGGTTTCGAGTAGCATCGCCACAGATTTCAGAGAACAGGCGCTTCTCCTGGCACAGTATCGAACACTTAGTTTCAGAGAGAACAATTAGTTTAAAATGGAACAAAGTTTCGCATCTGGAGTTTCCTCTCCCACAAGGTCGACCACTTAGTTTTGTCGAACACATACGGTTTCGAGTGGCATCGCCACAGGTTTCAGAGAACAGGCGCTTCTCCTGGCATATTATCGAACACTTAGTTTCAGATAGAACGATTAGTTTAAAATGGAACTAAGTTTCGCATCTGGAGTTTCCTCTCTCACAAGGTCGACCACTTAGTTTCGTCGAACACATACGTTTTCGAGTAGCATCGCCACAGATTTCAGAGAACAGGCGCTGCTCCTGGCACAGTATCGAACACTTAGTTTCAGAGAGAACAATTCGTTTAAAATGGTACTAAGTTTCGCATCTGGAGGTTCCTCTCTCACAAGGTCGACCACTTAGTTTTGTCGAACATATACGGTTTTGAGTAGCATCGCCACAGATTTCAGAGAACAGGCGCTTCTCCTGGCACAGTATCGAACACTTAGTTTCAGAGAGAACAATTAGTTCAAAATGCAACTATATATTCCATCTGTAGTTTCCTCTCTCAAAAGGTCGACCGCTTAGTTTCGACGAACACATACGGTTTCGAGTAGCATCGCCACAGATTTCAGAGAACAGGCGCTTCTCCTGGCACAGTAAAGAACACTTAGTTTCAGATAGAACAATTAGTTTAAAATGGAACTATGTTTCGCATCTGGAGTTTCCTCTACCACAAGGTCGACCACTTATTTTCGTCGAACACATACGGTTTCGAGTAGCATCGCCACAGATTTCAGAGAACAGGCGCTTCTCCTGGCACAGTATCGAACACTTAGTTTCAGAGAGAACAATTCGTTTAAAATGGTACTAAGTTTCGCATCTGGAGGTTCCTCTCTCACAAGGTCGACCACTTAGTTTTGTGGAACACATACGGTTTCGAGTAGCATCGCCACAGATTTCAGAGAACAGGCGCTTCTCCTGGCACAGTATCGAACACTTAGTTTCAGAGAGAACAATTGGTTCAAAATGCAACTATATATCGCATCTGTAGTTTCCTCTCTCAAAAGGTCGACCGCTTAGTTTCGACGAACACATACGGTTTCGAGTAGCATCGGCACAGATTTCAGAGAACAGGCGCTTCTCCTGGCACAGTAAAGAACACTTAGTTTCAGATAGAACAATTAGTTTAAAATGGAACTAAGTTTCGCATCTGAAGTTTCCTCTCTCACAAGATCGACCACTTAGTTTCGTCTAACACATACGGATCCAAGTGGCATCGCGACAGATTTCAGAGAAAAAGCGCTTCTCCTGGCACAGTATCGAACACTTATTTCAGACAGAACAATTAGTTTAAAATGGAACTATGTCTCGCATCTGGAGTATCCTCTCTCAGAAGATCAACTTCTTAGTTTCCTTGAACACATACGGTTTCGAGTGGCATCGCCACACATTTCAGAGAACAGGTGCTCCTCCTGGCACAGTATCGAACACTTAGTATCAGATAGAACAATTAGTTTAAAATGCAACTAAGCTTCGCATCTGGAGTTTCCTCTCTCACAAGGTCGACGACTTAGTTTCGTCGAATACATACGGTTTCGAGGGGCATCGCCACAGATTTCAGAGAACAGGCGCTTCTCCTGGCACAGTATCGAACACTTAGTTTCAGATAGAACAATTCGATTAAAATGGTACTATGTTTCGCATCTGGAGGTTCCTCTCTCGCAAGGTCGACCACTTAGTTTCGTCGAACACATACGGTTTCGAGTAGCATCGCCACAGATTTCAGAGAACAGGCGCTTCTCCTGGCACAGTATCGAACACTTAGTTTCAGATAGAACAATTAGTTTAAAATGGCAGTAAGTTTCGCGTCTGGAGTTTCCTCTCTCACAAGGTCGACCACTCAGTTTCGTCGAACACATACCGGTGCGAGTGGTATCGCCACAGGTTTCACAGAACGGGCGCTTCTCCTGGCACAGTATCGAACACTTAGTTTCAGATAGAACAATTAATTTAAAATGGAACTAAGTTTCGCATCTGAAGTTTCCTCTCTCACAAGGTCGGCCACTTAGTTTCGTCGAACACATACGGTATCGAGTGGCATCGCCACAGATTTCAGAGAACAGGCGCTTCTCCTGGCACAGTATCGAACACTTAGTTTCAGATAGAACAATCAATTTAAAATGGAACTAAGTTTCGCATCTGAAGTTTCCTCTCTCACAAGGTCGGCCACTTAGTTTCGTCGAACACATACGGTTTCCAGTGGCATCGCCACAGATTTCGGAGAACAGGCGCTTCTCCTGGCACAGTATCGAACACTTAGTTTCAGATAGAACAATCAATTTAAAATGGTACTAAGTTTCGCATCTGAAGTTTCCTCTCTCACAAGGTCGGCCACTTAGTTTCGACGAAAACATACGGTTTCCAGTGGCATCGTCACAGATTTCAGAGAACACGCGCTTCTCCTGGCACAGTATCGAACACTTAGTTTCAGATAGAACAATTAGTTTAAAATGGCACTAAGTTTCGCGTCTGGAGTTTCCTCTCTCACAAGGTCGACCACTCAGTTTCGTCGAACACATACCGTTGCGAGTGGTATCGCCACAGGTTTCACAGAACGGGCGCTTCTCCTGGCACAGTATCGAACACTTAGTTTCAGATAGAACAATTAATTTAAAATGGAACTAAGTTTCGCATCTGAAGTTTCCTCTCTCACAAGGTCGGCCACTTAGTTTCGTCGAACACATACGGTTTCGAGTGGCATCGCCACAGATTTCAGAGAACAGGCGCTTCTCGTGGCACAGTATCGAACACTTAGTTTCAGATAGAACAATTAGTTTGAAATGGAACTATGTTTCGCATCTGGAGTTTCCTCTCTCACAAGGTCGACCACTTAGTTTCGTCGAACACATACGGTTTCGAGTTGCAACGCCACACATTTCAGAGAACTGGCTCTTCTCCTGGCACAGTATCGAACACTTAGTTTCAGATAAAACAATTAGTTTAAAATGGAACTAAGCATCGCATCTGGAGTTTCCTCTCTCACAAGGTCGACCACTTAGTTTCGATGAACACATACGGTTTCGAGTAGCATCGCCACCGATTTCCGAGAACAGGCGCTTCTCCTGGCACAGTATCGAACACTTAGTTTCAGATAAAACAATTAGTTTAAAATGGAACTAAGCATCGCATCTGGAGTTTCCTCTCTCACAAGGTCGACCACTTAGTTTCGTCGAACACATACGGTTTCGAGTAGCATCGCCACAGATTTTAGAGAGCAGGCGCTTCTCCTGGCACAGTATCGAACAGTTAGTTTCAGAGAGAACAATTAGTTTAAATTGGAACTATGTTTCGCATCTGGAGTTTCCTCTCTCACAAGGTCGACCACTTAGTTTCGTCGAACACATACGGTTTCGAGTGGCATCGCCTCACATTTCAGAGAACTGGCGCTTCTCCTGGCACAGTACCGAACACGTAGTTTCAGATAGAACAATTAGTTTAAAATCGTACTATGTTTCGCATCTGGAGTTTCCTCTTTCACAAGGCGACCACTTAGTTTCGTCGAACACATACGGTTTCGAGTGGCATCGCCACACATTTCAGAGAACTGGCGCTTCTCCTGGCACAGTATCGAACACGTAGTTTCAGATAGAACAATTAGTTTAAAATCGTACTATGTTTCGCATCTGGAGTTTCCTCTTTCACAAGGCGACCACTTAGTTTCGTCGAACACATACGGTTTCGAGTAGCATCGCCACAGATTTCAGAGAACAGGCGCCTCTCCTGGCACAGTATCGAACACTTAGTTTCAGATAGAACAATTAGTTTAAAATGGAACTAAGTTACGCATCTGGAGTTTCCTCTCTCACAAGGTCGGCCACTTAGTTTCGTCGAACACATACGGTTTCGAGTGGCATCGCCACAGATTTCAGAGAACAGGCGCTTCTCCTGGCACACTATCGAACACTTAGATTCAGAAGGAACAATTAGTTTAAAATGGAACTAAGTTTCGCACCTGGAGTTTCCTCTCTCACAAGGTCGGCCACTTAGTTTCGTCGAGCACATACGGTTTCGAGTAGCATCGCCACAGATTTTAGAGAGCAGGCGCTTCTCCTGGCACAGTATCGAACAGTTAGTTTCAGAGAGAACAATTAGTTTAAATTCGAACTATGTTTCGCATCTGGAGTTTCCTCTCTCACAAGGTCGACCACTTAGTTTCGTCGAACACATACGGTTTCGAGTGGCATCGCCACACATTTCAGAGAACTGGCGCTTCTCCTGGCACAGTATCGAACACTTAGTTTCAGATCGAACAATTATTTTAATATGGAATTAAATTTCGCATTTGGAGTTTCCTCTCTCACAAGGCGACCACTTAATATCGTGGAACACATACGGTTTCGAGCGGCATCGCCACAGATTTCAGAGAACGGGAGTTTCTCCTGGCACATTATCGACCACTTAGTTTCGTCGAAGACATACGGTGTCGCGTGGTATCGCCACAGATTTCGGAGAACGGCGTTTCTCCTGGCACAGTATCGAACACTTAGTTTCAGATAGAACAATTAGTTTAAAATGGAACTTTGTATCGCATCTGCAGTTTCCTCTCTCACAAGGTCGACCACTTAGTTTCGTCGATCACATACGCTTTCGAGTGGCATCACCACAGATTTCAGAGAACAACCGCTTCTCGAGGCACAGTATCGAACACTTAGTTTCAGATAGAACAATTAGTTTAAAATGGAACTAAGTTTCGCATCTGGAGTTTCCTCTCTCACAAGGTCGACCACTTAGTTTCGTCGAACACATACGGTTTCGAGTAGCATCGCCACAGATTTTAGAGAGCAGGCGCTTCTCCTGGAACAGTATCGAACAGTTAGTTTCAGAGAGAACAATTAGTTTAAATTCGAACTATGTTTCGCATCTGGAGTTTCCTCTCTCACAAGGTCGACCACTTAGTTTCGCCGAACACATACGGTTTCGAGTAGCATCGCCACAGATTTCAGAGAACAGGCGCTTCTCCTGGCACAGTATCGAACACTTAGTTTCAGAGAGAACAATTAGTTTAAAATGGAACTATGTTTCGCATTTGGAGTTTCCTCTCCCGCAAGGTGGACCACTTAGTTTCGTCGAACACATACGGTTTCGAGTGGCATCGCCACACATTTCAGAGAACTGGCGCTTCTCCTGGCACAGTATCGAACACTTAGTTTCAGATAGAACAATTAGTTTAATATAGAAATATGTTTCGCATCTGGAGTATCCTCTCTCACAAGGTCGACCACTTAGTTTCGTCGAACACATACGGTTTCGAGTAGCATCGCCACACATTTCAGAGAACTGGCTCTTCTCCTGGCACAGTATCGAACACTTAGTTTCAGATAAAACAATTAGTTTAAAATGGAACTAAGCATCGCATCTGGAGTTTCCTCTCTCACAAGGTCGACCACTTAGTTTCGATGAACACATACGGTTTCGAGTAGCATCGCCACCGATTTCCGAGAACAGGCGCTTCTCCTGGCGCAGTATCGAACACTCAGTTACAGATAGAACAATTAGTTTAAAATGGAACTAAGTTTCGCATCTGGAGTTTCTTCTCTCACAAGGTCGACCACTTAGTTTCGTCGAACACATACGGTTTCGAGTGGTATCGCCACACATTTCAGAGAACATGAGCTTCTCCTGGCACAGTATCGGACACATAGTTTCAGATAAAACAATTAGTTTAAAATGGTACTATATTTCGCATTTGGAGTTTCCTCTCCCGCAAGGTGGACCACTTAGTTTCGTCGAACACATACGGTTTCAAGTAGCATCGCCACAGATTTCAGAGAACAGGCGCCTCTCCTGGCACAGTATCGAACACTTAGTTTCAGATAGAACAATTAGTTTAAAATGGTACTATGTTTCGCATCTGGAGTTTCCTCTTTCACAAGGCGACCACTTAGTTTCGTCGAATACATACGGTTTCGAGTGGCATCGCCACACATTTCAGAGAACTGGCTCTTCTCCTGGCACAGTATCGAACACTTAGTTTCAGATAAAACAATTAGTTTAAAATGGAACTAAGCATCGCATCTGGAGTTTCGTCTCTCACAAGGTCGACCACTTAGTTTCGATGAACACATACGGTTTCGAGTAGCATCGCCACCGATTTCCGAGAACAGGCGCTTCTCCTGGCGCAGTATCGAACACTCAGTTACAGATAGAACAATTAGTTTAAAATGGAACTAAGTTTCGCATCTGGAGTTTCCTCTCTCACAAGGTCGACCACTTAGTTTCGTCGAACACATACGGTTTCGAGTAGCATCGCCACAGATTTTAGAGAGCAGGCGCTTCTCCTGGAACAGTATCGAACACTTAGTTTCAGATAGAACAATTAGTTTAAATTCGAACTATGTTTCGCATCTGGAGTTTCCTCTCTCACAAGGTCGACCACTTAGTTTCGCCGAACACATACGGTTTCGAGTAGCATCGCCACAGATTTCAGAGAACAGGCGCTTCTCCTGGCACAGTATCGAACACTTAGTTTCAGAGAGAACAATTAGTTTAAAATGGAACTATGTTTCGCATTTGGAGTTTCCTCTCCCGCAAGGTGGACCACTTAGTTTCGTCGAACACATACGGTTTCGAGTGGCATCGCCACACATTTCAGAGAACTGGCGCTTCTCCTGGCACAGTATCGAACACTTAGTTTCAGATAGAACAATTAGTTTAATATAGAAATATGTTTCGCATCTGGAGTATCCTCTCTCACAAGGTCGACCACTTAGTTTCGTCGAACACATACGGTTTCGAGTAGCATCGCCACACATTTCAGAGAACTGGCTCTTCTCCTGGCACAGTATCGAACACTTAGTTTCAGATAAAACAATTAGTTTAAAATGGAACTAAGCATCGCATCTGGAGTTTCCTCTCTCACAAGGTCGACCACTTAGTTTCGATGAACACATACGGTTTCGAGTAGCATCGCCACCGATTTCCGAGAACAGGCGCTTCTCCTGGCGCAGTATCGAACACTCAGTTACAGATAGAACAATTAGTTTAAAATGGAACTAAGTTTCGCATCTGGAGTTTCTTCTCTCACAAGGTCGACCACTTAGTTTCGTCGAACACATACGGTTTCGAGTGGTATCGCCACACATTTCAGAGAACATGAGCTTCTCCTGGCACAGTATCGGACACATAGTTTCAGATAAAACAATTAGTTTAAAATGGTACTATATTTCGCATTTGGAGTTTCCTCTCCCGCAAGGTGGACCACTTAGTTTCGTCGAACACATACGGTTTCAAGTAGCATCGCCACAGATTTCAGAGAACAGGCGCCTCTCCTGGCACAGTATCGAACACTTAGTTTCAGATAGAACAATTAGTTTAAAATCGTACTATGTTTCGCATCTGGAGTTTCCTCTTTCACAAGGCGACCACTTAGTTTCGTCGAACACATACGGTTTCGAGTGGCATCGCCACACATTTCAGAGAACTGGCTCTTCTCCTGGCACAGTATCGAACACTTAGTTTCAGATAAAACAATTAGTTTAAAATGGAACTAAGCATCGCATCTGGAGTTTCGTCTCTCACAAGGTCGACCACTTAGTTTCGATGAACACATACGGTTTCGAGTAGCATCGCCACCGATTTCCGAGAACAGGCGCTTCTCCTGGCGCAGTATCGAACACTCAGTTACAGATAGAACAATTAGTTTAAAATGGAACTAAGTTTCGCATCTGGAGTTTCTTCTCTCACAAGGTCGACCACTTAGTTTCGTCGTACACATACGGTTTCGAGTGGTATCGCCACACATTTCAGAGAGCAGGCGCTTCTCCTGGCACAGTATCGAACACTTAGTTTCAGATAGAACAATTAGTTTAAAATGGAACTAAGTTTCGCATCTGGAGTTTCCTCTCTGAAATCTGTGGCGATGCTACTCGAAACCGTATGTGTTCGACGAAACTAAGTGGTCGACCTTGTGAGAGAGGAAACTGCAGATGCGAAACTTAGTTGCATTTGAAACTAATTGTTCTATCTGAATCTAAATGTTCGATACTGTGCCAGGAGAAGCGCCTGTTCTGCGAAATCTGTGGCGATACCACTCGAAACCGTATGTGTTCGACGAAACTAAGTGGTCGACCTTGTGAGAGAGGAAACTCCATATGCGAAAATTAGTTCCATTTTGAACTAATTGTTCTATCTGAAACTAAGTGTTTGATAATATGCCAGGAGAAGCGCTTGTTCTCTGAAATCTGTGGCGATGCTACTCGAAACCGTATGTGTTCGACCTTGTGGGAGAGGAAACTCCAGATGCGAAACTTAGTCCCATTTTAAACAAATTGTTCTATCTGAAACTAAGTGTTCGATACTGTGCCAGGAGAAGCGCCTGTTCTCTGAAATTTGTGGCGATGCCACTCGAAACTGTATGTGTTCGACGAAACTAAGTGGTCGACCTTGTGAGAGAGGAAACTCCAAATGCGAAACATAGGTCCATTTTAAACTAATTGTTCTATCTGAAACTAAGTGGTCCAGACTGTGCCAGGAGAAGTGCTTGTTCTCTGAAATCTATGGCGATGCTACTCGAAACCGTATGTGTCTGACGAAACTAAGTGGTCGACCTTGTGAGAGAGGAAACTCCAGATGCGAAACTTAGTTCCATTTTAAACTGATTGTTCTATCTGAAACTTAGTGTTTGATAATGAGCCAGGAGAAGCGCCTGTTCTCTGAAATCTGTGGCGATGCTACTCGAAACCGTTTGTGTTCGACGAAACTAAGTGGTCCACCTTGTGAGAGATGAAACTCCAAATGCGAAACATAGTTCCATTTTAAACTAAGTGTTCTATCTGTAACTAAGTGTACGACACTGTGCCAGGAGAAGCGCCTGTTCTCTGAAACCTGTGGCGATGCTACTCGAAACCGAATGTTTTCGACGAAACTAAGTGGTCGACCTTGGAAGAGAGGAAACTCCAGATGCGAAAATTAGTTCCATTTAAAACTAATTGTTCTATCAGAAACTAAGTTTTCGATACTGTGCCGGGAGAAACGCCTGTTCTCTGAAATCTGAGGCGATGCCACTCGAAACCGTATGTGTTCGACGAAACTAAGTGGTCGAACTTGTGAGAGAGGAACCTCCAGATGCGAAACTTAGTTCCATTTTAAAATAATTGTTCTATATGATATTAAGTGTTCGATACTGTGCCAGGAGAAGCGCCCGTTCTCTGAAATCTGTGGCGATGCTACTCGAAACCGAATGTTTTTCACGAAACTAAGTGGCCGCCTTGTGGGAGAGGAAACTCCAGATGCGAAACTTAGTTCCATTTTAAACTGACTTTTCTATCTGAAACTAAGTGTTCGATACTGTGCCAGTAGAAGCGCCTGTTCTCTGAAACCTGTGGCGATGCTACTCGAAACCGAATGTTTTCGACGAAACTAAGTGGTCGACCTTGTGAGAGAGGAAACTCTAGATGCGAAAATTAGTTCCATTTAAAACTAATTGTTCTATCAGAAACTAAGTTTTCGATACTGTGCCGGGAGAAACGCCTGTTCTCTGAAATCTGTCTCGATGCCACTCGAAACCGTATGTGTTCGACGAAACTAAGTGGTCGACCTTGTGAGAGAGGAACCTCCAGATGCGAAACTTAGTTCCATTTTAAACTAATTGTTCTATCTGAAACTATGTGTTCGATAATGTGCCAGGCGAAACGCCGTTCTGCGAAATCTGTGGCGATACCACTCGAAACTGTATGTGTTCGACGAAACTAAGTGGTCGACCTTGTGAGAGAGGAAACTCCAGATGCGAAACTTAGTTCCATTTTAAACTAATCGTTCTATCTGAAACTATGTGTTCGATAATGTGCCAGGCGAAACGCCGTTCTGCGAAATCTGTGGCGATACCACTCGAAACTGTATGTGTTCGACGAAACTAAGTGGTCGACCTTGTGAGAGAGGAAACTCCAGATGCGAAACTTAGTTCCATTTTAAACTAATCGTTCTATCTGAAACTAAGTGATCGATACTGTGCCAGGGGAAGCGCCTGTTCTCTGAAATCTGTGGCGATGCTACTCGAAACTGTATGTGTTCGACGAAACTAAGTGGTCGACCTTGTGAGAGAGGAAACTCCAGCAGCGAAACTTAGTTCCTCTTTAAACTAATTGTTCTATCTGGAACTATGTGTTCGATACTGTGCGAGTAGAAGCGTCTGTTCTCTGAAATCTGTGGCGATGCCACTCGAAACCGTATGTGTTCGACGAAACTAAGTGGTCGACCTTGTGAGAGAGGAAACTCCAAATGCGAAGCTTAGTTCCATTTTAAAGTAATTGTTCTATCTGATACTAAGTGTTCGATACTGTGCCAGGAGAAGCGCCTGTTCTCTGAAATCTGTGGCGATGCCACTGGAAACCGTATGTGTTCGACGAAACTAAGTCGTCGACCTTGTGAGAGAGGAAACTCCAGATGCGAAACATAGTTCCATTTTAAACTAATTGTTCTATCTGAAACTAGGTTTTCGATCCTGTGCCAGGAGAAGCGTAATTTCTCTGAAATGTGTGGTGATGCCACTCGAAACCGTATATTTTCGACGAAACTAAGTGGTCGACCTTGTGACATAGGAAACTCCAGACGCGAAACTTAGTTCCATTTTAAACTAATTGTTCTATGGGATACTCAGTGTTCGATAATGTGCCAGGAGAAGCGCCTGTTCTCTGATATCTGTGGCAATGCTACTCGAAACTGAATGTTTTTCACGAAACTAAGTGGCCGCCTTGTGGGAGAGGAAACTCCAGATGCGAAACTTAGTTCCATTTTAAACTGATTGTTCTATCTGAAACTAAGTGTTCGATACTGCGCCAGCAGAAGCGCCTGTTCTCGGAAATCTGTCGCGATGCTACTCGAAACCGTATGTGTGCGACGAAACTAAGTGGTCGATACTGTGCCAGGAGTAACTCCCGTTCGGCGCAATCTGTGGCGATACCACTCGAAACCATATGTGTTCGACGAAACTAAGTCGTCGACCTTGTGAGAGAGGAAACTCCAGATGCGAAACATAGTTCCATTTTAAACTAATTGTTCTATCTGAATCTAAGTGTTCGATACTGTGCCAGGAGAAGCGCCTGCTCTCTGAAAACTGTGGCGAAGCTACTCGAAACCGAATGTGTTCGACGAAACTAAGTGGTCGACCTTGTGAGAGAGGAAAATCCAGACGCGAAACTTAGTTCCATTTTAAACGAATTGTTCTATCTGTAACTAAGTGTTAGATACTGTGCCAGGAGAAGCGCCTGTTCTCTGAAATCTGTGGCGATGCAACTCGAAACCGTTTGTGTTCGACGAAACTAAGTGGTCCACCTTGTGAGAGAGGAAACTCCAAATGCGAAACTTAGGTCCATTTTAAACTAATTGTTCTATCTGAAACTATGTGTTCGATAATGTGCCAGGCGAAACGCCGTTCTGCGAAATCTGTGGCGATACCACTCGAAACTGTATGTGTTCGACGAAACTAATTGGTCGACCTTGTGAGAGAGGAACCTCCAGATGCGAAACTTAGTTCCATTTTAAACTAATTGTGGTATCTGAAACTATGTGTTCGATAATGTGCCAGGCGAAACGCCGTTCTGCGAAATCTGTGGCGATACCACTCGAAACTGTATGTGTTCGACGAAACTAAGTGGTTGACCTTGTGAGAGAGGAAACTCCAGATGCGAAACTTAGTTCCATTTTAAACTAATCGTTCTATCTGAAACTAAGTGATCGATACTGTGCCAGGGGAAGCGCCTGTTCTCTGAAATCTGTGGCGATGCTACTCGAAACTGTATGTGTTCGACGAAACTAAGTGGTCGACCTTGTGAGAGAGGAAACTCCAGCAGCGAAACTTAGTTCCTCTTTAAACTAATTGTTCTATCTGGAACTATGTTTTCGATACTGTGCGAGTAGAAGCGTCTGTTCTCTGAAATCTGTGGCGATGCCACTCGAAACCGTATTTGTTCGACGAAACTAAGTTGTCGACCTTGTGAGAGAGGAAACTCCAAATGCGAAACTTAATTCCATTTTAAAATAATTGTTCTATATGATATTAAGTGTTCGATACTGTGCCAGGAGAAGCGCTCGTTCTCTGAAATCTGTGGCGATGCTACTCGAAACCGTATGTGTTCGACGAAACTAAGTGGCCGACCTTGTGAGAGAGGAAACTCCAGATGCGAAACATAGTTGCATTTTAAACTAATTGTTCTATCTGAAACTAAGTGTTCGATACTGTGCCAGGAGAAGCGCCTGTTCTCTGAAATCTGTGGCGATACCACTCGAAGCCGTATGTGTTCTACGAAACTAAGTGGTCGACCTTGTGAGAGAGGAAACTGCAGATGCGACACTTACTTCCATTTTAAACTAATTGTTCTATCTGAAACTAAGTGTTCGATACTGTGCCAGGAGAGGCGCCTGTTCTCTGAAATCTGTGGCGATGCTACTCGAAACCGTATGTGTTCGACGAAACTAAGTGGTCGACGTTGTGAGAGAGGAAACTCCAGATGCGAAAATTAGTTCCATTTTAAACTAATTGTTCTATCTGAAACTAAGTGTTCGATACTGTGCTGGGAGAAGCGCCTGTTCTCTGACATCTGTGGCGATGCCACTCGAAACCGTATGAGTTCGACGAAACTAAGTGGTGGACCTTGTGAGAGAGGAAACTCCAGATGCAAAACTTAGTTCCATTTTAAACTAAATGTTCCTTCTGAAACTAAGTGTTCGATACTGTGCCAGGAGAAACGCCTGTTCTCTGAAATCTGTGGCGATGCCACTCGAAACCGTATGTGTTCGGCGAAACTAAGTGGTCGACCTTGTGAGAGAGGAAACTCCAGCAGCGAAACTAAGTGGTCGACCTTGTGAGAGAGGAAACTCCAGATGCGAAACATAGTTCCATTTTAAACCAAATTTTCCATCTGAAACTAAGTGTTCGATACTATGCCTGGGGAAGCGGCTGCTCTCCGAAATCTGTGGCGATGCCACTCGAAAACGTATGTGTTCGACGAAACTAAGTGGCCGACCTTGTGAGAGAGGAAACTCCAGATGCGAACCTTAGTTCCATTTTAAACAAATTGTTCTGTCTGAAAGTGTTCGATACTGTGCCAGGAGAAGTGCCTGTTCTCTGAAATCTGTGGCGACGCTGCTCGAAACCGTATGTGTTCGACGAATCTAAATGGTCGACCTTGTGAGAGAGGAAACTCCAGATGCGAATCTTATTTCCATTTTAAACTAATTGTTCTATCTGAAACTAAGTGTTCGATACTGTGCCAGGAGAAGTGCCTGTTCTCTGAAATCTCTCGCGATGCTACTCGAAACGGTATGTGTTCGACGAAACTGAGTGGTCGACCTTGTGAGAGAGGAAACTCCAGACGCGAAACTTAGTGCCATTTTAAACTAATTTTTCTATCTGAAACTAAGTGTTCGATACTGTGCCAGGAGAAGATCCCGTTCTCTGAAATCTGTGGCGATGCCACTCGAAAACGTATGTGTTCGACGAAACTAAGTGGCCGACCTTGTGAGAGAGTAAACTCCACATGCGAAACTTAGTTCCATTTTAAAATAATTGTTCTATCTGAAACTAAGTGTTCGATACTTTGCCAGTAGAAGCGCCAGTTCTCTGAAATCGGTGGCGATGCCACTCGAAACCGTATGCGTTCGGCGAAACTAAGTGGTCGACCTTGTGAGAGACGAAACTCCAGTTGCGAAACATAGTTCAATTTTAAACTAAATGTTCCATCTGAAACTAAGTGTTCGATACTGTGCCAGGAGAAGCGCCAGTTCTCTGAAATCTGTGGCGATGCCACTCGAAACCGTATGTGTTCGACGATACTTAGTGGTCTACCTTGTGTTAGAGGAAACTCCGGATGCGAAACGTAATACCATTTTAAACTAATTGTTCTATCTGAAACCAAGTGTTCGATACTGTGCCAGGAGAAGCGCCTGTTCTCTGAAATCTGTGGCGATACCACTCGAAAGCGTATGTGTTCGACGGAACTAAGTGGTCGAGCTTGTGAGAGAGGAAACTCCAGTTGCGAAACTTAGTTCCATTTTAAACCAAATTTTCCTTCTGAAACTAAGTGTTCGATACTATGCCTGGGGAAGCGGCTGCTCTCCGAAATCTGTGGCGATGCCACTCGAAAACGTATGTGTTCGACGAAACTAAGTGACCGACCTTGTGAGAGAGGAAACTCCAGATGCGAACCTTAGTTCCATTTTAAACAAATTGTTCTGTCTGAAAGTGTTCGATACTGTGCCAGGAGAAGTGCCTGTTCTCTGAAATCTGTGGCGACGCTGCTCGAAACCGTATGTGTTCGACGAATCTAAATGGTCGACCTTGTGAGAGAGGAAACTCCAGATGCGAATCTTATTTCCATTTTAAACTAATTGTTCTATCTGAAACTAAGTGTTCGATACTGTGCCAGGAGAAGTGCCTGTTCTCTGAAATCTCTCGCGATGCTACTCGAAACGGTATGTGTTCGACGAAACTGAGTGGTCGACCTTGTGAGAGAGGAAACTCCAGACGCGAAACTTAGTGCCATTTTAAACTAATTTTTCTATCTGAAACTAAGTGTTCGATACTGTGCCAGCAGAAGCGCCTGTTCTCTGAAATCTGTGGGGATGCCACTCGAAACTGTATGCGTTCGGCGAAACTAAGTGGTCGACCTTGTGAGAGAGGAAACACCAGAAGTGAAACTTAGTTTCATGTTAAACTAATTGTTCTATCTGAAACTAAGTGTTCGATACTGTGCCAGGAGAAGATCCCGTTCTCTGAAATCTGTGGCGATGCCACTCGAAAACGTATGTGTTCGACGAAACTAAGTGGCCGACCTTGTGAGAGAGGAAACTCCAAATGCGAAACTTAGTTCCATTTTAAAATAATTGTTCTATCTGAAACTAAGTGTTCGATACTGTGCCAGGAGAAGCGCCTGTTCTCTGAAATCTGTCGCGATGCCACTCGAAACCGTATGTGTTCGACGAAACTAAGTGGTTGACCTTGTGAGAGAGCATACTCCAGATACGAAACATAGTTCCATTTTAAACTAATTGTTCTATCTGATACTAAGTGTCCGATACTGTGCCAGGAGAAGCGTCTGTCCTCCGAAATCGGTGGCGATGCTACTCGAAACCGTATGTGTTCGTCGAAACTAAGTGGTCGACCTTGTGAGGGAGGAAACTCCAGATGCGAAAGTTAGTTCCATTTTAAACTAATTGTTCTATCTGAAACTATTTGTTCGGTACTGTGCCAGGAGTAGGGCCTGTTCTCTGAAATGTGTGGCGATGCCACTCGAAACCGTATGTGTTCGACGAAACTAAGTGGTCGACTTTGTGAGAGAGGAAACTCCAGATGCGAAACATAGTTCCATTTTAAACTAATTGATCTATCTGAAACCAAGTGTTCGACACTGTGGCAGGAGAAGCGCCTGTTCTCGGCAATCTGTGGCGATGCCACTCGAAACCGTATGTGTTCGACGAAACTAAGTGGTCGAACTTGTGAGAGAGGAAACTCCAAATGCGAAACTTAGTTCCATTTTAAAATAATTGTTCTATCTGAAACTAAGTGTTCGATACTGTGGCAGGAGAAGCGCCTGTTCTCGGCAATCTGTGGCGATGCCACTCGAAACCGTATGTGTTCGACGAAACTAAGTGGTCGACCTTGTGAGAGAGGAAACTCCAGATGCGAAACATAGTTCCATTTTAAACTAATTGTTCTATCTGAATCTAAGTGTTCGATACTGTGCCAGGAGAAGCGCCTGCTCTCTGAAAACTGTGGCGAAGCTACTCGAAACCGAATGTGTTCGACGAAACTAAGTGGTCGACCTTGTGAGAGAGGAAAATCCGGACGCGAAACTTAGTTCCATTTTAAACGAATTGTTCTATCTGTAACTAAGTGTTAGATACTGTGCCAGGAGAAGCGCCTGTTCTCTGAAATCTGTGGCGATGCTACTCGAAACCGTTTGTGTTCGACGAAACTAAGTGGTCCACCTTGTGAGAGAGGAAACTCCAAATGCGAAACTTAGTTCCATTTTAAAATAATTGTTCTATCTGAAACTAAGTGTTCGATACTGTGGCAGGAGAAGCGCCTGTTCTCGGCAATCTGTGGCGATGCCACTCGAAACCGTATGTGTTCGACGAAACTAATTGGTCGACCTTGTGAGAGAGGAACCTCCAGATGCGAAACTTAGTTCCATTTTAAACTAATCGTTCTATCTGAAACTAAGTGATCGATACTGTGCCAGGGGAAGCGCCTGTTCTCTGAAATCTGTGGCGATGCTACTCGAAACTGTATGTGTTCGACGAAACTAAGTGGTCGACCTTGTGAGAGAGGAAACTCCAGCAGCGAAACTTAGTTCCTCTTTAAACTAATTGTTCTATCTGGAACTATGTTTTCGATACTGTGCGAGTAGAAGCGTCTGTTCTCTGAAATCTGTGGCGATGCCACTCGAAACCGTATTTGTTCGACGAAACTAAGTTGTCGACCTTGTGAGAGAGGAAACTCCAAATGCGAAACTTAATTCCATTTTAAAATAATTGTTCTATATGATATTAAGTGTTCGATACTGTGCCAGGAGAAGCGCTCGTTCTCTGAAATCTGTGGCGATGCTACTCGAAACTGTATGTGTTCGACGAAACTAAGTGGTCGACCTTGTGAGAGAGGAAACTCCAGCAGCGAAACTTAGTTCCTCTTTAAACTAATTGTTCTATCTGGAACTATGTTTTCGATACTGTGCGAGTAGAAGCGTCTGTTCTCTGAAATCTGTGGCGATGCCACTCGAAACCGTATTTGTTCGACGAAACTAAGTTGTCGACCTTGTGAGAGAGGAAACTCCAAATGCGAAACTTAATTCCATTTTAAAATAATTGTTCTATATGATATTAAGTGTTCGATACTGTGCCAGGAGAAGCGCTCGTTCTCTGAAATCTGTGGCGATGCTACTCGAAACCGTATGTGTTCGACGAAACTAAGTGGCCGACCTTGTGAGAGAGGAAACTCCAGATGCGAAACATAGTTGCATTTTAAACTAATTGTTCTATCTGAAACTAAGTGTTCGATACTGTGCCAGGAGAAGCGCCTGTTCTCTGAAATCTGTGGCGATACCACTCGAAGCCGTATGTGGTCTACGAAACTAAGTGGTCGACCTTGTGAGAGAGGAAACTGCAGATGCGACACTTACTTCCATTTTAAACTAATTGTTCTATCTGAAACTAAGTGTTCGATACTGTGCCAGGAGAGGCGCCTGTTCTCTGAAATCTGTGGCGATGCTACTCGAAACTGTATGTGTTCGACGAAACTAAGTGGTCGACCTTGTGAGAGAGGAAACTCCAGCAGCGAAACTTAGTTCCTCTTTAAACTAATTGTTCTATCTGGAACTATGTTTTCGATACTGTGCGAGTAGAAGCGTCTGTTCTCTGAAATCTGTGGCGATGCCACTCGAAACCGTATTTGTTCGACGAAACTAAGTTGTCGACCTTGTGAGAGAGGAAACTCCAAATGCGAAACTTAATTCCATTTTAAAATAATTGTTCTATATGATATTAAGTGTTCGATACTGTGCCAGGAGAAGCGCTCGTTCTCTGAAATCTGTGGCGATGCTACTCGAAACCGTATGTGTTCGACGAAACTAAGTGGCCGACCTTGTGAGAGAGGAAACTCCAGATGCGAAACATAGTTGCATTTTAAACTAATTGTTCTATCTGAAACTAAGTGTTCGATACTGTGCCAGGAGAAGCGCCTGTTCTCTGAAATCTGTGGCGATACCACTCGAAGCCGTATGTGGTCTACGAAACTAAGTGGTCGACCTTGTGAGAGAGGAAACTGCAGATGCGACACTTACTTCCATTTTAAACTAATTGTTCTATCTGAAACTAAGTGTTCGATACTGTGCCAGGAGAGGCGCCTGTTCTCTGAAATCTGTGGCGATGCTACTCGAAACCGTATGTGTTCGACGAAACTAAGTGGTCGACGTTGTGAGAGGGGAAACTCCAGATGCGAAAATTAGTTCCATTTTAAACTAATTGTTCTATCTGAAACTAAGTGTTCGATACTGTGCTGGGAGAAGCGCCTGTTCTCTGACATCTGTGGCGATGCCACTCGAAACCGTATGAGTTCGACGAAACTAAGTGGTGGACCTTGTGAGAGAGGAAACTCCAGATGCAAAACTTAGTTCCATTTTAAACTAAATGTTCCTTCTGAAACTAAGTGTTCGATACTGTGCCAGGAGAAACGCCTGTTCTCTGAAATCTGTGGCGATGCCACTCGAAACCGTATGTGTTCGGCGAAACTAAGTGGTCGACCTTGTGAGAGAGGAAACTCCAGCAGCGAAACTAAGTGGTCGAGCTTGTGAGAGAGGAAACTCCAGATGCGAAACTTAGTTCCATTTTAAACCAAATTTTCCATCTGAAACTAAGTGTTCGATACTATGCCTGGGGAAGCGGCTGCTCTCCGAAATCTGTGGCGATGCCACTCGAAAACGTATGTGTTCGACGAAACTAAGTGACCGACCTTGTGAGAGAGGAAACTCCAGATGCGAACCTTAGTTCCATTTTAAACAAATTGTTCTGTCTGAAAGTGTTCGATACTGTGCCAGGAGAAGTGCCTGTTCTCTGAAATCTGTGGCGACGCTGCTCGAAACCGTATGTGTTCGACGAATCTAAATGGTCGACCTTGTGAGAGAGGAAACTCCAGATGCGAATCTTATTTCCATTTTAAACTAATTGTTCTATCTGAAACTAAGTGTTCGATACTGTGCCAGGAGAAGTGCCTGTTCTCTGAAATCTCTCGCGATGCTACTCGAAACGGTATGTGTTCGACGAAACTGAGTGGTCGACCTTGTGAGAGAGGAAACTCCAGACGCGAAACTTAGTGCCATTTTAAACTAATTTTTCTATCTGAAACTAAGTGTTCGATACTGTGCCAGCAGAAGCGCCTGTTCTCTGAAATCTGTGGGGATGCCACTCGAAACTGTATGCGTTCGGCGAAACTAAGTGGTCGACCTTCTGAGAGAGGAAACTCCAGATGCGAAACTTAGTTCCATTTTAAACTAATTGTTCTATCTGAAACTAATTGTTCGATACTGTGCCAGGAGAAGCGCCAGTTCTCTGAAATCTGTGGCGATGCTACTCGAAACCGTATGTGTTCGACGAAACTAAGTGGTCGACCTTGTGAGAGAGGAAACTCCAGATGCGAAAATTACTTCCATTTTAAACTAATTGTTCTATCTGAAACTAAGTGTTCGATACCTTGCCAGGAGAAGCGCCTGTTCTCTGAAATCTGTGGCGATGCTACTCGAAACCGTATGTGTTCGACGAAACTAAGTGACCCACTTTGTGGGAGAGGAAACACCAAACGCGAAACATTGTTCCATTTTAAACTAATTGTTCTATCTGAAACTAAGTGTTCGATAATGTGCCAGGAGAACCGCCTGTTCTCTGAAATCTGTGGCGATGCTAGTCGAAACAGAATGTGTTCGTCGAAACTAAGTGGTCGACCTTGTGAGAGAGGAAACTCCAGATGCGAAACTTAGTTCCATTTTAAACCAATTGTTCTATCTGAAACTAAGTGTTCGATAATGTGCCAGGAGAAGCGCCTGTCCTCTGAAATCTGTGGCGATGCTACTTGAAACCGTATGTGTTCGACGAAACTAGGTGGTCGACCTTGTGGGGGACGAAACTCCAAATGCGAAACATAGTTCCATTTTAAACTAATTGTTCTATCTGAAACTAAGTGTTCATTACTGTGCCAGGAGAAGCGCCTGTTCTCTGAAATCTGTCGCGATGCTACTCGAAACTGTATGTGTTCGACGAAACTAAGTGGTCGACCTTGTGAGAGAGGAAACTCCAGATGCGAAACATAGTTACATTTTAAACTAATTGTTCTATCTGAAACTAAGTGTTCGATACTGTGCCAGGAGAAACGCCTGTTCTCTGCAATCTGTGGCGATGCCACTCGAAACCGTATGTGTTCGACGAAACTATGTGGTTGACCTTGTGAGATAGGAAACTCCAGATGCGAAACTTAGTTCCATTTAAAACTGATTGTTCTATCTGAAACTATGTGTCCGATACTGTGCCAGGAGAAGCGCCCGTTCTGTGAAACCTGTGGCGAAACCACTCGAAACGGTATGTGTTCGACGAAACTGAGTAGTCGACCTTGTGAGAGGGGAAACTCCAGACGCGAAACTTAGTGCCATTTTAAACTTATTGTTCTATCTGAAACTAAGTGTTCGATACTGTGCCAGCAGAAGCGCCTGTCCTCTAAAATCTGTGGCGATGCCACTCGAAACCGTATGTGTTCGACGAAACTATGTGGTGGACCTTGTGCGAGAGGAAAATCCAGATGCGAAACTTTGTACCATTTTAAATTGATTGTTCTATCTGAAACTATGTGCCCGATACTGTGCCAGGAGAAGCGCCCGTTCTGTGAAACCTGTGGCGATACCACTCGAAACGGTATGTGTTCGACGAAACTGAGTGGGCGATCTTGTGAGAGGGGAAACTCCAGACGCGAAACTTAGTGCCATTTTAAACTTATTGTTCTATCTGAAACTAAGTGTTCGATACTGTGCCAGCAGAAGCGCCTGTTCTCTGAAATCTGTGGCGATGCTACTCCAAACCGTATGTGTTCGACGAAACTAAGTGGCCGACCTTGTGAGAGCGGAAACTTCAGTTGCGACACTTAGTTCCATTTTAAACTAATTGTTCCATCTGAAATTAAGTGTTCGATACTGTGCCAGCAGAAGCGCCTGTTCTCTGAAATCTGTGGCGATGCCACTCGAAAACGTATGTGTTCGACGAAACTAAGTGGTCGACCTTGTGAGAGAGGAAACTCCAGATGCGAAACTTAGTTCCATTTTAAACTAATTGTTCGATCTGAAACTAAGTGTTCGATACTGTGCCAGGAGTAACGCCTGTTCTCTGAAATCTGTGGCGATGCCACTCGAAACCGTATGTGTTCGACGAAACTAAGTGGTCGACCTTGTGGGAGAGGATACTCCAGATGCGAAACTTAGTTCCATTTTAAGCAAATTGTTCTGTCTGAAAGTGTTCGAAACTGTGCCAGAAGAAGTGCCTGTTCTCTGAAATCTGTGGCGATGCTACTCGAAACCGTATGTGTTCGACGAATCTAAATGGTCGACCTTGTGAGAGAGGAAACTCCAGACGCGAAACTTAGTGCCATTTTAAACTAATTGTTCTATCTGAAACTAAGTGTTCGATACTGTGCCAGCAGAAGCGCCTGTTCTCTGAAATCTGTGGCGATGCCACTCGAAACCGTATGTGTTCGACGAAACTATGTGGTGGACCTTGTGCGAGAGGAAAATCCAGATGCGAAGCTTTGTACCATTTTAAACTAATTGTTCTATCTGAAACTAAGTGTTCGATACTGTGCCAGGAGAAGCGCCAGTTCCCTGAAATGTGTGGCGATGCCTCTCGAAACCGTATGTGTTCGACGAAACTAAGTGGTCGAACTTGTGGGAGAGGATACTCCAGATGCGAAACTTAGTTCCATTTTAAGCAAATTGTTCTGTCTGAAAGTGTTCGAAACTGTGCCAGAAGAAGTGCCTGTTCTCTGAAATCTGTGGCGATGCCACTCGAAACCGTATGTGTTCGACGAAACTAAGTGGTCGATCTTGTGAGAGAGGAAACTCGAGATGCGAAACTTAGTTCCATTTTAAACTAATTGTTCTATCAAAATCTAAGTGTTCGATACTGTGCTAGCAGAAGCGCCTGTTCTCTGAAATCTGTGGCGATGCCACTCGAAACCGTATGCGTTGGGCGAAACTAAGTGGTCGACCTTGTGAGAGAGGAAACTCTAGATGCGAAACATAGTTCCATTTCAATCTTATTGTTCTATCTGAAACTAAGTGTTCGATACGGTGCCAACAGAAGCGCCTGTTCTCTGAAATCTGTGGCGATGCTACTCGAAACCGTATGTGTTCGACGAAACTAAGTGGCCGACCTTGTGAGGGAGGAAATCCCAGATGCGAAACTTAGTTCCATTTAAAACTAATTGTTCTATCTGAAACTAAGTGTTCGGTACTGTGCCAGGAGAAACGCCTGTTCTCTGAAATCTGTGGCGATGCCACTCGAAACCGTATGTGTTCGACGAAACTAAGTGGTCGATCTTGTGAGAGAGAAAACTCGAGATGCGAAACTTAGTTCCATTTTAAACTAATTGTTCTATCTAAATCTAAGTGTTCGATACTGTGCTAGCAGAAGCGCCTGTTCTCTGAAATCTGTGGCGATGCCACTCGAAACCGTATGCGTTGGGCGAAACTAAGTGGTCGACCTTGTGAGAGAGGAAACTCCAGATGCGAAACATAGTTCCATTTCAATCTTATTGTTCTATCTGAAACTAAGTGTTCGATACGGTGCCAACAGAAGCGCCTGTTCTCTGAAATCTGTGGCGATGCTACTCGAAACCGTATGTGTTCGACGAAACTAAGTGGCCGACCTTGTGAGGGAGGAAACCCCAGATGCGAAACATAGTTACATTTTAAACTAATTGTTCTATCTGAAACTAAGTGTTCGATACTGTGCCAGGAGAAACGCCTGTTCTCTGCAATCTGTGGCGATGCCACTCGAAACCGTATGTGTTCGACGAAACTATGTGGTTGACCTTGTGAGATAGGAAACTCCAGATGCGAAACTTAGTTCCATTTAAAACTAATTGTTCTATCTGAAACTAAGTGATCGATAGTGTGCCACGATAAACACCTGTTCTCGGA
The DNA here is from genome assembly GCA_910591585.2 of Nysson spinosus. Taxonomy (NCBI): domain Eukaryota; kingdom Metazoa; phylum Arthropoda; class Insecta; order Hymenoptera; family Crabronidae; genus Nysson; species Nysson spinosus. The sequence goes on along the minus strand of CAJUYC020000090.1, from coordinate 2,059,287 downwards.
GATCTGTGGCGATGCTACTCGAAACCGTATGTGTTCGACGAAACTAAGTCGTCGACCTTGAGAGAGAGGAATCTACAGATGCGAAATATATTTCCATTTCAAACTAATTGCTCTGCCTGAAACTAAGTGTTCGATACTGTGCTACGAGAAGCGCCTGTTCTCTGAAATCTGTCGGGATGCTACTGGAAACCGTATGTGTTCGACGAAACTAAGTGGTCGACTTTCCGAGAGAGGAAACTCCAGCTGCGAAACTTAGTTCCAATTTAAACTAATTGTTCTTTCTGAAAGTGTTCGATACTGTGCGAGGAGAAGCGCCTGTTCTCTGAAATCTGTGGCGATGCTACTCGAAACCGTATATGTTCGACGAAACTAAGTCGTCGACCTTGAGAGAGAGGAATTTACAGATGCGAAATATATTTCCTTTTCAAACTAATTGCTCTACCTGAAACTAAGTGTTCGAGACTGTGCCAGGAGAAGCGCCTGTTCCCTGAAATCTGTGGCGATGCCACTCGAAACCGTATGTGTTCGACGAAACTAAGTGGTCGACCTTGTGAGAGAGGAAACTCCAGATGCGAAACTTAGTTCCATTTTAAACCAATTGTTCTATCTGAAACTAAGTGTTCGATAATGTGCCAGGAGAAGCGCCTGTCCTCTGAAATCTGTGGCGATGCTACTTGAAACCGTATGTGTTCGACGAAACTAGGTGGTCGACCTTGTGGGGGACGAAACTCCAAATGCGAAACCTAGTTCCATTTTAAACTAATTGTTCTATCTGAAACTGTTCGATACTGTGCCAGGAGAAGGGCCTGTTCTCTGAAATCTGTGGCGATGCTACTCGAAACCGTATGTGTTCGACGAAACTATGTGGTCGACCTTGTGAGAGAGGAAACTCCAGATGCGAAACTTAGTTCCATTTAAAACTAATTGTTCTATCTGAAACTAAGTGATCGATAGTGTGCCACGATAAACGCCTGTTCTCGGAAATCTGTGGCGATGCTACTCGAAACCGTATGTGTTCGACGAAACTAAGTGGTCGAACTTGTGAGAGAGGAAACTCCAAATGCGAAACATATTTCCATTTTAAACAAATTGTTCTCTCTAAAACTAAGTGTTCGTTACTGTGCCAGGAGAGGCGCCTGTTCTCTGAAATCTGTGGCGATGCCACTCGAAACCGTATGTGTTCGACGAAACTATGTGGTGGACCTTGTGCGAGAGGAAAATCCAGATGCGAAGCTTTGTACCATTTTAAACTAATTGTTCTATCTGAAACTAAGTGTTCGATACTGTGCCAGGAGAAGCGCCAGTTCCCTGAAATGTGTGGCGATGCCTCTCGAAACCGTATGTGTTCGACGAAACTAAGTGGTCGAACTTGTGGGAGAGGATACTCCAGATGCGAAACTTAGTTCCATTTTAAGCAAATTGTTCTGTCTGAAAGTGTTCGAAACTGTGCCAGAAGAAGTGCCTGTTCTCTGAAATCTGTGGCGATGCCACTCGAAACCGTATGTGTTCGACGAAACTAAGTGGTCGATCTTGTGAGAGAGGAAACTCGAGATGCGAAACTTAGTTCCATTTTAAACTAATTGTTCTATCAAAATCTAAGTGTTCGATACTGTGCTAGCAGAAGCGCCTGTTCTCTGAAATCTGTGGCGATGCCACTCGAAACCGTATGCGTTGGGCGAAACTAAGTGGTCGACCTTGTGAGAGAGGAAACTCTAGATGCGAAACATAGTTCCATTTCAATCTTATTGTTCTATCTGAAACTAAGTGTTCGATACGGTGCCAACAGAAGCGCCTGTTCTCTGAAATCTGTGGCGATGCTACTCGAAACCGTATGTGTTCGACGAAACTAAGTGGCCGACCTTGTGAGGGAGGAAACCCCAGATGCGAAACTTAGTTCCATTTAAAACTAATTGTTCTATCTGAAACTAAGTGTTCGGTACTGTGCCAGGAGAAACGCCTGTTCTCTGAAATCTGTGGCGATGCCACTCGAAACCGTATGTGTTCGACGAAACTAAGTGGTCGATCTTGTGAGAGAGAAAACTCGAGATGCGAAACTTAGTTCCATTTTAAACTAATTGTTCTATCTAAATCTAAGTGTTCGATACTGTGCTAGCAGAAGCGCCTGTTCTCTGAAATCTGTGGCGATGCCACTCGAAACCGTATGCGTTGGGCGAAACTAAGTGGTCGACCTTGTGAGAGAGGAAACTCCAGATGCGAAACATAGTTCCATTTCAATCTTATTGTTCTATCTGAAACTAAGTGTTCGATACGGTGCCAACAGAAGCGCCTGTTCTCTGAAATCTGTGGCGATGCTACTCGAAACCGTATGTGTTCGACGAAACTAAGTGGCCGACCTTGTGAGGGAGGAAACCCCAGATGCGAAACATAGTTACATTTTAAACTAATTGTTCTATCTGAAACTAAGTGTTCGATACTGTGCCAGGAGAAACGCCTGTTCTCTGCAATCTGTGGCGATGCCACTCGAAACCGTATGTGTTCGACGAAACTATGTGGTTGACCTTGTGAGATAGGAAACTCCAGATGCGAAACTTAGTTCCATTTAAAACTAATTGTTCTATCTGAAACTAAGTGATCGATAGTGTGCCACGATAAACACCTGTTCTCGGAGATCTGTGGCGATGCTACTCGAAACCGTATGTGTTCGACGAAACTAAGTCGTCGACCTTGAGAGAGAGGAATCTACAGATGCGAAATATATTTCCATTTCAAACTAATTGCTCTGCCTGAAACTAAGTGTTCGATACTGTGCTACGAGAAGCGCCTGTTCTCTGAAATCTGTCGGGATGCTACTGGAAACCGTATGTGTTCGACGAAACTAAGTGGTCGACTTTCCGAGAGAGGAAACTCCAGCTGCGAAACTTAGTTCCAATTTAAACTAATTGTTCTTTCTGAAAGTGTTCGATACTGTGCGAGGAGAAGCGCCTGTTCTCTGAAATCTGTGGCGATGCTACTCGAAACCGTATATGTTCGACGAAACTAAGTCGTCGACCTTGAGAGAGAGGAATTTACAGATGCGAAATATATTTCCTTTTCAAACTAATTGCTCTACCTGAAACTAAGTGTTCGAGACTGTGCCAGGAGAAGCGCCTGTTCCCTGAAATCTGTGGCGATGCCACTCGAAACCGTATGTGTTCGACGAAACTAAGTGGTCGACCTTGTGAGAGAGGAAACTCCAGATGCGAAACTTAGTTCCATTTTAAACCAATTGTTCTATCTGAAACTAAGTGTTCGATAATGTGCCAGGAGAAGCGCCTGTCCTCTGAAATCTGTGGCGCTGCTACTTGAAACCGTATGTGTTCGACGAAACTAGGTGGTCGACCTTGTGGGGGACGAAACTCCAAATGCGAAACCTAGTTCCATTTTAAACTAATTGTTCTATCTGAAACTGTTCGATACTGTGCCAGGAGAAGGGCCTGTTCTCTGAAATCTGTGGCGATGCTACTCGAAACCGTATGTGTTCGACGAAACTATGTGGTTGACCTTGTGAGAGAGGAAACTCCAGATGCGAAACTTAGTTCCATTTAAAACTAATTGTTCTATCTGAAACTAAGTGATCGATAGTGTGCCACGATAAACGCCTGTTCTCGGAAATCTGTGGCGATGCTACTCGAAACCGTATGTGTTCGACGAAACTAAGTGGTCGAACTTGTGAGAGAGGAAACTCCAAATGCGAAACATATTTCCATTTTAAACAAATTGTTCTCTCTAAAACTAAGTGTTCGTTACTGTGCCAGGAGAGGCGCCTGTTCTCTGAAATCTGTGGCGATGCTACTCGAAACCGTATGTGTTCGACGAAACTAAGTGGTCGACCTTGTGAGAGAGGAAACTCCAGATGCGAAACTTAGTTCCATTTTAAACTAATTGTTCTATCTGAAACTAAGTGTTCGATACTGTGCCAGGAGAAGCGCCTGTTCTCTGAAATCTGTGGCGCTGCTACTCGAAACGGTATGTGTTCGACGAAACTAAGTGGGCGACCTTGTGAGAGAGGAAACTCCAGAAGCGAAACTTAGTTCCATTTAAAAATAATCGTTCTATCTGAAACTAAGTGTTCGATACTGTGCCAGGAGAAGCGACTGTTCTATGAAATCTGTGGCGATGCCACTCGAAACCGTATGTGTTCGAGGAAACTAAGTGGTCGACCTTGTGAGAGAGGAAACTCCAAATGCGAGACATAGTTCCATTTTAAACTAATTGTTCTATCCGAAACTAAGTGTTCGATACTGTGCCAGGAGAAGCGCCTGTTCTCTGAAATCTGTGGCGATGTTACTCGAAACCGTATGTGTTCGACGAAACTAAGTGGTCGACATGGTGAGAGAGGAAACTCCAGAAGCGAAACTTAGTTCCATTTAAAACTAATTGTTCTATCTGATACTAAGTGTTCGATACTGTGTCAGGAGAAGCGCCTGTTCTCTGAAATCTGTGGCAACGGGGATCAAATGCACACGTGCATCAGTCGTGTTAGCATGGAGTCTTTCAGTTTCTTGCTACATGCAATCGGGACGCCACGCTCGGCAAATGTGGACTTCGTCCATGAGTTACCTCTGGAAATATCGCAGTTGATTCTGCGGCAATTGGATTCTGCATCTTTACTGAGCGCAGCGCTTGTTTCCCGGAAGTGGCTATCTGTTTTGCTGGTCGATGTGAAACTCAGGCAAAGGGTAAGGAGATCCCTCAGGAACAAGGCGGAGCGGATTCGGTCGGACTACATTGGGAGGCCCACAACGGATGTAGTCAGACGTCATGGGTTCAGATGGAATTCACGTGTTAGAAATATGCAAAGATCTGCGCCTCCGACCAGTATTGACGCATATCGCCTAATGGATATAGAATCGACACGGCACAGTCGTTATCATGGACATCAGCGCGAGGAAACCAAAAGGCGAATCAAGTCTTACAGAATTTGATGTAGTGAGAAACGGAACGGGAGTTTCTCCTGGCACAGTATCGAACACTTAGTTTCAGATAGAAGAACTAGTTTAAAATGCAACTAAGTTTCGCATCTCGAGTTTCCTCTCTCACAAGGTCGACCACTTAGTTTCGCCGAACACATACAGTTTCGAGTGCGCATCGCCACAGATTTCAGAGAACAGGCGCTTCTCCTGGCACAGTATCGAACACTTAGTTTCAGATGGAACAATTAGTTTTAAATGAAACTATGTTTCGCATCTGGAGTTTCCCCTTTCATAAGGCGACCACTCAGTTTCGTCGAACACATACGGTTTCGAGTAGCATCGCGACAGATTTCAGAGAACAGGCGCTTCTCCTGGCACATTATCGAACACTTTCAGATAGAACAATTGGTTTAAAATGGAACTAAGTTTCGCATCAGGAGTTTCATCTCCCACAAGGTCGACCACTTCGTTTCATCGAACACATACGGTTTCGAGTGGCATCGCCACAGATTTCAGAGAACAGGCGCTTCTCCTGGCACAGTATCGAAAACTTAGTTCCAGATAGAACAATTATTTTTGAATGTAACTGGGTTTCCCATCTGGAGTTTCCTCTCCCACAAGGTCGACCACTTACTTTCCTCGAACACATACGGTTTCGAGTAGCATCGCCACAGATTTCAGAGAACAGGCGCTTCTCCTGGCCCATTATCGAACACTTTCAGATAGAACAATTAGTTTAAAATGGAACTAAGTTTCGCATCTGGAGTTTCCTCTCTCACAAGGTCGACGACTTAGTTTCGTCGAACACATACGGTTTCGAGTATCATCGCCACTGATCTCAGAGAACAGGCGCTTCTCCTGGCACAGTATCGAACACTTAGTTTCAGATGGAACAGTTCGTTTTAAATGGAACTAAGCTTCGCATCTGGAGTTTACTCTCCCACAAGGTCGACCACTTAGTTTCGTCGAACACATACGATTTCGAGTATCATCGCCACAGATTTCAGAGAACAGGCGCTTCTCCTGGCACATTATCGAACACTTTCAGATAGAACAATTGGTTTAAAATGGAACTAAGTTTCGCATCAGGAGTTTCATCTCCCACAAGGTCGACCACTTCGTTTCATCGAACACATACGGTTTCGAGTGGCATCGCCACAGATTTCAGAGAACAGGCGCTTCTCCTGGCACAGTATCGAAAACTTATTTCCAGATAGAACAATTATTTTTGAATGGAACTGGGTTTCCCATCTGGAGTTTCCTCTCCCACAAGGTCGACCACTTAGTTTCCTCGAACACATACGGTTTCGAGTAGCATCGCCACAGATTTCAGAGAACAGGCACATCTCCTGGCACAGAATCGAACACTTTCACATAGAACAATTAGTTTAAAATGGAACTAAATTTCGCATCTGGAGTTTCCTCTCTCACAAGTTCGGCCACTTAGTTTCGTCGAACGCATACGGTGTCGAGTGGTATCGCCACATATTTCGCAGAATGGCGTTTCGCCTGGCACAGTATCGAACACTTAGTTTCAGATAGAACAATTAATTTAAAATGGAACTGAGCTTCGCATCTGGAGTTTCCTCTCTCACAAGGTGGAGCACTTAGTTTCGTCGAACACATACGGTTTCGAGTGGCATGGCCACAGATTTCAGAGAACAGGCGCTTCTCCTGGCACAGAATCGAACACTTAGTTTCAGATAGAACAATTAGTTTAAAATGGAACTATGTTTCGCATCTGGAGTTTCTTCTCTCACAAGGTCAACGACTTAGTTTCGTCGAACACATACGGTTTCGAGGGGCATCGCCACAGATTTCAGTGAATAGGCGCTTCTCCTGGCACATTATCGAACACTTAGTTTCAGATAGAACAATTAGTTTAAAATGAATCTATGTTTCGCATCTGGAGTTTCCTCTCACACAAGGTCGACCACATAGTTTCGTTGAACACATACGGTTTCGAGTGGCATCGCCACAGATTTCAGAGAACAGGCGCTTCTCCTGGCACAGTATCGAACACTTAGTTTCAGATGGAACAGTTCGTTTTAAATGGAACTAAGCTTCGCATCTGGAGTTTACTCTCCCACAAGGTCGACCACTTAGTTTCGTCGAACACATACGTTTTCGAGTATCATCGCCACAGATTTCAGAGAACAGGCGCTTCTCCTGGCACATTATCGAACACTTTCAGATAGAACAATTGGTTTAAAATGGAACTAAGTTTCGCATCAGGAGTTTCATCTCCCACAAGGTCGACCACTTAGTTTCATCGAACACATTCGGTTTCGAGTGGCATCGCCACAGATTTCAGAGAACAGGCGCTTCTCCTGGCACAGTATCGAACACTTAGTTCCAGATAGAACAATTATTTTTGAATGGAACTGGGTTTCCCATCTGGAGTTTCCTCTCCCACAAGGTCGACGACTTAGTTTCGTCGAACACATACGGTTTCGAGTATCATCGCCACTGATCTCAGAGAACAGGCGCTTCTCCTGGCAGAGTATCGAACACTTAGTTTCAGATGGAACAGTTCGTTTTAAATGGAACTAAGCTTCGCAGCTGGAGTTTACTCTCCCACAAGGTCGACCACTTAGTTTCGTCGAACACATACGTTTTCGAGTATCATCGCCACAGATTTCAGAGAACAGTCGCTTCTCCTGGCACATTATCGAACACTTTCAGATAGAACAATTGGTTTAAAATGGAACTATGTTTCGCATCTGGAGTTTCCTCTCTCACAAGGTCGACCACATAGTTTCGTTGAACACATACGGTTTCGAGTGGCATCGCCACAGATTTCAGAGAACAGGCGCTTCTCCTGGCACAGTATCAGACAAATAGTTTCAGATAGAACAATTAGTTTAAAATTGTACTAAATTTCCCATCTGGAGTTTCTTCCCTCACAAGGCGACCACTTAATTTCGTCGAACACATACGGTTTCGAGTGGCATCGCCACAGTTTTCAGAGAACAGGCGCTTCGCCTAGCACAGTATCGAACACATAGATTCAGATAGAACAATTAGTTTAAAATGGAACTATGTTTCGCATCTGGAGTTTCCACTCTCATAAGGTCGGCCACTTAGTTTCGTCGAACACATACGGTTTCGAGTAGTATCGCCACAGATTTCAGAGAACAGGCGCTTCTCCTGGCGCAGTATCGAACACATAGTTGCAGATAGAACAATTAGTTTAAAATGGAACTAAGTTTCGCGTCTGGAGTTTCCTCTCTCCCAAGGTCGGCCACTTACTTTCGTGGAACACATTCGGTTTCGAGTAGCATCGCCACAGATTTCAGAGAACAGGCGCAACTCCTGGCACAGTATCAAACACTTAGTTTCAACAGTCCAGAACAATTAATTTAAAATGGAACAAAGTTTCGCATCTGGAGTTTCCTCTCTCACAAGATCGACCACCTAGTTTCGTCGAACACATTTGGTTTCGAGTAGCATCGCCACAGATATTAGAGAAAAGGCGCTTCTCCTGGCACAGTATCGAACACTTAGTATCAGATAAAACAATTAGTTTAAAATGGAACAAAGCTCCGAATCTGGAGTTTCCTCTCTCACAAGGTCGACCTTTTAGTTTCGTCGAACACATACGGTTTCGAGTGGCATCGCCACAGATTTCAGAGAACAGGCGCTTCTCATGGCACAGTATCGAACACTTATTTTCAGATAGAACAATTAATTTAAAATGGAATTAAGTTTCGCATTTCGAGTTTCCTCTCCCACAAGGTCGGCAACTTAGTTTCGTCGAACACATACGGTTTCGAGTGGCATCGCCACAAATTTCAGAGATCAGGCGCTTCTCCTGGCACAGTATCGCAAACTTAATTTCAGATAGAACAAATAGTTTTAAATGGAACTAAGTTTCGCTTCTGGAGTTTCCTCTCTCACAAGGTCGGCAACTTAGTTTCGTCGAACACACACGGTTTCGTGTTGTATCGCCACAGATTTCGCAGAACGGCGTTTCTCCTGGCACATTATCGAAAACTTAGTATCAGATAAAACAATTAGTTTAAAATGGAACAAAGCTTCGAATCTGGAGTTTCCTCTCTCACAAGGTCGACCACTTAGTTTCGTCGAACACATACGGTTTCGAGTGGCATCGCCACAGATTTCAGAGAACAGGCGCTTCTCATGGCACAGTATCGCAAACTTAATTTCAGATAGAACAAATAGTTTTAAATGGAACTAAGTTTCGCTTCTGGAGTTTCCTCTCTCACAAGGTCGGCAACTTAGTTTCGTCGAACACATACGGTTTCGAGTGGTATCGCCACAGATTTCAGAGAACAGGCGCTTCTCCTGGCACAGTATCGAACACTTAGTTTCAGAGAGAACAATTACTTTAAAATGGAACTATGATTCGCATTTGGAGTTTCCTCTCTCACAAGGTCGACCACTTAGTTTCGTCGAACACATACGGTTTCGAGTTGTATCGCCACAGATTTCGCAGAACGGCGTTTCTCCTGGCACAGTATCGAACACTTAGTTTCAGATAGAACAATTAGTTTATAATGCAACTAAATTTCGCATCTGGAGTTTCCTCTCTTACAAGGTCGACCACTTAGTTTCGTCGAACACATACGCTTTCGAGTAGCATCGCCACAGATTTCAGAGAACAGGCGCTTCTCCTAGCACAGTATCGGACACATAGTTTTAGATAGAACAATTAGTTTAAAATGGTACTAAATTTCGCATCTGGAGTTTCCTCTCTCACAAGGCGGCCACTTAGTTTCGTGGCACACATTCGGTTTCGAGTAGCATCGCCACAGATTTCAGAGAACAGGCGCTTTTCCTGGAATAGTATCGAACACTTAGTTTCAGAGAGAACAATTAGTTTAAAATGGAACTATGTTTCGTATTTGGAGTTTCCTCTCTCACAAGGTGGACCACTTAGTTTCATCGAATACTGTTGGAATTCGTCCTTCGCGGTACGACTCCATGGACGACGGTCCACTGCCGCGCCCTCATAGCGGGCTTCTTTTGTTTTGTTTGTTAGTTGCTAACCGCTTCTTCTTATGTACGCACGCATCACATCGTTCCTCTTAAATAAAACCTATCTATACTAATAAGTATCCTACAGAGCATTCTTATCAGTTATCGACCCTCCTCCACGCACCGCATCCAATAGGTTATGGGCCCAGGTACGGAAATCAAGTGAGATCGAAAATCTGTGAGAAAAAGTGCTCGGTGAGGTTGTGAGACTAGCATCGGAAGTTTCTCGAAGAATCGTCGTTACGCGAGCCACAAGAAATGGCGTCGTCGAATTCGGTCCGGATAGAAGTCTTGAACAAAGACAATTTCGACACCTGGAAAATTCAGATGCGAGCGATTCTCGTGAAAAACGACGCGTGGGATTACGTAACAGGCAATAATATCAGGCCTGCAGTAATCGAAGAAGACGAAGTAACGAAGAGAGCTGCGAAAACGTGGGATATCGAGGACGGAAAGGCGATGTCGGATATCATTCTGAGTATCAAGCCATCGGAATTAAAACTCGTCAAGGATTGCACCACCTCGAAAGATGTCTGGGAAAAATTGAAGAAAACGTATCAATCAAGCGGGCCGGCACGGAGAGCCATGCTCTTGAAACAGTTGACGCTGCACAAGATGGAAAATGGCGGAGATGTGCACAGTCATGTTCAAAAATATTTCGATATAGTCGATAAATTAAAGGAAATGGACGTGATCATAAACTCGGATTTGCTGTCAGTAATGCTTTTGTACAGTTTACCCTCTACGTTTGAAAACTTTAGATGTGCGATTGAGTCGCGCGATGAGTTACCGCCTATCGAAGTGTTACGCGTAAAAGTCGCGGAAGAATACGAAGCGCGAAAGAAAGACACGCACGTGACTGAGCCGAACGCGATGTACGTAAAGAAGCGTACGGGAAAGTATCGAAAATACGAGAAATACGCGGAAAATAAATCAAAAAGTGAAACAAGGTATAACGGTGAACAGAAATCCGTGCCGTTTAAGTATAAGTGTCATCGTTGTCGAAAAGTCGGCCATAAAGCCGCGGACTGTACGGAATCGATAAAAGAAATCGATAAAGCGAACGCGGCGGACGGTGTCGGTTTATACGCGCGTGCTAGCCATGCGTTTACTTCGGAAGCGCTCGGTGCAAGCAACGTCCGACACGCGGAGAGATGGTGCCTCGACAGCGGATGCTCTACGCATATGGGTAACGATACTGCAAAATTCGAAAGTGTCGTACCGTCTGACACGGGAAGCGTAAAGCTCGCGAGCGGAACGGCAACGACTCCAGTTCATGGAAAGGGGTCCGTGTCCATTGTCGCGGAGACCGGCAGTTGTTCGAAAAACGTGAACGTACGCGACGTGTTGCGCGTGCCGGACTTACGTATTAATTTATTATCGGTCGGAAAAATAACAGATCGAGGTTACCGCGTGATCTTCGATAAAGACAAAGCCGTGGTCATCGACCGGAATCGTAATACTATACTCACGGCCGATCGACGTGACGGATTGTACTACTTACGTCAGGGAATCGAAGAACGTTGCGCGAACGCCGAAAGCAGCACACGCGATGTCGATTTGAAAAACGCGACAGAACAATGGCACAGAAGGATGGGTCACTTAAACGTAAGTGATCTCGTCGAATGCGATCGTAACGAAACCGTGCTTGGAATGACACTCGGAGACACACGCGAAAAATTCGATTGCAAAATCTGTGCTCGCGGAAAGATGACCACGAAGCCGTTCCCGAAGAAGTCGCGAAGAAGTTCGGAGTTGCTGGAAATTATTCACAGTGATGTTTGTGGCCCGATGCGCGTGGAATCGATCGGTAAAGCAAAATATTTCGTCACTTTTATTGACGATTATTCGCGTTGGGGCGTAGTTCGCATGATAAAACGGAAAGATGAGGTCTTGAACGTATTCAAGGAGTTCAAGGCGTATGCCGAAAATCAAACTGGGAGGAAAGTTAAGTTTCTCCAATCGGATAACGGCAAGGAGTATCGAAACGGGGCATTCGATTCTTTCCTGAAGATGCACGGAATCGGTAGAAGACTGACGGTCACCCATACCCCAGAACAAAACGGCGTTGCGGAAAGACGGAACCGCACGCTTATGGACATGACAAGGTGTCTGCTAATGCAGTCTTCACTACCGGATTCATTCTGGGGGGAAGCCGTGAATACTGCCAACTATGTACGAAATCGCTGTCCATCGAGTAGCCTAAACGGGAAAACAGCGTACGAAAAATGGACGGGTACTCTACCGAATGTGAAACATTTCAAGGAGTTCGGATCACATGTTTTCACGCTAAACCGAAGTCCGACTAAAGGAAAATTCGACTCCCGAACGAAGAACGGAATTTTCGTTGGTTACTCGGAAGAGTCGAAGGCGTATAGGATCTGGTTGCCGGATGAAAAACGCGTCGATATTGCGCGAGATGTAAAATTCGTGGGCATCCCGAAGACTTCGACGAAGAAGGAAAGCAGCGACGAAGACTTAATCGAAGAGATCGACGATTCATCAGGACGAGAAGTGTCGTTTCCTTTCAGGACTGACGAACTTTCCATCATCCCCGAAGACGAGATGGAAGAGGAACAGTATTACGACGTAGATGAAGGGTCGGTCGGAGACGAAGAAACAGACGAAGAAGAATACGAGAACGAGCAAGCGGACAGACGATCCGATCTCCCAAGAAGGGGCCGGGGCAGACCTCGCATAATAAGGACCGGTCTGAGGGGGAGACCCAGAAAACAGTATTGTTCCGTTAGTGTCGCGGATGATTTTGAGGAAACAGTCTGCCTTGCCGAAGTGCCTCTCGAACGGGCCATCTGTGGCCCTTGCTCAGCGGAATGGTTGCGGGCAATGGCGTCTGAAATGAAGTCCATTATCAAGAACGACACGTGGACGCTCATCGACAGACCCGAAGGTGAAAATATAATCGGCAGTAGAGTGGTTCTACGGAACAAGTACAAGCAAGATGGTACTCTCGACCGAAGAAAGGCACGCATAGTTGCAAGAGGGTTTGCCCAACGACCGGGTGTCGACTTCGTAGATACCTACGCGCCAGTCGCGCGCCTTTGCTCGATTCGCGCCATGATGGCTCTAGCGGCTGAGTATCAGATGAACGTGAACCAATTTGACATCGCGACCGCTTACCTTAACGGCGTACTTGAAGAAAAGGTGCTGATGGAAGCTCCGAAATACACAGCCGAGACCTTAGAAGAAATTGTACGTTCCGAGCCTACGAAGAGCGACGTTGCTAAGAGAGCGTCGCGTTTGTTGCAAGAGTTGAAGGAAGGCGGCAAAGTTTGTCGTTTGAACAAGGCTCTCTACGGTTTGCGTCAAGCTGGACGCTGCTGGAATATTAAGCTCGATAAGAAATTGCGCGCATTCGGAGCGAAGAAATCGGCCGCAGATCCGTGCATGTACTTCAAAGGAAGAGGTAAGGACCTGCTTCTCATTCTGATATATGTTGACGACATCCTAGTCGCTTCGCGTGACGCGAGCGCGATCACCGGATTCGGGAATTATTTATCGAGATTATTCGAAGTAAAGAACTTAGGTCCCGTGAAATACTGTCTCGGAATGGAGTTTATCCAGAAGAAGGATACGATAACGATGTGTCAGTCGGGATATATTAGAGATGTTCTTGAACGATTCGGGATGTCCGACTCCAACCCTGTCTCTACGCCTTTGGAACCTGGACTGAAGTTGGAAAGAGAAGAAAACCTACCGGAAAAGAAAGGGAAAGTGCTCCCGTATCGTGAATTAGTGGGTGCCCTGATGTATCTGGCTGTATGTACTCGTCCCGACATCGCATACGCTGTCAGTTACCTGAGTCAGTTCAATTCCTGTTACGGCGAAGTGCATTGGAATGCCGCGAAAAGAGTCTTAAGGTACCTGCAAGGAACTCGGAATATCGGACTTAAATTTAGAAAATGCGAAGAATCCCTGATCGGCTTCGTGGATGCTGATTGGGCGAACTGTCCAGACGACAGGAAATCATATACCGGACTAGTGTTTATGTTCGGAGGCTGTCCCATTTCCTGGGAAGCAAGGAAGCAGAAAACGGTAGCACTCTCGTCCACAGAAGCAGAGTATATGGCTTTATCGGAGGCTACAAAGGAGGCTGTCTATCTGCGACGTCTCTTCTCCGATCTCGGTTTCGAAGATGTAGCTGACGTAAAGATCTATTGCGACAACAATGGAGCTCGAAAATTAGCGGAAAACCCGATCTTTCATAGTCGGAGCAAGCACATTGATGTTCGCCACCACTTTGTACGCGAAGTACTCGAAGGTGGACTGATCACGATAGAGTATCTGCCTACCACGGAAATGCCTGCAGACTTCCTAACGAAGAGCATGACTGGGCCTAAACATAGGAAATGTTTAATGCTTCTCGGTGTTACAGATATCGGTGGCGTCACGGAGAGGCGTCCATGAGTCGAGGGGGAGTGTTGGAATTCGTCCTTCGCGGTACGACTCCATGGACGACGGTCCACTGCCGCGCCCTCATAGCGGGCTTCTTTTGTTTTGTTTGTTAGTTGCTAACCGCTTCTTCTTATGTACGCACGCATCACATCGTTCCTCTTAAATAAAACCTATCTATACTAATAAGTATCCTACAGAGCATTCTTATCAGTTATCGACCCTCCTCCACGCACCGCATCCAATAAATACATACGGTTTCGAGTAGCATCGCCACTGTTTTCAGAGAACAGGCGCTTCTCCTGGCGCAGTACCGAACACTTAGTAACAGCTAGAACACTTAATTTAAAATGGAAATAATTATTGCATCTTGAGTTTCCTCTCTCACAAGGTCGACCACTTAGTTTCGTCGAACACATACGCTTTCGAGTGGCATCGCCACAGATATCAGAGAACAGGCGCTTCTCCTGGAACAGTATCGAACACTTAGTTTCATATAGAACAATTAGTTTAAAATGGAACTAAGTTTCGCATCTGGAGTTTTCTCTCTCAGAAGGTCGACCACTTAGTTTCGTCGAACACATACGGTTTCGAGTAGCCTCGCGACAGATTTCACAGAACGGGCGCTTCTCCTGGCACAGTATCGAATACTTAGTTTCAGATAGAACAAATAATTTAAAATGGAACTATGTTTCGCATCTGAAGTTTCCTCTCTCACAAGGCGGCCACTTAGTTTCGTGGAACAAATTCGGTTTCGAGTAGCATCGCCACAGATTTCAGAGAACAGGCGCTATTCCTGGCATAGTATCGAACACTTAGTTTCAGAGAGAACAATTAGTTTAAAATGGAACTAAGTTTCGCATCTGGAGTTTTCTCTCTCACAAGGTGGACCACTTAGTTTCGTCGAACACATACGCTTTCGAGTAGCATCGCCACAGATTTCAGAGAACAGGCGCTTCTCCTAGAACAGTATCGGACACATAGTTTTAGATAGAACAATTAGTTTAAAATGGTACTAAATTTCGCATCTGGAGTTTCCTCTCTCACAAGGCGGCCACTTAGTTTCGTGGAACACATTCGGTTTCGAGTAGCATCGCCACAGATTTCAGAGAACAGGCGCTTTTCCTGGCATAGTATCGAACACTTAGTTTCAGAGAGAATAATTAGTTTAAAATTGAACTATGTTTCGTATTTGGAATTTCCTCTCTCACAAGGTGGACCACTTAGTTTCATCGAATACATACGGTTTCGAGTAGCATCGCCACTGTTTTCAGAGAACAGGCGCTTCTCCTGGCGCAGTACCGAACACTTAGTTACAGCTAGAACACTTAGTTTAAAATGGAAGCAATTATTGCATCTGGAGTTTCCTCTCTCACAAGGTCGACCACTTAGTTTCGTCGAACACATACGCTTTCGAGTGGCATCGCCACAGATATCAGAGAACAGGCGCTTCTCCTGGAACAGTATCGAACACTTAGTTTCATATAGAACAATTAGTTTAAAATGGAACTAAGTTTCGCATCTGAAGTCTCCTCTCTCACAAGGTCGGCCACTTAGTTACGTCGAACACATACGGTTTCGAGTGGCATCGTCACACATTTCAGAGAACAGGCGCGTCTCCTGGCACAGTATCTTACACTCAGTTTCAGATAGAACAATTAGTTTAAAATGGAACTAAGTTTCGCATCTGGAGTTTCCTCTCTGACAAGGTCGACCACTGAGTTTCGTCGAACACATACGGTTTCGAGTAGCATCGCCACAGATTTCAGAGAACAGTCGCTTCTCCTGGCACAGTGTTGAACACTTAGTTTCAGATAGAACAATTAGTTTAAAATGGAACTATGTTTCGCATCTGGAGTTTCCTCTCTGACAAGGTCGACCACTTAGTTTCGTCGAACACATACGGTTTCGAGTGGCATCGTCACACATTTCAGAGAACAGGCGCTTCTTCTGGCACATTAACGAACACTTAATTTCAGATGGAACAATTAGTTTAAAATGGAACTATGTTTCGCATCTGAAGTTTCCTCTCTCACAAGGTCGGCCACTTAGTTTCGTCGAACACATACGGTTTCGAGTTGCATCGTCACACATTTCAGAGAACAGGCGCTTCTCCTGGCACAGTATCTTACACTCAGTTTCAGATAGAACAATTAGTTTAAAATGGAACTAAGTTTCGCATCTGGAGTTTCCTCTCTGACAAGGTCGACCACTCAGTTTCGTCGAACACATACGGTTTCGAGTAGCATCGCCACAGATTTCAGAGAACAGTCGCTTCTCCTGGCACAGTGTTGAACACTTAGTTTCAGATAGAACAATTAGTTTAAAATGGAACTATGTTTCGCATCTGGAGTTTCCTCTCTGACAAGGTCGACCACTTAGTTTCGTCGAACACATACGGTTTCGAGTGGCATCGTCACACATTTCAGAGAACAGGCGCTTCTTCTGGCACATTAACGAACACTTAATTTCAGATGGAACAATTAGTTTAAAATGGAACTATGTTTCGCATCTGAAGTTTCCTCTCTCACAAGGTCGGCCACTTAGTTTCGTCGAACACATACGGTTTCGAGTTGCATCGTCACACATTTCAGAGAACAGGCGCTTCTCCTGGCACAGTATCTTACACTCAGTTTCAGATAGAACAATTAGTTTAAAATGGAACTAAGTTTCGCATCTGGAGTTTCCTCTCTGACAAGGTCGACCACTCAGTTTCGTCGAACACATACCGTTTCGAGCGGCATCGCCACACAATTGAGAGGACAGGCGCTTCTCCTGGCACAGTATCGAACACTTACTTGCAGATAGAACAATTAGTTTAAAATGGCACTAAGTTTCGCGTCTGGAGTTTCCTCTCTCACAAGGTGGACCACTCAGTTTCGTCGAACACATACCGTTTCGAGTGGTATCGCCACAAGTTTCACAGAACAGGCGCTTATCCTGGAACAGTAACGAACACTTAGTTCCAGATACAACAATTAGTTTAAAATGCAACTAAGTTTCGCATCTGGAGTTTCCTCTCTC
Source organism: Nysson spinosus (assembly GCA_910591585.2). Classification (NCBI taxonomy): domain Eukaryota; kingdom Metazoa; phylum Arthropoda; class Insecta; order Hymenoptera; family Crabronidae; genus Nysson; species Nysson spinosus. The sequence continues at coordinate 2,041,939 of CAJUYC020000090.1, read as the reverse complement.
ACAAGGTCGGCCACTTAGTTTCGTTGAACACATACGGTTTCGAGTGGCAACGCCACATATTTCAGAGGACAGGCGCTTCTCCTGGCACAGTATCGAAAACTTAGTTTCAGATAGAACAATTAGTTAAAAATGGAACTAAGTTTCGCATCTGGAGTTTCCTCTCTCACAAGGTCGACCACTTAGTTTCGTCGAACACATACGGTTCCGAGTGGCATCGCCACAGATTTCAGAGAACAGGCGCTTCTCCTGGCACAGTATCGAAAACTTAGTTTCGGATAGAACAATTGGTTTAAAATGGAACTAAGTTTCGCATCTGGAGTTTCCTCTCTCACAAGGTCGGCCACTTAGTTTCGTCGAACACATACGGTTTCGAGTGGCATCGTCACACATTTCAGAGAACAGGCGCTTCTCCTGGCACAGTATCTTACACTCAGTTTCAGATAGAACAATTAGTTTAAAATGGAACTAAGTTTCGCATCTGGAGTTTCCTCTCTGACAAGGTCGACCACTCAGTTTCGTCGAACACATACCGTTTCGAGCGGCATCGCCACACAATTGAGAGGACAGGCGCTTCTCCTGGCACAGTATCGAACACTTACTTGCAGATAGAACAATTAGTTTAAAATGGCACTAAGTTTCGCGTCTGGAGTTTCCTCTCTCACAAGGTGGACCACTCAGTTTCGTCGAACACATACCGTTTCGAGTGGTATCGCCACAAGTTTCACAGAACAGGCGCTTATCCTGGAACAGTAACGAACACTTAGTTCCAGATACAACAATTAGTTTAAAATGCAACTAAGTTTCGCATCTGGAGTTTCCTCTCTCACAAGGTCGGCCACTTAGTTTCGTTGAACACATACGGTTTCGAGTGGCAACGCCACATATTTCAGAGGACAGGCGCTTCTCCTGGCACAGTATCGAAAACTTAGTTTCAGATAGAACAATTAGTTAAAAATGGAACTAAGTTTCGCATCTGGAGTTTCCTCTCTCACAAGGTCGACCACTTAGTTTCGTCGAACACATACGGTTCCGAGTGGCATCGCCACAGATTTCAGAGAACAGGCGCTTCTCCTGGCACAGTATCGAAAACTTAGTTTCGGATAGAACAATTGGTTTAAAATGGAACTAAGTTTCGCATCTGGAGTTTCCTCTCTCACAAGGTCGGCCACTTAGTTTCGTCGAACACATACGGTTCCGAGTGGCATCGCTACAGATTTCAGAGAACAGGCGCTTCTCCTGGCACAGTATCGAACACTTAGTTTCAGAAGGAACATTTAGTTTAAAATGGAACTAAGTTTTGCATCTGGAGTTTCCTCTCTCACAAGGTCCACCACTTAGTTTCGTTGAACACATACGGTTTCGAGTGGCAACGCCACATATTTCAGAGGACAGGCGCTTCTCCTGGCACAGCATCGAAAACTTAGTTTCAGATAGAACAATTAGTTTAAAATGGAACTAAGTTTCGCATCTGGAGTTTCCTCTCTCACAAGGTTGACCACTTAGTTACGTCGAACACATACGGTTTCGAGTGGCATCGTCACACATTTCAGAGAACAGGCGCGTCTCCTGGCACAGTATCTTACACTCAGTTTCAGATAGAACAATTAGTTTAAAATGGAACTAAGTTTCGCATCTGGAGTTTCCTCTCTGACAAGGTCGACCACTGAGTTTCGTCGAACACATACGGTTTCGAGTAGCATCGCCACAGATTTCAGAGAACAGTCGCTTCTCCTGGCACAGTGTTGAACACTTAGTTTCAGATAGAACAATTAGTTTAAAATGGAACTATGTTTCGCATCTGGAGTTTCCTCTCTGACAAGGTCGACCACTTAGTTTCGTCGAACACATACGGTTTCGAGTGGCATCGTCACACATTTCAGAGAACAGGCGCTTCTTCTGGCACATTAACGAACACTTAATTTCAGATGGAACAATTAGTTTAAAATGGAACTATGTTTCGCATCTGAAGTTTCCTCTCTCACAAGGTCGGCCACTTAGTTTCGTCGAACACATACGGTTTCGAGTTGCATCGTCACACATTTCAGAGAACAGGCGCTTCTCCTGGCACAGTATCTTACACTCAGTTTCAGATAGAACAATTAGTTTAAAATGGAACTAAGTTTCGCATCTGGAGTTTCCTCTCTGACAAGGTCGACCACTCAGTTTCGTCGAACACATACCGTTTCGAGCGGCATCGCCACACAATTGAGAGGACAGGCGCTTCTCCTGGCACAGTATCGAACACTTACTTGCAGATAGAACAATTAGTTTAAAATGGCACTAAGTTTCGCGTCTGGAGTTTCCTCTCTCACAAGGTGGACCACTCAGTTTCGTCGAACACATACCGTTTCGAGTGGTATCGCCACAAGTTTCACAGAACAGGCGCTTATCCTGGAACAGTAACGAACACTTAGTTCCAGATACAACAATTAGTTTAAAATGCAACTAAGTTTCGCATCTGGAGTTTCCTCTCTCACAAGGTCGGCCACTTAGTTTCGTTGAACACATACGGTTTCGAGTGGCAACGCCACATATTTCAGAGGACAGGCGCTTCTCCTGGCACAGTATCGAAAACTTAGTTTCAGATAGAACAATTAGTTAAAAATGGAACTAAGTTTCGCATCTGGAGTTTCCTCTCTCACAAGGTCGACCACTTAGTTTCGTCGAACACATACGGTTCCGAGTGGCGTCGCCACAGATTTCAGAGAACAGGCGCTTCTGCTGGCACAGTATCGAACACTTAGTTTCAGATAGAACATTTAGTTTAAAATGGCACTAACCTTCGCGTCTGGAGTTTCGTATCTCACAAGGTCGGCCACTTAGTTTCGTCGAACACATACGGTTCCGAGTGGCATCGCCACAGATATCAGAGAACAGGCGCTTCTCCTGGCACAGTATCGAACACTTAGTTTCAGAAGGAACATTTAGTTTAAAATGGAACTAAGTTTTGCATCTGGAGTTTCCTCTCTCACAAGGTCCACCACTTAGTTTCGTTGAACACATACGGTTTCGAGTGGCAACGCCACATATTTCAGAGGACAGGCGCTTCTCCTGGCACAGCATCGAAAACTTAGTTTCAGATAGAACAATTAGTTTAAAATGGAACTAAGTTTCGCATCTGGAATTTCCTCTCTCACAAGGTTGACCACTTAGTTTCGTCGAACACATACGGTTCCGAGTGGCGTCGCCACAGATTTCAGAGAACAGGCGCTTCTGCTGGCACAGTATCGAACACTTAGTTTCAGATAGAACATTTAGTTTAAAATGGCACTAACCTTCGCGTCTGGAGTTTCGTATCTCACAAGGTCGACCACTTAGTTTCGTCGAACACATACGGTTACGAGTGGCATCGCTACAGATTTCGATGAACAGGCGCTTCTCCTGGAACAGTATCGAACACTTAGTTTCATATAGAACAATTAGTTTAAAATGGAACTAAGTTTCGCATCTGAAGTCTCCTCTCTCACAAGGTCGGCCACTTAGTTACGTCGAACACATACGGTTTCGAGTGGCATCGTCACACATTTCAGAGAACAGGCGCGTCTCCTGGCACAGTATCTTACACTCAGTTTCAGATAGAACAATTAGTTTAAAATGGAACTAAGTTTCGCATCTGGAGTTTCCTCTCTGACAAGGTCGACCACTGAGTTTCGTCGAACACATACGGTTTCGAGTAGCATCGCCACAGATTTCAGAGAACAGTCGCTTCTCCTGGCACAGTGTTGAACACTTAGTTTCAGATAGAACAATTAGTTTAAAATGGAACTATGTTTCGCATCTGGAGTTTCCTCTCTGACAAGGTCGACCACTTAGTTTCGTCGAACACATACGGTTTCGAGTGGCATCGTCACACATTTCAGAGAACAGGCGCTTCTTCTGGCACATTAACGAACACTTAATTTCAGATGGAACAATTAGTTTAAAATGGAACTATGTTTCGCATCTGAAATTTCCTCTCTCACAAGGTCGGCCACTTAGTTTCGTCGAACACATACGGTTTCGAGTTGCATCGTCACACATTTCAGAGAACAGGCGCTTCTCCTGGCACAGTATCTTACACTCAGTTTCAGATAGAACAATTAGTATAAAATGGAACAAAGTTTCGCATCTGGAGTTTCCTCTCTGACAAGGTCGACCACTCAGTTTCGTCGAACACATACGGTTCCGAGTGGCATCGCCACAGATTTCAGAGAACAGGCGCTTCTCCTGGCACAGTATCGAACACTTAGTTTCAGAAGGAACATTTAGTTTAAAATGGAACTAAGTTTTGCATCTGGAGTTTCCTCTCTCACAAGGTCCACCACTTAGTTTCGTTGAACACATACGGTTTCGAGTGGCAACGCCACATATTTCAGAGGACAGGCGCTTCTCCTGGCACAGCATCGAAAACTTAGTTTCAGATAGAACAATTAGTTTAAAATGGAACTAAGTTTCGCAGTTGGAGTTTCCCCTCTCACAAGGTTGACCACTTAGTTTCGTCGAACACATACGGTTCCGAGTGGCGTCGCCACAGATTTCAGAGAACAGGCGCTTCTGCTGGCACAGTATCGAACACTTAGTTTCAGATAGAACATTTAGTTTAAAATGGCACTAACCTTCGCGTCTGGAGTTTCGTATCTCACAAGGTCGACCACTTAGTTTCGTCGAACACATACGGTTACGAGTGGCATCGCTACAGATTTCAATGAACAGGCGCTTCTCCTGGCACAGTATCGAACACATAGTTTTAGATAGAACAATTAGTTTAAAATGGAACTATGTTTCGCTTCTGGAGTTTCCTCTCTCAAAAGGTCGACTACTTAGTTTCGTCGACACATACGGTTTCGAGTGGTATCGCCACACATTTCAGAGAACAGGCGCTTCTCCTGGCACAGTATCGAACACTTGTGTCAGACAGAACAATTAGTTTAAAATGGAACTATGTTTCGCATCTGGAGTTTCCTCTCTCACAAGGTCGGCCACTTAGTTTCGTCGAACACATACGGTTTCGAGTGGCATCGCCACAGATTTCAGAGAACAGGCGCTTCTCCTGGCACAGTATCGAAAACTTAGTTTCAGATTGAACAATTGGTTTAAAATGGAACTAAGTTTCGCATCTGGAGTTTCCTCTCTCACAAGGTCGACCACTTAGTTTCGTCGAACACATACGGTTTCGAGTAGCATCCCCACAGATTTCAGGGAACAGGCGCTTCTCCTGGCACAGTATCGGACACTTAGTTTCAGATAGAAAAATTAGTTTAAAATGGAACTAAGCTTCGCATTTGGAGTTTCCTCTCTCATAATGTCGGCCACTTAGTTTCGCCGAACACATACGGTTTCGAGGGGCATCGCCACAGATTTCAGAGAACAGGCGCTTCTTCTGGCACAGTATCGCACACTTAGTTTCAAATAGAACAATTAGTTTTAAATGGAACTAAGTTTCGCATCTGGAGTTTCCTCTCTCACAAGGTCGACTACTTAGTTTCGTCGAACACATACGGTTTCGAGTAGCATCGCCACAGATTTCAGAGAACAGGCGCCTCCCCTGGCACAGTATCGAACACTTAGTTTCAGATAGAACTATTAGTTTTAAATGGAACTAAGTTTCGCATCTGGAGTTTCCTCTCTCACAAGGTCGACCACTTAGTTTCGTCGAACTCATACGCTTTCGAGTTGCATCGCGACAGATTTCCGAGAACAGGCGCTTCTCCTGGCACAGTATCGAACACTTAGTTTCAGATAGAACAATTAGTTTAAAATGGAACTAAATTTCGCATCTGGAGTGTCCTATCCCACAAGGTCGACCACTTAGTTTCGTCGAACACATACGGTTTCGAGTAGCATCGCCACAGAATTCAGAGAGCAGGCGCTTCCCCTGGAACAGTATCGAACACTTATGTCAGACAGAACAATTAGTTTAAAATGGAACTATGTTTCGCATCTGGAGTATCCTGTCTCACAAGGTCGACCACTTAGTTTCGTCGAATACATATGGTTTCGAGTAGCATCGCCACAGATTTCAGAGAACAGGCGCTTCTCCTGGCTCATTATCACGTGCTCAGCACCTGTGCGCTTTGGGGTACGGATAAGCGCCAAATTCAACACTCCCCCTTTATCCGTATTCCAACACATTTTTGTTGCACAATCTTAACGAATCAATACAACTTTCGTGCTTATTCTTTGGAATCGATTTCGTCAATATGGCCGCACTCATCTCGCCGGTAGGTACATATATTACGATAATGTCGCCACGCTCTTGGGCTTCACGTGAGAAATGGTATCTGATGTCAATGTGCTTGTTCCTATTGTGAAAAACGCTATTTTTACTTAATTTAATTGCACTCTGATTATCGCAATGGATCACAGTCGGTCCTCTTAGGATGCGTTCGTGTCGGATATGTTTAAGCAATTCTCTTATATACACTACTTCTTTGGTAGCATCCGAGAGCGCCATATATTCAGCCTCCATAGTAGAAAGCGCTACGGTCTTTTGCTTTCGACTATTCCAGCTAATCGACCCCCCGGCCAAACATACGACGTATCCGGTATTCGATCGTCTATCGCTCGTGTCTCCTGCCCAAGCGGAGTCCACGTATGCCGTTAAGCAGTCCTCCTCTGTCCTATACCTTATTCCGTAGTTGATTGTGCCTTTCAGATAACGTAAGACTCGCTTTGCCATTTTCCAATAAATCAACTTGGGATCGTTGCAGAAACGACTCAGAAAACTTGCCGCGAACGCAATGTCAGGTCGCGACGCGTTGGCTAGATAAATTAGACATCCCACGAGTTCTCTATAGGGTACGTTTACCCCTTCATTATCATTTTCGTTTTCTATTGCAGCGATATCAATGTTTTGTCCGAGAGGAGTGCTTATCGGTTTACAATCATTCATTCCGAATCTCGATAACGTGTCTTGGACGTATCTTTGTTGCGTTATGCTCACGTCACCGAGTTCGCCCTTCCTTTCCACATGCATACCGAGTATTTCCCTCACGTTACCGAGGTCTTTCATTTTAAATTGACGGCTTAATTCGCGTTTTATTTTTACAATATTCGTTAAACTCTTAGACGCAATTAACAAGTCATCGACGTACACAACTATCACAGTGTCGTGATTTTCCCTACAGTCAACATAGACGCACGGGTTTATTTTAGTGTTTTTAAATCCTAGACTAATTAGATAATTATCTAGTTTTCGATACCATTCGCGGCCCGCTTGCTTTAACCCATACAGGGGCTCGCTTAACTTACATACTTTGTCCCCTTGACCTGGTTTTACAAATACTTCGGGTTGTTCCATGTACAAATCATCATGGAGATCGCCTTGAACGTATGCAGTCACCACGTCCATTTGGTGAACATGCATTTTCCTTGCTACGCTCGATGCGAGGAGCGTGCGTATCGTTTCCAGTCTGGCCACTGGTGCAAAAACCTCATCGTAGTCGATTCCTTCGGTTTGTTGGTCGCCCCTTGCAAGCAACCTGGCCTTGTATTTTTCTATGGAACCGTCCAGATTTGTCTTGATCCTAAACACCCATTTGCATTTTAACACCTTGTTTTTATCTGGTCTACTTACTAAGGTCCAAGTGTCATTTTCAGTAAGGGCGTCATGTTCCGTGCGCATCGCTTGTAGTCATTCATCTCGGTCAGACCCGGCCATGGCTTCCTTCAGCGTTCTTGGGTCTGTGCGCACGTCATCTTGAGTGGAGCGCGTAGCGAATATATTTCTCGGTCTCCCCCTTTGTCCAGTTCTTTCTATTCTGGGGCGACCTGGTGCTCTGGTCGTTGTCAACGGTTGCACCGTTTGGGTTGGTGATTGAGGCGTGGGTATAGGCTCCTCCTCATCTGCTTCCCTGTCCTCTTCTTCAACACCCTGTTGCTCATCATCCGACTTGTCTGCCGTTGGATGAACCGATGACATCCTGAAAAAGGTTTCTTCAGATTGAGGTGACACAAGTTGCTGGTCTTCCAGGAACCTGACGTCTCTGCTCGTCTCTATTTTATTTCTTCCTTTTTCCCACAATCTGTACGCCTTTGCCTCTTCTGAATATCCTACCAACACGAGTTCTTTTCCCATCGGAACAAATTTATTGTGTCGCCGTCTTTTATTTAAAGCAATTACCCTGCTGCCGAATATTCTCATGTACCCGACATACGGCATCTCTCCATGCCATTTCTCGTATGGGGTAGCGTCGTTTAAAGCTTTTGTTGCACAGCGATTTCTTATGTAGGCCGCCGTGTTCACGGCTTCCGCCCACAGATTGAAAGGTGCGTTAGCCTGTAAGAGCATGCAGCGCGCCATCTCAACCAGGGTACGGTTTGCTCTTTCCGCAACTCCGTTCTGTTGCGGGGTGTACGGTGCTGACAATTCTCTAGTAATTCCTTCGCGTTTTAAGTAACTTGTGAATTCATTCGACAAGTACTCTTTCGCATTATCGGTGCGAAGTTTCGTTAGCAGCTGTCCTGTGAGTCTCTCTACCTAGGACTTGTATTGTTTGAACGCATTGAACACGTCTGACTTATTCTTTAACATTTGTACTTGCACATATCTGGTTTTGTCATCAATAAAGGTTACAAAGTACCTTGCTCCACCAAGTGATTTCACTTGCATTGGGCCACATATATCGCTATGCACAAGACCTAGCACCTTGTTTTCCCTTCTCGTGGATGATTGGAAAGGTAATTTGTTAATCTTACATTTGTCACATACCTCAGATCTTTCACTTGGGCCATCCATACTATCATTTAATCCATGTACGAGATTCTTCATTTTCTTAATATCTTCAAAATTTAGGTGTCCCAATCTCGTATGCCATTTTGTAAGGTTATTTCTGTGTGTTTTTGACACACCTGCGTACTCAGAGGAACGTTCATCGACTATGTAAAGTCCATCCCTCTTGAAAGCCTTCATGACTATGGACCCATCTTGCCGTGTTACAATGGCATGAGACTTTTTCAACGTTACCTGATAGTCGTGTTCTGTTATGCTGGACACTGATAGTAGGTTATTCTTAAATTCTGGTACAAGCATAGTTTCTTTCAACTTCACGTTATTTGGGTAATTTCCTTCAGCTTGCACCTTTATGCTTACTTCCCCTTTTCCTTGTGAGTTGACACAATTGTCTGCGGCCGTATAGATCCTGCTTGTCTCTCTTCTGTTTAATTTATGGAATCTCTTGACGTCACTGCACATGTGCTTTGTTGCGCCACTATCCAGGCACCATCTGTTTGATCCTTGAAAAGTAGTATTCAAGGCAATTGCAGTCATCGCATCTTCTCCACTCTCTTTGGCTTTTATTTTTGCTTTAGATTTGCAATATCTGCTTATGTGCCCTAATTTCCCGCACTTGAAACATTTAGTATATCTCTTATCTTGTGTAGCTTGAACACTTTCTTTTGGTTGTGCTTTCTTATATGCCCCTCTTCTCCTGATTAGTAGAGCTTCCTCTCCTTGTTCTGGCTGTTGTGCATTTGCGTTCTGTGTTTTTCTCGCTTCCTCCTCAAGCAACTTAGTTTTTAGTTCCTCTAAGCTCGGCATCTCTTCTCTGGACTGGATAGCTATGCTCATAGTTTCAAAATCACTTGGGAGTGAATTTAAAAGCCAAATAGATAGGAGGTTGTCTGGTAATTTCATATTACATTCGTCTAGCTGTTCCGCTATTCTGACGAACTCGGCTATGTACTGGGACATACTTTTCTCTGTGGTCTTTCTTAGGCGATATAGTTGATTGAACAGCATGCATTGCCTCATAGGCCTTTTCGATTCATAAATACCTTTATGTGTTTCCCAAGCTTCCCTGGAGGTTTTCGCCTTCTTTATGTGGTTGTATTGATTTGTTTGGATGCTCAACGTGATCACGTCCAAAGCCTTTTCGTCCTTTTTCATCCACCCGGCGTCGTTCTCTTCGGGTTTCACTAAGCTTCCGTTCACGTAGTTCCACAAATCATTAAATCTTAGAACACTCTTCATTTGTATCTTCCACGTTTCATAGTTCGTGTTATCGAGTTTTTGTACATGTTCGATTTTTCCAAGATTCATTTTTATAATCTTATCGACCACGTGGCGTTCCCAATTCTAACCTCACTTTTTCCCGCTTTACGTTTAGACAGATATATTTAATTGGCGCACTGGCAAAATGCTGGGCCCATAACCTGTTATGTTTTATAATGAAATGCGCCTGTCTGGTAGCAGAGCGTGGTTTTTGTTGTATATAGAGATATCTTTATTGTAACACAAAATAGAAAGTATATTTACAGTGCGTTGAGTCTCAACGGACTCCGTCTACCCGAGTGACCGAAACCGGGGATTCCCGCTCCTTCGTACTCTTTTCCCGCGCGCAGAAAACAAACGTGCTCAGCACCTGTGCGCGTTGGGGTACGGATAAGCGCCAAATTCAACAGATTTTTAGTACTTTTAGAACGAAAAATTTTAGGATATATTCAATATCGTAAAGGTCCAAATAAAGTAGGAGTAATAGGATTATTTCAACCCTTAGGTGATGCAATTAAATTATTTTCTAAAGAAATTATTATTTTAAGAAATTCTAGAATTTTATTTTTTCATCTAATACCTATAATAATAATAATAATTTCTTTATTAATTTGAATTGTTATACCCTTTTCTAATAATATTTGAAGAATAGAATTTAATTCTTTAGTAATAATATGTTTTTTTGGGGCAAGAGTTTATCCTGTAATAATTATAGGATGATCATCTAATTCTAATTATTCAATAATTGGGGCTTTACGAGCTGTTGTTCAATCAATTTCTTATGAAATTAATTTATTTTTAATTTTGTTTAATTTTTTTATTATATCCTTTAGTTTTTCTTTTCTTGATTTTCAATTTTTTCAAGAATTTGAATTTTTTTTTTATTTACTTACCTATTTTAGTATTTTGATTAATTTGTCTTTTAGCAGAATTAAATCGATCCCCATTTGATTTAGTTGAAGGAGAATCAGAATTAGTTTCTGGTTTTAATACAGAATATTATAGATGAGGATTTGCATTAATTTTTATATCTGAATATATAATAATTATATTTATAAGAATAATAACAGGTGTATTATTTACAGAATTTAAAGTATTTTCTTTTAGATTTTTATTATTTTATTTATTTATAATTTTTATTATTATTTTTATTCGAGCAATTGTACCTCGTTTACGGTATGATGATTTAATATATATATATGTTGAAAATTTATTTTACCATATATTTTGTTTTTTGTTTTGAAAATTTAAATTTCTATCATATATTTTGAAAATATATACTTGTTTCAAGTTCATTAACTTATAGAATTAATTTTTTATAAAAATAATTTTATCTCATAATTTATTAATTATAGGAGAAATAATAAAAAATGAAAAATAAATAATTGCACTAATTTGAGCAATAAATATGTAAGGATACTCAATTGGTTTAGCACCTGTTCATGTTAAAATAATACATGTTGATATAAATATTCAAAAATAAAATTGATTAATTGGATAAAATTTAGTAGTTTTAAATTTTGTTAATCCGTTAAAAGGTAGAATTATTAAAATTAGAATTGAAAATATTAATCCAATTACTCCCCCTAATTTATTAGGAATTGAACGTAAAATTGTATAGGCAATTAGAAAATATCATTCAGGTTGAATATGTTTAGGGGTATTTATTTGGGAAGCTGGGGTGAAATTATCAGGGTCACAGAAAATATATGGATTATATAATACAATAATAAAAAAAATTATTAAAATTCATCTAAATCCTACTAAATCTATTCAAGTGAAGTAAGGATGAAATCTAATTTTTCCTGGATTTCTAGAAATTCCGTTAGGATTATTAGATCCATATATATGGAGGTATGTTAAATGAATAATTACTATAGATGTAACAATAATAGGAAATAAATAATGTATAGAAAAAAATCGTCCAAGGGTTGGTGTTCTAATTGAATAATCTCCTCAAATTCAGTGAATTATAAATTTTCCAAAGGATGGGATAGCTGTTAATAGACTTGTGATAACTGTTGCTCCTCAATATGACATTTGTCCTCAGGGTAAAACATATCCTATAAATGCAGTTGTTATAGATAATATTAAAATTATTACACCTAATAATCAAACATGTTTAAAGTTATAAGAATGATAATATAATCCTCGTCAAATATGTAAATATATACAAATGAAAAATAAAGATGCTCCATTTATATGGGCTGTTCGGATATATCATCCTCCTTCAATATTTTGAATAATATGAATGATTCTATCAAATGCTATTGATGTTTGAGGGATATAATGTATTGATAAAAGGATTCCTGAGATAATTTGAATAATTAGAATTAAGGCAAGAATTGAACCAAAATTTCATCATCTAGAAATATTTATAGGAGTAGGTAAAACAATAAATGTATTTTTAAATACATTAATTATTGGGTCATTATTAGATTTAGAATATTTAAACATTATTATTTTGTTCGACGAATAAATTTATATTTTTGTTTACAGATTTTAATAATAGTAATTATTGGAAAGAATAAATAAAAAATTCTTAATAAATAATATGTTATGTTAGAATATTGATAAATTAAATTATTTGTTTTTTTTAAATTCAATTATATTTATTTTTAAAATAATTAATATTATAAAAATTATTATTAGTGAAATTATAATAATTTTTGTTAAGATATTCGAGGCGCCCGCGTACCAGAGGGGCACGCTTGTCGGCTGTCTCGTGCCCTACCGCCGCGCTTGCGCTCGCCCGCTCTTCCGCTCTCGTGTTGGGTCTTATGGTGCTCCGCGTTTAACTACAGATATGTTATATTCTAATGTAATATCCTAAGCTAAATAAACCATCCTTATGTATTGTGTTCGGTACATTGGTACATATTGCTTCACCTGATCTCCTGAGGTAAAAACTCCAACAGGTTATGGGCCCAGGAGCGAAATAATTGAAACTAAAGCAATTAAAGATAAAGTGAGGTTAGGTGTAACGCCGTGCCACGTGTCGAATCAAAAGAGGAGTCAAGAATCATGGGTGTTGCAAGTGCACAACAAATTGAGAAATTAGGAGACGGTAATTACGAGTCATGGAAAATTCAAATGAAAAGCATATTACGCTTTAACGAGCTGTGGGGTTATGTAAATGGCACAATCATCAAAACGGAAGAAAACGTTGCTCAGTGGACACTTCGAGATGAAAAAGCTCTTGACCTAATAATATTAAGTTTGCATAAGACACAGTATAATCATGTTAAGCGGGCCGAGACTTCATTAGAAGCATGGGAAGCATTAAAGAACGTCTATGAGTCAAAAGGACCCATGCGACAGTGTATTTTGTTCAAGCAATTATACAGAATGAAAAAGGAAAGAAATCAAAGCATAGCACAATATGTAGATGAATTTGTTCACAAGGTAGAACAACTCACAGAAGCTGGTATCAAACTACCTGAAATAGTGATACCGATTATGCTGTTGACGTCATTGCCCACTCAGTATGAAACGTTTTGCATAGCTATTGAATCAAGGGAGACGATGCCTACCCTAGACGAACTCAAGGTAAAATTACTGGAAGAGGAAATTCGAAAAACGGACAACGAACTATCAAAAGATATGGACAAAGAGATAGCTTTATTGTCAAATAAAAGGACATTTCAAGATAAAAGACAAAAGCAGGAACTCTTTCAGAAGCAGAAGCCAGAGAAAATCTACAATAGAAGATACAACGAGAAATGCTACATATGCGGTAAAGCTGGACATATAGCCAGATTTTGCAAGAATAAACAGAGGAATGCCACACCAAGAAACAACACAGAAGAGGCAATGCTAACAAGTGCATTCAATACTAGTCTTAATACGTCGAATGACTGGTATTTGGACAGTGGAGCAACTGCACATATGTGCAAGGATAGAAGAATGTTCGAGACCCTCAACAAAGAACACAAGGAAAAGATATGCACTGCCACAGACAGTAGCACTCTTTCTCAAGGGAAAGGAGAAGTTAAGATGAACCTAAGTTCAAGGAACAAACAGGCTAGTAATATTAAATTACAAGATGTAATGTGGGTACCAGAATTTCGGGCCAATCTAATGTCAGTTCCTAGCATTACCAAAAAGGGATATAGTGTAACCTTTAACCAAGACTCAGCTGTCATAAAGCGTCGAAATGGTACTGTTGTACTAACAGCACCAAAAAGGAATGACTTATATATTGTCAAGCCCCTGGGTGAACAGCAAAGCACGTTTACCAGAAGTCAGTATGACAGACTGATGAGATGGCATCAGAGATTAGGCCATCTAAACTTAAACGATGTAAGAAAAATGTATAATAAAAACATGGTAAATGGAATGCAGGTGCTTCAACATGCCACACAGAATGTATCAAGATGTGAGGTGTGTGATCTCAGTAAAATACATCAACTACCATTCACAAACTCAAAAATCGTAGAGAAAGATTCATTAGCACTAATACACACGGACATATGTGGCCCGATGCGAACACCATCCTTGGGGGGGGGGGGGGAGATATTTTGCCACATTCATCGACGACAAAACGAGGTACACGGAAATAGCAATTTTGAAAGAAAAATCGGAAATCTTCAACGCGTTTAAAACATATAAAGCCCGTGTTGAAAAACAAAGCGGCAAGTCGATAAAGAAAATACGAAGCGACAATGCGAGGGAGTACCTTTCAAGGGAATTCACAGATTATTTGGAAAGGGAAGGTATAACGAGACAGCTATCAACCCCGTACACCCCTCAGCAGAACGGGATCGCCGAACGAGCTAATAGAACGATAGTGGAAATGGCGCGCACAATGTTAACTCAGTCAGGGCTACCCATGAGCCTATAGGCAGAGGCCGTAAGCACAGCTGTTTACATAAGAAACAGGTGCCCAACCGGAAAATTGGAAAATTCGACGCCATATGAAGAATGGACTGGCAGCAGACCATACATTGGATTCCTAAGAATCTTTGGAAGCAAAGTAATCGCGTTAGAAAAGGGGACTGGAATTAACAAATTTATGCCAAAAGGCAAGAAATACGTATTAGTCGGATATTCTCAAGTATCTAAAGCGTATAGGTTGTGGGACCGTGGAACAAGACAAGTTGTACTGAGAAGAGACGTACGATTCCACGAAGATATAGAAAACCATGCAGTAGAAGACGAAAATATGTTCGTAGTACCGACTAAACAATTCCACGAAGATAAAGAAAACCATACGGCAGAAGACGAAGATATACCCGTAGCCTCTACTGAAAATGAACCTAATGCCGCGACAGCTGACGAAGAGGAAGAAGCGGACGGATACCGTGAAGAAGATATCTCGCAAGAGCGTACCTCAGAAGATGAAACGGAACTAGACGATGGCATGAAAGAGAATGAAACACCGATCGGGAGAAGAAAGAGAGGCCGTCCAAAGTTGATACGAACCGGAAAAAGGGGAAGACCCAAAAAGTTATTCCATACAGCAAATGTCAGCCAACTACAGTATGAAGAACCAAGAACAGTTGCCCAGGCCATGAAGAGCAGCCAAAGTCAGCAATGACTAACCGCCATGGAAACGGAGTATGACTCCCTCATGCAAAACAGAACGTGGGAGCTAGTAGACAGGCCAAAAAGCTCCAAAGTACTCACCAGTAGGTGGGTTTTCAAAATAAAAGAGAATCAAGATGGCACGATTAATAAATTCAAAGCGAGGCTTGTAGCTCGTGGAAATGAACAGAAAAAGGGTATCGACTTCGACGAAGTCTATGCACCTGTCGCTCGATATGAGATGGTACGTACTTTATTAGCAGGAGCGGTCGAAAATAAGAGGCACGTTCACCACATCGATGTGGCTTCAGCGTACGTACAGGGGGATCTGACAGATACCATTTACATGCACCAACCAGAAATGTTTGAAAAACCCGGAAAAGAAAACAAGGTGTGCATATTGAACAAACCACTATACGGATTAAAGCAAGCGGGAAGAAACTGGTATCATACATTGGATAACTATTTAACGACCATCGGTCTAGAGAAATCGCTAATCAATCCCTGTGTATATGTGAGCAAAGCCAATAATACAAGTCTCATAGTGTTAGTTAGTTTACGATATGCTAGTAGCAGCAAAGGACTTAGAAGAGCTGGAAAAAGTCAAGAAACTAATACGGAAGAAATTTAAAATCAACGACCTAGGCAATGTTACAAACATCCTTGGCATACATGTCGACAGAGATGGCAACACAGGAAATATCAGATTGAATCATCGAAAGTATATAGAAGAAACCCTGGAGAGGTATGGGATGGTGGACTGTAAGCCAGCAAATACACGATTGGTGCCGAGCGAGGCATTCGATCAGGAAACTATGAACGAGCAAGAATTAACGGAGACACCATACAGGGAACTCATAGGAGCCCTTGTATATATATATCAAACGCTACGAGGCCAGACATAGCGTTTGCTGCGAATTCTCTCAGCCAATTCAATGGGAAGGCAACAAGTTATCACTGGAAGGCAGCGAAACATGTTTTACGCTACTTAAAGGGCACAATTAATTACGGAATTAAGTATTCTGTTGCAGGTATGCCAGTGACAATATATGTTGACTCAGATTGGGGAGCTGATAGAGACGGAAGAAGGTCACGATCAGGCTACGTATCCATACTAGCGAATGGTCCTATCAGCTGGCAATCTCAAAAACAGAGATCGGTCGCACTATCTACTATGGAAGCAGAGTATATGGCGATGTCGGAGGCGACTAAGGAAGCAATCTATTTGAAGAAACTATTAGCGCACATGAGTCTTAACAACTTGGTATGCGGAAAATTAGATATATTTTGCGACAACCAAAGCGCGATCCAGTTAAGTAAAAATAACACGCTTCATCGTAAAAGCAAGCACATAGATATACGCTATCATTATACTAGGGAAATGCAAGAAATGGGTGAAATAAGCGTGCAATATGTTCCTACAAATGAGATGATCGCTGATGTATTAACTAAGTCCTTACCAAAGACCAAATTAGAAAGATGCGTTAATATGTTAAATTTAAGTTGCTAGAGCGTAATCGCAGTATAAAGCTTATATATTCACTATATTCATTTTATTAGAAATAGGCCAGCAAGTTACTATATACCAAATGATTATTTTGGCGTGCACTTCGAAAGGGGGAGTGTTAAGATATTCGAGGCGCCCGCGTACCAGAGGGGAACGCTTGTCGGCTGTCTCGTGCCCTACCGCCGCGCATGCGCTCGCCCGCTCTTCCGCTCTCGTGTTGGGTCTTATGGTGCTCCGCGTTTAACTACAGATATGTTATATCCTAATGTAATATCCTAAGCTAAATAAACCATCCTTATGTATTGTGTTCGGTACATTGGTACATATTGCTTCACCTGATCTCCTGAGGTAAAAACTCCAACAATTATAATAGTTATTGACATTAAAATAATTAAGTAAATTTTTTATATTAAATTAATTAAATTTTTTAATTGGAAATTAAATGTAATTTTTATACTATATAAAAATAATATGAATGGTCATCAATAGATGCAAATATATAAAAATAGTCATACTACATCAACAAAATGTCAGTATCAAGCAGCAGCTTCAAATCCAAAGTGATGATTAGATGAAAAATGTTTATTTATTAATCGATAGAAACAAATAATTAAAAATGTTGTTCCAATAATTACATGAATACCATGAAATCCAGTTATTACATAAAATGTTGATCCGAAAACATTGTCATTAATAGAAAATGATGCATTTTTATATTCAAATAATTGAAGGAAAGAGAAATATATTCCCAGTAAAATGGTTATTATTAATCTTAATTTTCTTCCTTTAAATATATTATTAATAATTGAATGATGACATCAAGTAATAGATAATCCTGAAGATACTAATACAATTGTATTTAGTAGAGGAATATTATACGGATTAAATATTTTAATTCCTTTGGGAGGTCAAATTATACCAATTTCTATTCTAGGATTAAGGGATATATGAAAAAATGCTCAAAAAAAGGAAATAAAAAAAAATAATTCAGAAATAATAAATAGAATTATTCCAAATCGTAGATTATTATAAACAAGATAAGTGTGTATTCCTTGATAAAGTCTTTCTCGGATTACATCTCGTCATCATTGAGATATACATAAAATAATAATTATAAAATTAATAATTAAATTTAAGTAATTATTATTATGTATTCATTGAATTATTCTTGTTAATAAATTGAAAATTGAAAATGATGTTAATAGTGGTCATGGTCTTGCAGTAACTAAATGAAATGGATGATTATGTATTGACATTTAAGAAACTTCATTAGAATATAAAGTTCTAAGAATTGAGTATACATAAGCTTGAATTATAGCTACTGAAATTTCTAGAATTATTAATAAAGTTTGAGTTGAAAATGTTAGAGGAAAAATAAGAATATTAAAATTTGTTGAACCAATTAAATTTAAGAATAAATGACCTGCAATTATATTAGCTGACAATCGAATACCTAATGTTCTTGATCGAATAATATTTCTAATTGGTTCAATAATTACTGTTAAGAATATAATCATCGCTGCGTATCGCCCGGCACCATGAGCTGATGGCGCTTCTGTTTTATAAGCGTGTGTCTTTTCTTTCTGGGTGCGGTCGTTCTGGTTTCGTCTCTTTGGTGTGTCATGTGAAGTTTGTTCTGTCCGCACTCTTATCTTTTCAATACTGTTATTACTTATTACTACCTAATCCACCAATAAAGATTCCAACAATTACTATAAAAGGTATTAGAATATAAGGAGTTCCTGTAGGAATGAGGTGTATAAATATATTTTTATAATTTATTAACCCCTTGCACTATTCGGAACCTCGGGAAAAGTCAGGCCAAACGCTGCTGCCTCGATTGTCGCTAGCGGCGAAGCGAGCGGTGGAGCGCGCGTGCCGAAACTTGAGATATATTCTTACGACCGAGCGCAAGGTAGTCGTGCCCGTATTTACTTCACGCGATGGAACTCTTGTGAAATTCAAATGAATTTGAATCAAAAACTTTTAAAAAATACTTTAATTATTACATAAGATGAAAACAAATTCTGATTAATTATAATAATATAATTAATTACAAATCCCATTCGAGATGTTCAAACTTGGGCCAAAACTAAGACCACGAGTCCGACTCGTGATATTCATGTTCGACCTGAAATGTCGAGTACGAGTCAAGCTCGTGATATTCATGTTTGGTCTGGAACTGAACAACGAGCCCGACTCGTGACATCCATGTTTGACCTAAAATTTTCATCACGAGTCAGACTCGTCAAAATAGTGCAAGGGGTTAAACTAATTGTTCCATATGATATTAAGTGTTCGATACTGTGCCAGGAGAAGCGCCTGTTCTCTGAAATCTGTGGCGATGCTACTCGAAACCGTATGTGTTCGACGAAACTAAGTGGTCGACCTTGTGAGAGAGGAAACTCCAGATGCGAAACATATTTCCATTTTAAACTAACTGTTCCATCTGAAACTAAGTGTTCAATACTGTGCCAGGAGAAGCGCCTGTTCTCTGAAATCTGTGGCGATGCCACTCGAAACCGTATGTGTTCGACGAAACTAAGAGGCCGACCTTGTGAGAGAGGAAACTTCAGATGCGAAATTTAGTTCCATTTTAAACTAATTGTTCCATCTGAAATTAAGTGTTCGATACTGTACCAGGAGAAGCGGCTCTTCTCTGAATTCTGTGGCGATGCTACTCGAAACCGAATGTGTTCGACGAAAGTAAGTGGTCGACCTTCTGAGAGAGGGAACTCCGGATGCGAAACTTAGTTCCATTTTAAACTAATTGTTCTATCTGAAACAAAGTGTTTGATACTGTGGCAGGAGAAGCGCCTGCTCTCTGAAATTTGTGGCGATGCCACTCGAAACCGTATGTGTTCGACGAAACTAAGTGGCCGACCTTGTGACAGAGGAAACTCCAGATGCGAAACTTAGTTCCATTTTAAACCAAATGTTCCATCTGAAACTAAGTGTTCGATACTGTGCCTGGAGAAGCCCCTGTTCTCTGAAATATGTGGCGATGCCACTCGAAACCGTATGTGTTCGACGAATCTAAATGGTCGACCTTGTGTGGGAGGAAACTCCAGATGCGGACCTTAGTTCCATTTTAAACTAATTGTTCTATCTGAAACTAAGTGTTCGATACCGGGCCAGGAGAAGCACCTGTTCTCTGAAATCTGTGGCGATGCCACTCGAAACCGTATGTGCTTGACGAAACTAAGTGGCCGACCTTGTGAGAGAGGAAACTCCAGACGCGAAACTTAGTTCCATTTTAAACTAATTGTTCTATCTGAAAGTGTTCGATACTCTGCCAGGCGAGGCGCCTGTTCTCTGAAATCAGTGGCGATGCTACTCGAAACCGTATGTGTTCGACGAAACTAAGTGGTCGACCATGTGAGGGAGGAAACTCCAAATGCGAAACATATTTCCATTTTATACTAATTGTTCTATCTGTAACTAAGTGTACGATACTGTGCCAGGAGAAGCGCCTGTTCTCTGAAATCTGTGGCGATGCTACTCGAAACCGTATGTGTTCGACGAAACTGAGTGGTCGACCTTGTGAGAGAGGAAACTCCAGATGCGAAACATATTTCCATTTCAAACTAAATGTTCCATCTGAAACTAAGTGTTCGATACTGTGCCAGGAGAAGCGCCTGTTCTCTGAAATCTGTGGCGATGCCACTCGAAACCGTATGTGTTCGACGAAACTAAGTGGTCGACCTTGTGAGAGAGGAAACTCCAGATGCGAAACATATTTCCATTTTAAACTAAATGTTCCATCTGAAAATAAGTGTTCGATACTATGCCAGGAGAAGCGCGTGTTCTCTGAAATCTTTGGCGATGCCACTCGAAACCGTATGTGTTCGACGAAACTGAGTGGTCGACCTTGTGGGAGAGGAAACTCCAGATGCGAAACTTAGTTCCATATTAAACCAAATGTTCCATCTGTAACTAAGTATACGATACTCTGCCAGTAGAAGCGCCTGTTCTCTGAAACCTGTGGCGTTGCTACTCGAAACCGAATGTGTTCGACGAAAGTAAGTGGTAGACCGTGTGAGAGAGGAATCTCCAAATGCGAAACATATTTCCATTTTATACTAATTGTTCTATCTGTAACTAAGTGTACGATACTGTGCCAGGAGAAGCGCCTGTTCTCTGAAATCTGTGGCGATGCTACTCGAAACCGTATGTGTTCGACGAAACTAAATGGTCGACCTTGTGAGAGAGGAAACTCCAGATGCGAAACATATTTCCATTTTAAACTAACTGTTCCATCTGAAACTAAGTGTTCGATACTGTGCCAGGAGAAGCGCCTGTTCTCTGAAATCTGTGGCGATGCCACTCGAAACCGTATGTGTTCGACGAAACTAAGAGGCCGACCTTGTGAGAGAGGAAACTTCAGATGCGAAACTTAGTTCCATTTTAAACTAATTGCTCCATCTGAAATTAAGTGTTCGATACTGTGCCAGGAGAAGCGGCTCTTCTCTGAAATCTGTGGCGATGCTACTCGAAACCGAATGTGTTCGACGAAAGTAAGTGGTCGACCTTCTGAGAGAGGGAACTCCGGATGCGAAACTTAGTTCCATTTTAAACTAATTGTTCTATCTGAAACAAAGTGTTTGATACTGTGGCAGGAGAAGCGCCTGCTCTCTAAAATCTGTGGCGATGCCACTCGAAACCGTATGTGTTCGACGAAACTAAGTGGCCGACCTTGTGAGAGAGGAAACTCCAGATGCGAAATATAGTTCCATTTTAAACTAATTGTTCTATCTGAAACTAAGTGTTCGGTACTGTGCCAGGAGAAGGGCCTGTTCTCTGAAATCTGTGGCGATGCTACTCGAAACCGTATGTGTTCGACGAAACTAAGTGGTCGACCTTGTCAGGGAGGAAACTCCAAATGCGAAACATATTTCCATTTTATACTAATTGTTCTATCTGTAACTAAGTGTACGATACTGTGCCAGGAGAAGCGCCTGTTCTCTGAAATCTGTGGCGATGCTACTCGAAACCGTATGTGTTCGACGAAACTAAGTGGTCGACCTTGTGAGAGAGGAAACTCCAGATGCGAAACATATTTCCATTTTAAACTAAATGTTCCATCTGAAACTAAGTGTTCGATACTGTGCCAGGAGAAGCGCCTGTTCTCTGAAATCTGTGGCGATGCCACTCGAAACCGTATGTGTTCGACGAAACTAAGCGGTCGACCTTGTGAGAGAGGAAACTCCAGATGCGAAACATATTTCCATTTTAAACTAAAGGTTCCATCCGAAAATAAGTGTTCGATACTATGCCAGGAGAAGCGCGTGTACTCTGAACTGTGTGGCGATGCCCTACGAAACAGTATGTGTTCGACGAAACTAAGTGGCCGACCTTGTGAGAGAGGAAACTCCAGATGCGGAACTTAGTTCCATTTTAAACTAATTGTTCTATCTGAAAGTGTTCGATACTGTGCCAGGCGAAGCGCCTGTTCTCTGAAATCAGTGGCGATGCTACTCGAAACCGTATGTGTTCGACGAATCTAAATGGTCGGCCTTGTGTGGGAGGAAACTCCAGATGCGGAATTTAGTTCCATTTTAAACTGATTGTTCTATCTGAAACTAAGTGTTTGATATTGTGCCAGGAGAGGCGCCTGTTCTCTGAAATCTGTGGCGATGCCACTCGAAACCGTATGTGCTTGACGAAACTAAGTGGCCGACCTTGTGAGAGAGGAAATTCCAGACGCGAAACTTAGTTCCATTTTAAACTAATTGTTCTATCTGAAACTAAGTGTTCGATACCGTGCCAGGAGAAGCACCTGTTCTCTGAAATATGGTGGCGATGCCACCCGAAACCGTATGTGTTCGACGAAACTAAATGGCCGACCTTGTGAGAGAGGAAACTCCAGATGCGGAACTTAGTTCCATTTTAAACTAAATGTTCTATCTGAAAGTGTTCGATACTGTGCCAGAAGAAGCACCTGTTCTCTGAAATCTGTCGCGATGCTACTCGAAACCGTATGTGTTCGACGAATCTAAATGGTCGACCTTGTGAGAGAGGAAACTCCAGATGCGAAACTTAGTTCCACTTTAAACCAAATTTTCCTTCCTAAACTAAGTGTTCGATACTGTGCCAGAAGAAGCGGCTGTTCTCCGAAATCTGTGCCGATGCCACTCGAAACCGTATGTGTTCGACGAAACTAAATGGCCGACCTTGTGAGAGAGGAAACTCCAGATGCGAAACTTAGTTCCATTTTAAACTAATTGTTCTATCTGAAAGTGTTCGATACTCTGCCAGAGAAGCGCCTGTTCTCTGAAATCAGTGGCGATGCTACTCGAACCCGTATGTGTTCGACGTAACTAAGTGGCCGACCTTGTGCGAGAGGAAACTTCAGATGCAAAACTTAGTTCCATTTTAAACAAAATGTCCATCTGAAACTAAGTGGTCGATACTGTGCCTGGAGTAGCGCCTGTTCTCTGAAATATGTGGCGATGCCACTCGAAACCGTATGTGTTCAATGAATCTAAATGGTCGACCTTGTGAGAGAGGAAACTCCAGATGCGGAACTTAGTTCCATTTTAAACTAAATGTTCTATCTGAAAGTGTTCGATACTGTGCCAGAAGAAGCGCCTGCTCTCTGAAATCTGTGGCGATGCCACTCGAAACCGTATGTGCTTGACGAAACTAAGTGGCCGACCTTGTAAGAAAGGAAACTCCAGACGCGAAACTGAGTTCCATTTTAAACTAATTGTTCTATCTGAAACTAAGTGTTCGATACCGTGCCAGGAGAAGCACCTGTTCTCTGAAATCTGTGGCGATGCCACCCGAAACCGTATGTGTTCGACGAAAATAAGTGGCCGACCTTGTGAGAGAGGAAACTCCAGATGCGGAACTTAGTTCCATTTTAAACTAAATGTTCTATCTGAAAGTGTTCGATACTGTGCCAGAAGAAGCAGCTGTTCTCTGAAATCTGTGGCGATGCCACTCGAAACCGTATGTGTTCGACGAAACTAAATGGCCGACCTTGTGAGAGAGGAAACTCCAGATGCGAAACTTAGTTCCATTTTAAACTAATTGTTCTATCTGAAAGTGTTCGATACTCTGCCAGGCGAGGCGCCTGTTCTCTGAAATCAGTGGCGATGCTACTCGAACCCGTATGTGTTCGACGTAACTAAGTGGCCGACCTTGTGCGAGAGGAAACTTCAGATGCGAAACTTAGTTCCATTTTAAACCAAATGTTCCATCTGAAACTAAGTGTTCGATACTGTGCCTGGAGAAGCCCCTGTTCTCTGAAATATGTGGCGATGCCACTCGAAACCGTATGTGTTCGACGAATCTAAATGGTCGACCTTGTGTGGGAGGAAACTCCAGATGCGGACCTTAGTTCCATTTTAAACTAATTGTTCTATCTGAAACTAAGTGTTCGATACCGGGCCAGGAGAAGCACCTGTTCTCTGAAATCTGTGGCGATGCCACTCGAAACCGTATGTGCTTGACGAAACTAAGTGGCCGACCTTGTGAGAGAGGAAACTCCAGATGCGGAACTTAGTTCCATTTTAAACTAATTGTTCTATCTGAAAGTGTTCGATACTGTGCCAGGAGAAGCGCCTGTTCTCTGAAATCAGTGGCGATGCTACCCGAACCCGTATGTTTTCGACGAAACTAAGTGGATGACCTTGTGAGAGAGGAAACTTCAGATGCAAAACTTAGTTCCATTTTAAACCAAATGTTCCATCTGAAACTAAGTGTTCGATACTGTGCCTGGAGTAGCGCCTGTTCTCTGAAATCTGTGGCGATGCCACTCGAAACCGTATGTGTTCGACGAAACTAAGTGGTCGACCTTGTGAGAGAGGAAACTCCAGATGCGAAACTTAGTTCCATTTTGAACTAATTGTTCTATCTGAAAGTGTTCGATACTGTGCCAGAGAAGCGCCTGTTCTCTGAAATCAGTGGCGATGCTACTCGAACCCGTATGTGTTCGACGTAACTAAGTGGCCGACCTTGTGCGAGAGGAAACTTCAGATGCAAAACTTAGTTCCATTTTAAACAAAATGTCCATCTGAAACTAAGTGGTCGATACTGTGCCTGGAGTAGCGCCTGTTCTCTGAAATATGTGGCGATGCCACTCGAAACCGTATGTGTTCAATGAATCTAAATGGTCGACCTTGTGAGAGAGGAAACTCCAGATGCGAAACTTTTTTCCATTTTAAACTAATTGTTCCATCTGAAACTAAGTGTTCGATAATGTGCCAGGAGAAGCGCCTGTTCTCTGAAATCTGTGGCGATGCCACTCGAAACCGTATGTGTTCGACGAAACTAAGTGGCCGACCTTGTGAGAGAGGAAACTCCAGATGCGGAACTTAGTTCCATTTTAAACTAATTGTTCTATTTGAAAGTGTTCGATACTGTGCCAGGAGAAGCGCCTGTTCTCTGAAATCAGTGGCGATGCTACTCGAACCCGTATGTGTTCGACGAAACTAAATGGCCGACATTGTGAGAGAGGAAACTCCAGATGCGAAACTCAGTTCCATTTTAAACTAATTGTTCTATCTGAAAATAAGTGTTCGATACTGTGCCAGGAGAAGCACCTGTTCTCTGAAATCTGTCGCGATGCTACTCGAAACCGTATGTGTTCGACGAATCTAAATGGTCGACCTTGTGAGAGAGGAAACTCCAGATGCGAAACTTAGTTCCACTTTAAACCAAATTTTCCTTCCTAAACTAAGTGTTCGATACTGTGCCAGAAGAAGCGGCTGTTCTCCGAAATCTGTGCCGATGCCACTCGAAACCGTATGTGTTCGACGAAACTAAGTGGCCGACCTTGTGAGAGTGGAAACTCCAGATGCGACACTTAGTTCCATTTTAAACTAATTGTTCTATCTGAAAGTGGTCGATACTGTGCCAGGCGAAGCGCCTGTTCTCTGAAATCAGTGGCGATGCTACTCGAAACCGTATGTGTTCGACGAATCTAAATGGTCGACCTTGTGAGAGAGGAAACTCCAGATGCGAAACTTAGTTCCACTTTAAACCAAATTTTCCTTCCTAAACTAAGTGTTCGATACTGTGCCAGAAGAAGCGCCTGTTCTCTGAAATCTGTGGCGATGCCACTCGAAACCGTATGTGTTCGACGAAACTAAGTGGCCGACCTTGTGAGAGAGGAAACTCCAGATGCGGAACTTAGTTCCATTTTAAACTAATTGTTCTATTTGAAAGTGTTCGATACTGTGCCAGGAGAAGCGCCTGTTCTCTGAAATCAGTGGCGATGCTACTCGAACCCGTATGTGTTCGACGAAACTAAATGGCCGACATTGTGAGAGAGGAAACTCCAGATGCGAAACTCAGTTCCATTTTAAACTAATTGTTCTATCTGAAAATAAGTGTTCGATACTGTGCCAGGAGAAGCACCTGTTCTCTGAAATCTGTCGCGATGCTACTCGAAACCGTATGTGTTCGACGAATCTAAATGGTCGACCTTGTGAGAGAGGAAACTCCAGATGCGAAACTTAGTTCCACTTTAAACCAAATTTTCCTTCCTAAACTAAGTGTTCGATACTGTGCCAGAAGAAGCGGCTGTTCTCCGAAATCTGTGCCGATGCCACTCGAAACCGTATGTGTTCGACGAAACTAAGTGGCCGACCTTGTGAGAGTGGAAACTCCAGATGCGACACTTAGTTCCATTTTAAACTAATTGTTCTATCTGAAAGTGGTCGATACTGTGCCAGGCGAAGCGCCTGTTCTCTGAAATCAGTGGCGATGCTACTCGAAACCGTATGTGTTCGACGAATCTAAATGGTCGACCTTGTGAGAGAGTAAACTCTAGATGCGAAACTCAGTTCCATTTTAAACTAATTGTTCTACCTGAAAATAAGTGTTCGATACTGTGCCAGGAGAAGCACCTGTTCTCTGAAATCTGTCGCGATGCTACTCGAAACGGTATGTGTTCGACGAAACTGAGTGGTCGACCTTGTGAGGGAGGAAACTCCAGACGCGAAACTTAGTGCCATTTTAAACTAATTGTTCTATCTGAAACTAAGCGTTTGATATTGTGCCAGGAGAAGCGCCTGCTCTCTGAAATCTGTGGCGATGCCACTCGAAACCGTATGTGCTTGACGAAACTAAGTGGCCGACCTTGTAAGAAAGGAAACTCCAGACGCGAAACTGAGTTCCATTTTAAACTAATTGTTCTGTCTGAAACTAAGTGTTCGATACCGTGCCAGGAGAAGCACCTGTTCTCTGAAATCTGTGGCGATGCCACCCGAAACCGTATGTGTTCGACGAAAATAAGTGGCCGACCTTGTGAGAGAGGAAACTCCAGATGCGGAACTTAGTTCCATTTTAAACTAAATGTTCTATCTGAAAGTGTTCGATACTGTGCCAGAAGAAGCGCCTGCTCTCTGAAATCTGTGGCGATGCCACTCGAAACCGTATGTGCTTGACGAAACTAAGTGGCCGACCTTGTAAGAAAGGAAACTCCAGACGCGAAACTGAGTTCCATTTTAAACTAATTGTTCTATCTGAAACTAAGTGTTCGATACCGTGCCAGGAGAAGCACCTGTTCTCTGAAATCTGTGGCGATGCCACCCGAAACCGTATGTGTTCGACGAAAATAAGTGGCCGACCTTGTGAGAGAGGAAACTCCAGATGCGAAACTTAGTTCCATTTTAAACTAATTGTTCTATCTGAAAGTGTTCGATACTGTGCCTGGAGAAGCCCCTGTTCTCTGAAATATGTGGCGATGCCACTCGAAACCGTATGTGTTCGACGAAACTAAATGGCCGACCTTGTGAGAGAGGAAACTCCAGATGCGAAACTTAGTTCCATTTTAAACTAATTGTTCTATCTGAAAGTGTTCGATACTCTGCCAGGCGAGGCGCCTGTTCTCTGAAATCAGTGGCGATGCTACTCGAACCCGTATGTGTTCGACGTAACTAAGTGGCCGACCTTGTGCGAGAGGAAACTTCAGATGCGAAACTTAGTTCCATTTTAAACCAAATGTTCCATCTGAAACTAAGTGTTCGATACTGTGCCTGGAGAAGCGCCTGTTCTCTGAAATATGTGGCGATGCCACTCGAAACCGTATGTGTTCGACGAATCTAAATGGTCGACCTTGTGTGGGAGGAAACTCCAGATGCGGACCTTAGTTCCATTTTAAACTAATTGTTCTATCTGAAACTAAGTGTTCGATACCGGGCCAGGAGAAGCACCTGTTCTCTGAAATCTGTGGCGATGCCACTCGAAACCGTATGTGTTTGACGAAACTAAGTGGCCGACCTTGTGAGAGAGGAAACTCCAGATGCGGAACTTAGTTCCATTTTAAACTAATTGTTCTATCTGA
Organism: Nysson spinosus; assembly: GCA_910591585.2. NCBI lineage: Eukaryota > Metazoa > Arthropoda > Insecta > Hymenoptera > Crabronidae > Nysson > Nysson spinosus. Next base: position 2,013,640 of record CAJUYC020000090.1, on the reverse strand, counting down.
AAGTGTTCGATACTGTGCCAGGAGAAGCGCCTGTTCTCTGAAATCAGTGGCGATGCTACCCGAACCCGTATGTTTTCGACGAAACTAAGTGGATGACCTTGTGAGAGAGGAAACTTCAGATGCAAAACTTAGTTCCATTTTAAACCAAATGTTCCATCTGAAACTAAGTGTTCGATACTGTGCCTGGAGTAGCGCCTGTTCTCTGAAATCTGTGGCGATGCCACTCGAAACCGTATGTGTTCGACGAAACTAAGTGGTCGACCTTGTGAGAGAGGAAACTCCAGATGCGAAACTTAGTTCCATTTTAAACCAAATGTTCCATCTGAAACTAAGTGTTCGATACCGGGCCAGGAGAAGCACCTGTTCTCTGAAATCTGTGGCGATGCCACTCGAAACCGTATGTGCTTGACGAAACTAAGTGGCCGACCTTGTGAGAGAGGAAACTCCAGATGCGGAACTTAGTTCCATTTTAAACTAATTGTTCTATCTGAAAGTGTTCGATACTGTGCCAGGAGAAGCGCCTGTTCTCTGAAATCAGTGGCGATGCTACCCGAACCCGTATGTTTTCGACGAAACTAAGTGGATGACCTTGTGAGAGAGGAAACTCCAGATGCGGAACTTAGTTCCATTTTGAACTAATTGTTCTATCTGAAAGTGTTCGATACTGTGCCAGAGAAGCGCCTGTTCTCTGAAATCAGTGGCGATGCCACTCGAAACCGTATGTGCTTGACGAAACTAAGTGGCCGACCTTGTAAGAAAGGAAACTCCAGACGCGAAACTGAGTTCCATTTTAAACTAATTGTTCTATCTGAAACTAAGTGTTCGATACCGTGCCAGGAGAAGCACCTGTTCTCTGAAATCTGTGGCGATGCCACCCGAAACCGTATGTGTTCGACGAAAATAAGTGGCCGACCTTGTGAGAGAGGAAACTCCAGATGCGAAACTTAGTTCCATTTTAAACTAATTGTTCTATCTGAAAGTGTTCGATACTGTGCCTGGAGAAGCCCCTGTTCTCTGAAATATGTGGCGATGCCACTCGAAACCGTATGTGTTCGACGAAACTAAATGGCCGACCTTGTGAGAGAGGAAACTCCAGATGCGAAACTTAGTTCCATTTTAAACTAATTGTTCTATCTGAAAGTGTTCGATACTCTGCCAGGCGAGGCGCCTGTTCTCTGAAATCAGTGGCGATGCTACTCGAACCCGTATGTGTTCGACGTAACTAAGTGGCCGACCTTGTGCGAGAGGAAACTTCAGATGCGAAACTTAGTTCCATTTTAAACCAAATGTTCCATCTGAAACTAAGTGTTCGATACTGTGCCTGGAGAAGCCCCTGTTCTCTGAAATATGTGGCGATGCCACTCGAAACCGTATGTGTTCGACGAATCTAAATGGTCGACCTTGTGTGGGAGGAAACTCCAGATGCGGACCTTAGTTCCATTTTAAACTAATTGTTCTATCTGAAACTAAGTGTTCGATACCGGGCCAGGAGAAGCACCTGTTCTCTGAAATCTGTGGCGATGCCACTCGAAACCGTATGTGCTTGACGAAACTAAGTGGCCGACCTTGTGAGAGAGGAAACTCCAGATGCGGAACTTAGTTCCATTTTAAACTAATTGTTCTATCTGAAAGTGTTCGATACTGTGCCAGGAGAAGCGCCTGTTCTCTGAAATCAGTGGCGATGCTACCCGAACCCGTATGTTTTCGACGAAACTAAGTGGATGACCTTGTGAGAGAGGAAACTTCAGATGCAAAACTTAGTTCCATTTTAAACCAAATGTTCCATCTGAAACTAAGTGTTCGATACTGTGCCTGGAGTAGCGCCTGTTCTCTGAAATCTGTGGCGATGCCACTCGAAACCGTATGTGTTCGACGAAACTAAGTGGTCGACCTTGTGAGAGAGGAAACTCCAGATGCGAAACTTAGTTCCATTTTAAACCAAATGTTCCATCTGAAACTAAGTGTTCGATACCGGGCCAGGAGAAGCACCTGTTCTCTGAAATCTGTGGCGATGCCACTCGAAACCGTATGTGCTTGACGAAACTAAGTGGCCGACCTTGTGAGAGAGGAAACTCCAGATGCGGAACTTAGTTCCATTTTAAACTAATTGTTCTATCTGAAAGTGTTCGATACTGTGCCAGGAGAAGCGCCTGTTCTCTGAAATCAGTGGCGATGCTACCCGAACCCGTATGTTTTCGACGAAACTAAGTGGATGACCTTGTGAGAGAGGAAACTCCAGATGCGGAACTTAGTTCCATTTTGAACTAATTGTTCTATCTGAAAGTGTTCGATACTGTGCCAGAGAAGCGCCTGTTCTCTGAAATCAGTGGCGATGCTACTCGAACCCGTATGTGTTCGACGTAACTAAGTGGCCGACTTTGTGCGAGAGGAAACTTCAGATGCAAAACTTAGTTCCATTTTAAACCAAATGTTCCATCTGAAACTAAGTGTTCGATACTGTGCCTGGAGTAGCGCCTGTTCTCTGAAATCTGTGGCGATGCCACTCGAAACCGTATGTGTTCGACGAAACTAAGTGGTCGACCTTGTGAGAGAGGAAACTCCAGATGCGAAACTTAGTTCCATTTTAAACTAATTGTTCTATCTGAAACTAAGTGTTCGATACTGTGCCAGGAGAAGCGCCTGTTCTCTGAAATGTGTGGCGAAGCTACTCGAAACCGTATGTGTTCGACGAATCTAAATGTTCGACATTGTGGGAGAGGAATCTCCAGATGCGAGACTTAGTTCCATTTTAAACAAATTTTTCTATCTGAAACTAAGTGTTCGATACTGTTCCAGGAGTAGCGCCTGTTCTCTGAAATCTGTGGCGATACCACTCGAAACCGTATGTGTTCGACGAAACAAAGTGGCCGACCTTGTGAGAGAGGAAACTCCAGATGCGAAATTTAGTTCCATTTTAAACCAAATGTTCCATCTGAAACTAAGTGTTCGATAATCTGCCAGTAGAAGCGCATGTTCTCTGAAACCTGTGGCGTTACTACTAGAAACCGTATGTGTTCGACGAAACTAAGTGTTCGACCTTGTGAGAGAGGAAACTCCAGAGGCGAAACTTAGTTCCATTTTAAACTAATTGTTCTATCTGAAATTAAGTGTTCGATACTGTGCAAGGAGAAGCGCCTGTTCTCTGAAATGTGTGGCGATGCTACTCGAAACCGTATGTGTTCGACGAATCTAAATGTTCGACCTTGTGGGAGAGGAATCTCCAGATGCGACACTTAGTTCCATTTTAAACAAATTGTTCTATCTGAAACTAAGTGTTCGATACTGTGCCAAGAGTAGCGCCTGTTCTCTGAAATGTGTGGCGATGCCACTCGAAACCGTATGTGTTCGACGAAACTAAGTGGTTGATCTTGTGAGAGAGGATATTCCAGATGCGAAACATAGTCCCATTTTAAACTAATTGTTCTGTCTGAAATAAGTGTTCGATACTGTGCCAGGCGAAGCGCCTGTTCACTGAAATCTGTGGCGATGCCCCTCGATACCGTATGTGTTCGTCGAAACTAAGTGGTCGACCTTGTGAGAGAGGAAACTCCAGATGCGAAACTTAGTTCCATTTTAAACTAATTGTTCTATCTGAAACTAAGTGTTCGATACTGTGCCAAGAGTAGCGCCTGTTCTCTGAAATGTGTGGCGATGCCACTCGAAACCGTATGTGTTCGACGAAACTAAGTGGTCGACCTTGTGGGAGAGGATAATCCAGATGCGAAACAGAGTTCCATTTTAACTAATTGTTCTGTCTGAAGTAAGTGTTCGATACCGTGCCAGGAGAAGCGCCTGTTCTCTGAAATCTGTGGCGATGCTACTCGAAACCGCATGTGTTCGTCGAAACTAAGTGGTCGACCTTGTGAGAGAGGAAACTCCAGATGCGAAACTTAGTTCCATTTTAAACTAATTGTTCTCTCTGAAACTAAGTGTTCGATACTGTGCCAGGAGAAGCGCCTGTTCCCTGAACTGTGTGGCGATGCCGCTCGAAACCGTATGTGTTCGACGAAACTAAGTTGTTGAACTTGTGAGAGAGGAAACTCCAGATGAGAAACTTAGTTCCATTTTAAACCAAATGTCCCATCTGAAACTAAGTGTTCGATACTGTGCCAGGATGAGCGCCTGCTCTCTGAAATCTGTGGCGATGCCACTCGAAACCGTATGTGTTCGACGAACCTAAGTGGCCGACCTTGTGCGAGAGGAAACTTCAGATGCGAAACTCAGTTCCATTTTAAACCAAATGTTCCATCTGAAACTAAGTGTTCGATACTGTGCCAGGAGGAGCGCCTGTTCTCTGAAATCTGTGGCGATGCCACTCGAAACCGTATGCGTTCGACGAAACTAAGTTTTCGACCTTGTGAGAGAGGAAACTCCAGAGGCGAAACTTAGTTCCATTTTAAACTAATTGTTCTATCTGAAATTAAGTGTTCGATACTGTGCCAGGATAAGCGCCTGTTCTCTGAAATGTGTGGCGATGTTACTCGAAACCGTATGTGTTCGACGAATCTAAATGTTCGACCTTGTGGGAGAGGAATCTCCAGATGCGACACTTAGTTCCATTTTAAACAAATTGTTCTATCTGAAACTAAGTGTTCGATACTGTGCCAGGAGTAGCGCCTGTTCTCTGAAATGTGTGGCGATGCCACTCGAAACCGTATGTGTTCGACGAAACTAAGCGGTTGATCTTGTGAGAGAGGATATTCCAGATGCGAAACATAGTCCCATTTTAAACTAATTGTTCTGTCTGAAATAAGTGTTCGATACTGTGCCAGGCGAAGCGCCTGTTCACTGAAATCTGTGGCGATGCCACTCGAAACCGTATGTGTTCGACGAAACTAAGTGATTGACCTTTTGAGGGAGGATTCACCAGATGCGGAACATAGTTCCATTTTAAACTAATTGTTCTATCTGAAACTAAGTGTTCGATACTGTGCCAGGAGAAGCGCCTGTTCTCTGAAATCTGTGGCGATGCCACTCGAAACCGTATGAGTTCGACGAAACTAAGTGGTCGACCTTGTGGGAGAGGAAACTCCAGATGCGAAACATAGTTCAATTTAAACTAAATGTTCCATCTGAAACTAAGTGTTCGATACTGCGCCAGGAGAAGCGCCTGTTCTCTGAAATCGGTGGCGATGCTACTCGAAACCGAATGTGTACCACGAAAGTAAGTGGCCGACCTTGTGAGAGAGGAAGCTCCAGATGCGAAACTTAGTTCCATTTAAAACTAATTGTTCTATCTGAAACTAAGTGTTCGATAGTGTGCCAGGAGATTCGCTTCTTCTCTGAAATCTGTGGCGATGCCACCCGAAACCGTATGTGTTCGAGGAAACTAAGTGGTCGATACTGTGAGAGAGGAAACTCCAAATGCGAAGTTTTGTTCCATTTTAAACTAATTGTTCTATCTGATACTGAGTGTTCGATACTGTGCCAGGAGAAGCACCTATTCTCTGAAATCTGTGGCGATGCCACTCGAAACCGTATGTGTTCGACGATAATAAGTGGCCGACCTTGTGAGAGAGGAAACTCCAGATGCGAAACTTACTTCCATGTTAAACTAATTGTTCTATCTGAAACTAAGTGTTCGATACTGTGCCAGGAGAAGCGCCTGTTCTCTGAAATGTGTGGCGAAGCTACTCGAAACCGTACGTGTTCGACGAATCTAAATGTTCGACATTGTGGGAGAGGAATCTCCAGATGCGAGACTTAGTTCCATTTTAAACAAATTTTTCTATCTGAAACTAAGTGTTCGATACTGTTCCAGGAGTAGCGCCTGTTCTCTAAAATGTGTGGCGATGCCACTCGAAACCGTATGTGTTCGACGAAACTGAGTGGTTGATCTTGTGAGAGAGGATATTCCAGATGCGAAACATAGTCCCATTTTAAACTAATTGTTCTGTCTGAAATAAGTGTTCGATACTGTGCCAGGAGAAGCGCCTGTTCTCTGAAATGTGTGGCGATGCTACTCGAAACCGTATGTGTTCGACGAATCTAAATGTTCGACCTTGTGGGAGAGGAATCTCCAGATGCGAGACTTAGTTCCATTTTAAACAAATTGTTCTATCTGAAACTAAGTGTTCGATACTGTGCCAGGAGTAGCGCCTGTTCTCTGAAATGTGTGGCGATGCCACTCGAAACCGTATGTGTTCGACAAAACTAAGTGGTCGACCTTGTGAGAGAGGAAACTCCAGAGGCGAAACTAATTCCCATTTTAAACTAATTGTTCTATCTGAAACTAAGTGTTCGATACTGTGCCAGGAGAAGCGCCTGTTCTCTGAAATGTGTGGCGATGCCACTCGAAACCGTATGTGTTCGACGAAACTAAGTGGTTGATCTTGTGAGAGAGGATATTCCAGATGCGAAACATAGTCCCATTTTAAACTAATTGTTCTGTCTGAAATAAGTGTTCGATACTGTGCCAGGCGAAGCGCCTGTTCACTGAAATCTGTGGCGATGCCACTCGATACCGTATGTGTTCGTCGAAACTAAGTGGTCGACCTTGTGAGAGAGGAAACTCCAGATGCGAAACATAGTTCCATTTTAAACTAATTGTTCTATCTGAAACTAAGTGTTCGATACTGTGCCAGGAGGAGCGCCTGTTCTCTGAAATCTGTGGCGATGCCACTCGAAACCGTATGCGTTCGGCGAAACTAAGTGGTCGACCTTGTGAGAGCGGAAACTCCAGATGCGAAACAGTTCAATTTTAAACTAAATGTTCCATCTGAAACTAAGTGTTCGGTAATGTGCCAGGCGAAGCGCCTGTTCTCTGAAATCTGTGGCGATGCTACTCGAAACCGTATGTGTTCGACGAAACTAAGTGGTCGACATTGTGAGAGAGGATACTCCAGATGCGAAACATAATTCCATTTTAAACTAATAGTTCTATCTGAACCTGAGTGTTCGATACTGTGCCAGGAGAAGCTCCTGTTCTCTGAAATCTGTGGCGATGCCACTCGAAACCGTATGTGTTCGACGAAACTAAGTGATTGACCTTTTGAGGGAGGATTCACCAGATGCGGAACATAGTTCCATTTTAAACTGATTGTTCTATCTGAAACTAAGTGTTTGATATTGTGCCAGGAGAGGCGCCTGTTCTCTGAAATCTGTGGCGATGCCACTCGAAACCGTATGTGCTTGACGAAACTAAGTGGCCGACCTTGTGAGAGAGGAAACTCCAGACGCGAAACTTAGTTCCATTTTAAACTAATTGTTCTATCTGAAACTAAGTGTTCGATACTGTGCCAGGAAAAGCGCCTGTTCTCTGAAATCTGTCGCGATGCCACTCGAAACCGTATGTGTTCGACGAAACTAAGTGATTGACCTTGTGAGGGAGGATTCACCAGATGCGAAACTTAGTTCCATTTTAAACTAATCGTTCTATCTGAAACTAAGTGTTCGATACTGTGCCAGGAGAAGCGCCTGTTCTCTGAAATCTGTCGCGATGCCACTCGAAACAGTATGTGTTCAACGAAACTAAGTTGTCGACATGGTGAGAGAGTTAACTCCAGATGCGAAACTTAGTTCCATTTTAAACTGATTGTTCTATCTGACACTAAGTGTTCGATACTGTGCCAGGAGAAGTGCCGGTTCTCGGAAATCTGTCGCGATGCTACTCGAAACCGTATGTGTTCGATGAAACTAGGTGGTCGGCCTTGTGAGAGAGGAAACTCAAGATGCGAAGCTTTGTTCCATTTTAAACTAATTGTTCTATCTGAAACTAAGTGTTCGATACTGTGCCAGGAGAAGCGCCTGTTCTCTGAAATCTGTGGCGATGCGCACTCGAAACGGTATGTGTTCAACGAAACTAAGTGGTCGACCTTGTGAGAGAGGAAACTCCAGATGCGAAACATAGTTGCCTTTTAAACTAATTGTTCTGATGAACCTGAGTGTTCGATACTGTGCCAGGAAAAGCGCCTGTTCTCTGAAATCTGTCGCGATGCCACTCGAAACCGTATGTGTTCGACGAAACTAAGTGATTGACCTTGTGAGGGAGGATTCACCAGATGCGGAACATAGTTCCATTTTAAACTAATTGTTCTATCTGAAACTAAGTTTTCGATACTGTGCCAGGAGAAGCGCCAGTTCTCTGAAATCTGTGGCGATGCCACTCGAAGCCGTATGTGTTCGACACCGTGCCAGGAGAAGCGCCTGTTCTCTAAAATTTGTGGCCATGCCAGTCGAAACCGTATGTGTTCGACGAAACTAAGTGGTCGACCTTGTGGGGGAGGAAACTCCAGCAGCGAAACTTAGTTCCTTTTTAAACTAATTGTTCTATCTGAAACTATGTGTTCGATACTGTGCCAGTAGAACCGCCTGTTCTCCGAAACCTGTGGCGATGCTACTCGAAACCGTATGTGTTCGACGAAACTAAGTGGTCGCCTTGTGAAAGAGGAAACTCCAGATGCGAAACTTTGTTCCATTTTAAACTAATCGTTCTATCTGAAACTAAGTGTTCGATACTGTGCCAGGAGAAGCGCCAGTTCTCTGAAATCTGTGGCGATGCCACTCGAAGCCGTATGTGTTCCACGAAACTAAGTGGCCGACCTTATGAGAGTGGAAACTTCAGATGCGAAACTTAGTTCCTTTTTAAACTAATTGTTCTATCTGAAACTAAGTGTTCGATACTGTGCCAGGAGAAGCGCCTGTTCTCTGAAATCTGTGGCGATGCTACTGGAAACCGTATGTGTTCGACGAAACTAAGTGGCCGACCTTGTGAGAGAGAAAACTTCAGATGCGAAACTTAGTTCCATTTTAAACTAATCGTTCTATCTGAAACTAAGTGTTCGATACTGTGCCAGGAGAAGCGCCTGTTCTCTGAAATCTGTCGCGATGCCACTCGAAACCGTATGTGTTCGACGAAACTAAGTGGTCGACCTTGAGAGGGAGGAAACTCCAAATGCGAAACATAGTTCCATTTTAAACTAATTGTGCTATCTGTAACAAAGTGTTCGATACTGTGCCAGGAGAAGCGCCTGTTCTCTAAAATCTGTGGCGATGCCACTCGAAACCATATGTGTTCGACGAAACTGAGTTGTCGATACTGTGCCAGGAGGAAATCCCGTTCGGGGAAATCTGTGGCGATACCACCCGAAACCTTATGTGTTCGACGAAACATAAGTCGTCGACCTTGTGAGAGAGGAAACTCCAGATGCGGTGCTTAGTTCCATTTTAAACTAATTGTTCTATCTGACACTCAGTGTTCGATACTGCGACAGGAGAAGCGCCAGTTCTCTGAAATCTGTGGCGATGCTACTCGAAACCGAATGCGTTCGACGAAACTAAGTGGTCGACCTTGTGAGAGAGGAAACTCCAATTGCGAAACATAGTTCCATTTTAAACTAATTGTGCTATCTGTAACTAAGTGTTCGATACTTTGCCAGGAGAAGCGCCTGTTCTCTGAAATCTGTGGCGATGCTACTCGAAACCGTATGTGTTCGACGAAACTTAGTGGTCGACCTTGTGAGAGAGGACACTCCAGAAGCGAAACTTAGTTCCATTTTAAACTAACTGTTCTATCTGAAACTAAGTGTTCGATACTGTGCCAGGAGAAGCTCCTGTTCTCTGAAATCTGTGGCGATGCCCCTCGAAACGGTATTTGGTCCACGAAACTAAGTGGTCGCCTTGTGAGAGAGGAAACTCCAGATGCGAAACTTAGTACCATTTTAAACTAATTGTTCTATCTGAATCTAAGTGTTCGATAATGTGCTAGGAGAAGCGCCCGTTCACTGAAATCTGTGGCGATGCCCCTCGAAACCGTATGTGTTCGACGAAACTAAGTGGTCGACCTAGTGGGAGAGGAAACTCCAGATGCGAAACATAGTTCCATTATAAATTAATTTTTTCTATCTGAAACTAAGTGTCGATACTGTGCCAGGAGAAACTCTCGTTCTGCAAAATCTGTGGCGATACTACTCGAAACCGAATGTGTTCGACGAAACTAAGTGGTCGACCTTGTGAGAGAGGAAACTCCTGATGCGAAACTTAGTACCATTTTAAACTAATTGTTCTATCTGAAACTAAGTGTTCGATACTGAGCCAGGAGAAGCGCCTGTTCTCTGAAATCTGTGGCGTTGCTACTCGAAACCGAATGTGTTCGACAAAACTAAGTGGTCGACCTTGTGGGAGAGGAAACTCCAAAAGCTTGGTTCCATTTAAAACTAATTGTTCTATCTGAAACTAAGTGTTTGATACTCTGCCAGTAGAAGTGCCTGTCCTCTGAAACCTGTGGCGTTGCTACTCGAAACCGAATGTGTTCGACAAAACTAAGTGGTCGACCTTGTGAGAGAGGACACTCCAGATGCGAAACATAGATCCATTTTAAACTAATTGTTCTATCTGATACTAAGTGTTCGATACTGTGCCAGGAGAAGCGCCTGTTCTCTGAAATCGGTGGTGATGCTACTCGAAACCGTATGTGTTCGACGAAACTAAGTGGTCGACCTTGTGGTAGAGGAAACTCCAGATGCGGAACATAGTGCCATTTTAAACTAATTGTTCTATCTGAAACTAAGTGTTCGGTACTGTGCCAGGAGAAGCGCCTGTTCTCTGAAATCTGTGGCGATGCTACTCGAAACCGTATGTGTTCCACGAAACAAAGTGGTCCACCTTGTGAGAGAGGAAGCTCCAGATGCGAAGCATAGTTCCATTTTAAAGTAATTGTTCTATCTGATACTAAGTGTTCCATACTGTGCCAGGAGAAGCGCCTGTTCGCTGAAATCTGTGGCCATGCTACTCCAAACCGTATGTGTTCGACGAAACTAAGTGGTCGACCTTGTGAGAGAGGAAACTCCAGATGCGAAATTTAGTTCCATTTTAAACCAAATGTTCCATCTGAAACTAAGTGTTCGATAATCTGCCAGTAGAAGCGCCTGTTCTCTGAAACCTGTGGCGTTACTACTCGAAACCGTATGTGTTCGACGAAACTAAGTGTTCGACCTTCCGAGAGAGGAAACACCGAATGCGAAACTTAGTTCCATTTTAAACTAATTGCTCTATCTGAAACTAAGTGTTCGATACTGTGCCACGAGAAGCGCCTGTTCTCTGAAATCTGTGGCGATGCCACTCGAAACCGTATGTGTTCGACGAAACTAAGTGGTCGACCTTGTGAGAGAGGAAACTCCAGATGCGAAACTTAGTAGCATTTTAAACTAATTGTTCTATCTGAAACTAAGTGTTCGATACTGTGCCAGGAGAAGCGCCTGTTCTCTGAAATGTGTGGCGATGCCACTCGAAACCGTATATGTTCGACGAAACTAAGTGGTCGACCTTGTGAGAGAGGAAACTCCAGATGCGAAACTTAGTTCCATTTTAAACTAATTGCTCTATCTGAAACTAAGTGTTCGATACTGTGCCACGGGAAGCGCCTGTTCTCTGAAATCTGTGGCGATGCCACTCGAAACCGTATGTGTTCAACGAAACTAAGTGGTCGACCTTGTGAGAGAGGAAGCTCCAGATGCGAAGCTTAGTTCCATTTTAACCTAATTGTTCTATCTGAAACTAAGTGGTCGGTACTGTGCCAGGAGAAGCGCCTGTTCTCTGAAATCTGTGGCGATGCTACTCGAAACCGTATGTGTTCGACGAAACTAAGTGGTCCACCTTGTGCGAGAGGAAACTCCAGACGCGAAACATAGTTCCATTTTAAACTAATTGTTCTATCTGAAAGTGTTCGATACTGTGCCAGGAGAAGCGCCTGTTCTCTGAAATCTATGGCGATGCTACTGGAAACCGTATGTGTTCGACGAAACTAAGTGGTCCACCTTGTGGGAGAGGAAACTCCTGATGCGAAACTTAGTACCATTTTAAACTAATTGTTCTATCTGAAACTAAGTGTTCGATACTGAGCCAGGAGAAGCGCCTGTTCTCTGAAATCTGTGGCGATGCTACTCGAAACCGTATGTGTTCGACGAAAATAAGTGGTCGACCTTGTGGTAGAGGAAACTCCAGATGCGGAACATAGTGCCATTTTAAACTAATTGTTCTATCTGAAACTAAGTGTTCGGTACTGTGCCAGGAGAAGCGCCTGTTCTCTGAAATCTGTGGCGATGCTACTCGAAACCGTATGTGTTCGACGGAACAAAGTGGTCCACCTTGTGAGAGAGGAAGCTCCAGATGCGAAGCATAGTTCCATTTTAAAGTAATTGTTCTATCTGATACTAAGTGTTCCATACTGTGCCAGGAGAAGCGCCTGCTCGCTGAAATCTGTGGCCATGCTACTCCAAACCGTATGTGTTCGACGAAACTAAGTGTTCGACCTTCCGAGAGAGGAAACTCCGAATGCGAAACTTAGTTCCATTTTAAACTAATTGCTCTATCTGAAACTAAGTGTTCGATACTGTGCCACGAGAAGCGCCTGTTCTCTGAAATCTGTGGCGATGCCACTCGAAACCGTATGTGTTCGACGAAACTAAGTGGTCGACCTTGTGAGAGAGGAAACTCCAGATGCGAAACTTAGTACCATTTTAAACTAATTGTTCTATCTGAAACTAAGTGTTCGATACTGTGCCAGGAGAAGCGCCTGTTCTCTGAAATATGTGGCGATGCCACTCGAAACCGTATATGTTCGACGAAACTAAGTGGTTGATCTTGTGAGAGAGGATACTCCAGATGCGAAACATAGTTCCATTTTAAACTAATTGTTCTGTCTGAAATAAGTGTTCGATACTGTGCCAGGCGAAGCGCCTGTTCTCTGAAATCTGTGGCGCTGCCACTCGAAACCGTATGTGTTCGTCGAAACTAAGTGGTCGACCTTGTGAGAGAGGAAACTCCAGATGCGAAACTTAGTTCCATTTTGAACTAATTGTTCTATCTGAATTTAAGTGTTCGATACTGTGCCAGGGGAAGCGCCTGTTCTCTGAAATCTGTGGCGATGCTACTCGAAACCGTATGTGTTCGAGGAAACTAAGTGGTCGACCTTGTGGGAGAGGAAATTCCAGATGCGAAACATAGATCCATTTTAAAATAATTGTTCTATCTGAAACTAAGTGCTCGATACTGTGCCAGGAGAAGCACCTGTTCTCTGAAATCTGTGGCGATGCTACTCGAAACGGTATGCGTTCGTCGAAACTAAGCGGTCGACCTTGTGATTGAGGAAACTCCAGATGCGAAACTTAGTTCCATTTTAAACTAATTGTTCTATCTGAAACTAACAAGGAGAGTGCAAGGTCTTGGGGTCACGGATTTAGTTCAAATTTGGTAGGATGGTAGATTTAGTTCCCCTGTTGATGAATATATATGGTTATGTGGGCAACTACTCAATAATTTGTTAGATATTTGCAATTGAAGATGCAATTCACTGGTTAAATTCAGTTCTGTAGCAAACGATTTCAAGTAATGGGTTTAGCGTAGCGGCAACGGCTCGGTGTTCCCGCCGTTAGGAGTCGGGTTCGAGTCCGTGGAAGGTGAATAACTTTTTTTTAATTTTATGTCTATTTTCACATATAAAGATACATAATGGAGTTTAAATAAATTGGAAATGAAATGTCTTTAATGACTAGAAACCTTATAAGAGTTTTATTTGTCATTATCATTCGTATAAGTACAGAATAATATTTATTACAAAACAATAAAAGCATTTCGCACGACTCTGGCAGTTAAAGGGCTTTTCTCCTGTTCAGTTCTTGCGAAATGCTTTTATTGTTTTGTAATAAATATTATTCTGTACTTATACGAATGATATTGACAAATAAAACTCTTAAAGTTTCTTCTAAAGGTTTCTAGTCATTAAAGACATTTCATTTCCAATTTATTTAAACTCCATTATGTATCTTTATATGTGAAAATAGACATAAAATTAAAAAAAAGTTATTCACCTTCCACGGACTCGAACACGACTCCTAACGGCGGGAACACCGAGCCGTTGCCGCTACGCTAAACCCATTACTTGAAATCGTTTGCTACAGAACTGAATTTAACCAGTGAATTGCATCTTCAATTGCAAATATCTAACAAATTATTGAGTAGTTGCCCACATAACCATATATATTCATCAACAGGGGAACTAAATCTACCATCCTACCAAATTTGAACTAAATCCGTGACCCCAAGACCTTGCACTCTCCTTGTAAGTGTTCGTTACTGTGCCAGGAGAAGCGCCTGTTCTCTGAAACCTGTGACGTTGCCACTCGAAACCGTATGTGTTCAACGAAACTAAGTGGCCGACCTTGTGAGAGGGGAAACTCCAGATGCGAAGCTTAATTCCATTTTAAACTAATTGTTCTATCTGAAACTAAGTGTTCGATACTGTACCAGGTGAAGCGCCTGTTCTCTGAAATCTATGGCGATGCTACTCGAAACCGTATGTGTTCGACGAAATTAAGTCGCCGACCTTGTGAGAGAGGAAACTCCAGATGCGAAACAGAGTTCCATTTTAAACTAATTGTTCTATCTGAAACTAAGTGCTCGATACTGTGCCAAGAGAAGCGCCTGTTCTCTGAAATCAGTGACGATGCTACTCGAAACCGTATGTGTTCGATGAAACGAAGTGGTCCACCTTGTGGGAGAGGAAACTTCAGATTCGAAACATAGTTCCATTTTAAACTAATGGTTCTATCTGAAACTAAGTGTTCGATACTGTGCCAGGAGAAGCGCCTGTTCTCTGAAATCAGTGGCGGTGCTACTAGAAACCGTATGTGTTCGACAAAACTAAGTGGTCCACCTGGTGGGAGAGGAAACTCCAGATACGAAACATAGTTCCATTTTAAACTAATGGTTCTATCTGAAACTAAGTGTTCGATACTGTGCCAGGAGAAGCGCTGGTTCTGTGAAATCCGTGGCGATGCTACTCGAAACCGCATGTGTTCGACGAAACTATGTGGTCGACCTTGTGGGAGAGTAAACTCCAGATGCGAAACTTAGTTCCATTTAAAACGAACTGTTCAATCTGAAACTAAGTGTTCGATACTGTGCCAGGAGAAGCGCCAGTTCTCTGAAATCTGTGGCGATGCTACTCGAAACCGAATGCGTTCGACGAAACTAAGTGGTCGACCTTGTGAGAGAGGAAACTCCAATTGCGAAACATAGTTCCATTGTAAACTAATTGTGCTATCTGTAACTAAGTGTTCGATACTTTGCCAGGAGAAGCGCCTGTTCTCTGAAATCTGTGGCGATGCTACTCGAAACCGTATGTGTTCGACGAAACTTAGTGGTCGACCTTGTGAGAGAGGACACTCCAGAAGCGAAACTTAGTTCCATTTTAAACTAACTGTTCTATCTGAAACTAAGTGTTCGATACTGTGCCAGGAGAAGCGCCTGTTCTCTGAAATCTGTGGCGATGCCCCTCGAAACGGTATGTGGTCCACGAAACTAAGTGGTCGCCTTGTGAGAGAGGAAACTCCAGATGCGAAACTTAGTACCATTTTAAACTAATTGTTCTATCTGAATCTAAGTGTTCGATAATGTGCTAGGAGAAGCGCCCGTTCACTGAAATCTGTGGCGATGCCCCTCGAAACCGTATGTGTTCGACGAAACTAAGTGGTCGACCTAGTGGGAGAGGAAACTCCAGATGCGAAACATAGTTCCATTTTAAATTAATTTTTTCTATCTGAAACTAAGTGTCGATACTGTGCCAGGAGAAACTCTCGTTCTGCAAAATCTGTGGCGATACTACTCGAAACCGAATGTGTTCGACGAAACTAAGTGGTCGACCTTGTGAGAGAGGAAACTCCAGATGCGAAACTTAGTACCATTTTAAACTAATTGTTCTATCGGAAACTAAGTTTTCGATACTGTGCCAGGAGACGCGCCAGTTCTCTGAAATGTGTGGCGATGCCACTCGAAACCGTATGTGTTCGACGAAATTAAGTCGTTGACTTTGTGAGAGAGGAAATTCCAGATGAGAAACATAGTTCCATTTTAAATTAATTGTTCTATCTGAAATTAAGTGTTCGATACTGTGCCAGGAGAAGCGGCTGTTTTCTGAAATCTGTGGCGATGCCACTCGAAACCGTATGTGTTCGACGAAACTAAGTGGCCGGCCTTGTGAGAGAGGAAACTCCAGATGCGAAACTTAGTTCCATTTTAAACTAATTGTTCTATCTGAAACTAAGTTTTCGATACTGTGCCAGGTGAAGCGCCTGTTCTCTGAAATCTGTCGCGATGCTACTCGAAACCGTATGTGTTCGACGAAACTATGGGGCCGCCTTGTGAGAGAGGAAACTCCAGATGCGAAACTTAGTACCATTTTAAACTAATTGTTCTATCTGAAATTATGTGTCCGATACTGTGCCAGAAGAAGCGCCGGTTCTCTGAAATGTGTGACGATGCCACTCGAAACCGTATGTGTTCGACGAAACTAAGTGGTCGACCTTCTGAGAGAGGAAACTCCGGTTGCGAAACTTAGTTCCATTTTAAACTAATTGTTTTATCTGAAACTAAGTGTTCGATACTGTGCCAGGAGAAGCGCCTGTTCTCTGAAATCAGTGGCGATGCTACTCGAAACCGTATGTGTTCGATGAAACGAAGTGGTCCACCTTGTGGGAGAGGAAACTTCAGATTCGAAACATAGTTCCATTTTAAACTAATGGTTCTATCTGAAACTAAGTGTTCGATACTGTGCCAGCAGAAGCGCCTGTTCTCTGAAATCAGTGGCGGTGCTACTAGAAACCGTATGTGTTCGACAAAACTAAGTGGTCCACCTGGTGGGAGAGGAAACTCCAGATACGAAACATAGTTCCATTTTAAACTAATGGTTCTATCTGAAACTAAGTGTTCGATACTGTGCCAGGAGAAGCGCTGGTTCTGTGAAATCTGTGGCGATGCTACTCGAAACCGCATGTGTTCGACGAAACTATGTGGTCGACCTTGTGGGAGAGTAAACTCCAGATGCGAAACTTAGTTCCATTTAAAACGAACTGTTCAATCTGAAACTAAGTGTTCGATACTGTGCCAGGAGAAGCGCCTGTTCTCTGAAATCTGGGGCGATGCCACTCGAAACCGTATGTGTTCGACGAAACTAAGTGGTCGACCTTGTGAGGGAGGAAACTCCAAATGCGAAACATATTTACATTTGAAACTAAATATTCTATCTGAAACTAAGTATTCGATACTCTGCCAGTAGAAGTGCCTGTCCTCTGAAACCTGTGGCGTTGCTACTCGAAACCGAATGTGTTCGACAAAACTAAGTGGTCGACCTTGTGGGAGAGGAAACTCCAAATGCGAAGCTTGGTTCCATTTAAAACTAATTGTTCTATCTGAAACTAAGTGTTTGATACTCTGCCAGTAGAAGTGCCTGCCCTCTGAAACCTGTGGCCTTGCTACTCGAAACCGAATGTGTTCGACAAAACTAAGTGGTCGACCTTGTGAGAGAGGACACTCCAGATGCGAAACATAGATCCATTTTAAACTAATTGTTCTATCTGATACTAAGTGTTCGATACTGTGCCAGGAGAAGCGCCTGTTCTCTGAAATCGGTGGTGATGCTACTCGAAACCGTATGTGTTCGACGAAACTAAGTGGTCGACCTTGTGGTAGAGGAAACTCCAGATGCGGAACATAGTGCCATTTTAAACTAATTGTTCTATCTGAAACTAAGTGTTCGGTACTGTGCCAGGAGAAGCGCCTGTTCTCTGAAATCTGTGGCGATGCTACTCGAAACCGTATGTGTTCGACGAAACAAAGTGGTCCACCTTGTGAGAGAGGAAGCTCCAGCTGCGAAGCATAGTTCCATTTTAAAGTAATTGTTCTATCTGATACTAAGTGTTCCATACTGTGCCCGGAGAAGCGCCTGTTCGCTGAAATCTGTGGCCATGCTACTCCAAACCGTATGTGTTCGACGAAACTAAGTGGTCGACCTTGTGAGAGAGGAAACTCCAGATGCGAAATTTAGTTCCATTTTAAACCAAATGTTCCATCTGAAACTAAGTGTTCGATAATCTGCCAGTAGAAGCGCCTGTTCTCTGAAACCTGTGGCGTTACTACTCGAAACCGTATGTGTTCGACGAAACTAAGTGTTCGACCTTCCGAAAGAGGAAACTCCGAATGCGAAACTTAGTTCCATTTTAAACTAATTGCTCTATCTGAAACTAAGTGTTCGATACTGTGCCACGAGAAGCGCCTGTTCTCTGAAATCTGTGGCGATGCTACTCGAAACCGTATGTGTTCGAGGAAACTAAGTGGTCGACCTTGTGGGAGAGGAAATTCCAGATGCGAAACATAGATCCATTTTAAAATAATTGGTCTATCTGAAACTAAGTGCTCGATACTGTGCCAGGAGAAGCACCTGTTCTCTGAAATCTGTGGCGATGCTACTCGAAACGGTATGTGTTCGTCGAAACTAAGCGGTCGACCTTGTGATTGAGGAAACTCCAGATGCGAAACTTAGTTCCATTTTAAACTAATTGTTCTATCTCAAACCATGTGTTCGATAATGTGCCAGGAGAAACGCTGTTCGGCGAAATCTGTGGCGGTACCACTCGAAACCGTATGTGTTCGACGAAACTAAGTGGTCGACCTTGTGAGAGCGGAAACTCCAGTTGCGAAACTTAGTTCCATTTTAAACTAATTGTTCTATCTGAAACTAAGTGTTCGGTACAGTGCCAGGAGAAGCGCCTGTTCTCTGAAATCTGTGGCGATGCTACTCGAAACCGTATGTGTTCGACGAAAATAAGTGGTCGACCTTGTGGTAGAGGAAACTCCAGATGCGAAACATAGTGCCATTTTAAACTAATTGTTCTATCTGAAATTAAGTGTTCGGTACAGTGCCAGGAGAAGCGCCTGTTCTCTGAAATCTGTGGCGATGCTACTCGAAACCGTATGTGTTCGACCAAACTAAGTGGCCGCCTTGTGGGAGAGGAAACTCCAGATGCGAAACATAGTTCCATTTTAAACTAATTGTTCTATCTGAAACTATGTCTTCGATACCGTGCCAGGAGAAGCACCTGTTCTCTTAAATCTGTGGCGTTGCTACTCAAAACCGTATGTGTTCGAGGAAACTAAGTGGTTGATCTTGTGAGAGAGGATACTCCAGATGCGAGACATAGTGCCATTTTAAACTAATTGTTCTCTGTGAAATAAGTGTTCGATACTGTGCCAGGCGAAGCGCCTGTTCTCTGAAACCTGTGGCGATGCCACTCGAAACCGTATGTGTTCGACGAAACAAAGTGGTCGACCTGGTGAGAGAGGAAACTCCAGATGCGAAACTTAGTTCCATTTTAAACTAATTGTTCTATCTGAAACCATGTGTTCGATAATGTGCCAGGAGAAACGCTGTTCTGCGAAATCTGTGGCGGTACCACTCGAAACCGTATGTGTTCGACGAAACTAAGTGGTCGACCTTGTGAGAGCGGAAACTCCAGTTGCGAAACTTAGTTCCATTTTAAACTAATTGTTCTATCTGAAACTAAGTGTTCGGTACAGTGCCAGGAGAAGCGCCTGTTCTCTGAAATCTGTGGCGATGCTACTCGAAACCGTATGTGTTCGACGAAAATAAGTGGTCGACCTTGTGGTAGAGGAAACTCCAGATGCGAAACATAGTGCCATTTTAAACTAATTGTTCTATCTGAAATTAAGTGTTCGGTACAGTGCCAGGAGAAGCGCCTGTTCTCTGAAATCTGTGACGATAACACTCAAAACCGTATGTGTTCGACGAAACAAAGTGGCCGCCTTGTGGGAGAGGAAACTCCAGATGCGAAACATAGTTCCATTTTAAACTAATTGTTCTATCTGAAACTATGTCTTCGATACCGTGCCAGGAGAAGCACCTGTTCTCTTAAATCTGTGGCGTTGCTACTCAAAACCGTATGTGTTCGAGGAAACTAAGTGGTTGATCTTGTGAGAGAGGATACTCCAGATGCGAGACATAGTTCCATTTTAAACTAATTGTTCTCTGTGAAATAAGTGTTCGATACTGTGCCAGGCGAAGCGCCTGTTCTCTGAAACCTGTGGCGATGCCACTCGAAACCGTATGTGTTCGACGAAACAAAGTGGTCGACCTGGTGAGAGAGGAAACTCCAGATGCGAAACTTAGTTCCATTTTAAACTAATTGTTCTATCTGAAACCATGTGTTCGATAATGTGCCAGGAGAAACGCTGTTCTGCGAAATCTGTGGCGGTACCACTCGAAACCGTATGTGTTCGACGAAACTAAGTGGTCGACCTTGTGAGAGCGGAAACTCCAGTTGCGAAACTTAGTTCCATTTTAAACTAATTGTTCTATCTGAAACTAAGTGTTCGGTACAGTGCCAGGAGAAGCGCCTGTTCTCTGAAATCTGTGGCGATGCTACTCGAAACCGTATGTGTTCGACGAAAATAAGTGGTCGACCTTGTGGTAGAGGAAACTCCAGATGCGAAACATAGTGCCATTTTAAACTAATTGTTCTATCTGAAACTAAGTGTTCGGTACAGTGCCAGGAGAAGCGCCTGTTCTCTGAAATCTGTGGCGATGCTACTCGAAACTGTATGTGTTCGACCAAACTAAGTGGTCGACCTTGTGAGGGAGGAAACTCCAAATGCGAAACATATTTCCATTTTAAACTAAATGTTCTATCTGAAACTAAGTATTCGGTACTGTGCCAGGAGAAGCGCCTGTTCTCTGAAATTTGTGGCGATGCTACTCGAAACGGTATGTGTTCGTCGAAAATAAGCGGTCGACCTTGTGATTGAGGAAACTCCAGATGCGAAACATAGTGCCATTTTAAACTAATTGTTCTATCTGAAATTAAGTGTTCGGTACAGTGCCAGGAGAAGCGCCTGTTCTCTTAAATCTGTGGCGTTGCTACTCGAAACCGTATGTGTTCGAGGAAACTAAGTGGTTGATCTTGCGAGAGAGGATACTCCAGATGCGAGACATAGTTCCATTTTAAACTAATTGTTCTCTGTGAAATAAGTGTTCGATACTGTGCCAGGCGAAGCGCCTGTTCTCTGAAACCTGTGGCGATGCCACTCGAAACCGTATGTGTTCGACGAAACAAAGTGGTCGACCTGGTGAGAGAGGAAACTCCAAATGCGAAACTTAGTTCCATTTTAAACTAATTGTTCTATCTCAAACCATGTGTTCGATAATGTGCCAGGAGAAACGCTGTTCTGCGAAATCTGTGGCGGTACCACTCGAAACCGTATGTGTTCGACGAAAATAAGTGGTCGACCTTGTGGTAGAGGAAACTCCAGATGCGAAACATAGTGCCATTTTAAACTAATTGTTCTATCTGAAATTAAGTGTTCGGTACAGTGCCAGGAGAAGCGCCTGTTCTCTGAAATCTGTGGCGATGCTACTCGAAACCGTATGTGTTCGACCAAACTAAGTCGCCGACCTTGTGAGAGAGGAAACTCCAGATGCGAAACAGAGTTCCATTTTAAACTAATTGTTCTATCTGAAACTAAGTGTTCGATACTGTGCCAAGAGAAGCGCCTGTTCTCTGAAATCTGTGACGATAACACTCAAAACCGTATGTGTTCGACGAAACAAGGTGGCCGCCTTGTGGGAGAGGAAACTCCAGATGCGAAACATAGTTCCATTTTAAACTAATTGTTCTATCTGAAACTATGTCTTCGATACCGTGCCAGGAGAAGCACCTGTTCTCTTAAATCTGTGGCGTTGCTACTCGAAACCGTATGTGTTCGAGGAAACTAAGTGGTTGATCTTGTGAGAGAGGATACTCCAGATGCGAGACATAGTTCCATTTTAAACTAATTGTTCTCTGTGAAATAAGTGTTCGATACTGTGCCAGGCGAAGCGCCTGTTCTCTGAAAGCTGTGGCGATGCCACTCGAAACCGTATGTGTTCGACGAAACAAAGTGGTCGACCTGGTGAGAGAGGAAACTCCAGATGCGAAACTTAGTTCCATTTTAAACTAATTGTTCTATCTGAAACCATGTGTTCGATAATGTGCCAGGAGAAACGCTGTTCTGCGAAATCTGTGGCGGTACCACTCGAAACCGTATGTGTTCGCCGAAACTAAGTGGTCGACCTTGTGAGAGCGGAAACTCCAGTTGCGAAACTTAGTTCCATTTTAAACTAATTGTTCTATCTGAAACTAAGTGTTCGGTACAGTGCCAGGAGAAGCGCCTGTTCTCTGAAATCTGTGGCGATGCTACTCGAAACCGTATGTGTTCGACGAAAATAAGTGGTCGACCTTGTGGTAGAGGAAACTCCAGATGCGAAACATAGTGCCATTTTAAACTAATTGTTCTATCTGAAATTAAGTGTTCGGTACAGTGCCAGGAGAAGCGCCTGTTCTCTGAAATCTGTGGCGATGCTACTCGAAACCGTATGTGTTCGACCAAACTAAGTGGTCGACCTTGTGAGGGAGGAAACTCCAAATGCGAAACATATTTCCATTTTAAACTAAATGTTCGATCTGAAACTAAGTATTCGGTACTGCGCCAGGAGAAGCGCCTGTTCTCTGATATCTGTGGCGATGCTACTCGAAACCGTATGTGTTTGAAGAAACTAAGTGGTCGACCTTGTGAGGGAGGAAACTCCAAAGGCGAAACAATGTTCCATTTGAAACTAAGTGTTCTATCTGTAACTAAGTGTTCGATACTGTGCCAGGAGAAGCGGCTGTTCTCTGAAATCTGTGGCGATGCTACTCGAAACGGTATGTGTTCGTCGAAAATAAGCGGTCGACCTTGTGATTGAGGAAACTCCAGATGCGAAACTTAGTTCCATTTTAAACTAATTGTTCTATCTGAAACTAAGTGTTCGTTACTGTGCCAGGAGAAGCGCCTGTTCTCTGAAATCTGTGGCGATGCTACTCGAAACCGTATGTGTTCGACGAAACTAAGTGGTCGACCTTCTGAGAGAGGAAACTCCAGATGCCAGACTTAGTTTCATTTAAAACTAATTGTTCCATCTGAAACTAAGTGTTCGATACTGTGCCAGGAGAAGCGCCTGTTCTCTGAAATCATTGGCGATGATACTCGAAACCGTATGTGGTCGACGAAACTAAGTGGTCCACCTTGTGAGAGAGGAAACTCCAGATGCGATGCTTTGATCCATTTTAAACTAATTTTTCGATCTGATACTAAGTGTTCGATACTGTGCGAGGAGAAGCGCCTGTTCTCTGATATCTGTTGCGATGCCACTCGAAACCGTATGTGTTCGACGAATCTAAATGGTCGACTTTGTGAGACAGGAAACTCCTGATGCGAAACTTAGTACCATTTTAAACTAATTGTTCTATCTGAAACTAAGTGTTCGATACTGAGCCAGGAGAAGCGCCTGTTCTCTGAAATCTGTGGCGATGCTACTCGAAACCGTATGTGTTCGACGAAAATAAGTGGTCGACCTTGTGGTAGAGGAAACTCCAGATGCGAAACATAGTGCCATTTTAAACTAATTGTTCTATCTGAAATTAAGTGTTCGGTACAGTGCCAGGAGAAGCGCCTGTTCTCTGAAATCTGTGGCGATGCTACTCGAAACCGTATGTGTTCGACCAAACTAAGTGGTCGACCTTGTGAGGGAGGAAACTCCAAATGCGAAACATATTTCCATTTTAAACTAAATGTTCGATCTGAAACTAAGTATTCGGTACTGCGCCAGGAGAAGCGCCTGTTCTCTGATATCTGTGGCGATGCTACTCGAAACCGTATGTGTTTGACGAAACTAAGTGGTCGACCTTGTGAGGGAGGAAACTCCAAAGGCGAAACAATGTTCCATTTTAAACTAAGTGTTCTATCTGTAACTAAGTGTTCGATACTGTGCCAGGAGAAGCGGCTGTTCTCTGAAATCTGTGGCGATGCTACTCGAAACGGTATGTGTTCGTCGAAAATAAGCGGTCGACCTTGTGATTGAGGAAACTCCAGATGCGAAACTTAGTTCCATTTTAAACTAATTGTTCTATCTGAAACTAAGTGTTCGGTACAGTGCCAGGAGAAGCGCCTGTTCTCTGAAATCTGTGGCGATGCTACTCGAAACCGTATGTGTTCGACGAAAATAAGTGGTCGACCTTGTGGTAGAGGAAACTCCAGATGCGAAACATAGTGCCATTTTAAACTAATTGTTCTATCTGAAATTAAGTGTTCGGTACAGTGCCAGGAGAAGCGCCTGTTCTCTGAAATCTGTGGCGATGCTACTCGAAACCGTATGTGTTCGACCAAACTAAGTGGTCGACCTTGTGAGGGAGGAAACTCCAAATGCGAAACATATTTCCATTTTAAACTAAATGTTCGATCTGAAACTAAGTATTCGATACTGTGCCAGGAGAAGCGCCTGCTCTCTGAAATCTGTGGCGATGCTACTCGAAACCGTATGTGTTCGACGAAACTAAGTGGTCGACCTTCTGAGAGAGGAAACTCCAGATGCCAGACTTAGTTTCATTTAAAACTAATTGTTCCATCTGAAACTAAGTGTTCGATACTGTGCCAGGAGAAGCGCCTGTTCTCTGAAATCATTGGCGATGATACTCGCAACCGTATGTGGTCGACGAAACTAAGTGGTCCACCTTGTGAGAGAGGAAACTCCAGATGCGATGCTTTGATCCATTTTAAACTAATTTTTCGATCTGATACTAAGTGTTCGATACTGTGCGAGGAGAAGCGCCTGTTCTCTGATATCTGTTGCGATGCCACTCGAAACCGTATGTGTTCGACGAATCTAAATGGTCGACTTTGTGAGACAGGAAACTCCTGATGCGAAACTTAGTACCATTTTAAACTAATTGTTCTATCTGAAACTAAGTGTTCGATACTGAGCCAGGAGAAGCGCCTGTTCTCTGAAATCTGTGGCGATGCTACTCGAAACCGTATGTGTTCGACGAAAATAAGTGGTCGACCTTGTGGTAGAGGAAAATCCAGATGCGAAACATAGTGCCATTTTAAACTAATTGTTCTATCTGAAACTAAGTGTTCGGTACAGTGCCAGGAGAAGCGCCTGTTCTCTGAAATCTGTGGCGATGCTACTCGAAACTGTATGTGTTCGACCAAACTAATTGGTCGACCTTGTGAGGGAGGAAACTTCAAATGCGAAACATATTTCCATTTTAAACTAATTGTTCTATCTGAAACTAAGTGTTCGATAATGTGCCAGGAGAAGCGCCTGTTTTCTGAAATCTGTGGCGTTGCCACTCGAAACCGTATGTGTTCAACGAAACTAAGTGGCCGACCTTGTGAGAGGGGAAACTACAGATGCGAAGCTTAATTCCATTTTAAACTAATTGTTCTATCTGAAACTAAGTGTTCGATACTGTACCAGGAGATGCGCCTGTTCTCTGAAATCTATGGCGATGCTACTCGAAACCGTATGTGTTCGACGAAATTAAGTCGCCGACCTTGTGAGAGAGGAAACTCCAGATGCGAAACAGAGTTCCATTTCAAACTAATTGTTCTATCTGAAACTAAGTGTTCGATACTGTGCCAAGAGAAGCGCCTGTTCTCTGAAATCTCTGGCGATGCCACTCGAAACCGTATGCGTTCGGCGAAACTAAGTGGTCGACCTTGTGAGAGCGGAAACTCCAGATGCGAAACTTAGTTCCATTTTAAACTAATTGTTCTATCTGAAACTAAGTGTTCGATACTGTGCCAGGAGAAGCGCCTGTTCTCTGAAATCTCTGGCGATGCCGCTCGAAACCGTATGCGTTCGGCGAAACAACTGGTCGACCTTGTGAGAGCGGAAACTCCAGATGCGAAACAGTTCAATTCTAAACTAAATGTTCCATCTGAAACTAAGTGTTCGATACTGTGCCAGGAGAAGCGCCTGTTCTCTGAAATCTGTGGCGATGCCTCTCGAAACCGTATGTGTTCGACGAAACTAAGTGGTCGACCTTGTGAGAGCGGAAACTTCAGATGCGAAACTTAGTTCCATTTTAAACTAATTGTTCTATCTGAAACTAAGTGTTCGATAATGTGCCAGGAGAAGCGCCTGTTCTCTGAAATCTGGGGTGATGCTACTCGAAACCGTATGCGTTCGGCGAAACTAAGTGGTCGACCTTGTGAGAGCGGAAACTCCAGATGCGAAACTTAGTTCCATTTTAAACTAATTGTTCTATCTGAAACTAAGTGTTCGATACTGAGCCAGGAGAAGCGCCTGTTCTCTGAAATCTGTGGCGATGCTACTCGAAACCGTATGTGTTCGACGAAAATAAGTGGTCGACCTTGTGGTAGAGGAAACTCCAGATGCGAAACATAGTGCCATTTTAAACTAATTGTTCTATCTGAAACTAAGTGTTCGGTACAGTGCCAGGAGAAGCGCCTGTTCTCTGAAATCTGTGGCGATGCTACTCGAAACTGTATGTGTTCGACCAAACTAATTGGTCGACCTTGTGAGGGAGGAAACTTCAAATGCGAAACATATTTCCATTTTAAACTAATTGTTCTATCTGAAACTAAGTGTTCGATAATGTGCCAGGAGAAGCGCCTGTTTTCTGAAATCTGTGGCGTTGCCACTCGAAACCGTACGTGTTCAACGAAACTAAGTGGCCGACCTTGTGAGAGGGGAAACTACAGATGCGAAGCTTAATTCCATTTTAAACTAATTGTTCTATCTGAAACTAAGTGTTCGATACTGTACCAGGAGATGCGCCTGTTCTCTGAAATCTATGGCGATGCTACTCGAAACCGTATGTGTTCGACGAAATTAAGTCGCCGACCTTGTGAGAGAGGAAACTCCAGATGCGAAACAGAGTTCCATTTCAAACTAATTGTTCTATCTGAAACTAAGTGTTCGATACTGTGCCAAGAGAAGCGCCTGTTCTCTGAAATCTGTGGCGATGCTACTCGAAACCGTATGTGTTCGACAAAACTAAGTGGTCCACCTTGTGAGAGAGGAAACTCCAGATGCGAAACTTAGTTCCATTTTAAACTAATTGTTCTATCTGAAACTAAAAGTTCGATACTGTTCCAGGAGAAGCGCCTGTTCTCTGAAATCTCTGGCCATACCACTCGAAACCGTATGTGTTCGACGAAACTAAGTGGTCCACCTTGTGAGAGAGGAAACTCCAGATGCGAAGCTTATTTCCATTTTAAAGTAATCGTTCTATCTGATACTATGTGTTCGATACTGTGCCAGGAGAAACGCCAGTTCTCTGAAACCTGTTGCGATGCCACTCGAAACCGTATGTGTTCGACGAAACTAAGTGGCCGACCTTGTGAGAGAGGAATCTCCAGATGCGAAACATAGTTCCATTTTAAACTAATTGTTCTATGTGTAACTAAGTGTTCGATACTGTGCCAGGAGAAGCGTCTGTTCTCTGAAATGTCTGGCGATGCCGCTCGAAACCGTATGTGTTCGACGAAACTAAGTTGTCGACCTTGTGAGGAAGGAAACTCCAAATGCGAAACATAGTTCCATTTTAAACTAATTGTTCTATCTGATACTAAGTGTTTGACACTGTGCCAGGATAAGCGCCTGTTCTCTGAAATCTGTGGCGATGTCACTCGAAACCGTATGTGTTCGACGAAACTAAGTGGTCGACCTTGTGAGGAAGGAAACTCCAAATGCGAAACATATTTCCATTTTAAACTAAATGTTCTATCTGAAACTAAGTATACGATACTCTGCCAGTAGAAGCGCCTGTTCTCTGAAACCTGTGGCGTTGCTACTCGAAGCCGAATGTGTTCGACGAAAGTAAGTGGTAGACGGAGTGAGAGAGGAAACTCCAATTGCGAAACATAGTCCCATTTTATTCCAAGTGTTCTATCTGTAACTAACTGTTCGATACTGTGCCAGGAGCAGCGCCTGCTCTCTGAAATCTGTGGCGATGCCGCTCGAAACCGTATGTGTTCGACGAAACTAAGTGGTTGACCTTGTGAGAGAGGATACTCCAGATGCGAAACATAGTTCCATTTTAAATTAATTGTTCTATCTGAAACTAAGTTTTCGATACTGTGCCAGGAGAAGCGCCCGTTCTGTGAAACCAGTGGCAATACCACTCGAAACGGTATGTGTTCGACGAAACTGAGTGGTCGACCTTGAGGGAGAGGAAACTCCAGACGCGAATGTTAGTGCCATTTTAAACTAATTGTTCTGTCTGAAACAAGTGTTCGATAATGTGCCAGGAGAAGCACCTGTTCTCTGAAATCTGTGGCGATGCTACTCGAAACCGTATGTTTTCGACGAAACTAAGTCGTCGATCTTGTGAGAGAGGAATCTCCAGTTGCGAAATATAGTTCCATTTTAAACTAATTGTTCTACCTGAAACTAAGTGTTCGATACTGGGCCAGGAGAAGCGCCTGTTCTCTGAAATCTGTGGCGATGCTACTCGATACCGTATGTGTTCGACGAAACTAAGTGGTCGACCTTGTGAGAGAGGAAACTGCAGATGCGAAACTTACTTCCATTTTAAACTAAATGTTCTGTCTGAAACTAAGTATTCGATACTCTGCCAGTAGAAGCGCCTGTTCTCCGAAACCTGTGGCATTGCTCCTCGAAACCGTATGTGTTCGACGAAACTAAGTGTTCGACCTTCTGAGAGAGGAAACTCCGGATGCGAAACATAGTTCCATTTTAAACTAATTGTTCTATATGAAACTAAGTGTTCGATACTGTGCCAGGAGAAGCGCCTGTTCCCTGAAATCTGTGGCGATGCCACTCGAAACCGTATGTGTTCGACGATACTAAGTGGCCGACCTTCTGAGAGAGGAAACTCCGGATGCGAAACTTAGTTCCATTTTAAACTAATTGTTCTATCTGAAACTAAGTGTTCGATAGTGTGCCAGGAGAAGCGCTTGTTCTATGAAATCTGTGGCGATGCCACTCGAAACCGTATGTGTTCGACGATACTAAGTGGCCGAACTTGTGAGAGAGGAAACTCGAGATGCGAAACTTAGTTCCATTTTAAATTAGTTGTTCTATCTGAAAGTGTTCGATACTGTGCCAGGAGAAGCGCCTGTTCTCTGAAATCTCTGGCGATGCCACTTGAAACCGTATGTGTTCGACGAAATTAAGTCGTCGTCCTTGTGAGAGCGGAAACTTCAGATGCGAAACTTAGTTCCATTTTAAACTAATTGTTCTATCTGAAACTAAGTGTTCGATACTGTGCCAGGAGAAGCGCCTGTTCTCTGAAATCTCTGGCGATGCCACTCGAAACCGTATGCGTTCGGCGAAACTAAGTGGTCGACCTTGTGAGAGCGGAAACTCCAGATGCGAAATATAGTTGCATTTTAAACTAATTGTTCTATCTGAAACTAAGTGTTCGATACTGTGCCAGGAGAAGCGCCTGTTCTCTGAAATCTCTGGCGATGCCGCTCGAAACCGTATGCGTTCGGCGAAACAAGTGGTCGACCTTGTGAGAGCGGAAACTCCAGATGCGAAACAGTTCAATTTTAAACTAAATGTTCCATCTGAAACTAAGTGTTCGATACTGTGCCAGGAGAAGCGCCTGTTCTCTGAAATCTGTGGCGATGCCTCTCGAAACCGTATGTGTTCGACGAAACTAAGTGGTCGACCTTGTGAGAGCGGAAACTTCAGATGCGAAACTTAGTTCCATTTTAAACTAATTGTTCTATCTGAAACTAAGTGTTCGATAATGTGCCAGGAGAAGCGCCTGTTCTCTGAAATCTGGGGTGATGCTACTCGAAACCGTATGCGTTCGGCGAAACTAAGTGGTCGACCTTGTGAGAGCGGAAACTCCAGATGCGAAACTTAGTTCCATTTTAAACTAATTGTTCTATCTGAAACTAAGTGTTCGATACTGTGCCAGGAGAAGCGCCTGTTCTCTGAAATCTCTGGCGATGCCGCTCGAAACCGTAAGCGTTCGGCGAAACTAAGTGGTCGACCTTGTGAGAGCGGAAACTCTAGATGCGAAACAGTTCCATTTTAAATTAATTGTTCTATCTGAAACTAAGTGTTCGATACTGTGCCAGGAGAAGCGCCTGTTCCCTGAAATCTCTGGCGATGCCACTCGAAACCGTATGCGTTCGGCGAAACTAAGTGGTCGACCTTGTGAGAGCGGAAACTCCAGATGCGAAACTTAGTTCCATTTTAAACTAATTGTTCTATCTGAAACTAAGTGTTCGATACTGTGCCAGGAGAAGCGCCTGTTCTCTGAAATCTTTGGCGATGCCACTCGAAACCGTATGCGTTCGGCGAAACTAAGTGGTCGACCTTGTGAGAGCGAAAACTCCAGATGCGAAACAGTTCAATTTTAAAATAGATGTTCCATCTGAAACTAAGTGTTCGATACTGTGCCAGGAGAAGCGCCTGTTCTCTGAAATCTGTGGCGATGCCACTCGAGGCCGTATGTGTTCGACGAAACTAAGTGGTCGCTTTGTGAGAGAATAAATTCCAGATGCGAAACTTAGTACCATTTTAAACTAATTGTTCTATCTGAAACTATTTGATCGATACTGTGCCACGAGAAGCGCCTGTTCTCTGATATGTGTGGCGATGCCACTCGAAAACGTATGCGTTCGGCGAAACTAAGTGGTTGAACTTGTGAGAGAGGAAACTCCAGATGCGAAACATAGTTCAATTTTAAACTAAATGTTCCATCTGAAACTAAGTGTTCGATACTGTGCTAGGAAAAGCGCCTGTTCTCTGAAATCTCTGGCGATGCCATTCGAAACCGTATGTGTTCGGGGAAACTAAGTGGTCGACCTTGTGAGAGCGGAAACTCCAGATGCGAAACAGTTCAATTTTAAACTAATGTTCCATCTGAAACTAAGTGTTCGATACTGTGCCAGGAGAAGCGCCTGTTCTCTGAAATCTGTGGCGATGACTCTCGAAACCGTATGTGTTCGACGAAACTAAGTGGTCGACCTTATGAGAGCGGAAACTTCAGATGCGAAACTTAGTTCCATTTTAAACTAATTGTTCTATCTGAAACTAAGTGTTCGATACTGTGCCAGGAGAAGCGCCTGTTCTCTGAAATCTGGGGTGATGCTACTCGAAACCGTATGCGTTCGGCGAAACTAAGTGGTCGACCTTGTGAGAGCGGAAACTCCAGATGCGAAACTTAGTTCCATTTTAAACTAATTGTTCTATCTGAAACTAAGTGTTCGATACTGTGCCAGGAGAAGCGCCCGTTCTCTGAAATCTCTGGTGATGCCGCTGGAAACCGTATGCGTTCGGCGAAACTAAGTGGTCGACCTTGTGAGAGCGGAAACTCCAGATGCGAAACAGTTCAATTTTAAACTAAATGTTCCATCTGAAACTAAGTGTTCGATACTGTGCCAGGAGAAGCGCCTGTTCTCTGAAATCTTTGGCGATGCCACTCGATACCGTATGCGTTCGGCGAAAATAAGTGGTCGACCTTGTGAGAGCGGAAACTCCAGATGCGAAACAGTTCAATTTTAAACTAAATGTTCCATCTGAAACTAAGTGTTCGATACTGTGCCAGGAGAAGCGCCTGTTCTCTGAAATCTGTGGCGATGCCACTCGAGGCCGTATGTGTTCGACGAAACTAAGTGGTCGACCTTGTGAGAGAGGAAACTCCAGATGCGAAGCTTTGTTCCATTTTAAACTAATTGTTCTATCTGAAACTAAGTGTTCGATACTGTGCCAGGAGAAGCGCCTGTTCTCTGAAATCTGTGACGATGATACTTGAAACCGCATGTGTTCGACGAAACAAACTGGTCGACGTTGTGAGAGAGGAAAATTCAGATGCGAAAATTAGTTCCATTTTAAACTAATTGTTCTATCTGAAACTGAGTGTTCGATACTGTGCTGGGAGAAGCGCCTGTTCTCTGAAATCTGTGGCCATACCACTCGAAACCGTATGTGTTCTACGAAACTAAGTGGCCGACCTTGTGAAAGAGGAAACTCCAGATGCGAAACATAGTTGCATTTTAAACTAATTGTTCTATCTGAAACTAAGTGTTCGACACTGCGCCAGGAGAAACTCCCGTTCTGCGAAATCTGTGGCGACACTACTCGAAACCGTATGTGTTCGACGAAACTAAGTGGTCGACCTTGTGAGAGAGGAAACTTCAGATCCGAAACATCGTTCCATTTTAAACTAATTGTTCTATCTGATACTAAGTGTTCGATACTGTGCCAGGAGAAGCGTCTGTTCTCCGAAATCTGTGGCGATGCCACTCGAAACCGTACGTGTTCCACGAAACTAAGTGGTCGACCTTGAGAGAGAGGAAACTGCAGATGCGAAACTTACTTCCATTTTAAACTAATTCTTCTATCTGATACTAAGTGTTCGATACTGTGCCAGGAGAGGCGACTGTTCTCTGAAATCTGTGGCGATGCTACTCGAAACCGTATGTGTTCGACGAAACTAAGTGGTCGACCTTGTGAGAGAGGAAACTGCAGATGCGAAACTTACTTCCATTTTAAACTAATTGTTCTATCTGATACTAAGTGTTCGAAATATGTGGCGTTGCCACTCGAAACCGTATGTGTTCAACGAAACTAAGTGGTCGACCTTGTGAGAGAGGAAACTCCAGATGCAAGACTTAGTTCCTTTTTAAACTAAATGTTCCTTCTGAAACTAAGTGTTCGATACTGTGCCAGGAGAAGCGTCTGTTCTCTGAAATCTGTGGCGATGCCACTCGAAACCGTACGTGTTCCACGAAACTAAGTGGTCGCCTTGTGAGGGAGGAAACTCCAGATGCGAAACTTAGTACCATTAAAACTAATTGTTCTATCTGAAACTAAGTGTTCGATACTGTGCCAGGAGAAGCGCCTGTTCTCTGAAATCTGTGACGATGATACTTGAAACCGTATGTGTTCGACGAAACAAACTGGTCGACGTTGTGAGAGAGGAAACTTCAGATGCGAAAATAAGTTCCATTTTAAACTAATTGTTCTATCTGAAACTGAGTGTTCGATACTGTGCTGGGAGAAGCGCCTGTTCTCTGAAATCTGTGGCCATACCACTCGAAACCGTATGTGTTCTACGAAACTAAGTGGCCGACCTTGTGAAAGAGGAAACTCCAGATGCGAAACATAGTTGCATTTTAAACTAATTGTTCTATCTGAAACTAAGTGTTCGATACTGCGCCAGGAGAAACTCCCGATCTGCGAAATCTGTGGCGACACTACTCGAAACCGTATGTGTTCGACGAAACTAAGTGGTCGACCTTGTGAGAGAGGAAACTTCAGATCCGAAACATAGTTCCATTTAAAACTAATTGTTCTATCTGATACTAAGTGTTCGATACTGTGCCAGGAGAAGCGTCTGTTCTCTGAAATCTGTGGCGATGCCACTCGAAACCGTACGTGTTCCACGAAACTAAGTGGTCGACCTTGTGAGAGAGGAAACTCCAGATGCAAAACTTAGTTCCATTTTAAACTAAATGTTCTATCTGAAACTATGTGTTCGATACTGTGCCAGGAGAAGCGCCTGTCCTCTGAAATATGTGGCGTTGCCACTCGAAACCGTATGTGTTCAACGAAACTAAGTGGCCGACCTTGTGAAAGAGGAAACTCCACATGCGAAACATAGTTGCATTTTAAACTAATTGTTCTATCTGAAACTAAGTGTTCGATACTGCGCCAGGAGAAACTCCCGTTCTGCGAAATCTGTGGCGACACTACTCGAAACCGTATGTGTTCGACGAAACTCAGTGGTCGACCTTGTGAGAGAGGAAACTTCAGATCCGAAACATAGTTCCATTTTAAACTAATTGTTCTATCTGAAACTAAGTGTTCGATACTGTGCCAGGAGAAGCGCCTGTTCTCTGAAATCTGTGGCGATGCCACTCGAAACCGTACGTGTTCCACGAAACTAAGTGGTCGACCTTGTGAGAGAGGAAACTTCAGATGCGAAAATAAGTTCCATTTTAAACTAATTGTTCTATCTGAAACTGAGTGTTCGATACTGTGCTGGGAGAAGCGCCTGTTCTCTGAAATCTGTGGCCATACCACTCGAAACCGTATGTGTTCTACGAAACTAAGTGGCCGACCTTGTGAAAGAGGAAACTCCAGATGCGAAACATAGTTGCATTTTAAACTAATTGTTCTATCTGAAACTAAGTGTTCGATACTGCGCCAGGAGAAACTCCCGTTCTGCGAAATCTGTGGCGACACTACTCGAAACCGTATGTGTTCGACGAAACTAAGTGGTCGACCTTGTGAGAGAGGAAACTTCAGATCCGAAACATAGTTCCATTTTAAACTAATTGTTCTATCTGAAACTAAGTGTTCGATACTGTGCCAGGAGAAGCGCCTGTTCTCTGAAATCTGTGGCGATGCTACTCGAAACCGTACGTGTTCCACGAAACTAAGTTGTCGCCTTGTGAGGCAGGAAACTCCAGATGCGAAACATAGTTGCATTTTAAACTAATTGTTCTATCTGAAACTAAGTGTTCGATACTGCGCCAGGAGAAACTCCCGTTCTGCGAAATCTGTGGCGACACTACTCGAAACCGTATGTGTTCGACGAAACTAAGTGGTCGACCTTGTGAGAGAGGAAACTTCAGATCCGAAACATCGTTCCATTTTAAACTAATTGTTCTATCTGATACTAAGTGTTCGATACTGTGCCAGGAGAAGCGTCTGTTCTCTGAAATCTCTGGCGATGCCACTTGAAACCGTATGTGTTCGACGAAATTAAGTCGTCGTCCTTGTGAGAGCGGAAACTTCAGATGCGAAACTTAGTTCCATTTTAAACTAATTGTTCTACCTGAAACTAAGTGTTCGATACTGGGCCAGGAGAAGCGCCTGTTCTCTGAAATCTGTGGCGATGCTACTCGATACCGTATGTGTTCGACGAAACTAAGTGGTCGACCTTGTGAGAGAGGAAACTGCAGATGCGAAACTTACTTCCATTTTAAACTAAATGTTCTGTCTGAAACTAAGTATTCGATACTCTGCCAGTAGAAGCGCCTGTTCTCCGAAACCTGTGGCATTGCTCCTCGAAACCGTATGTGTTCGACGAAACTAAGTGTTCGACCTTCTGAGAGAGGAAACTCCGGATGCGAAACATAGTTCCATTTTAAACTAATTGTTCTATATGAAACTAAGTGTTCGATACTGTGCCAGGAGAAGCGCCTGTTCCCTGAAATCTGTGGCGATGCCACTCGAAACCGTATGTGTTCGACGATACTAAGTGGCCGACCTTCTGAGAGAGGAAACTCCGGATGCGAAACTTAGTTCCATTTTAAACTAATTGTTCTATCTGAAACTAAGTGTTCGATAGTGTGCCAGGAGAAGCGCTTGTTCTATGAAATCTGTGGCGATGCCACTCGAAACCGTATGTGTTCGACGATACTAAGTGGCCGAACTTGTGAGAGAGGAAACTCGAGATGCGAAACTTAGTTCCATTTTAAATTAGTTGTTCTATCTGAAAGTGTTCGATACTGTGCCAGGAGAAGCGCCTGTTCTCTGAAATCTCTGGCGATGCCACTTGAAACCGTATGTGTTCGACGAAATTAAGTCGTCGTCCTTGTGAGAGCGGAAACTTCAGATGCGAAACTTAGTTCCATTTTAAACTAATTGTTCTATCTGAAACTAAGTGTTCGATACTGTGCCAGGAGAAGCGCCTGTTCTCTGAAATCTTTGGCGATGCCACTCGAAACCGTATGCGTTCGGCGAAACTAAGTGGTCGACCTTGTGAGAGCGGAAACTCCAGATGCGAAATTTAGTTCCATTTTAAACTAATTGTTCTATCTGAAACTAAGTGTTCGATACTGTGCCAGGAGAAGCGCCTGTTCTCTGAAATCTCTGGCGATGCCGCTCGAAACCGTATGCGTTCGGCGAAACAAGTGGTCGACCTTGTGAGAGCGGAAACTCCAGATGCGAAACAGTTCAATTCTAAACTAAATGTTCCATCTGAAACTAAGTGTTCGATACTGTGCCAGGAGAAGCGCCTGTTCTCTGAAATCTGTGGCGATGCCTCTCGAAACCGTATGTGTTCGACGAAACTAAGTGGTCGACCTTGTGAGAGCGGAAACTTCAGATGCGAAACTTAGTTCCATTTTAAACTAATTGTTCTATCTGAAACTAAGTGTTCGATAATGTGCCAGGAGAAGCGCCTGTTCTCTGAAATCTGTGGCGATGCTACTCGAAACCGTACGTGTTCCACGAAACTAAGTTGTCGCCTTGTGAGGGAGGAAACTCCAGATGCGAAACATAGTTGCATTTTAAACTAATTGTTCTATCTGAAACTAAGTGTTCGATACTGCGCCAGGAGAAACTCCCGTTCTGCGAAATCTGTGGCGACACTACTCGAAACCGTATGTGTTCGACGAAACTAAGTGGTCGACCTTGTGAGAGAGGAAACTTCAGATCCGAAACATCGTTCCATTTTAAACTAATTGTTCTATCTGATACTAAGTGTTCGATACTGTGCCAGGAGAAGCGTCTGTTCTCTGAAATCTCTGGCGATGCCACTTGAAACCGTATGTGTTCGACGAAATTAAGTCGTCGTCCTTGTGAGAGCGGAAACTTCAGATGCGAAACTTAGTTCCATTTTAAACTAATTGTTCTACCTGAAACTAAGTGTTCGATACTGGGCCAGGAGAAGCGCCTGTTCTCTGAAATCTGTGGCGATGCTACTCGATACCGTATGTGTTCGACGAAACTAAGTGGTCGACCTTGTGAGAGAGGAAACTGCAGATGCGAAACTTACTTCCATTTTAAACTAAATGTTCTGTCTGAAACTAAGTATTCGATACTCTGCCAGTAGAAGCGCCTGTTCTCCGAAACCTGTGGCATTGCTCCTCGAAACCGTATGTGTTCGACGAAACTAAGTGTTCGACCTTCTGAGAGAGGAAACTCCGGATGCGAAACATAGTTCCATTTTAAACTAATTGTTCTATATGAAACTAAGTGTTCGATACTGTGCCAGGAGAAGCGCCTGTTCCCTGAAATCTGTGGCGATGCCAGTCGAAACCGTATGTGTTCGACGATACTAAGTGGCCGACCTTCTGAGAGAGGAAACTCCGGATGCGAAACTTAGTTCCATTTTAAACTAATTGTTCTATCTGAAACTAAGTGTTCGATAGTGTGCCAGGAGAAGCGCTTGTTCTATGAAATCTGTGGCGATGCCACTCGAAACCGTATGTGTTCGACGATACTAAGTGGCCGAACTTGTGAGAGAGGAAACTCGAGATGCGAAACTTAGTTCCATTTTAAATTAGTTGTTCTATCTGAAAGTGTTCGATACTGTGCCAGGAGAAGCGCCTGTTCTCTGAAATCTCTGGCGATGCCACTTGAAACCGTATGTGTTCGACGAAATTAAGTCGTCGTCCTTGTGAGAGCGGAAACTTCAGATGCGAAACTTAGTTCCATTTTAAACTAATTGTTCTATCTGAAACTAAGTGTTCGATACTGTGCCAGGAGAAGCGCCTGTTCTCTGAAATCTCTGGCGATGCCACTCGAAACCGTATGCGTTCGGCGAAACTAAGTGGTCGACCTTGTGAGAGCGGAAACTCCAGATGCGAAATTTAGTTCCATTTTAAACTAATTGTTCTATCTGAAACTAAGTGTTCGATACTGTGCCAGGAGAAGCGCCTGTTCTCTGAAATCTCTGGCGATGCCGCTCGAAACCGTATGCGTTCGGCGAAACAAGTGGTCGACCTTGTGAGAGCGGAAACTCCAGATGCGAAACAGTTCAATTCTAAACTAAATGTTCCATCTGAAACTAAGTGTTCGATACTGTGCCAGGAGAAGCGCCTGTTCTCTGAAATCTGTGGCGATGCCTCTCGAAACCGTATGTGTTCGACGAAACTAAGTGGTCGACCTTGTGAGAGCGGAAACTTCAGATGCGAAACTTAGTTCCATTTTAAACTAATTGTTCTATCTGAAACTAAGTGTTCGATAATGTGCCAGGAGAAGCGCCTGTTCTCTGAAATCTGGGGTGATGCTACTCGAAACCGTATGCGTTCGGCGAAACTAAGTGGTCGACCTTGTGAGAGCGGAAACTCCAGATGCGAAACTTAGTTCCATTTTAAACTAATTGTTCTATCTGAAACTAAGTGTTCGATACTGTGCCAGGAGAAGCGCCTGTTCTCTGAAATCTCTGGCGATGCCGCTCGAAACCGTAAGCGTTCGGCGAAACTAAGTGGTCGACCTTGTGAGAGCGGAAACTCTAGATGCGAAACAGTTCCATTTTAAATTAATTGTTCTATCTGAAACTAAGTGTTCGATACTGTGCCAGGAGAAGCGCCTGTTCCCTGAAATCTCTGGCGATGCCACTCGAAACCGTATGCGTTCGGCGAAACTAAGTGGTCGACCTTGTGAGAGCGGAAACTCCAGATGCGAAACTTAGTTCCATTTTAAACTAATTGTTCTATCTGAAACTAAGTGTTCGATACTGTGCCAGGAGAAGCGCCTGTTCTCTGAAATCTTTGGCGATGCCACTCGAAACCGTATGCGTTCGGCGAAACTAAGTGGTCGACCTTGTGAGAGCGAAAACTCCAGATGCGAAACAGTTCAATTTTAAAATAGATGTTCCATCTGAAACTAAGTGTTCGATACTGTGCCAGGAGAAGCGCCTGTTCTCTGAAATCTGTGGCGATGCCACTCGAGGCCGTATGTGTTCGACGAAACTAAGTGGTCGCTTTGTGAGAGAATAAATTCCAGATGCGAAACTTAGTACCATTTTAAACTAATTGTTCTATCTGAAACTATTTGATCGATACTGTGCCACGAGAAGCGCCTGTTCTCTGATATGTGTGGCGATGCCACTCGAAAACGTATGCGTTCGGCGAAACTAAGTGGTTGAACTTGTGAGAGAGGAAACTCCAGATGCGAAACATAGTTCAATTTTAAACTAAATGTTCCATCTGAAACTAAGTGTTCGATACTGTGCTAGGAAAAGCGCCTGTTCTCTGAAATCTCTGGCGATGCCATTCGAAACCGTATGTGTTCGACGACACTAAGTGGCCGACCTTGTGATAGAGGAAACTTCAGATGCGAAACTTAATTCCATTTTATACTAATTGTTCCATCTGAAATTAAGGGTTCGATACTGTGCCAGGAGAAGTGCCTGTTCTCTGAAATCTCTGGTGATGCCACTCGAAGCCGTATGCGTTCGGCGAAACTAAGTGGTCGACCTTGTGAGAGCGGAAACTCCAGATGCGAAACAGTTCAATTTTAAACTAAATGTTCCATCTGAAACTAAGTGTTCGATACTGTGCCAGGAGAAGCGCCTGTTCTCTGAAATCTTTGGCGATGCCACTCGAAACCGTATGCGTTCGGGGAAACTAAGTGGTCGACCTTGTGAGAGCGGAAACTCCAGATGCGAAACAGTTCAATTTTAAACTAATGTTCCATCTGAAACTAAGTGTTCGATACTGTGCCAGGAGAAGCGCCTGTTCTCTGAAATCTGTGGCGATGACTCTCGAAACCGTATGTGTTCGACGAAACTAAGTGGTCGACCTTGTGAGAGCGGAAACTTCAGATGAGAAACTTAGTTCCATTTTAAACTAATTGTTCTATCTGAAACTAAGTGTTCGATACTGTGCCAGGAGAAGCGCCTGTTCTCTGAAATCTGGGGTGATGCTACTCGAAACCGTATGCGTTCGGCGAAACTAAGTGGTCGACCTTGTGAGAGCGGAAACTCCAGATGCGAAACTTAGTTCCATTTTAAACTAATTGTTCTATCTGAAACTAAGTGTTCGATACTGTGCCAGGAGAAGCGCCCGTTCTCTGAAATCTCTGGTGATGCCGCTGGAAACCGTATGCGTTCGGCGAAACTAAGTGGTCGACCTTGTGAGAGCGGAAACTCCAGATGCGAAACAGTTCAATTTTAAACTAAATGTTCCATCTGAAACTAAGTGTTCGATACTGTGCCAGGAGAAGCGCCTGTTCTCTGAAATCTTTGGCGATGCCACTCGATACCGTATGCGTTCGGCGAAAATAAGTGGTCGACCTTGTGAGAGCGGAAACTCCAGATGCGAAACAGTTCAATTTTAAACTAAATGTTCCATCTGAAACTAAGTGTTCGATACTGTGCCAGGAGAAGCGCCTGTTCTCTGAAATCTGTGGCGATGCCACTCGAGGCCGTATGTGTTCGACGAAACTAAGTGGTCGACCTTGTGAGAGAGGAAACTCCAGATGCGAAGCTTTGTTCCATTTTAAACTAATTGTTCTATCTGAAACTAAGTGTTCGATACTGTGCCAGGAGAAGCGCCTGTTCTCTGAAATCTGTGACGATGATACTTGAAACCGCATGTGTTCGACGAAACAAACTGGTCGACGTTGTGAGAGAGGAAAATTCAGATGCGAAAATTAGTTCCATTTTAAACTAATTGTTCTATCTGAAACTGAGTGTTCGATACTGTGCTGGGAGAAGCGCCTGTTCTCTGAAATCTGTGGCCATACCACTCGAAACCGTATGTGTTCTACGAAACTAAGTGGCCGACCTTGTGAAAGAGGAAACTCCAGATGCGAAACATAGTTGCATTTTAAACTAATTGTTCTATCTGAAACTAAGTGTTCGATACTGCGCCAGGAGAAACTCCCGTTCTGCGAAATCTGTGGCGACACTACTCGAAACCGTATGTGTTCGACGAAACTAAGTGGTCGACCTTGTGAGAGAGGAAACTTCAGATCCGAAACATCGTTCCATTTTAAACTAATTGTTCTATCTGATACTAAGTGTTCGATACTGTGCCAGGAGAGGCGACTGTTCTCTGAAATCTGTGGCGATGCTACTCGAAACCGTATGTGTTCGACGAAACTAAGTGGTCGACCTTGTGAGAGAGGAAACTGCAGATGCGAAACTTACTTCCATTTTAAACTAATTGTTCTATCTGATACTAAGTGTTCGAAATATGTGGCGTTGCCACTCGAAACCGTACGTGTTCAACGAAACTAAGTGGTCGACCTTGTGAGAGAGGAAACTCCAGATGCAAGACTTAGTTCCTTTTTAAACTAAATGTTCCTTCTGAAACTAAGTGTTCGATACTGTGCCAGGAGAAGCGTCTGTTCTCTGAAATCTGTGGCGATGCCACTCGAAACCGTACGTGTTCCACGAAACTAAGTGGTCGCCTTGTGAGGGAGGAAACTCCAGATGCGAAACTTAGTACCATTAAAACTAATTGTTCTATCTGAAACTAAGTGTTCGATACTGTGCCAGGAGAAGCGCCTGTTCTCTGAAATCTGTGACGATGATACTTGAAACCGTATGTGTTCGACGAAACAAACTGGTCGACGTTGTGAGAGAGGAAACTTCAGATGCGAAAATAAGTTCCATTTTAAACTAATTGTTCTATCTGAAACTGAGTGTTCGATACTGTGCTGGGAGAAGCGCCTGTTCTCTGAAATCTGTGGCCATACCACTCGAAACCGTATGTGTTCTACGAAACTAAGTGGCCGACCTTGTGAAAGAGGAAACTCCAGATGCGAAACATAGTTGCATTTTAAACTAATTGTTCTATCTGAAACTAAGTGTTCGATACTGCGCCAGGAGAAACTCCCGATCTGCGAAATCTGTGGCGACACTACTCGAAACCGTATGTGTTCGACGAAACTAAGTGGTCGACCTTGTGAGAGAGGAAACTTCAGATCCGAAACATAGTTCCATTTAAAACTAATTGTTCTATCTGATACTAAGTGTTCGATACTGTGCCAGGAGAAGCGTCTGTTCTCTGAAATCTGTGGCGATGCCACTCGAAACCGTACGTGTTCCACGAAACTAAGTGGTCGACCTTGTGAGAGAGGAAACTCCAGATGCGAAACTTAGTTCCATTTTAAACTAAATGTTCTATCTGAAACTATGTGTTCGATACTGTGCCAGGAGAAGCGCCTGTCCTCTGAAATATGTGGCGTTGCCACTCGAAACCGTATGTGTTCAACGAAACTAAGTGGCCGACCTTGTGAAAGAGGAAACTCCACATGCGAAACATAGTTGCATTTTAAACTAATTGTTCTATCTGAAACTAAGTGTTCGATACTGCGCCAGGAGAAACTCCCGTTCTGCGAAATCTGTGGCGACACTACTCGAAACCGTATGTGTTCGACGAAACTAAGTGGTCGACCTTGTGAGAGAGGAAACTTCAGATCCGAAACATAGTTCCATTTTAAACTAATTGTTCTATCTGAAACTAAGTGTTCGATACTGTGCCAGGAGAAGCGCCTGTTCTCTGAAATCTGTGGCGATGCCACTCGAAACCGTACGTGTTCCACGAAACTAAGTGGTCGACCTTGTGAGAGAGGAAACTTCAGATGCGAAAATAAGTTCCATTTTAAACTAATTGTTCTATCTGAAACTGAGTGTTCGATACTGTGTTGGGAGAAGCGCCTGTTCTCTGAAATCTGTGGCCATACCACTCGAAACCGTATGTGTTCTACGAA
Organism: Nysson spinosus; assembly: GCA_910591585.2. Lineage (NCBI taxonomy): Eukaryota > Metazoa > Arthropoda > Insecta > Hymenoptera > Crabronidae > Nysson > Nysson spinosus. The sequence continues at coordinate 1,971,582 of CAJUYC020000090.1, read as the reverse complement.
ACTAAGTGGCCGACCTTGTGAAAGAGGAAACTCCAGATGCGAAACATAGTTGCATTTTAAACTAATTGTTCTATCTGAAACTAAGTGTTCGATACTGCGCCAGGAGAAACTCCCGTTCTGCGAAATCTGTGGCGACACTACTCGAAACCGTATGTGTTCGACGAAACTAAGTGGTCGACCTTGTGAGAGAGGAAACTTCAGATCCGAAACATAGTTCCATTTTAAACTAATTGTTCTATCTGAAACTAAGTGTTCGATACTGTGCCAGGAGAAGCGCCTGTTCTCTGAAATCTGTGGCGATGCTACTCGAAACCGTACGTGTTCCACGAAACTAAGTTGTCGCCTTGTGAGGGAGGAAACTCCAGATGCGAAACTTAGTACCATTTTAAACTAATTGCTCTATCTGAAACTAAGTGTTCGATACTGTGCCAGGAGAAGCGTCTGTTCTCTGAAATCGGTGGCGATGCTACTCGAAACCGTATGTGTTCGACGAAACTAAGTTGTCGACCTTGTGAGAGAGGAAACTGCAGATGCGAAGCTTTGTTCCATTTTAAACTAATTGTTCTATCTGATACTAAGTGTTCGATACTGTGCCAGGAGAAGAGCCTGTCCTCTGAAATATGTGGCGTTGCCACTCGAAACCGTATGTGTTCTACGAAACTAAGTGGTCGACCTTGTGAGAGAGGAAACTCCAGATGCGAAACTTAGTTCCATTTTAAACTAATTGTTCTATCTGAAACTAGGTGTTCGATAATGTGCCAGGAGAAACGCCGTTCTGCGAAATCTGTAGCGATACCACTCGAAACTGTATGTGTTCTACGAAACTAAGTGGCCGACCTTGTGAAAGAGGAAACTCCAGATGCGAAACATAGTTGCATTTTAAACTAATTGTTCTATCTGAAACTAAGTGTTCGATACTGCGCCAGGAGAAACTCCCGTTCTGCGAAATCTGTGGCGACACTACTCGAAACCGTATGTGTTCGACGAAACTAAGTGGTCGACCTTGTGAGAGAGGTAACTTCAGATCCGAAACATAGTTCCATTTTAAACTAATTGTTCTATCTGATACTAAGTGTTCGATACTGTGCCAGGAGAAGCGTCTGTTCTCTGAAATCTGTGGCGATGCCACTCGAAACCGTACGTGTTCCACGAAACTAAGTGGTCGACCTTGGGAGAGAGGAAACTGCAGATGCGAAACTCACTTCCATTTTAAACTAATTGTTCTATCTGAAACTAAGTGTTCGATACTGTGCCAGGAGAAGCGCCTGTTCTCTGAAATCGGTGGCGATGCCACTCGAAACCGTACGTGTTCCACGAAACTAAGAGGTCGCCTTGTGAGGGAGGAAACTCCAGATGCGAAACTTAGTACCATTTTAAACTAATTGTTCTATCTGAAACTAAGTGTTCGATAATGTGCCAGGAGAAAGGCCGTTCTGCGAAATCTGTGGCGATACCACTCGAAACTGTATGTGTTCCACGAAACTAAGTGGTCGACCTTGTGAGAGAGGAAACTTCAGATGCGAAACATAGTTCCATTTTAAACTAATTGTTCTATCTGATACTAAGTGTTCGATACTGTGCCAGGAGAAGCGTCTGTTCTCTGAAATCGGTGGCGATGCTACTCGAAACCGTATGTGTTCGACGAAACTAAGTGGTCGACCTTGTGAGTGAGGAAACTTCAGATCCGAAACATAGTTCCATTTTAAACTAATTGTTCTATCTGAAACTAAGTGTTCGATACTGTGCCAGGAGAAGCGCCTGTTCTCTGAAATCTGTGGCGATGCCACTCGAAACCGTACGTGTTCCACGAAACTAAGTGGTCGACCTTGTGAGAGAGGAAACTTCAGATGCGAAAATAAGTTCCATTTTAAACTAATTGTTCTATCTGAAACTGAGTGTTCGATACTGTGCTGGGAGAAGCGCCTGTTCTCTGGAATCTGTGCCATACCACTCGAAACCGTATGTTTTCTACGAAACTAAGTGGCCGACCTTGTGAAAGAGGAAACTCCAGATGCGAAACATAGTTCCATTTTAAACTAATTGTTCTATCTGATACTAAGTTTTCGATACTGTGCCAGGAGAAGCGTCTGTTCTCTGAAATCTGTGGCGATGCCACTCGAAACCGTACGTGTTCCACGAAACTAAGTGGTCGACCTTGGGAGAGAGGAAACTGCAGATGCGAAACTCACTTCCATTTTAAACTAATTGTTCTATCTGAAACTAAGTGTTCGATACTGTGCCAGGAGAAGCGCCTGTTCTCTGAAATCGGTGGCGATGCCACTCGAAACCGTACGTGTTCCACGAAACTAAGAGGTCGCCTTGTGAGGGAGGAAACTCCAGATGCGAAACTTAGTACCATTTTAAACTAATTGTTCTATCTGAAACTAAGTGTTCGATAATGTGCCAGGAGAAACGCCGTTCTGCGAAATCTGTGGCGATACCACTCGAAACTGTATGTGTTCCACGAAACTAAGTGGTCGACCTTGTGAGAGAGGAAACTTCAGATGCGAAACATAGTTCCATTTTAAACTAATTGTTCTATCTGATACTAAGTGTTCGATACTGTGCCAGGAGAAGCGGCTGTTCTCTGAAATCGGTGGCGATGCTACTCGAAACCGTATGTGTTCGACGAAACTAAGTGGTCGATCTTGTGAGAGAGGAAACTGCAGATGCGAAACTTACTTCCATTTTAAACTAATTGTTCTATCTGAAACTAAGTGTTCGATACTGTGCCAGGAGAGGCGCCTCTTCTCTGAAATCTGTGGCGATGCTACTCGAAACCGTATGTGTTCGACGAAACTAAGTGGTCGACCTTGTGAGAGAGGAAACTCCAGATGCGAAGCTTTGTTCCATTTTAAACTAATTGTTCTCTCTGAAACTAAGTGTTCGATACTGTGCCAGGAGAAGCGCCTGTTCTCTGAAATCTGTGACGATGATACTTGATACCGCATGTGTTCGACGAAACAAACTGGTCGACGTTGTGAGAGAGGAAAATTCAGATGCGAAAATTAGTTCCATTTTAAACTAATTGTTCTATCTGAAACTGAGTGTTCGATACTGTGCTGGGAGAAGCGCCTGTTCTCTGAAATCTGTGGCCATACCTCTCGAAACCGTATGTGTTCTACGAAACTAAGTGGCCGACCTTGTGAAAGAGGAAACTCCAGATGCGAAACATAGTTGCATTTTAAACTAATTGTTCTATCTGAAACTAAGTGTTCGATACTGCGCCAGGAGAAACTCCCGTTCTGCGAAATCTGTGGCAACACTACTCGAAACCGTATGTGTTCGACGAAACTAAATCTTTGACCTTGGGAGAGAGGAAACTGCAGATGCGAAACTCACTTCCATTTTAAACTAATTGTTCTATCTGAAACTAAGTGTTCGATACTGTGCCAGGAGAAGCGCCTGTTCTCTGAAATCGGTGGCGATGCCACTCGAAACCGTACGTGTTCCACGAAACTAAGAGGTCGCCTTGTCAGGGAGGAAACTCCAGATGCGAAACTTAGTACCATTTTAAACTAATTGTTCTATCTGAAACTAAGTGTTCGATAATGTGCCAGGAGAAACGCCGTTCTGCGAAATCTGTGGCGATACCACTCGAAACTGTATGTGTTCCACGAAACTAAGTGGTCGACCTTGTGAGAGAGGAAACTTCAGATGCGAAACATAGTTCCATTTTAAACTAATTGTTCTATCTGATACTAAGTGTTCGATACTGTGCCAGGAGAAGCGTCTGTTGTCTGAAATCGGTGGCGATGCTACTCGAAACCGTATGTGTTCGACGAAACTAAGTGGTCGATCTTGTGAGAGAGGAAACTGCAGATGCGAAACTTACTTCCATTTTAAACTAATTGTTCTATCTGAAACTAAGTGTTCGATACTGTGCCAGGAGAGGCGCCTGTTCTCTGAAATCTGTGGCGATGCTACTCGAAACCGTATGTGTTCGACGAAACTAAGTGGTCGATCTTGTGAGAGAGGAAACTGCAGATGCGAAGCTTTGTTCCATTTTAAACTAATTGTTCTATCTGAAACTAAGTGTTCGATACTGTGCCAGGAGAAGCGCCTGTTCTCTGAAATCTGTGACGATGATACTTGATACCGCATGTGTTCGACGAAACAAACTGGTCGACGTTGTGAGAGAGGAAAATTCAGATGCGAAAATTAGTTCCATTTTAAACTAATTGTTCTATCTGAAACTGAGTGTTCGATATTGTGCTGGGAGAAGCGCCTGTTCTCTGAAATCTGTGGCCATACCACTCGAAACCGTATGTGTTCTACGAAACTAAGTGGCCGACCTTGTGAAAGAGGAAACTCCAGATGCGAAACATAGTTGCATTTTAAACTAATTGTTCTATCTGAAACTAAGTGTTCGATACTGCGCCAGGAGAAACTCCCGTTCTGCGAAATCTGTGGCGACACTACTCGAAACCGTATGTGTTCGACGAAACTAAATCTTTGACCTTGGGAGAGAGGAAACTGCAGATGCGAAACTCACTTCCATTTTAAACTAATTGTTCTATCTGAAACTAAGTGTTCGATACTGTGCCAGGAGAAGCGCCTGTTCTCTGAAATCGGTGGCGATGCCACTCGAAACCGTACGTGTTCCACGAAACTAAGAGGTCGCCTTGTGAGGGAGGAAACTCCAGATGCGAAACTTAGTACCATTTTAAACTAATTGTTCTATCTGAAACTAGGTGTTCGATAATGTGCCAGGAGAAACGCCGTTCTGCGAAATCTGTGGCGATACCACTCGAAACTGTATGTGTTCCACGAAACTAAGTGGTCGACCTTGTGAGAGAGGAAACTTCAGATGCGAAACATAGTTCCATTTTAAACTAATTGTTCTATCTGATACTAAGTGTTCGATACTGTGCCAGGAGAAGCGTCTGTTCTCTGAAATCGGTGGCGATGCTACTCGAAACCGTATGTGTTCGACGAAACTAAGTGGTCGATCTTGTGAGAGAGGAAACTGCAGATGCGAAACTTACTTCCATTTTAAACTAATTGTTCTATCTGAAACTAAGTGTTCGATACTGTGCCAGGAGAGGCGCCTGTTCTCTGAAATCTGTGGCGATGCTACTCGAAACCGTATGTGTTCGACGAAACTAAGTGGTCGACCTTGTGAGAGAGGAAACTCCAGATGCGAAGCTTTGTTCCATTTTAAACTAATTGTTCTATCTGAAACTAAGTGTTCGATACTCTGCAAGGAGAAGCGCCTGTTCTCTGAAATCTGTGACGATGATACTTGATACCGCATGTGTTCGACGAAACAAACTGGTCGACGTTGTGAGAGAGGAAAATTCAGATGCGAAAATTAGTTCCATTTTAAACTAATTGTTCTATCTGAAACTGAGTGTTCGATACTGTGCTGGGAGAAGCGCCTGTTCTCTGAAATCTGTGGCCATACCACTCGAAACCGTATGTGTTCTACGAAACTAAGTGGCCGACCTTGTGAAAGAGGAAACTCCAGATGCGAAACATAGTTGCATTTTAAACTAATTGTTCTATCTGAAACTAAGTGTTCGATACTGCGCCAGGAGAAACTCCCGTTCTGCGAAATCTGTGGCGACACTACTCGAAACCGTATGTGTTCGACGAAACTAAGTGGTCGACCTTGTGAGAGAGGAAACTTCAGATCCGAAACATAGTTCCATTTTAAACTAATTGTTCTATCTGATACTAAGTGTTCGATACTGTGCCAGGAGAGGCGCCTGTTCTCTGAAATCTGTGGCGATGCTACTCGAAACCGTATGTGTTCGACGAAACTAGGTGGTCGACCTTGTGAGAGAGGAAACTCCAGATGTGAAGCTTTGTTCCATTTTAAACTAATTGTTCTATCTGAAACTATGTGTTCGATACTGTGCCAGGAGAAGCGCCTGTCCTCTGAAATATGTGGCGTTGCCACTCGAAACCGTATGTGTTCAACGAAACTAAGTGGCCGACCTTGTGAAAGAGGAAACTCCAGATGCGAAACATAGTTGCATTTTAAACTAATTGTTCTATCTGAAACTAAGTGTTCGATACTGCGCCAGGAGAAACTCCCGTTCTGCGAAATCTGTGGCGACACTACTCGAAACCGTATGTGTTCGACGAAACTAAGTGGTCGACCTTGTGAGAGAGGAAACTTCAGATCCGAAACATAGTTCCATTTTAAACTAATTGTTCTATCTGAAACTAAGTGTTCGATACTGTGCCAGGAGAAGCGCCTGTTCTCTGAAATCTGTGGCGATGCCACTCGAAACCGTACGTGTTCCACGAAACTAAGTGGTCGACCTTGTGAGAGAGGAAACTTCAGATGCGAAAATAAGTTCCATTTTAAACTAATTGTTCTATCTGAAACTGAGTGTTCGATACTGTGCTGGGAGAAGCGCCTGTTCTCTGAAATCTGTGGCCATACCACTCGAAACCGTATGTGTTCTACGAAACTAAGTGGCCGACCTTGTGAAAGAGGAAACTCCAGATGCGAAACATAGTTGCATTTTAAACTAATTGTTCTATCTGAAACTAAGTGTTCGATACTGCGCCAGGAGAAACTCCCGTTCTGCGAAATCTGTGGCGACACTACTCGAAACCGTATGTGTTCGACGAAACTAAGTGGTCGACCTTGTGAGAGAGGAAACTTCAGATCCGAAACATAGTTCCATTTTAAACTAATTGTTCTATCTGAAACTAAGTGTTCGATACTGTGCCAGGAGAAGCGCCTCTTCTCTGAAATCTGTGGCGATGCTACTCGAAACCGTACGTGTTCCACGAAACTAAGTGGTCGCCTTGTGAGGGAGGAAACTCCAGATGCGAAACTTAGTACCATTTTAAACTAATTGCTCTATCTGAAACTAAGTGTTCGATACTGTGCCAGGAGAAGCGTCTGTTCTCTGAGATCGGTGGCGATGCTACTCGAAACCGTATGTGTTCGACGAAACTAAGTTGTCGACCTTGTGAGAGAGGAAACTGCAGATGCGAAGCTTTGTTCCATTTTAAACTAATTGTTCTATCTGATACTAAGTGTTCGATACTGTGCCAGGAGAAGAGCCTGTCCTCTGAAATATGTGGCGTTGCCACTCGAAACCGTATGTGTTCTACGAAACTAAGTGGTCGACCTTGTGAGAGAGGAAACTCCAGATGCGAAACTTAGTTCCATTTTAAACTGATTGTTCTATCTGAAACTAGGTGTTCGATAATGTGCCAGGAGAAACGCCGTTCTGCGAAATATGTAGCGATACCACTCGAAACTGTATGTGTTCTACGAAACTAAGTGGCCGACCTTGTGAAAGAGGAAACTCCAGATGCGAAACATAGTTGCATTTTAAACTAATTGTTCTATCTGAAACTAAGTGTTCGATACTGCGCCAGGAGAAACTCCCGTTCTGCGAAATCTGTGGCGACACTACTCGAAACCGTATGTGTTCGGCGAAACTAAGTGGTCGACCTTGTGAGAGAGGTAACTTCAGATCCGAAACATAGTTCCATTTTAAACTAATTGTTCTATCTGATACTAAGTGTTCGATACTGTGCCAGGAGAAGCGTCTGTTCTCTGAAATCTGTGGCGATGCCACTCGAAACCGTACGTGTTCCACGAAACTAAGTGGTCGACCTTGGGAGAGAGGAAACTGCAGATGCGAAACTCACTTCCATTTTAAACTAATTGTTCTATCTGAAACTAAGTGTTCGATACGGTGCCAGGAGAAGCGCCTGTTCTCTGAAATCGGTGGCGATGCCACTCGAAACCGTACGTGTTCCACGAAACTAAGAGGTCGCCTTGTGAGGGAGGAAACTCCAGATGCGAAACTTAGTACCATTTTAAACTAATTGTTCTATCTGAAACTAAGTGTTCGATAATGTGCCAGGAGAAACGCCGTTCTGCGAAATCTGTGGCGATACCACTCGAAACTGTATGTGTTCCACGAAACTAAGTGGTCGACCTTGTGAGAGAGGAAACTTCAGATGCGAAACATAGTTCCATTTTAAACTAATTGTTCTATCTGATACTAAGTGTTCGATACTGTGCCAGGAGAAGCGTCTGTTCTCTGAAATCGGTGGCGATGCTACTCGAAACCGTATGTGTTCGACGAAACTAAGTGGTCGATCTTGTGAGAGAGGAAACTGCAGATGCGAAACTTACTTCCATTTTAAACTAATTGTTCTATCTGAAACTAAGTGTTCGATACTGTGCCAGGGGAAGCGCCTGTTCTCTGAAATCTGTGGCGATGCTACTCGAAACCGTATGTGTTCGACGAAACTAACTAGTCGACCTTGTGAGAGAGGAAACTCCAGATGCGAAATTAGTTCCATTCTAAACTAATTGTTCTATCTGAAGCTAAGTGTTCGATACTGTGCGAGCAGAAGCGCCTGTTCTCTGAAATCTGTGGCGATGCCACTCGAAACCGTATGTGTTCGACCAAACTAAGTCGCCGACCTTGTGAGAGAGGAAACTCCAGATGCGAAACCTAGTTCCATTTTAAACTAATTGTTCTATCTGAAACTAAGTGCTCGATACTGTGCCAGGAGAAGCGCCTGTTCTCTGAAATGTGTGGCGATGCCACTCGAAACCGTAATTGATCGACGAAACTAAGTCGCCGACCTTGTGAGAGAGGAAACTCCATTGCGAAACATAGTTCCATTTTAAACTAATTGTTCTATCTGAAACTAAGTGTTCGATACTGTGCCAGGAGAAGCGCCTGTTCTCTGAAATCTGTGGCGATGCTACTCGAAACCGTATGTGTTCGACGAAACTAACTGGTCGACCTTGTGAGAGAGGAAACTCCAGATGCGAAATTAGTTCCATTTTAAACTAATTGTTCTATCTGAAACTAAGTGTTCGATACTGTGCCAGGAGAAGCGCCTGTTCTCTGAAATCTGTGGCGATGCTACTCGAAACCGTATGTGTTCGACGAAACTAACTGGTCGACCTTGTGAGAGAGGAAACTCCAGATGCGAAATTAGTTCCATTTTAAACTAATTGTTCTATCTGAAACTAAGTGTTCGATAATGTGCCAGGAGAAGCGCCTGTTCTCTGAAATCTGTGGCGATGCTACTCGAAACCGTATGTGTTCGACGAAACTAACTAATCGACCTTGTGAGAGAGGAAACTCCAGATGCGAAATTAGTTCCATTCTAAACTAATTGTTCTATCTGAAACTAAGTGTTCGATAATGTGCCAGGAGAAACGCCGTTCTGCGAAATCTGTGGCGATACCACTCGAAACTGTATGTGTTCCACGAAACTAAGTGGTCGACCTTGTGAGAGAGGAAACTTCAGATGCGAAACATAGTTCCATTTTAAACTAATTGTTCTATCTGATACTAAGTGTTCGATACTGTGCCAGGAGAAGCGTCTGTTCTCTGAAATCGGTGGCGATGCTACTCGAAACCGTATGTGTTCGACGAAACTAAGTGGTCGATCTTGTGAGAGAGGAAACTGCAGATGCGAAACTTACTTCCATTTTAAACTAATTGTTCTATCTGAAACTAAGTGTTCGATACTGTGCCAGGGGAAGCGCCTGTTCTCTGAAATCTGTGGCGATGCTACTCGAAACCGTATGTGTTCGACGAAACTAACTAGTCGACCTTGTGAGAGAGGAAACTCCAGATGCGAAATTAGTTCCATTCTAAACTAATTGTTCTATCTGAAGCTAAGTGTTCGATACTGTGCGAGCAGAAGCGCCTGTTCTCTGAAATCTGTGGCGATGCCACTCGAAACCGTATGTGTTCGACCAAACTAAGTCGCCGACCTTGTGAGAGAGGAAACTCCAGATGCGAAACCTAGTTCCATTTTAAACTAATTGTTCTATCTGAAACTAAGTGCTCGATACTGTGCCAGGAGAAGCGCCTGTTCTCTGAAATGTGTGGCGATGCCACTCGAAACCGTAATTGATCGACGAAACTAAGTCGCCGACCTTGTGAGAGAGGAAACTCCATTGCGAAACATAGTTCCATTTTAAACTAATTGTTCTATCTGAAACTAAGTGTTCGATACTGTGCCAGGAGAAGCGCCTGTTCTCTGAAATCTGTGGCGATGCTACTCGAAACCGTATGTGTTCGACGAAACTAACTGGTCGACCTTGTGAGAGAGGAAACTCCAGATGCGAAATTAGTTCCATTTTAAACTAATTGTTCTATCTGAAACTAAGTGTTCGATAATGTGCCAGGAGAAGCGCCTGTTCTCTGAAATCTGTGGCGATGCTACTCGAAACCGTATGTGTTCGACGAAACTAACTAATCGACCTTGTGAGAGAGGAAACTCCAGATGCGAAATTAGTTCCATTCTAAACTAATTGTTCTATCTGAAACTAAGTGCTCGATACTGTGCCAGGAGAAGCGCCTGTTCTCTGAAATGTGTGGCGATGCCACTCGAAACCGTAATTGATCGACGAAACTAAGTCGCCGACCTTGTGAGAGAGGAAACTCCAGATGCGAAACATAGTTCCATTTTAAACTAATTGTTCTATCTGAAACTAAGTGCTCGATACTGTGCCAGGAGGAGCGCCTGATCTCTGAAATGTGTGGCGATACCACTCGAAACCGTACGTGTTCGACGAAACTAAGTGGTTGATCTTGTGAGAGAGGATACTACAGATGCGAAACTTAGTTCCATTTTAAACTAATTGTTCTATCTGAAACTAAGTGTTCGATACTGTGCCAGGAGAAGCGCCTGTTCTCTGAAATCTGTGGCCATGCCACTCGAAACCGTATGTGTTCGGCGAAACTAAGTGGTCGATACTGTGCCAGGAGAAACTCCCGTTCGGCGAAATCTGTGGCGATACAATTCGAAACCCTATATGTTCGCCGAAACTAAATGGTCGACCTTGTGAGAGAGGAAACTCCAAATGCGAAACATAGTTCCATTTTATACTAAGTGTTCTATCTGTATCTAAGTGTTCGATACTGTGCCAGGAGAGGCGCCTGTTCTCTGGAATCAGTGGCGATGCTACTCGAAACCGTATGTGTTCGACGAAACTAAGTGGTCGACCTTGTGAAAGAGGAAACTCCAGATGGGAAACTTAGCTCCATTTTAAACTAATTGTTCTATCTGAAACTAAGTGTTCGATACTATGCCAGGGGAAGCGCCTGTTCTCTGAAATGTGTGGCGATGCTACTCGAATCCGTATGTGATCGACGAATCTAAATGTTCGACCTTGTGGGAGAGGAATCTCCAGATGCGAAACTTAGTACCATTTTAAACTAATTGTTCTATCTGAAACTAAGTGTTCGATACTGTGCCAGGAGAAGCGCCTGTTCTCTGAAATCTGTGAGAGAGGAAACTTCAGATGCGAAACTTAGTTCCATTTTAATTTAATTGTTCTATCTGAAACTAAGTGTTCGATACTGTGCCAGGAGAAGCGCCTGTTCTCTGAAACCTGTCGCAATGGTACTCGAAACGGTATGTGTTCGACGAAACTGAGTGGTCGACCTTGTGAGAGAGGAAACTCCAGACGCGAAACTTAGTGCCATTTTAAACAAATTGTTCTATCTGAAACTAAGTGTTCGATAATGTGCCAGGAGAAGTGCCTGTTCTCTGAAATGTGTGGCGATACCACTCGAAACCGTACGTGTTCGACGAAACTAAGTGGTTGATCTTGTGAGAGAGGATACTACAGATGCGAAACTTAGTTCCATTTTAAACTAATTGTTCTATCTGAAACTAAGTGTTCGATACTGTGCCAGGAGAAGCGCCTGTTCTCTGAAATCTGTGGCCATGCCACTCGAAACCGTATGTGTTCGGCGAAACTAAGTGGTCGATACTGTGCCAGGAGAAACTCCCGTTCGGCGAAATCTGTGGCGATACAACTCGAAACCCTATATGTTCGCCGAAACTAAATGGTCGACCTTGTGAGAGAGGAAACTCCAAATGCGAAACATAGTTCCATTTTATACTAAGTGTTCTATCTGTATCTAAGTGTTCGATACTGTGCCAGGAGAGGCGCCTGTTCTCTGGAATCTGTGGCGATGCTACTCGAAACCGTATGTGTTCTACGAAACTAAGTGGTCGACCTTGTGAAAGAGGAAACTCCAGATGGGAAACTTAGCTCCATTTTAAACTAATTGTTCTATCTGAAACTAAGTGTTCGATAATGTGCCAGGAGAAGGGCCTGTTCTCTGAAATCTGTGGCGATGCTACTCGAAACCGTATGTGTTCGAGGAAACTAAGTCGTCGACATTGTGGGAGAGGAAACTCCAGATGCGAAACATAGATCCATTTTAAGCAAATTGTTCTATCTGAACTTAAGTGTTCGATACTGTGCCAGGGGAAGCGCCTGTTCTCTGAAATCTGTGGCGATGCTACTCGAAACCGTATGTGTTCGACAAAACTAAGTGGTCGACCTTGTGAGAGAGGAAACTCCAGATGCGAAATTAGTTCCATTTTAAACTAATTGTTCTATCTGAAACTAAGTGTTCGATAATGTGCCAGGAGAAGCGCCTGTTCTCTGAAATCTGCGGCGATGCTACTCGAGACCGTATGTGTTCGACGAAACTAACTAGTCGACCTTGTGAGAGAGGAAACTCCAGATGCGAAATTAGTTCCATTCTAAACTAATTGTTCTATCTGAAGCTAAGTGTTCGATACTGTGCGAGCAGAAGCGCCTGTTCTCTGAAATCTGTGGCGATGCCACTCGAAACCGTATGTGTTCGACGAAACTAAGTCGCCGACCTTGTGAGAGAGGAAACTCCAGATGCGAAACATAGTTCCATTTTAAACTAATTGTTCTATCTGAAACTAAGTGCTCGATACTGTGCCAGGAGAAGCGCCTGTTCTCTGAAATGTGTGGCGATGCCACTCGAAACCGTAATTGATCGACGAAACTAAGTCGCCGACCTTGTGAGAGAGGAAACTCCATTGCGAAACATAGTTCCATTTTAAACTAATTGTTCTATCTGAAACTAAGTGCTCGATACTGTGCCAGGAGAAGCGCCTGTTCTCTGAAATCTGTGGCGATGCCACTCGAAACCGTAATTGATCGACGAAACTAAGTGGTCCACCTTGTGAGAGAGGAAACTCCAGATGCGAAACTTAGTACCATTTTAAACTAACCGTTCTATCTGAACTTAAGTGTTCAATACTGTGCCAGGGGAAGCGCCTGTTCTCTGAAATCTGTGGCGATGCTACTCGAAACCGTATGTGTTCGACGAAACTAACTAGTCGACCTTGTGAGAGAGGAAACTCCAGATGCGAAATTAGTTCCATTCTAAACTAATTGTTCTATCTGAAGCTAAGTGTTCGATACTGTGCGAGCAGAAGCGCCTGTTCTCTGAAATCTGTGGCGATGCCACTCGAAACCGTATGTGTTCGACGAAACTAAGTCGCCGACCTTGTGAGAGAGGAAACTCCAGATGCGAAACATAGTTCCATTTTAAACTAATTGTTCTATCTGAAACTAAGTGCTCGATACTGTGCCAGGAGAAGCGCCTGTTCTCTGAAATGTGTGGCGATGCCACTCGAAACCGTAATTGATCGACGAAACTAAGTCGCCGACCTTGTGAGAGAGGAAACTCCAGATGCGAAACATAGTTCCATTTTAAGCAAATTGTTCTATCTGAACTTAAGTGTTCGATACTGTGCCAGGGGAAGCGCCTGTTCTCTGAAATCTGTGGCGATGCTACTCGAAACCGTATGTGTTCGACAAAACTAAGTGGTCGACCTTGTGAGAGAGGAAACTCCAGATGCGAAATTAGTTCCATTTTAAACTAATTGTTCTATCTGAAACTAAGTGTTCGATAATGTGCCAGGAGAAGCGCCTGTTCTCTGAAATCTGCGGCGATGCTACTCGAAACCGTATGTGTTCGAGGAAACTAAGTCGTCGACATTGTGGGAGAGGAAACTCCAGATGCGAAACATAGATCCATTTTAAGCAAATTGTTCTATCTGAACTTAAGTGTTCGATACTGTGCCAGGGGAAGCGCCTGTTCTCTGAAATCTGTGGCGATGCTACTCGAAACCGTATGTGTTCGACAAAACTAAGTGGTCGACCTTGTGAGAGAGGAAACTCCAGATGCGAAATTAGTTCCATTTTAAACTAATTGTTCTATCTGAAACTAAGTGTTCGATAATGTGCCAGGAGAAGCGCCTGTTCTCTGAAATCTGCGGCGATGCTACTCGAAACCGTATGTGTTCGACGAAACTAACTAGTCGACCTTGTGAGAGAGGAAACTCCAGATGCGAAATTAGTTCCATTCTAAACTAATTGTTCTATCTGAAGCTAAGTGTTCGATACTGTGCGAGCAGAAGCGCCTGTTCTCTGAAATCTGTGGCGATGCCACTCGAAACCGTATGTGTTCGACGAAACTAAGTCGCCGACCTTGTGAGAGAGGAAACTCCAGATGCGAAACATAGTTCCATTTTAAACTAATTGTTCTATCTGAAACTAAGTGCTCGATACTGTGCCAGGAGAAGCGCCTGTTCTCTGAAATGTGTGGCGATGCCACTCGAAACCGTAATTGATCGACGAAACTAAGTCGCCGACCTTGTGAGAGAGGAAACTCCATTGCGAAACATAGTTCCATTTTAAACTAATTGTTCTATCTGAAACTAAGTGCTCGATACTGTGCCAGGAGAAGCGCCTGTTCTCTGAAATCTGTGGCGATGCCACTCGAAACCGTAATTGATCGACGAAACTAAGTGGTCCACCTTGTGAGAGAGGAAACTCCAGATGCGAAACTTAGTACCATTTTAAACTAACCGTTCTATCTGAACTTAAGTGTTCGATACTGTGCCAGGGGAAGCGCCTGTTCTCTGAAATCTGTGGCGATGCTACTCGAAACCGTATGTGTTCGACGAAACTAACTAGTCGACCTTGTGAGAGAGGAAACTCCAGATGCGAAATTAGTTCCATTCTAAACTAATTGTTCTATCTGAAGCTAAGTGTTCGATACTGTGCGAGCAGAAGCGCCTGTTCTCTGAAATCTGTGGCGATGCCACTCGAAACCGTATGTGTTCGACGAAACTAAGTCGCCGACCTTGTGAGAGAGGAAACTCCAGATGCGAAACATAGTTCCATTTTAAACTAATTGTTCTATCTGAAACTAAGTGCTCGATACTGTGCCAGGAGAAGCGCCTGTTCTCTGAAATCTCTGGCCATACCACTCGAAACCGTATGTGTTCGACGAAACTAAGTGGTCCACCTTGTGAGAGAGGAAACTCCAGATGCGCAACTTAGTACCATTTTAAACTAATTGTTCTATCTGAAACTAAGTGTTCGATACTGTGCCAGGAGAAGCGCCTGTTCTCTGAAATCTGTGGCGATGCTACTCGAAACCGTATGTGTTCGACGAAACTAACTGGTCGACCTTGTGGGAGAGGAAACTCCAGATGCGAAATTAGTTCCATTTTAAACTAATTGTTCTATCTGAAACTAAGTGTTCGATAATGTGCCAGGAGAAGCGCCTGTTCTCTGAAATCTGTGGCGAAGCTTCTCGAAACCGTATGTGTTCGACGAAACTAACTGGTCGACCTTGTGAGAGAGGAAACTCCAGATGCGAAATTAGTTCCATTTTAAACTAATTGATCTATCTGAAACTAAGTGTTCGATAATGTGCCAGGAGAAGCGCCTGTTCTCTGAAACCTGTGGCGAATCTTCTCGAAACCGTATGTTTTCGACGAAACTAACTGGTCGACCTTGTGAGAGAGGAAACTCCAGATGCGAAATTAGTTCCATTTTAAACTAATTGATCTATCTGAAACTAAGTGTTCGATAATGTGCCAGGAGAAGCGCCTGTTCTCTGAAACCTGTGGCGTTGCTACTCGAAACCGTATGTGTTCGACGAAACTAAGTGGTCGACGTTCTGAGAGAGGAAACTCCAGATGCGCAACTTAGTTCCATTTTAACCTAATTGTTCTATCTGAAACTAAGTGTTCGGTACTGTGCCAGGAGAAGCGCCGGTTCTCTGAAATCTTTGGCGATGCTACTCGAAACCGTATGTGTTCGACGAAACTAAGTGGTCGACCTTGTGGGAGAGGAAACTCCAGATGCGAGACTTAGTTCCATTTTAAACCAAATGTTCCATCTGTAACTAAGTATACGATACTCTGCCAGTAGAAGCGCCTGTTCTCAGAAACCTGTGGCGTTGCTACTCGAAACCGAATGTGTTCGACGAAAGTAAGTGGTAGACCTTGTGAGAGAGGAAACTCCAGACGCGAAACTTAGTGCCATTTTAAACTAATTGTTCTATCTGAAACTAAGTGTTCGATAATGTGCCAGGGAAGTGCCTGTTCTCTGAAATGTGTGGCGATAACACTCGAAACCGTACGTGTTCGACGAAACTAAGTGGTTGATCTTGTGAGAGAGGAAACTCCAGATGCGAAATTAGTTCCATTTTAAACTAATTGATCTATCTGAAACTAAGTGTTCGATAATGTGCCAGGAGAAGCGCCTGTTCTCTGAAACCTGTGGCGTTGCTACTCGAAACCGTATGTGTTCGACGAAACTAAGTGGTCGACGTTCTGAGAGAGGAAACTCCGGATGCGAAACTTAGTTCCATTCTAAACTAATTGTTCTATCTGAACTTAAGTGTTCGATACTGTGCCAGGGGAAGCGCCTGTTCTCTGAAATGTGTGGCGATACCACTCGAAACCGTATGTGTTCAACGAAACTAAGTTGTTGATCTTGTGAGAGAGGATACTACAGAAGCGAAATATAGTTCCATTTTAAACTAATTGTTCTGTCTGAAACTAAGTGTTCGATACTGTGCCAGAAGAAGCGCCTGTTCTCTGAAATCTGTCGCGATGCTACTCGAAACCGTATGTGTTCGACGAAACTGAGTGGTCGACATTGTGCGAGAGGAAACGTCAGATGCGAAACTTATTTCTATTTTAAATTAATTGTTCTATCTGAAACTAAGTGTTCGATACTGTGCCAGGAGGAGCGCCTGTTCTCTGAAATCTGTGGCGATGCCACTCGAAACCGTATGCGTTCGACGAAACTAAGTGTTCGACCTTGTGAGAGAGGAAACTCCAGAGGCGAAACTTAGTTCCATTTTAAACTAATTGTTCTATCTGAAATTAAGTGTTCGATACTGTGCCAGGAGAAGCGCCTGTTCTCTGAAATGTGTGGCGATGCTACTCGAAACCGTATGTGTTCGACGAATCTAAATGTTCGACCTTGTGGGAGAGGAATCTCCAGATGCGACACTTAGTTCCATTTTAAACAAATTGTTCTATCTGAAACTAAGTGTTCGATACTGTGCCAGGAGTAGCGCCTGTTCTCTGAAATGTGTGGCGATGCCACTCGAAACCGTATGTGTTCGACGAAACTAAGTGGTTGATCTTGTGAGAGAGGATATTCCAGATGCGAAACATAGTCCCATTTTAAACTAATTGTTCTGTCTGAAATAAGTGTTCGATACTGTGCCAGGCGAAGCGCCTGTTCACTGAAATCTGTGGCGATGCCACTCGAAACCGTATGTGTTCGACGAAACTAAGTGATTGACCTTTTGAGGGAGGATTCACCAGATGCGGAACATAGTTCCATTTTAAACTAATTGTTCTATCTGAAACTAAGTGTTCGATACTGTGCCAGGAGAAGCGCCTGTTCTCTGAAATCTGTGGCGATGCCACTCGAAACCGTATGAGTTCGACGAAACTAAGTGGTCGACCTTGTGGGAGAGGAAACTCCAGATGCGAAACATAGTTCAATTTAAACTAAATGTTCCATCTGAAACTAAGTGTTCGATACTGCGCCAGGAGAAGCGCCTGTTCTCTGAAATCGGTGGCGATGCTACTCGAAACCGAATGTGTTCCACGAAAGTAAGTGGCCGACCTTGTGAGAGAGGAAGCTCCAGATGCGAAACTTAGTTCCATTTAAAACTAATTGTTCTATCTGAAACTAAGTGTTCGATACTGTGCCAGGAGAAGCGCCTGTTCTCTGAAATCTCTCGCGATGCTACTCGAAACCGTAAGTGTTCGACGAAACTAAGTGGTCGACCTTCTGAGAGAGGAAACTCCAGACGCGAAACTTAGTTCCATTTTAAACTAATTGTTCTACCTGAAACTATGTGTTCGATAATGTGCCAGGAGAAGCGCCCGTTCTCTGAAATCTGTGGCGATGCCACTCTAAACCGTATGTGATCGACGAAACTAAGTGGTCGACCTTGTGAGAGAGGAAACGCCAAATGCGAAACATAGTTCCATTTTAAAATAATTGTTCTCACTGAAACTAAGTGTTCGATAATGTGCCAGCAGAAGCGCTTGTTCTCTGAAATCTGTGCCGATGCTACTCGAAAACATATGTGTTCGACGAACCTAAGTGGTCGACCTTGTGAGAGAGGAAACTCCAGGAAACTTAGTTCCATATTAAACTAATTGTTCTATCTGAAACTAAGTGTTCGATACTGTGCCAGGAGAAGCGCCTGTTCTCTGAAATCTGTGGCGATGCCACTCCAAACCGTATGTGTTCGACGAAACTAAGTAGTCGACCAAGTGGGAGAGGAATCTCCAGATGCGTAACTTATTTCCATTTTAAAATAATTGTTCTATCTGAATCTAAGTGTTCGATACTGTGCCAGGAGAAGCGCCTGTTCTCTGAAATCTGTGGCGATGCCACTCGAAACCGTATGTGTTCGACGAAACTAAGTAGTCGACCTTGTGAGAGAGGAAACTCCAGATGCGAAACTTAATTCCATTTTAAACTAATTGTTCTATCTGAAACTATGTGTTCGACACTGTGCTAGGAGAAGCGCCTGTTCTCTGAAATGTGTAGCGATGCCACTCGAAACCATATGTGTTCGACGAAACTAAGTGGTTGATCTTGTGAGAGAGGATACTCCAGAAGCGAAACATAGTTCCATTTTAAAATAATTGTTCTATCTGAAACTAAGTGTTCGATACTGTGCCAGCAGAAGCGCCCGTTCTCTGAAATCTGTGGCGATGCCACTCGAAACCGTATGTGTTCGACGAAACTAAGTAGTCGACCTTGTGAGAGACGAATCTCCAGATGCGAAACTTAGTTCCATTTTAAACTAATTGTTCTATCTGACACTAAGTGTTCGATACTGTGCCAGCAGAAGCGCTTGTTCTCTGAAATCTGTGCCGATGCTACTCGAAAACATATGTGTTCGACGAAACTAAGTGGTCGACCTTGTGAGAGAGGAAACTCCAGGAAATTTAGTTCCATATTAAACTAATTGTTCTATCTGAAACTAAGTGTTCGATACTGTGCCAAGAGAAGCGACTGTTCTCTGAAATCTGTGGCGATGCCACTCGAAAACGTATGTGTTCGGCGAAACTAAGTGGTCGACCTTGTGAGAGAGGAAACTTCAGATGCGAAACTGTGTTCCATTTTAAGCTAATTGTTCTATCTGAAACTAAGTGTTCGATACTGTGCCAGGAGAAGCGCCTGTTTTCTGAACAGTGTGGCGATGACGCTCGAACCCGTATGTGTTCGACGAAACTAAGTGGTCGCCCTTGTGAGAGAGGAAACTCCAGGAAACTTAGTTCCATATTAAACTAATTGTTCTATCTGAAACTAAGTGTTCGATACTGTGCCAGGAGAAGCGCCTGTTCTCTGAAATCTCTCGCGATGCTACTCGAAACCGTAAGTGTTCGACGAAACTAAGTGGTCGACCTTCTGAGAGAGGAAACTCCAGACGCGAAACTTAGTTCCATTTTAAACTAATTGTTCTACCTGAAACTATGTGTTCGATAATGTGCCAGGAGAAGCGCCCGTTCTCTGAAATCTGTGGCGATGCCACTCTAAACCGTATGTGTTCGACGAAACTAAGTGGTCGACCTTGTGAGAGAGGAAACGCCAAATGCGAAACATAGTTCCATTTTAAAATAATTGTTCTCACTGAAACTAAGTGTTCGATAATGTGCCAGCAGAAGCGCTTGTTCTCTGAAATCTGTGCCGATGCTACTCGAAAACATATGTGTTCGACGAACCTAAGTGGTCGACCTTGTGAGAGAGGAAACTCCAGGAAACTTAGTTCCATATTAAACTAATTGTTCTATCTGAAACTAAGTGTTCGATACTGTGCCAGGAGAAGCGCCTGTTCTCTGAAATTTGTGGCGATGCCACTCCAAACCGTATGTGTTCGACGAAACTAAGTAGTCGACCTTGTGAGAGAGGAATCTCCAGATGCGTAACTTATTTCCATTTTAAAATAATTGTTCTATCTGAAACTATGTGTTCGACACTGTGCTAGGAGAAGCGCCTGTTCTCTGAAATGTGTAGCGATGCCACTCGAAACCATATGTGTTCGACGAAACTAAGTGGTTGATCTTGTGAGAGAGGATACTCCAGAAGCAAAACATAGTTCCATTTTAAAATAATTGTTCTATCTGAAACTAAGTGTTCGATACTGTGCCAGCAGAAGCGCCCGTTCTCTGAAATCTGTGGCGATGCCACTCGAAACCGTATGTGTTTGACGAAACTAAGTGGCCGACCTTGTGAGAGAGGAAACTCCAGGAAATTTAGTTCCATATTAAACTAATTTTTCTATCTGAAACTAAGTGTTCGATACTGTGCCAAGAGAAGCGACTGTTCTCTGAAATCTGTGGCGATGCCACTCGAAACCGTATGTGTTCGGCGAAACTAAGTGGTCGACCTTGTGAGAGAGGAAACTTCAGATGCGAAACTGTGTTCCATTTTAAACTAATTGTTCCATCTGAAATTAAGTGTTCGATACTGTGCCAGGAGAAGCGGCTGTTCTCTGAAATCTGAGGCGATGCCACTCGAAAACGTATGTGTTCGACGAAACTAAGTGGTCGACCTTGTGAGAGAGGAAACTCCAGGAAACTTAGTTCCATATTAAACTAATTGTTCTATCTGAAACTAAGTGTTCGATACTGTGCCAGGAGAAGCGCCTGTTCTCTGAAATCTGTGGCGATGCCACTCGAAACCGTATGTGTTCGACGAAACTAAGTGGTTGAACTTGTGAGAGAGGATACTCCAGATGCGAAACATATTTCCATTTTAAGCTAATTGTTCTATCTGAAACTAAGTGTTCGATACTGTGCCAGGAGAAGCGCCTGTTCTCTGAACTGTGTGGCGATGACGCTCGAACCCGTATGTGTTCGACGAAACTAAGTGGTCGACCTTGTGAGAGAGGAAACTCCAGGAAATTTAGTTCCATATTAAACTAATTGTTCTATCTGAAACTAAGTGTTCGATACTGTGCCAGGAGAAGCGCCTGTTCTCTGAAATCTCTCGCGATGCTACTCGAAACCGTAAGTGTTCGACGAAACTAAGTGGTCGACCTTCTGAGAGAGGAAACTCCAGACGCGAAACTTAGTTCCATTTTAAACTAATTGTTCTACCTGAAACTATGTGTTCGATAATGTGCCAGGAGAAGCGCCCGTTCTCTGAAATCTGTGGCGATGCCACTCTAAACCGTATGTGATCGACGAAACTAAGTGGTCGACCTTGTGAGAGAGGAAACGCCAAATGCGAAACATAGTTCCATTTTAAAATAATTGTTCTCACTGAAACTAAGTGTTCGATAATGTGCCAGCAGAAGCGCTTGTTCTCTGAAATCTGTGCCGATGCTACTCGAAAACATATGTGTTCGACGAACCTAAGTGGTCGACCTTGTGAGAGAGGAAACTCCAGGAAACTTAGTTCCATATTAAACTAATTGTTCTATCTGAAACTAAGTGTTCGATACTGTGCCAGGAGAAGCGCCTGTTCTCTGAAATCTGTGGCGATGCCACTCCAAACCGTATGTGTTCGACGAAACTAAGTAGTCGACCAAGTGGGAGAGGAATCTCCAGATGCGTAACTTATTTCCATTTTAAAATAATTGTTCTATCTGAATCTAAGTGTTCGATACTGTGCCAGGAGAAGCGCCTGTTCTCTGAAATCTGTGGCGATGCCACTCGAAACCGTATGTGTTCGACGAAACTAAGTAGTCGACCTTGTGAGAGAGGAAACTCCAGATGCGAAACTTAATTCCATTTTAAACTAATTGTTCTATCTGAAACTATGTGTTCGACACTGTGCTAGGAGAAGCGCCTGTTCTCTGAAATGTGTAGCGATGCCACTCGAAACCATATGTGTTCGACGAAACTAAGTGGTTGATCTTGTGAGAGAGGATACTCCAGAAGCGAAACATAGTTCCATTTTAAAATAATTGTTCTATCTGAAACTAAGTGTTCGATACTGTGCCAGCAGAAGCGCCCGTTCTCTGAAATCTGTGGCGATGCCACTCGAAACCGTATGTGTTCGACGAAACTAAGTAGTCGACCTTGTGAGAGACGAATCTCCAGATGCGAAACTTAGTTCCATTTTAAACTAATTGTTCTATCTGACACTAAGTGTTCGATACTGTGCCAGCAGAAGCGCTTGTTCTCTGAAATCTGTGCCGATGCTACTCGAAAACATATGTGTTCGACGAAACTAAGTGGTCGACCTTGTGAGAGAGGAAACTCCAGGAAATTTAGTTCCATATTAAACTAATTGTTCTATCTGAAACTAAGTGTTCGATACTGTGCCAAGAGAAGCGACTGTTCTCTGAAATCTGTGGCGATGCCACTCGAAAACGTATGTGTTCGGCGAAACTAAGTGGTCGACCTTGTGAGAGAGGAAACTTCAGATGCGAAACTGTGTTCCATTTTAAGCTAATTGTTCTATCTGAAACTAAGTGTTCGATACTGTGCCAGGAGAAGCGCCTGTTTTCTGAACAGTGTGGCGATGACGCTCGAACCCGTATGTGTTCGACGAAACTAAGTGGTCGCCCTTGTGAGAGAGGAAACTCCAGGAAACTTAGTTCCATATTAAACTAATTGTTCTATCTGAAACTAAGTGTTCGATACTGTGCCAGGAGAAGCGCCTGTTCTCTGAAATCTCTCGCGATGCTACTCGAAACCGTAAGTGTTCGACGAAACTAAGTGGTCGACCTTCTGAGAGAGGAAACTCCAGACGCGAAACTTAGTTCCATTTTAAACTAATTGTTCTACCTGAAACTATGTGTTCGATAATGTGCCAGGAGAAGCGCCCGTTCTCTGAAATCTGTGGCGATGCCACTCTAAACCGTATGTGTTCGACGAAACTAAGTGGTCGACCTTGTGAGAGAGGAAACGCCAAATGCGAAACATAGTTCCATTTTAAAATAATTGTTCTCACTGAAACTAAGTGTTCGATAATGTGCCAGCAGAAGCGCTTGTTCTCTGAAATCTGTGCCGATGCTACTCGAAAACATATGTGTTCGACGAACCTAAGTGGTCGACCTTGTGAGAGAGGAAACTCCAGGAAACTTAGTTCCATATTAAACTAATTGTTCTATCTGAAACTAAGTGTTCGATACTGTGCCAGGAGAAGCGCCTGTTCTCTGAAATCTGTGGCGATGCCACTCCAAACCGTATGTGTTCGACGAAACTAAGTAGTCGACCTTGTGAGAGAGGAATCTCCAGATGCGTAACTTATTTCCATTTTAAAATAATTGTTCTATCTGAAACTATGTGTTCGACACTGTGCTAGGAGAAGCGCCTGTTCTCTGAAATGTGTAGCGATGCCACTCGAAACCATATGTGTTCGACGAAACTAAGTGGTTGATCTTGTGAGAGAGGATACTCCAGAAGCAAAACATAGTTCCATTTTAAAATAATTGTTCTATCTGAAACTAAGTGTTCGATACTGTGCCAGCAGAAGCGCCCGTTCTCTGAAATCTGTGGCGATGCCACTCGAAACCGTATGTGTTTGACGAAACTAAGTGGCCGACCTTGTGAGAGAGGAAACTCCAGATGCGAAACATAGTTCAATTTTAAACTAATTGTTCTATCTGAAACTAAGTGTTCCATACTGTGCGAGGAGAAGCGCTTGTTCTCTGATATCTGTGGCGATGCCACTCGAAACCGTATGTGTTCGACGAATCTAAGTGGTCGACCTTGTGAGAGAGGAAACTCCAGATGCGACACATAGTTCCATTTTAAACTAATTGTTCTATCCGAATCTAAGTGTTCGATACTGTGCCAGGAGAAACGGCGTTCTGCGAAATCTGTGGAGATACAACTCGAAACCGTATGCGTTCGGCGAAACTAAGTGGTCGACCTTGTGAGAGAGGAAACTCCAGATGCGAAACATAGTTCAATTTTAAACTAATTGTTCTATCTGAAACTAAGTGTTCCATACTGTGCGAGGAGAAGCGCCTGTTCTCTGATATCTGTGGCGATGCCACTCGAAACCGTATGTGTTCGACGAATCTAAGTGGTCGACCTTGTGAGAGAGGAAACTCCAGATGCGAAACTTAGTTCAATTTCAATCTTATTGTTCTATCTGAAACTAAGTGTTCCATACTCTGCCAGGAGATGCGCCTGTTCTCTGATATCTGTGGCGATGCCACTCGAAACCGTATGTGTTCGACGAAACTAAGTGGTCGACCTTGTGAGAGAGGAAACTCCAGATGCGAAATTTAGTTCCATTTCAATCTTATTGTTCTATCTGAAACTAAGTGTTCCATACTGTGCCAGGAGAAGCGCCTGTTCTCTGAAATCTGTGGTGATACCACTCGAAACCGTATGTGTTCGACGAAACTAAGTGGTCGACCTTGAGAGAGAGGAAACTCCAGATGCCAGACTTAGTTTCATTTAAAACTAATTGTTCTATCTGAAACTATCTGTTCGATACTGTGTCAGGAGAAGCGCGTGTTCTCTGAAATCTGTGGCGGTGCCACTCGAAACCGTATGTGTTCGTCGAAATTAAGTGGTCGACCTTGTGAGAGAGGAAACCGCAGATGCGAAACATAGTTCCATTTAAAACTAATAGTTGTATCTGAAACGAAGTTTTCGATACTGTGCCAGGAGAAGCGCCTGTTCTCTGAAATCTGTGGCGATGAGACTCGAAACCGTATGTGTTCAACGAAACTAAGTGGTCGATCTTGTGAGAGAGGAAACTCCAGATGCGAAACATAGTTCAATTTTAAACTAATTGTTCTATCTGAAACTAAGTGTTCCATACTGTGCCAGGAGAAGCGCCTGTTCTCTGATATCTGTGGCGATACCACTCGAAACCGTATGCGTTCGGCGAAACTAAGTGGTCGACCTTGTGAGAGAGGAAACTCCAGATGCGAGACATAGTTCAATTTTAAACTAATTGTTCTATCTGAAACTAAGTGTTCGTTACGGTGCCAGGATAAGCGCCTGTTCTCTGAAATCTGTGGCGATGCTACTCGAAACCGTATGTGTTCGACGAATCTAAATGGTCGACCTTGTGAGAGAGGAAACTCCAGACGCGAAACTTAGTGCCATTTTAAACTAATTGTTCTATCTGAAACTAAGTGTTCGATACTGTGCCAGCAGAAGCGCCTGTTCTCTGAAATCTGTGGCGATGCCACTCGAAACCGTATGTGTTCGACGAAACTATGTGGTGGACCTTGTGCGAGAGGAAAATCCAGATGCGAAACTTTGTACCATTTTAAACTAATTGTTCTATCTGAAACTAAGTGTTCGATACTGTGCCAGGAGAAGCGCCAGTTCCCTGAAATGTGTGGCGATGCCTCTCGAAACCGTATGTGTTCGACGAAACTAAGTGGTCGACCTTGTGGGAGAGGATACTCCAGATGCGAAACTTAGTTCCATTTTAAGCAAATTGTTCTGTCTGAAAGTGTTCGAAACTGTGCCAGAAGAAGTGCCTGTTCTCTGAAATCTGTGGCGATGCCACTCGAAACCGTATGTGTTCGACGAAACTAAGTGGTCGACCTTGTGAGAGAGGAAACTCCAGACGCGAAACTTAGTGCCATTTTAAACTAATTGCTCTATCTGAAACTAAGTGTTCGATACTGTGCCAGCAGAAGCGCCTGTTCTCTGAAATCTGTGGCGATGCCACTCGAAACCGTATGTGTTCGACGAAACTATGTGGTGGACCTTGTGAGAGAGGAAACTCCAGATGCGAAACTTAGTTCCATTTTAAACTAATTGTTCGATCTAAATCTAAGTGTTCGATACTGTGCCAGGAGAAGCGCCTGTTCCCTGAAATGTGTGGCGATGCCACTCGAAACCGTATGTGTTCGACGAAACTAAGTGGTCGACCTTGTGGGAGAGGATACTCCAGATGCGAAACATAATTCCATTTTAAACTGATTGTTCTATCTGAAACTATGTGTCCGATACTGTGCCAGGAGAAGCGCCCGTTCTGTGAAACCTGTGGCGATACCACTCGAAACGGTATGTGTTCGACGAAACTGAGTGGTCGACCTTGTGAGAGGGGAACCTCCAGACGCGAAAATTAGTGCCATTTTAAACTTATTGTTCTATCTGAAACTAAGTGTTCGATACTGTGCCAGCAGAAGCGCCTGTTCTCTGAAATCTGTGGCGATGCTACTCGAAACCGTATGTGTTCGACGAAACTAAGTGGCCGACCTTGTGAGAGCGGAAACTTCAGATGCGACACTTAGTTCCATTTTAAACTAATTGTTCCATCTGAAATTAAGTGTTCGATACTGTGCCAGCAGAAGCGCCTGTTCTCTGAAATCTGCGGCGATGCCACTCGAAAACGTATGTGTTCGACGAAACTAAGTGGTCGACCTTGTGGGAGAGGATACTCCAGATGCGAAACTTAGTTCCATTTTAAGCAAATTGTTCTGTCTGAAAGTGTTCGAAACTGTGCCAGAAGAAGTGCCTGTTCTCTGAAATCTGTGGCGATGCTACTCGAAACCGTATGTGTTCGACGAATCTAAATGGTCGACCTTGTGAGAGAGGAAACTCCAGACGCGAAACTTAGTGCCATTTTAAACTAATTGTTCTATCTGAAACTAAGTGTTCGATACTGTGCCAGCAGAAGCGCCTGTTCTCTGAAATCTGTGGCGATGCCACTCGAAACCGTATGTGTTCGACGAAACTATGTGGTGGACCTTGTGCGAGAGGAAAATCCAGATGCGAAACTTTGTACCATTTTAAACTAATTGTTCTATCTGAAACTAAGTGTTCGATACTGTGCCAGGAGAAGCGCCAGTTCCCTGAAATGTGTGGCGATGCCTCTCGAAACCGTATGTGTTCGACGAAACTAAGTGGTCGACCTTGTGGGAGAGGATACTCCAGATGCGAAACTTAGTTCCATTTTAAGCAAATTGTTCTGTCTGAAAGTGTTCGAAACTGTGCCAGAAGAAGTGCCTGTTCTCTGAAATCTGTGGCGATGCCACTCGAAACCGTATGTGTTCGGCGAAACTAAGTGGTCGACCTTGTGAGAGAGGAAACTCGAGATGCGAAACTTAGTTCCATTTTAAACTAATTGTTCTATCTAAATCTAAGTGTTCGATACTGTGCCAGGAGAAGCGCCTGTTCCCTGAATTGTGTGGCGATGCCACTCGAAACCGTATGTGTTCGACGAAACTATGTGGTGGACCTTGTGCGAGAGGAAAATCCAGATGCGAAACATTGTACCATTTTAAACTAATTGTTCTATCTGAAACCAAGTGTTCGATACTGTGCCAGGCGAAGCACCTGTTCTCTGAAATCTGTGGCGATGCTACTCGAGGCCGCATGTGTTCGACGAAACTAAGTGGTCGACCTTGTGAGAGAGGAAACTCCAGATGCGAATCTTATTTCCATTTTAAACTAATTGTTCTATTTGAAACTAAGTGTTCGATACTGTGCCAGGAGAAGCGCCTGTTCTCTGAAATCTGTCGCGATGTCACACGAAACCGTATGTGTTCGACGAAACTGAGTGGTCGACCTTGTGAGAGAGGAAATTCCGGACGCGAAACTTAGTGCCATTTTAAACTAATTGTTCTATCTGAAACTAAGTGTTCGATACTATGCCAGCAGAAGCGCCTGTTCTCTGAAATCTGTGGCGATGCCACTCCAAACCGTATGCGTTCGACGAATCTAAATGGTCGAACTTGTGAGAGAGGAAACTCCAGATGCGAAACTTAGTTCCACTTTAAACCAAATGTTCCATCCGAAACTAAGTGTTCGATACTGTGCCAGGAGAAGCGCCTGTTCTCTGAAATCTGTGGCGATGCCACTCGAAACCGTATGTGTTCGACGAAACTAAGTGGTCCACCTTGCGAGAGAGGAAACTCCAAATGCGAAACATAGTTCCATTTTAAACAAATTGTTCTCTCTGAAACTAAGTGTTCGATACTGTGCCAGGCGAAGCACCTGTTCTCTGAAATCTGTGGCGATGCTACTCGAGGCCGCATGTGTTCGAGGAAACTAAGTGGTCGACCTTGTGGGAGAGGAAACTCCAGATGCGAAACTTAGTTGCATTTTAAACTAATTGTTCTATCTGGAACTAAGTGTTCGTTACTGTTCCAGGAGAAGCGCCCGTTCTCTGAAATCTGTGGCGATGCCACTCGAAACCGTATGTGTTCGACGAAACTAAGTTGTCGACCTTGTGAGAGAGGAAACTCGAGATGCGAAACTTATTTCCATTTTAAACTAATTGTTCTATCTAAATCTCATTGTTCGATACTGTGCCAGGAGAAGCGCCTGTTCCCTGAATTGTGTGGCGATGCCACTCGAAACCGTATGTGTTCGACGAAACTATGTGGTGGACCTTGTGCGAGAGGAAAATCCAGATGCGAAACATTGTACCATTTTAAACTAATTGTTCTATCTGAAACCAAGTGTTCGATACCCTGCCAGGCGAAGCACCTGTTCTCTGAAATCTGTGGCGATGCTACTCGAGGCCGCATGTGTTCGACGAAACTAAGTGGTCGACCTTGTGAGAGAGGAAACTCCAGATGCGAATCTTATTTCCATTTTAAACTAATTGTTCTATTTGAAACTAAGTGTTCGATACTGTGCCAGGAGAAGCGCCTGTTCTCTGAAATCTGTCGCGATGTCACACGAAACCGTATGTGTTCGACGAAACTGAGTGGTCGACCTTGTGAGAGAGGAAATTCCGGACGCGAAACTTAGTGCCATTTTAAACTAATTGTTCTATCTGAAACTAAGTGTTCGATACTATGCCAGCAGAAGCGCCTGTTCTCTGAAATCTGTGGCGATGCCACTCCAAACCGTATGCGTTCGACGAATCTAAATGGTCGAACTTGTGAGAGAGGAAACTCCAGATGCGAAACTTAGTTCCACTTTAAACCAAATGTTCCATCCGAAACTAAGTGTTCGATACTGTGCCAGGAGAAGCGCCTGTTCTCTGAAATCTGTGGCGATGCCACTCGAAACCGTATGTGTTCGACGAAACTAAGTGGTCCACCTTGCGAGAGAGGAAACTCCAAATGCGAAACATAGTTCCATTTTAAACTAATTGTTCTCTCTGAAACTAAGTGTTCGATACTGTGCCAGGCGAAGCACCTGTTCTCTGAAATCTGTGGCGATGCTACTCGAGGCCGCATGTGTTCGAGGAAACTAAGTGGTCGACCTTGTGGGAGAGGAAACTCCAGATGCGAAACTTAGTTGCATTTTAAACTAATTGTTCTATCTGGAACTAAGTGTTCGTTACTGTTCCAGGAGAAGCGCCCGTTCTCTGAAATCTGTGGCGATACCACTCGAAACCGTATGTGTTTGACGAAACTAAGTGGTCGACCTTGTGAGAGAGGAAACTCGAGATGCGAAACTTAGTTCCATTTTAAACTAATTGTTCTATCTAAATCTAAGTGTTCGATACTGTGCCAGGAGAAGCGCCTGTTCCCTGAATTGTGTGGCGATGCCACTCGAAACCGTATGTGTTCGACGAAACTATGTGGTGGAACTTGTGCGAGAGGAAAATCCAGATGCGAAACTTTGTACCATTTTAAACTAATTGTTCTATCTGAAACTAAGTGTTCGATACTGAGCCAGGCGAAGCACCTGTTCTCTGAAATCTGTGGCGATGCTACTCGAGGCCGCATGTGTTCGAGGAAACTAAGTGGCCGACCTTGTGGGAGAGGAAATTCCAGATGCGAAACTTAGTTGCATTTTAAACTAATTGTTCTATTTGAAACTAAGTGTTCGATACTGTGCCAGGAGAAGCGCCTGTTCTCTGAAATCTGTGCCGATGCCACTCGAAACCGTATGGGTTCGACGCAACTAAGTGACCGACCTTGTGAGAGAGGAAACTTCAGATGCGAAACTTAGTTCCATTTTAAACTAATTGTTCTATCTGAAACTAAGTGTTCGATACTATTCCAGCAGAAGCGCCTGTTCTCCGAAATCTGTGGCGATGCCACTCGAAACCGTATGCGTTCGACGAATCTAAATGGTCGACCTTGTGAGAGAGGAAACTCCAGATGCTAAACTTAGTTCCACTTTAAACCAAATGTTCCATCCGAAACTAAGTGTTCGATACTGTGCCAGGAGAAGCGCCTGTTCTCTGAAATCTGTGGCGATGCCACTCGAAACCGTATGTGTTCGACGAAACTAAGTGGTCCACCTTGCGAGAGAGGAAACTCCAAATGCGAAATATAGTTCCATTTTAAACCAATTGTTCTCTCTGAAACTAAGTGTTCGATACTGTGCCAGGCGAAGCGCCTGTTCTCTGAAATCTGTGGCGATGCCACTCGAAACCGTATGTGTTCGACGAAACTAAGTGGTCGCCTTGTGAAAGAGGAAACTCCAGATGCGAAACTTAGTTCCATTTAAAACTAATTGTTCCATCTGAAACTAAGTGAACGGTACTGTGCCAGGAGAAGCGCCAGTTCCCTGAAATGTGTGGCGATGCCACTCGAAACCGTATGTGTTCGACGAAACTAAGTGGTCGACCTTGTGGGAGAGGATACTCCAGATGCGAAACATAATTCCATTTTAAACTGATTGTTCTATCTGAAACTATGTGTCCGATACTGTGCCAGGAGAAGCGCCCGTTCTGTGAAACCTGTGGCGATACCACTCGAAACGGTATGTGTTCGACGAAACTGAGTGGTCGACTTTGTGAGAGGGGAAACTCCAGACGCGAAACTTAGTGCCATTTTAAACTTATTGTTCTATCTGAAACTAAGTGTTCGATACTGTGCCAGCAGAAGCGCCTGTTCTCTGAAATCTGTGGCGATGCCACTCGAAACCGTATGTGTTCGACGAAACTATGTGGTGGACCTTGTGCGAGAGGAAAATCCAGATGCGAAACTTAGTTCCATTTTAAACTGACTGTTCTATCTGAAACTAAGTGTTCGATACTGTGCCAGGAGAAGCGCCTGTTCTCGGAAATCTGTCGCGATGCTACTGGAAACCGTATGTGTTCGACGAAACTAAGTGGTCGATACTGTGCCAGGATTAACTCCCGTTCGGCGAAATCTGTGGCGATACCACTGGAAACCGTATGTGTTCGACGAAACTAAGTTGTCGACCTTGTGAGAGAGGAAACTCGAGATGCGAAACTTAGTTCCATTTTAAACTAATTGTTCTATCTAAATCTCATTGTTCGATACTGTGCCAGGAGAAGCGCCTGTTCCCTGAATTGTGTGGCGATGCCACTCGAAACCGTATGTGTTCGACGAAACTATGTGGTGGACCTTGTGCGAGAGGAAAATCCAGATGCGAAACATTGTACCATTTTAAACTAATTGTTCTATCTGAAACCAAGTGTTCGATACCCTGCCAGGCGAAGCACCTGTTCTCTGAAATCTGTGGCGATGCTACTCGAGGCCGCATGTGTTCGACGAAACTAAGTGGTCGACCTTGTGAGAGAGGAAACTCCAGATGCGAATCTTATTTCCATTTTAAACTAATTGTTCTATTTGAAACTAAGTGTTCGATACTGTGCCAGGAGAAGCGCCTGTTCTCTGAAATCTGTCGCGATGTCACACGAAACCGTATGTGTTCGACGAAACTGAGTGGTCGACCTTGTGAGAGAGGAAATTCCGGACGCGAAACTTAGTGCCATTTTAAACTAATTGTTCTATCTGAAACTAAGTGTTCGATACTATGCCAGCAGAAGCGCCTGTTCTCTGAAATCTGTGGCGATGCCACTCCAAACCGTATGCGTTCGACGAATCTAAATGGTCGAACTTGTGAGAGAGGAAACTCCAGATGCGAAACTTAGTTCCACTTTAAACCAAATGTTCCATCCGAAACTAAGTGTTCGATACTGTGCCAGGAGAAGCGCCTGTTCTCTGAAATCTGTGGCGATGCCACTCGAAACCGTATGTGTTCGACGAAACTAAGTGGTCCACCTTGCGAGAGAGGAAACTCCAAATGCGAAACATAGTTCCATTTTAAACTAATTGTTCTCTCTGAAACTAAGTGTTCGATACTGTGCCAGGCGAAGCACCTGTTCTCTGAAATCTGTGGCGATGCTACTCGAGGCCGCATGTGTTCGAGGAAACTAAGTGGTCGACCTTGTGGGAGAGGAAACTCCAGATGCGAAACTTAGTTGCATTTTAAACTAATTGTTCTATCTGGAACTAAGTGTTCGTTACTGTTCCAGGAGAAGCGCCCGTTCTCTGAAATCTGTGGCGATACCACTCGAAACCGTATGTGTTTGACGAAACTAAGTGGTCGACCTTGTGAGAGAGGAAACTCGAGATGCGAAACTTAGTTCCATTTTAAACTAATTGTTCTATCTAAATCTAAGTGTTCGATACTGTGCCAGGAGAAGCGCCTGTTCCCTGAATTGTGTGGCGATGCCACTCGAAACCGTATGTGTTCGACGAAACTATGTGGTGGAACTTGTGCGAGAGGAAAATCCAGATGCGAAACTTTGTACCATTTTAAACTAATTGTTCTATCTGAAACTAAGTGTTCGATACTGAGCCAGGCGAAGCACCTGTTCTCTGAAATCTGTGGCGATGCTACTCGAGGCCGCATGTGTTCGAGGAAACTAAGTGGCCGACCTTGTGGGAGAGGAAATTCCAGATGCGAAACTTAGTTGCATTTTAAACTAATTGTTCTATTTGAAACTAAGTGTTCGATACTGTGCCAGGAGAAGCGCCTGTTCTCTGAAATCTGTGCCGATGCCACTCGAAACCGTATGGGTTCGACGCAACTAAGTGACCGACCTTGTGAGAGAGGAAACTTCAGATGCGAAACTTAGTTCCATTTTAAACTAATTGTTCTATCTGAAACTAAGTGTTCGATACTATTCCAGCAGAAGCGCCTGTTCTCCGAAATCTGTGGCGATGCCACTCGAAACCGTATGCGTTCGACGAATCTAAATGGTCGACCTTGTGAGAGAGGAAACTCCAGATGCTAAACTTAGTTCCACTTTAAACCAAATGTTCCATCCGAAACTAAGTGTTCGATACTGTGCCAGGAGAAGCGCCTGTTCTCTGAAATCTGTGGCGATGCCACTCGAAACCGTATGTGTTCGACGAAACTAAGTGGTCCACCTTGCGAGAGAGGAAACTCCAAATGCGAAATATAGTTCCATTTTAAACCAATTGTTCTCTCTGAAACTAAGTGTTCGATACTGTGCCAGGCGAAGCGCCTGTTCTCTGAAATCTGTGGCGATGCCACTCGAAACCGTATGTGTTCGACGAAACTAAGTGGTCGCCTTGTGAAAGAGGAAACTCCAGATGCGAAACTTAGTTCCATTTAAAACTAATTGTTCCATCTGAAACTAAGTGAACGGTACTGTGCCAGGAGAAGCGCCAGTTCCCTGAAATGTGTGGCGATGCCACTCGAAACCGTATGTGTTCGACGAAACTAAGTGGTCGACCTTGTGGGAGAGGATACTCCAGATGCGAAACATAATTCCATTTTAAACTGATTGTTCTATCTGAAACTATGTGTCCGATACTGTGCCAGGAGAAGCGCCCGTTCTGTGAAACCTGTGGCGATACCACTCGAAACGGTATGTGTTCGACGAAACTGAGTGGTCGACTTTGTGAGAGGGGAAACTCCAGACGCGAAACTTAGTGCCATTTTAAACTTATTGTTCTATCTGAAACTAAGTGTTCGATACTGTGCCAGCAGAAGCGCCTGTTCTCTGAAATCTGTGGCGATGCCACTCGAAACCGTATGTGTTCGACGAAACTATGTGGTGGACCTTGTGCGAGAGGAAAATCCAGATGCGAAACTTAGTTCCATTTTAAACTGACTGTTCTATCTGAAACTAAGTGTTCGATACTGTGCCAGGAGAAGCGCCTGTTCTCGGAAATCTGTCGCGATGCTACTGGAAACCGTATGTGTTCGACGAAACTAAGTGGTCGATACTGTGCCAGGATTAACTCCCGTTCGGCGAAATCTGTGGCGATACCACTGGAAACCGTATGTGTTCGACGAAACTAAGTCGTCGACCTTGTGAGAGAGGAAACTCCAGATGCGTAAAATATTTCCCTTTAAAACTAATTGTTCTATCTGAAACTAAGTGTTCGATAGTGTGCCAGGAGAAACTCCCGTTTGGCGAAATCTGTGGCGATACCACTCGACCACGTATGTGTTCGACGAAACTAAGTGGTTGACCATGTGAGAGAGGAAACTCCAGATGCGAAACTTAGTTCCATTTTAAACTAATTGTTCTGTCTGATTCTAAGTGTCCGATACTGTGCCAGGAGAAGTGCCGTTCTCTGAAATCTGTGGCGATGCCACTCGAAACCGTAAGAGTTCGACGAAACTAAGTGGTCGAACTTGTGAGAGAGGAAACCCCAAATGCGAAACATAGGTCCATTTTAAACTAATTGTTCTATCTGAAACTAAGTGTTCGATACAGTGCCAGGAGAAGCGCCTGCTCTCTGAAATCTGTGGCGATGCTACTCGAAACCGAATGTGTTCGACGAAACTAAGTGGTCGACCTTGTGAGAGAGGAAAATCCAGATGCGAAACTTAGTTCCATTTTAATCTTATTGTTCTATCTGAAACTAAGTGTTCGATACTGTGCCAGGAGAAGCGCCTGTTCTCTGAAATCTGTGGCGATGTCACTCGGAACCGTATGTGTTCGACGAAACGAAGTGGTCGACCTTGTGAGATACGACACTCCAGACGCGAAGGTTAGTGCCATTTTAAACTAAATGTTCTTTCTGAAACTAAGTGTTCGATACTGTGCCAGCAGAAGCGCGTGTTATCTCAAATGTGTGGCGATACCACTCGAAACCGTATGTGTTCAACGAAACTAAGTGGTCGACCTTGTGAGAGAGGAAACTCCAGATGCGAAACTTAGTTCCATTTTAAACTAATTGTTCTATCTGAAACTAAGTGTTCGATTCAGTGCCAGGAGAAGCGCCTGCTCTCTGAAACCTGTGGCGATGCTACTCGAAACCGAATGTGTTCGACGAAACTAAGTGGTCGACCTTGTGAGAGAGGAAAATCCAGATGCGAAACTTAGTTCCATTTTAATCTTATTGTTCTATCTGAAACTAAGTGTTCGATACTGTGCCAGCAGAAGCGCCTGTTCTCTGAAATCTGTGGCGATGTCACTCAAAACCGTATGGGTTCGACGAACCTAAGTAGTCGAGCTTGTGAAAGAGTAACCTCCAGATGAGAAACTTAGTTCCATTTTAAACTAATTGTTCTATCTGATACTAAGTGTTCTATTCTGTGCCTCGAGAAGCGGTTGTTCTCTGAAATCTGTGGCGATGCCACTCGAAACCGTATGTGTTCGACGAACGTAATTCGTCGACCTTGTGAGAGAGGAAACTCCAGATGCGAAACTTAGTTCCATTTAAAACGGATTGTTCTATCTGAAACTAAGTGTTCGATACTGTGCCAGGAGAAGCGCCTGTTCTCTGAAATCTGTGGCGATGTCACTCCGAACCGTATGTGTTCGACGAAACTAAGTGGTCGACCTTGTGAGAGAGGAAACTCCAGATGCGAAACTCAGTTCCATTTAAAACTAATAGTTGTATCTGAAACTAGGTTTTCAATACTGTGCCAGGAGAAGCGTCTGTTCTCTGAAATCGGTGGCAATGCTACTCGAAACCGTATGTGTTCGAAGAAACTAAGTGGTCGACCTTGTGAGAGAGGAAACTCGAGATGCGAAACTTAGTTCCATTTTAAACTAATTGTTCTATCTAAATCTAAGTGTTCGATACTGTGCCAGGAGAAGCGCCTGTTCCCTGAATTGTGTGGCGATGCCACTCGAAACCGTATGTGTTCGACGAAACTATGTTGTGGACCTTGTGCGAGAGGAAAATCCAGATGCGAAACTTTGTACCATTTTAAACTAATTGTTCTATCTGAAACTAAGTGTTCGATACTGAGCCAGGCGAAGCACCTGTTCTCTGAAATCTGTGGCGATGCTACTCGAGGCCGCATGTGTTCGAGGAAACTAAGTGGCCGACCTTGTGGGAGAGGAAACTCCAGATGCGAAACTTAGTTGCATTTTAAACTAATTGTTCTATTTGAAACTAAGTGTTCGATACTGTGCCAGGAGAAGCGCCTGTTCTCTGAAATCTGTGCCGATGCCACTCGAAACCGTATGGGTTCGACGCAACTAAGTGACCGACCTTGTGAGAGAGGAAACTTCAGATGCGAAACTTAGTTCCATTTTAAACTAATTGTTCTATCTGAAACTAAGTGTTCGATACTATTCCAGCAGAAGCGCCTGTTCTCCGAAATCTGTGGCGATGCCACTCGAAACCGTATGCGTTCGACGAATCTAAATGGTCGACCTTGTGAGAGAGGAAACTCCAGATGCTAAACTTAGTTCCACTTTAAACCAAATGTTCCATCCGAAACTAAGTGTTCGATACTGTGCCAGGAGAAGCGCCTGTTCTCTGAAATCTGTGGCGATGCCACTCGAAACCGTATGTGTTCGACGAAACTAAGTGGTCCACCTTGCGAGAGAGGAAACTCCAAATGCGAAATATAGTTCCATTTTAAACCAATTGTTCTATCTGAAACTAAGTGTTCGATACTGTGCCAGGCGAAGCGCCTGTTCTCTGAAATCTGTGGCGATGCCACTCGAAACCGTATGTGTTCGACGAAACTAAGTGGTCGCCTTGTGAAAGAGGAAACTCCAGATGCGAAACTTAGTTCCATTTAAAACTAATTGTTCCATCTGAAACTAAGTGAACGGTACTGTGCCAGGAGAAGCGCCAGTTCCCTGAAATGTGTGGCGATGCCACTCGAAACCGTATGTGTTCGACGAAACTAAGTGGTCGACCTTGTGGGAGAGGATACTCCAGATGCGAAACATAATTCCATTTTAAACTGATTGTTCTATCTGAAACTATGTGTCCGATACTGTGCCAGGAGAAGCGCCCGTTCTGTGAAACCTGTGGCGATACCACTCGTAACCGTATGTGTTCGACGAAACTAAGTGGTCGACCTTGTGGGAGAGGATACTCCAGATGCGAAACATAATTCCATTTTAAACTGATTGTTCTATCTGAAACTATGTGTCCGATACTGTGCCAGGAGAAGCGCCCGTTCTGTGAAACCTGTGGCGATACCACTCGTAACCGTATGTGTTCGACGAAACTAAGTGGTCGACCTTGTGAGAGAGGAAAATCCAGATGCAAAACTTAGTTCCATTTAAAACTAATTGTTCCATCTGAAACTAAGTGTTCGATATTGTGCCAGGAGAAGCGCCTGTTCTCTGAAATCTGTGGCGATACCACTCGAAACCGTATGTGTTCTACGAAACTAAGTGGTCGACCTTGTGAGAGAGGAAACTGCAGATGCGAAACTTACTTCCATTTTAAACTAATTGTTCTATCTGAAACTAAGTGTTCGATACTGTGCCAGGTGAGGCGCCTCTTCTCTGAAATCTGTGGCGATGCTACTCGAAACCGTATGTGTTCGACGAAACTAAGTGGTCGACGTTGTGAGAGGGGAAACTCCAGATGCGAAAATTAATTCCATTTTAAACTAATTGTTCTATCTGAAACTAAGTGTTCGATACAGTGTCAGGATAAGCGCCTGTTCTCTGAAAACTGTGGCGATGCCACTCGAAACCGTATGAGTTCGACGAAACTAAGTGGTGGACCTTGTGAGAGAGGAAACTCCAGATGCAAAACTTAGTTCCATTTTAAACTAAATGTTCTATCTGAAACTATGTGTTCGATACTGTTCCAGGAGAAGCGCCTGTTCACTGATATCTGTAGCGATGCCACTCGTAACCGTATGTGTTCGACGAAACTAAGTGGTCGACCTTGTGAGATACGAAACTCCAGACGCGAAGGATAGTGCCA
The DNA here is from genome assembly GCA_910591585.2 of Nysson spinosus. NCBI lineage: Eukaryota > Metazoa > Arthropoda > Insecta > Hymenoptera > Crabronidae > Nysson > Nysson spinosus. The sequence goes on along the minus strand of CAJUYC020000090.1, from coordinate 1,933,720 downwards.
TTTTAAACTAAATGTTCTATCTGAAACTAAGTGTTCGATACTGTGCTAGCTGAAGCGCCTGTTATCTGAAATCTGTGGCGATGCCACTCGAAACCGTATGTGTTCGACGAAACTGAGTTGTCGACCTTGTGAGATAGGAAACTCCAGATGCGAAACTTAGTTCCATTTAAAACTAATTGTTCCATCTGAAACTAAGTGTTCGATACTGTGCCAGGAGAAGCGCCTGTTCTCTGAAATCTGTGGCGATACCACTCGTAACCGTATGTGTTCGACGAAACTAAGTGGTCGACCTTGTGAGAGAGGAAAATCCAGATGCGAAACTTAGTTCCATTTTAATCTTATTGTTCTATCTGAAACTAAGTGTTCGATACTGTGCCAGCAGAAGCGCCTGTTCTCTGAAATCTGTGGCGATACCACTCGAAACCGTATGTGTTCGACGAAACTAAGTGGTCGCCTTGTGAAAGAGGAAACTCCAGATGCAAAACTTAGTTCCATTTAAAACTAATTGTTCCATCTGAAACTAAGTGTTCGATATTGTGCCAGGAGAAGCGCCTGTTCTCTGAAATCTGTGGCGATACCACTCGAAACCGTATGTGTTCTACGAAACTAAGTGGTCGACCTTGTGAGAGAGGAAACTGCAGATGCGAAACTTACTTCCATTTTAAACTAATTGTTCTATCTGAAACTAAGTGTTCGATACTGTGCCAGGTGAGGCGCCTCTTCTCTGAAATCTGTGGCGATGCTACTCGAAACCGTATGTGTTCGACGAAACTAAGTGGTCGACGTTGTGAGAGGGGAAACTCCAGATGCGAAAATTAATTCCATTTTAAACTAATTGTTCTATCTGAAACTAAGTGTTCGATACAGTGTCAGGATAAGCGCCTGTTCTCTGAAAACTGTGGCGATGCCACTCGAAACCGTATGAGTTCGACGAAACTAAGTGGTCGACCTTGTGAGATACGAAACTCCAGACGCGAAGGATAGTGCCATTTTAAACTAAATGTTCTATCTGAAACTAAGTGTTCGATACTGTGCTAGCTGAAGCGCCTGTTATCTGAAATCTGTGGCGATGCCACTCGAAACCGTATGTGTTCGACGAAACTGAGTTGTCGACCTTGTGAGATAGGAAACTCCAGATGCGAAACTTAGTTCCATTTAAAACTAATTGTTCCATCTGAAACTAAGTGTTCGATACTGTGCCAGGAGAAGCGCCTGTTCTCTGAAATCTGTGGCGATACCACTCGTAACCGTATGTGTTCGACGAAACTAAGTGGTCGACCTTGTGAGAGAGGAAAATCCAGATGCGAAACTTAGTTCCATTTTAATCTTATTGTTCTATCTGAAACTAAGTGTTCGATACTGTGCCAGCAGAAGCGCCTGTTCTCTGAAATCTGTGGCGATACCACTCGAAACCGTATGTGTTCGACGAAACTAAGTGGTCGCCTTGTGAAAGAGGAAACTCCAGATGCAAAACTTAGTTCCATTTAAAACTAATTGTTCCATCTGAAACTAAGTGTTCGATATTGTGCCAGGAGAAGCGCCTGTTCTCTGAAATCTGTGGCGATACCACTCGAAACCGTATGTGTTCTACGAAACTAAGTGGTCGACCTTGTGAGAGAGGAAACTGCAGATGCGAAACTTACTTCCATTTTAAACTAATTGTTCTATCTGAAACTAAGTGTTCGATACTGTGCCAGGTGAGGCGCCTCTTCTCTGAAATCTGTGGCGATGCTACTCGAAACCGTATGTGTTCGACGAAACTAAGTGGTCGACGTTGTGAGAGGGGAAACTCCAGATGCGAAAATTAATTCCATTTTAAACTAATTGTTCTATCTGAAACTAAGTGTTCGATACAGTGTCAGGATAAGCGCCTGTTCTCTGAAAACTGTGGCGATGCCACTCGAAACCGTATGAGTTCGACGAAACTAAGTGGTGGACCTTGTGAGAGAGGAAACTCCAGATGCAAAACTTAGTTCCATTTTAAACTAAATGTTCTATCTGAAACTATGTGTTCGATACTGTTCCAGGAGAAGCGCCTGTTCACTGATATCTGTAGCGATGCCACTCGTAACCGTATGTGTTCGACGAAACTAAGTGGTCGACCTTGTGAGATACGAAACTCCAGACGCGAAGGATAGTGCCATTTTAAACTAAATGTTCTATCTGAAACTAAGTGTTCGATACTGTGCTAGCTGAAGCGCCTGTTATCTGAAATCTGTGGCGATGCCACTCGAAACCGTATGTGTTCGACGAAACTGAGTTGTCGACCTTGTGAGATAGGAAACTCCAGATGCAAAACTTAGTTCCATTTTAAACTAATTGTTCTATCTGAAACTAATTGTTCGATACTGTGCCAGGAGAAGCGCCTGTTCTCTGAAATCTGTGGCGATGCCACTCGAAACCGTATGTGTTCAACGAAACTAAGTGGTGGACCTTGTGAGAGAGGAACCTCCAGATGCAAAACTTAGTTCCATTTTAAACTAAATGTTCCTTCTGAAACTAAGTGTTCGATACTGTGCCAGGAGAAGCGCCTGTTCTCTGAAATCTGTGGCGATGCTACTCGAAACCGTTTGTTTTCGACGACACTAAGTGGTCCACCTTGTGAGAGAGGAAACTCCAGATGCGAAGTTTAGTTCCATTTAAAACTAATTGTTCTATCTGATACTAAGTGTTCGATACTGTGCCAGGAGAAGCGCCTTTTCTCTGAAATCTGTGACGGTGCCACTCGAAACTGTATGTGTTTGACGAAACTAAGTGGTCGAACTTGTGAGAGAGGAAACTCCAAATGCGAAACATAGGTCCATTTTAAACTAATTGTTCTATCTGAAACTATGTGTCTGATACTGTGCCAGGAGAAGCGCCTGTTCTCTGAAATCTGTCGCGATGCGCACTCGAAACGGTATGTGTTCGACGAAACTAAGTGGTCGACCTTGTGAGAGAAGAAACTCCAGATGCGAAACATAGTTCCATTTTAAACTAATTGTTCTATCTGAACCTGAGTGTTCGATACTGTGCTAGGAGAATCGCCTGTTCTCTGAAATCTGTGGCGCTGCCACTCGAAACCGTATGTGTTCCACGAAACTAAGTGGTCGACCTTGTAAGAGAGGAAACTCCAGATGCGAAACTTAGTTCCATTTTAAACTAATTGTTCTATCTGAAACTAAGTGTTCGATACTGTGCAAGGAGAAGCGCCTGTTCTCTGAAATCAGTGGCGATGCTACTCGAAACCGTATGTGCTCGACGAAACTAAGTGGTCGACCTTGTGAGGGAGGAAACTCCAGATGCGAAATATAGTTCCATTTTAAACTAATTGTTCTATCTGAACCTGAGTGTTCGATACTGTGCCAGGAGAAGCGCCTGTTCTCTGAAATCTGTGGCGATGCCACTCGAAACCGTATGTGTTCGACGAAACTAAGTGATTGACCTTGTGAGGGAGGATTCACCAGATGCAGAACATGGTTCCATTTTAAACTAATGATTCTATCTGAAACTAAGTGTTCGATACTGTGCCAGGAGAATCGCCTGTTCTCTGAAATCTGTGGCGATGCCACTCGAAACCGTATGTGTTCTACGAAACTAAGTGGTCGACCTTGTGAGAGAGGAAACTCCAGATGCGAAACTTAGTTCCATTTAAAACTAATTGTTCCATCTGAAACTAAGTGTTCGATACTGTGCCAGGAGAAGCGCCTGTTCTCTGAAATCTGTGGCGATACCACTCGTAACCGTATGTGTTCGACGAAACTAAGTGGTCGACCTTGTGAGAGAGGAAAATCCAGATGCGAAACTTAGTTCCATTTTAATCTTATTGTTCTATCTGAAACTAAGTGTTCGATACTGTGCCAGCAGAAGCGCCTGTTCTCTGAAATCTGTGGCGATACCACTCGAAACCGTATGTGTTCGACGAAACTAAGTGGTCGCCTTGTGAAAGAGGAAACTCCAGATGCAAAACTTAGTTCCATTTAAAACTAATTGTTCCATCTGAAACTAAGTGTTCGATATTGTGCCAGGAGAAGCGCCTGTTCTCTGAAATCTGTGGCGATACCACTCGAAACCGTATGTGTTCTACGAAACTAAGTGGTCGACCTTGTGAGAGAGGAAACTGCAGATGCGAAACTTACTTCCATTTTAAACTAATTGTTCTATCTGAAACTAAGTGTTCGATACTGTGCCAGGTGAGGCGCCTCTTCTCTGAAATCTGTGGCGATGCTACTCGAAACCGTATGTGTTCGACGAAACTAAGTGGTCGACGTTGTGAGAGGGGAAACTCCAGATGCGAAAATTAATTCCATTTTAAACTAATTGTTCTATCTAAAACTAAGTGTTCGATACAGTGTCAGGATAAGCGCCTGTTCTCTGAAAACTGTGGCGATGCCACTCGAAACCGTATGAGTTCGACGAAACTAAGTGGTGGACCTTGTGAGAGAGGAAACTCCAGATGCAAAACTTAGTTCCATTTTAAACTAAATGTTCTATCTGAAACTATGTGTTCGATACTGTTCCAGGAGAAGCGCCTGTTCACTGAAATCTGTAGCGATGCCACTCGTAACCGTATGTGTTCGACGAAACTAAGTGGTCGACCTTGTGAGATACGAAACTCCAGACGCGAAGGATAGTGCCATTTTAAACTAAATGTTCTATCTGAAACTAAGTGTTCGATACTGTGCTAGCTGAAGCGCCTGTTATCTGAAATCTGTGGCGATGCCACTCGAAACCGTATGTGTTCGACGAAACTGAGTTGTCGACCTTGTGAGATAGGAAACTCCAGATGCAAAACTTAGTTCCATTTTAAACTAATTGTTCTATTTGAAACTAAGTGTTCGATACTGTGCCAGGAGAAGCGCCTGTTCTCTGAAATCTGTGCCGATGCCACTCGAAACCGTATGTGTTCGACGCAACTAAGTGGCCGACCTTGTGAGAGAGGAAACTTCAGATGCGAAACTTAGTTCCATTTTAAACTAATTGTTCTATCTGAAACTAAGTGTTCGATACTATTCGAGCAGAAGCGCCTGTTCTCTGAAATCTGTGGCGATGCCACTCGAAACCTTATGCGTTCGACGAATCTAAATGGTCGACCTTGTGAGAGAGGAAACTCCAGATGCTAAACTTAGTTCCACTTTAAACCAAATGTTCCATCCGAAACTAAGTGTTCGATACTGTGCCAGGAGAAGCGCCTGTTCCCTGAATTGTGTGGCGATGCCACTCGAAACCGTATGTGTTCGACGAAACTATGTGGTGGACCTTGTGCGAGAGGAAAATCCAGATGCGAAACTTTGTAGCATTTTAAACTAATGGTTCTATCTGAAACTAAGTGTTCGATACTGTGCCAGGAGAAGCGCCAGTTCCCTGAAATGTGTGGCGATGCCACTCGAAACCGTATGTGTTCGACGAAACTAAGTGGTCGACCTTGTGAGAGAGGAAACTCGAGATGCGAAACTTTGTACCATTTTAAACTAATTGTTCTATCTGAAACTAAGTGTTCGATACTGTGCCAGGCGAAGCACCTGTTCTCTGAAATCTGTGGCGATGCTACTCGAGGCCGCATGTGTTCGAGGAAACTAAGTGGTCGACCTTGTGGGAGAGGAAACTCCAGATGCGAAACTTAGTTGCATTTTAAACTAATTGTTCTATTTGAAACTAAGTGTTCGATACTGTGCCAGGAGAAGCGCCTGTTCTCTGAAATCTGTGCCGATGCCACTCGAAACCGTATGGGTTCGACGCAACTAAGTGGCCGACCTTGTGAGAGAGGAAACTTCAGATGCGAAACTTAGTTCCATTTTAAACTAATTGTTCTATCTGAAACTAAGTGTTCGATACTATTCCAGCAGAAGCGCCTGTTCTCTGAAATCTGTGGCGATGCCACTCGAAACCGTATGCGTTCGACGAATCTAAATGGTCGACCTTGTGAGAGAGGAAACTCCAGAAGCTAAACTTAGTTCCACTTTAAACCAAATGTTCCATCCGAAACTAAGTGTTCGATACTGTGCCAGGAGAAGCGCCTGTTCTCTGAAATCTGTGGCGATGCCACTCGAAAACGTATGTGTTCGACGAAACTAAGTGGTCGACCTTGTGAGAGAGGAAACTCCAGATGCGAAACTTAGTTCCATTTTAAACTAATTGTTCGATCTGAAACTAAGTGTTCGATACTGTGCCAGGAGTAACGCCTGTTCTCTGAAATCTGTGGCGATGCCACTCGAAACCGTATGTGTTCGACGAAACTAAGTGGTCGACCTTGTGGGAGAGGATACTCCAGATGCGAAACTTAGTTCCATTTTAAGCAAATTGTTCTGTCTGAAAGTGTTCGAAACTGTGCCAGAAGAAGTGCCTGTTCTCTGAAATCTGTGGCGATGCTACTCGAAACCGTATGTGTTCGACGAATCTAAATGGTCGACCTTGTGAGAGAGGAAACTCCAGACGCGAAACTTAGTACCATTTTAAACTAATTGTTCTATCTGAAACTAAGTGTTCGATACTGTGCCAGCAGAAGCGCCTGTTCTCTGAAATCTGTGGCGATGCCACTCGAAACCGTATGTGTTCGACGAAACTATGTGGTGGACCTTGTGCGAGAGGAAAATCCAGATGCGAAGCTTTGTACCATTTTAAACTAATTGTTCTATCTGAAACTAAGTGTTCGATACTGTGCCAGGAGAAGCGCCAGTTCCCTGAAATGTGTGGCGATGCCTCTCGAAACCGTATGTGTTCGACGAAACTAAGCGGTCGACCTTGTGGGAGAGGATACTCCAGATGCGAAACTTAGTTCCATTTTAAGCAAATTGTTCTGTCTGAAAGTGTTCGAAACTGTGCCAGAAGAAGTGCCTGTTCTCTGAAATCTGTGGCGATGCCACTCGAAACCGTATGTGTTCGACGAAACTAAGTGGTCGATCTTGTGAGAGAGGAAACTCGAGATGCGAAACTTAGTTCCATTTTAAACTAATTGTTCTATCAAAATCTAAGTGTTCGATACTGTGCTAGCAGAAGCGCCTGTTCTCTGAAATCTGTGGCGATGCCACTCGAAACCGTATGCGTTGGGCGAAACTAAGTGGTCGACCTTGTGAGAGAGGAAACTCCAGATGCGAAACATAGTTCCATTTCAATCTTATTGTTCTATCTGAAACTAAGTGTTCGATACGGTGCCAACAGAAGCGCCTGTTCTCTGAAATCTGTGGCGATGCTACTCGAAACCGTAAGTGTTCGACGAAACTAAGTGGCCGACCTTGTGAGGGAGGAAACCCCAGATGCGAAACTTAGTTCCATTTAAAACTAATTGTTCTATCTGAAACTAAGTGTTCGGTACTGTGCCAGGAGAAACGACTGTTCTCTGAAATCTGTGGCGATGCCACTCGAAACCGTATGTGTTCGACGAAACTAAGTGGTGGACCTTGTGCGAGAGGAAAATCCAGATGCGAAACTTTGTACCATTTTAAACTAATTGTTCTATCTGAAACTAAGTGTTCGATACTGTGCCAGGAGAAGCGCCAGTTCCCTGAAATGTGTGGCGATGCCACTCGAAACCGTATGTGTTCGACGAAACTAAGTGGTCGAACTTGTGAGAGAGGAAACTCAACATGCGAAACATATTTCCATTTTAAACTAATTGTTCTATCTGAAACTAAGTGTTCGATACCTTGCCAGGAGAAGCGCCTGTTCTCTGAAATCTGTGGCGATGCTACTCGAAACGGTATGTGTTCGACGAAACTGAGTGGTCGACCTTGTGAGAGGGGAAACTCCAGATGCGAAACTTAGTTCCATTTAAAACTAATTGTTCTATCTGAAACTAAGTGTTCGGTACTGTGCCAGGAGAAACGACTGTTCTCTGAAATCTGTGGCGATGCCACTCGAAACCGTATGTGTTCGACGAAACTAAGTGGTCGAACTTGTGAGAGAGGAAACTCCACATGCGAAACATATTTCCATTTTAAACTAATTGTTCTATCTGAAACTAAGTGTTCATTACTGTGCCAGGAGAAGCGCCTGTTCTCTGAAATCTGTCGCGATGCTACTCGAAACTGTATGTGTTCGACGAAACTAAGTGGTCGACCTTGTGAGAGAGGAAACTCCAGATGCGAAACATAGTTACATTTTAAACTAATTGTTCTATCTGAAACTAAGTGTTCGATACTGTGCCAGGAGAAACGCCTGTTCTCTGCAATCTGTGGCGATGCCACTCGAAACCGTATGTGTTCGACGAAACTATGTGGTTGACCTTGTGAGATAGGAAACTCCAGATGCGAAACTTAGTTCCATTTAAAACTGATTGTTCTATCTGAAACTATGTGTCCGATACTGTGCCAGGAGAAGCGCCCGTTCTGTGAAACCTGTGGCGAAACCACTCGAAACGGTATGTGTTCGACGAAACTGAGTGGTCGACCTTGTGAGAGGGGAAACTCCAGACGCGAAACTTAGTGCCATTTTAAACTTATTGTTCTATCTGAAACTAAGTGTTCGATACTGTGCCAGCAGAAGCGCCTGTTCTCTAAAATCTGTGGCGATGCCACTCGAAACCGTATGTGTTCGACGAAACTATGTGGTGGACCTTGTGCGAGAGGAAAATCCAGATGCGAAACTTTGTACCATTTTAAATTGATTGTTCTATCTGAAACTATGTGCCCGATACTGTGCCAGGAGAAGCGCCCGTTCTGTGAAAACTGTGGCGATACCACTCGAAACGGTATGTGTTCGACGAAACTGAGTGGGCGATCTTGTGAGAGGGGAAACTCCAGACGCGAAACTTAGTGCCATTTTAAACTTATTGTTCTATCTGAAACTAAGTGTTCGATACTGTGCCAGCAGAAGCGCCTGTTCTCTGAAATCTGTGGCGATGCTACTCCAAACCGTATGTGTTCGACGAAACTAAGTGGCCGACCTTGTGAGAGCGGAAAATTCAGTTGCGAGACTTAGTTCCATTTTAAACTAATTGTTCCATCTGAAATTAAGTGTTCGATACTGTGCCAGCAGAAGCGCCTGTTCTCTGAAATCTGTGGCGATGCCACTCGAAAACGTATGTGTTCGACGAAACTAAGTGGTCGACCTTGTGAGAGAGGAAACTCCAGATGCGAAACTTAGTTCCATTTTAAACTAATTGTTCGATCTGAAACTAAGTGTTCGATACTGTGCCAGGAGTAACGCCTGTTCTCTGAAATCTGTGGCGATGCCACTCGAAACCGTATGTGTTCGACGAAACTAAGTGGTCGACCTTGTGGGAGAGGATACTCCAGATGCGAAACTTAGTTCCATTTTAAGCAAATTGTTCTGTCTGAAAGTGTTCGAAACTGTGCCAGAAGAAGTGCCTGTTCTCTGAAATCTGTGGCGATGCTACTCGAAACCGTATGTGTTCGACGAATCTAAATGGTCGACCTTGTGAGAGAGGAAACTCCAGACGCGAAACTTAGTTCCACTTTAAACCAAATGTTCCATCCGAAACTAAGTGTTCGATACTGTGCCAGGAGAAGCGCCTGTTCCCTGAATTGTGTGGCGATGCCACTCGAAACCGTATGTGTTCGACGAAACTATGTGGTGGACCTTGTGCGAGAGGAAAATCCAGATGCGAAACTTTGTAGCATTTTAAACTAATGGTTCTATCTGAAACTAAGTGTTCGATACTGTGCCAGGAGAAGCGCCAGTTCCCTGAAATGTGTGGCGATGCCACTCGAAACCGTATGTGTTCGACGAAACTAAGTGGTCGACCTTGTGAGAGAGGAAACTCGAGATGCGAAACTTTGTACCATTTTAAACTAATTGTTCTATCTGAAACTAAGTGTTCGATACTGTGCCAGGCGAAGCACCTGTTCTCTGAAATCTGTGGCGATGCTACTCGAGGCCGCATGTGTTCGAGGAAACTAAGTGGTCGACCTTGTGGGAGAGGAAACTCCAGATGCGAAACTTAGTTGCATTTTAAACTAATTGTTCTATTTGAAACTAAGTGTTCGATACTGTGCCAGGAGAAGCGCCTGTTCTCTGAAATCTGTGCCGATGCCACTCGAAACCGTATGGGTTCGACGCAACTAAGTGGCCGACCTTGTGAGAGAGGAAACTTCAGATGCGAAACTTAGTTCCATTTTAAACTAATTGTTCTATCTGAAACTAAGTGTTCGATACTATTCCAGCAGAAGCGCCTGTTCTCTGAAATCTGTGGCGATGCCACTCGAAACCGTATGCGTTCGACGAATCTAAATGGTCGTCCTTGTGAGAGAGGAAACTCCAGATGCTAAACTTAGTTCCATTTTAAACTAATTGTTCTATCTGAAACTGAGTGTTCGATACTATGCCAGGAGAAGCGACTGTTCTCTGAAATCTGTGGCGATGCCACTCGAAACCGTATGTGTTCGAGGAAACTAGTTGGTTGATCTTGTGAGAGAGGATACTCCAGATGTGAAACATAATTCCATTTTACACTAATTGTTCTGTCTGAAATAAGTGTTCGATACTGTGCCAGGCGAAGCGCCTGTTCTCTGAAATCTGTGGCGATGCCACTCGAAACCGTATGTGTTCGAGGAAACTAATTGGTTGATCTTGTGAGAGAGGATACTCCAGATGCGAAACATAATTCCATTTTACACTAATTGTTCTGTCTGAAACAAGTGTTCGATACTGTGCCAGGCGAAGCGCCTGTTTTCTGAAATCTGTGGCGATGCCACTCGAAACCGTATGTGTTCGACGAAAGTAAGTCGTTGACCTTGTGAGAGAGGAAACTGCAGATGCGAAACATAGTTCCATTTTAAACTAATTGTTCTATCTGAAACTAAGTGTTCAACACTGTGCCAGGAGAAGCGACTGTTCTTTGATATCGGTGGCGATGCCACTCGAAACTGTATGTGTTCGACGAAAGTAAGTCGTTGACCTTGTGAGAGTGGAAATTCCAGATGCGAAACATAGTTCCATTTTAAACTAATTGTTCTATCTGAAACTAAGTGTTCAACACTGTGCCAGGAGAAGCGACTGTTCTCTGATATCGGTGGCGATGCGACTCGAAACTGTATGTGTTCGACGAAACTCAGTGGTCGACCTTGTGAGAGAGGAAACTCCAAATGCGAAGCTTTCTTCAATTTTAAAATAATTGTTCTATCTGATACTGAGTGTTCGATAATGTGCCAGGAGAAGCGCCCGTTTTGTGAAACCTGTGACCATGCCACTCGAAACCGTATGTGTTCGACGAAACTAAGTGGCCGACCTTGTGAGAGAGGAAACTGCAGATGCGAAACATAGTTCCATTTTAAACTAATTGTTCTATCTGAAACTAAGTGTTCAACACTGTGCCAGGAGAAGCGACTGTTCTTTGATATCGGTGGCGATGCCACTCGAAACTGTATGTGTTCGACGAAAGTAAGTCGTTGACCTTGTGAGAGTGGAAAGTCCAGATGCGAAACATAGTTCCATTTTAAACTAATTGTTCAATCTGAAACTAAGTGTTCAACACTGTGCCAGGAGAAGCGACTGTTCTCTGATATCGGTGGCGATGCGACTCGAAACTGTATGTGTTCGACGAAACTCAGTGGTCGACCTTGTGAGAGAGGAAACTCCAAATGCGAAGCTTTCTTCAATTTTAAAATAATTGTTCTATCTGATACTGAGTGTTCGATAATGTGCCAGGAGAAGCGCCCGTTTTGTGAAACCTGTGACCATGCCACTCGAAACCGTATGTGTTCGACGAAACTAAGTGGCCGACCTTGTGAGAGAGGAAACTCCAGATGCCAAACTTAGTTCCATTTTAAACTAATTCTTCTATCTGAAACTAAGTGTTCGATACTGTGCCAGGAGAAGCGTCTGTTCTCTGAAATCTGTGGCGATGCCACTCCAAACCGTATGTGTTGGACGAAACTAAGTGGTCGAACTTGTGGGAGAGGAAATTCCAGATGCGAAACTTAGTTCCTTATTAAACTAATTGTTCTATCTGAATCTATGTGTTCGATACAGTGCCAGGAGAAGCGCTGTTCTCTGAAATCTGTGGCGATGCCACTCGAAACCGCATGTGTTCGACGAAACTAAGTGAGAGAGGAAACTCCAGATGCGAAACATAGTTCCATTTTAAACTAATTGTTCTATCTGAAACTATGTGTTCGATACTGTACCAGGAGAAGCGCCTGTTCTCTCAAATGTGTGGCGATGTAACTCGAAACCACATGTGTTCGACGAAACTAAGTGGTCGACCTTGCGAGAGGGGAAACTCCAAATGCGAAACATAGTTCAACTTTAAACTAATTTTTCTATCTGAAACTAAGTGTCCGTTACTGTGCCAGGTGAAGCGCCTGCTTTCTGAATAGTGTGGCGATGCCACTCGAAACCGTATGTGTTCGACGAAAATATGTGGTGGACCTTGTGAGAGAGGAAACTCCAGATGCGAAAATTAGTTCCATTTTAAACTAATTGTTCTATCTGAAACTAAGTATTCGATACTGTGCCAGGAGTAGCGCCTGTTCTCTGAGATCAGTGGCGATGCGACTCGAAACCGTATGTGTTCGAGTTAACTAAGTGGCCGACCTTGTGGGAGAGGAAACTCCAGATGCGAAACTTAGTTCCATTTTAAACTAATCGTTCTAGCTGAAACTAAGTGTTCGATACTGTGCCAGATTTAGATTTTTTCCTATCGAGTGGCTACCGTGAAGAGTCGCCGACGACGACTTTAGAAATTATTTAAAAATCAACCGTAAGAGATAGAGCCGTGGGTTATTAAGCAAAAGTGCATCAAATGCGCTCCTATAACTCAATCTAACATATAAAAGGTACCTCGTCGGTGAAAATAATTTCAGTTCGGACTTAGATTTTTTCCTATCGAGTGGCTACCGTGAAGAGTCGCCGACGACGACTTTAGAAATTATTTAAAAATCAACAGTAAGAGATGGAGCCGTGGTTTATTAAGCAAAAGTGCGTCAAATACGCTCCCATAACCGAACATAACATTTAAATGATACGTCGTCGGTGAAAATATTTTCAATTCGGACCTAGTCTCTGTACGGAGAGGCTACCGAGAAGCGCTACCGTCGAAGACTTTCTGATTAATTTAAAAATCAACCGTAAGAGATAGAGCCGTGGTTTATTAAGCAAAAGTGCTTCAAATACGCTCCTATAACTCAATCTAACATATAAAAGGTACCTCGTCGGTGAAAATAATTACAGTTCGGACTTAGATTTTTTCCTACCGAGTGGCTACCGTGAAGAGTCGCCGACGACGACTAGAAATTATTTAAAAATCAACCGTAAGAGATGGAGCCGTGGTTTATTAAGCAAAAGTGCGTCAAATACGCTCCCATAACGGAACATTACATTTAAAAGATACGTCGTCGGTGAAAATATTTTCAATTCGGACTTAGTCTCTGTACGGAGAGGCTACCGAGAAGCGCTACCGACGAGGACTTTCTGATTAATTTAAAAATCAACCGTAAGAGGTAGTGCCGTGGTTTATTAAGCAAAAGTGCTTCAAATGCGCTCCTATAACTCAATCTGACATATAAAAGGTACCTCGTCGGTGAAAATAATTACAGTTCGGACTTAGATTTTTTCCTACCGAGTGGCTACCGTGAAGAGTCGCCGACGACGACTAGAAATTATTTAAAAATCAACCGTAAGAGATGGAGCCGTGGTTTATTAAGCAAAAGTGCGTCAAATACGCTCCCATAACGGAACATAACATTTAAAAGATACGTCGTCGGTGAAAATATTTTCAATTCGGACTTAGTCTCTGTACGGAGAGGCTACCGAGAAGCGCTACCGACGAGGACTTTCTGATTAATTTAAAAATCAACCGTAAGAGATAGAGCCGTGGTTTATTAAGCAAAAGTGCTTCAAATGCGCTCCTATAACTCAATCTGACATATAAAAGGTACCTCGTCGGTGAAAATAATTACAGTTCGGACTTAGATTTTTTCCTACCGAGTGGCTACCGTGAAGAGTCGCCGACGACGACTTTAGAAATTATTTAAAAATCAACCGTAAGAGATGGAGCCGTGGTTTATTAAGCAAAAGTGCGTCAAATACGCTCCCATAACTGTGGAAGGTGGAAACCGTTGAAATCCATCGTCGGTTAAATTTTCCCACGGGCGATCAGTGTGTTGAGCATGGGTCGATTATTGTTTGTCCGCGACAAACATAATCCGTAAATATGTAACGGCCCAAGGAGCGAGTGTGAGAGAGTGAGAGCGAGTGTGCGAGAGAGTGCGAGCGAGTGTGCGAGGCAGCCAAACGCGTAACGGCTGATTAGCCGGCGAATCTTTGTAACGGCTGATTAGCCGGATAATCGGTGGGCGAACGAGGGCGTGCGTGTGCTCACGAAGATTATATATGAGGCCGGTTGCGGAAACGGCAGTTAGAGTTAGAGTTAGAGTTAGAGTCAGAGTTAGAGTTAGAGTTAGAGTTAGAGTTAGAGTCAGAGTTAGAGTTGAGTTCTGAGTGTTAAAAGAGTTTGAGTTTGAGTTTGAGTTTTGAAAAGAGTTTCGAGTTTTAAAAGAATTGGTAGTTAAGAGAGCACCGAGATTGAGCGAGAGAGAAAGAGAGAAAGAGAGAAGTGTATTTGAATCTACTAATAAATCTAATTAGGATTAAATCAACTATATTTCACAAATAGGATTTCGTCTCCCAATTAATATCCTACAAATCTTGGGGGCTCGTCTGGGATCAATTGGAGTCAAGTCGAAATCTCAGTGAAATATAGTGGAGTGAGTTGTCTGCAAATCGAGCATTGTCGCAATGGAGCAAGAGAAAGGCGCAGACAGTTTTACAGTTCCGCAGCTGAAGGAAATGTTAAAAAAGCGAGGAGTATCGTCAGTAGGAACGAAGAGCGAGCTAATAAGAAAACTAAACGACCAGGATCCGTCGGGCGCGTGGAGGTTGGAGTCAGAGGGAAAGGAGGAACCTCTCAGCGGTGAAGGGACAGAGTCGTGGCCGCCAGGCGGAATACACGAACTTGAAAGTGCGGAGGCCCTTATGCACAAACAACAGCTTGAGCTTCGCCGCAAGGAATTGGAGCTGGTACAGCGCGAATTAGAGATCGCGAGACGGGAAGTGCAGGTGATGCGTGAGTTGCAGCGCCTGAATATACCGGACAATTCGCATACCAGAGAGCATGATAATGGGGCGGCGGTGCACCCAAGAGTAAGCGTTTCGGCGGTGGCTGACTTGCTTAGCCCTTTCAGCGGCGATTCGAAGGAGTTCGAGAATTGGGAGAGGCAGTTGGCTCTGCTGAGGTCGACGTACAGACTGGATGAGGGCTCAACTAAGATCCTGATCGGAATGCGATTAAGAGGGAGAGCGCTGGAATGGCTACATTCGAAGTCCGAACACATAGTGATGTCCGTGGACGCACTGTTGGCCGAGCTAAAAGGTGTTTTCCATTTTCCGCTCAGCAGGCTTACCCTACGGCGAGAGTTCGAGAAGAGGATATGGAAGAGGGGAGAGACTTTCCAAGAGTACGCGCATGATAAAATAATTTTGGCGAACCGCATACCAGTGGCCGACGGGGAAATCGTCGACTACCTAATTGAGGGAATCCCTGACGTACGCTTAAGGGATCAGGCCTTCATGGGAGGGTACTCATCAACGCCGGCGCTGTTGAAAGCGTTTGAAAAAATCACATTGCGAGACGGAGGTCAACAGGACACCATGAGGACAGTGGACTGGCAGGAGGCAAGGCACAACGGTCAGAACAGCGGCAGAAGAGAGCAGATGAGCGGAGGGCAGCCAAGAGAACGGTCTTGCTATAATTGTGGCATGCGTGACCACATCGGGGTGGATTGCCCCACCAAGACGGAAGGTCCAGTATGCTTCCGATGCGGAGTGCGGGGTCATCTGGCGTCAAGGTGTCCGGAAAGGGGTGGCGAGCAACCCAAGAATATCTGTGCGGTGAGTGTGGTAAGGTCACCGACATTTAAGAAGCCAGTAGAGATTAACGGTCGCGAGGTAACTGCGCTCATTGATACCGGGAGTGATCTAAGTGTTATGCGAAATGAGCAGTACCGGAGAATCGGTTCTCCTCCGTTGAACTCTAACGAAGTCAGATTTCGCGGGGTCGGAGCAGGCGAGATTACGACGTTGGGCGATTTCAAAGCGGAAGTGGGGATAGACGGGAACATTTACCCTATTGTTATTCGAGTGATTCCTGATAAAATTACCGAACATGAACTCCTGATCGGCGCGGATTTTCTAGAGACTGTAGATGTCAGGATGCGAGCGGGAAATGTGTATATTAGTCCGTCGCTCGAACAGTTATCGGGAAATAACGATCTCCCTGAGGTATGTCGAGTTAGTGCGAGCGAGGAGATGTCGGACAAGGATGTGGACGTCGCGCGTGAAAAGGTAAACGATCAGATAGAGCACAGGCCCGGGAAGAGCATGGTGCACGTGGATGCTCTTAGTCGCAGTCCACTGCCAACCTGTATGCTTATAGAAGCGTTAGACGATACAGTAACCTCACAGTTTAGAAGGGCGCAACGCGAGGACAGAGACGTAGAAAAAATATTAGATCTCGCGGCACCGGGGTGTATTGAGGGTTATACGATGCGAGGTGATCTGTTGTTTAGAGAGGTAGATGATAATTTATTGCTAGTAGTCCCGAGTTCAATGCAAAACCAGGTCATCCGAAAGGCCCACGAGAGAGGTCATTTTTCTGTGACGAAAACGGAGGCGTTACTGCGAAAGGTGGGGAACCATGAGGGGTCTTTGCGGACATCAACGGCGGCCGATCACATGAAACCGGCCCGAATTACGAGGAATATAGCGAGGGCGAGGCTAAAGATGATATCCGAGGTCGGATATCGGTGCAGGACGGCCGGTTGTAGAAGGTGGAAACCGTTGAAATCCATCGTCGGTTAAATTTTCCCACGGGCGATCAGTGTGTTGAGCATGGGTCGATTATTGTTTGTCCGCGACAAACATAATCCGTAAATATGTAACGGCCCAAGGAGCGAGTGTGAGAGAGTGAGAGCGAGTGTGCGAGAGAGTGCGAGCGAGTGTGCGAGGCAGCCAAACGCGTAACGGCTGATTAGCCGGCGAATCTTTGTAACGGCTGATTAGCCGGATAATCGGTGGGCGAACGAGGGCGTGCGTGTGCTCACGAAGATTATATATGAGGCCGGTTGCGGAAACGGCAGTTAGAGTTAGAGTTAGAGTTAGAGTCAGAGTTAGAGTTAGAGTTAGAGTTAGAGTTAGAGTTAGAGTTAGAGTTAGAGTTAGAGTTAGAGTCAGAGTTAGAGTTGAGTTCTGAGTGTTAAAAGAGTTTGAGTTTGAGTTTGAGTTTTGAAAAGAGTTTCGAGTTTTAAAAGAATTGGTAGTTAAGAGAGCACCGAGATTGAGCGAGAGAGAAAGAGAGAAAGAGAGAAGTGTATTTGAATCTACTAATAAATCTAATTAGGATTAAATCAACTATATTTCACAAATAGGATTTCGTCTCCCAATTAATATCCTACATAACCGAACATAACATTTAAAAGATACGTCGTCGGTGAAAATATTTTCAATTCGGACTTAGTCTCTGTACGGAGAGGCTACCGAGAAGCGCTACCGACGAAGATTTTCTGATTAATTTAAAAATCAACCGAAAGAGATGGAGCCGTGGTTTATTAAGCAAAAGTGCGTCAAATACGCTCCCATAACTGTAGAAGGTGGAAACCGTTGAAATCCATCGTCGGTTAAATTTTCCCACGGGCGATCAGTGTGTTGAGCATGGGTCGATTATTGTTTGTCCGCGACAAACATAATCCGTAAATATGTAACGGCCCAAGGAGCGAGTGTGAGAGAGTGAGAGCGAGTGTGCGAGAGAGTGCGAGCGAGTGTGCGAGGCAGCCAAACGCGTAACGGCTGATTAGCCGGCGAATCTTTGTAACGGCTGATTAGCCGGATAATCGGTGGGCGAACGAGGGCGTGCGTGTGCTCACGAAGATTATATATGAGGCCGGTTGCGGAAACGGCAGTTAGAGTTAGAGTTAGAGTTAGAGTCAGAGTTAGAGTTAGAGTTAGAGTTAGAGTTAGAGTTAGAGTCAGAGTTAGAGTTGAGTTAGAGTTAGAGTCAGAGTTAGAGTTGAGTTCTGAGTGTTAAAAGAGTTTGAGTTTGAGTTTGAGTTTTGAAAAGAGTTTCGAGTTTTAAAAGAATTGGTAGTTAAGAGAGCACCGAGATTGAGCGAGAGAGAAAGAGAGAAAGAGAGAAGTGTATTTGAATCTACTAATAAATCTAATTAGGATTAAATCAACTATATTTCACAAATAGGATTTCGTCTCCCAATTAATATCCTACATAACCGAACATAACATTTAAAAGATACGTCGTCGGTGAAAATATTTTCAATTCGGACTTAGTCTCTGTACGGAGAGGCTACCGAGAAGCGCTACCGACGAAGATTTTCTGATTAATTTAAAAATCAACCGTAAGAGATGGAGCCGTGGTTTATTAAGCAAAAGTGCGTCAAATACGCTCCCATAACTGTAGAAGGTGGAAACCGTTGAAATCCATCGTCGGTTAAATTTTCCCACGGGCGATCAGTGTGTTGAGCATGGGTCGATTATTGTTTGTCCGCGACAAACATAATCCGTAAATATGTAACGGCCCAAGGAGCGAGTGTGAGAGAGTGAGAGCGAGTGTGCGAGAGAGTGCGAGCGAGTGTGCGAGGCAGCCAAACGCGTAACGGCTGATTAGCCGGCGAATCTTTGTAACGGCTGATTAGCCGGATAATCGGTGGGCGAACGAGGGCGTGCGTGTGCTCACGAAGATTATATATGAGGCCGGTTGCGGAAACGGCAGTTAGAGTTAGAGTTAGAGTTAGAGTCAGAGTTAGAGTTAGAGTTAGAGTTAGAGTTAGAGTTAGAGTTAGAGTTAGAGTTAGAGTCAGAGTTAGAGTTGAGTTCTGAGTGTTAAAAGAGTTTGAGTTTGAGTTTGAGTTTTGAAAAGAGTTTCGAGTTTTAAAAGAATTGGTAGTTAAGAGAGCACCGAGATTGAGCGAGAGAGAAAGAGAGAAAAAGAGAAGTGTATTTGAATCTACTAATAAATCTAATTAGGATTAAATCAACTATATTTCACAAATAGGATTTCGTCTCCCAATTAATATCCTACATAACCGAACATAACATTTAAAAGATACGTCGTCGGTGAAAATATTTTCAATTCGGACTTAGTCTCTGTACGGAGAGGCTACCGAGAAGCGCTACCGACGAAGATTTTCTGATTAATTTAAAAATCAACCGTAACAGATGGAGCCGTGGTTTATTAAGCAAAAGTGCGTCAAATACGCTCCCATAACTGTAGAAGGTGGAAACCGTTGAAATCCATCGTCGGTTAAATTTTCCCACGGGCGATTAGTGTGTTGAGCATGGGTCGATTATTGTTTGTCCGCGACAAACATAATCCGTAAATATGTAACGGCCCAAGGAGCGAGTGTGAGAGAGTGAGAGCGAGTGTGCGAGAGAGTGCGAGCGAGTGTGCGAGGCAGCCAAACGCGTAACGGCTGATTAGCCGGCGAATCTTTGTAACGGCTGATTAGCCGGATAATCGGTGGGCGAACGAGGGCGTGCGTGTGCTCACGAAGATTATATATGAGGCCGGTTGCGGAAACGGCAGTTAGAGTTAGAGTTAGAGTTAGAGTTAGAGTCAGAGTCAGAGTTAGAGTTAGAGTTAGAGTTAGAGTTAGAGTTAGAGTTAGAGTCAGAGTTAGAGTTGAGTTCTGAGTGTTAAAAGAGTTTGAGTTTGAGTTTGAGTTTTGAAAAGAGTTTCGAGTTTTAAAAGAATTGGTAGTTAAGAGAGCACCGAGATTGAGCGAGAGAGAAAGAGAGAAAGAGAGAAGTGTATTTGAATCTACTAATAAATCTAATTAGGATTAAATCAACTATATTTCACAAATAGGATTTCGTCTCCCAATTAATATCCTACAAATCTTGGGGGCTCGTCTGGGATCAATTGGAGTCAAGTCGAAATCTCAGTGAAATATAGTGGAGTGAGTTGTCTGCAAATCGAGCATTGTCGCAATGGAGCAAGAGAAAGGCGCAGACAGTTTTACAGTTCCGCAGCTGAAGGAAATGTTAAAAAAGCGAGGAGTATCGTCAGTAGGAACGAAGAGCGAGCTAATAAGAAAACTAAACGACCAGGATCCGTCGGGCGCGTGGAGGTTGGAGTCAGAGGGAAAGGAGGAACCTCTCAGCGGTGAAGGGACAGAGTCGTGGCCGCCAGGCGGAATACACGAACTTGAAAGTGCGGAGGCCCTTATGCACAAACAACAGCTTGAGCTTCGCCGCAAGGAATTGGAGCTGGTACAGCGCGAATTAGAGATCGCGAGACGGGAAGTGCAGGTGATGCGTGAGTTGCAGCGCCTGAATATACCGGACAATTCGCATACCAGAGAGCATGATAATGGGGCGGCGGTGCACCCAAGAGTAAGCGTGTCGGCGGTGGCTGACTTGCTTAGCCCTTTCAGCGGCGATTCGAAGGAGTTCGAGAATTGGGAGAGGCAGTTGGCTCTGCTGAGGTCGACGTACAGACTGGATGAGGGCTCAACTAAGATCCTGATCGGAATGCGATTAAGAGGGAGAGCGCTGGAATGGCTACATTCGAAGTCCGAACACATAGTGATGTCCGTGGACGCACTGTTGGCCGAGCTAAAAGGTGTTTTCCATTTTCCGCTCAGCAGGCTTACCCTACGGCGAGAGTTCGAGAAGAGGATATGGAAGAGGGGAGAGACTTTCCAAGAGTACGCGCATGAAAAAATAATTTTGGCGAACCGCATACCAGTGGCCGACGGGGAAATCGTCGACTACCTAATTGAGGGAATCCCTGACGTACGCTTAAGGGATCAGGCCTTCATGGGAGGGTACTCATCAACGCCGGCGCTGTTGAAAGCGTTTGAAAAAATCACATTGCGAGACGGAGGTCAACAGGACACCATGAGGACAGTGGACTGGCAGGAGGCAAGGCACAACGGTCAGAACAGCGGCAGAAGAGAGCAGATGAGCGGAGGGCAGCCAAGAGAACGGTCTTGCTATAATTGTGGCATGCGTGACCACATCGGGGTGGATTGCCCCACCAAGACGGAAGGTCCAGTATGCTTCCGATGCGGAGTGCGGGGTTATCTGGCGTCAAGGTGTCCGGAAAGGGGTGGCGAGCAACCCAAGAATATCTGTGCGGTGAGTGTGGTAAGGTCACCGACATTTAAGAAGCCAGTAGAGATTAACGGTCGCGAGGTAACTGCGCTCATTGATACCGGGAGTGATCTAAGTGTTATGCGAAATGAGCAGTACCGGAGAATCGGTTCTCCTCCGTTGAACTCTAACGAAGTCAGATTTCGCGGGGTCGGAGCAGGCGAGATTACGACGTTGGGCGATTTCAAAGCGGAAGTGGGGATAGACGGGAACATTTACCCTATTGTTATTCGAGTGATTCCTGATAAAATTACCGAACATGAACTCCTGATCGGCGCGGATTTTCTAGAGACTGTAGATGTCAGGATGCGAGCGGGAAATGTGTATATTAGTCCGTCGCTCGAACAGTTATCGGGAAATAACGATCTCCCTGAGGTATGTCGAGTTAGTGCGAGCGAGGAGATGTCGGACAAGGATGTGGACGTCGCGCGTGAAAAGGTAAACGATCAGATAGAGCACAGGCCCGGGAAGAGCATGGTGCACGTGGATGCTCTTAGTCGCAGTCCACTGCCAACCTGTATGCTTATAGAAGCGTTAGACGATACAGTAACCTCACAGTTTAGAAGGGCGCAACGCGAGGACAGAGACGTAGAAAAAATATTAGATCTCGCGGCACCGGGGTGTATTGAGGGTTATACGATGCGAGGTGATCTGTTGTTTAGAGAGGTAGATGATAATTTGTTGCTAGTAGTCCCGAGTTCAATGCAAAACCAGGTCATCCGAAAGGCCCACGAGAGAGGTCATTTTTCTGTGACGAAAACGGAGGCGTTACTGCGAAAGGTGGGGAACCATGAGGGGTCTTTGCGGACATCAACGGCGGCCGATCACATGAAACCGGCCCGAATTACGAGGAATATAGCGAGGGCGAGGCTAAAGATGATATCCGAGGTCGGATATCGGTGCAGGACGGCCGGTTGTAGAAGGTGGAAACCGTTGAAATCCATCGTCGGTTAAATTTTCCCACGGGCGATCAGTGTGTTGAGCATGGGTCGATTATTGTTTGTCCGCGACAAACATAATCCGTAAATATGTAACGGCCCAAGGAGCGAGTGTGAGAGAGTGAGAGCGAGTGTGCGAGAGAGTGCGAGCGAGTGTGCGAGGCAGCCAAACGCGTAACGGCTGATTAGCCGGCGAATCTTTGTAACGGCTGATTAGCCGGATAATCGGTGGGCGAACGAGGGCGTGCGTGTGCTCACGAAGATTATATATGAGGCCGGTTGCGGAAACGGCAGTTAGAGTTAGAGTTAGAGTTAGAGTCAGAGTTAGAGTTAGAGTTAGAGTTAGAGTTAGAGTTAGAGTTAGAGTCAGAGTTAGAGTTGAGTTCTGAGTGTTAAAAGAGTTTGAGTTTGAGTTTGAGTTTTGAAAAGAGTTTCGAGTTTTAAAAGAATTGGTAGTTAAGAGAGCACCGAGATTGAGCGAGAGAGAAAGAGAGAAAGAGAGAAGTGTATTTGAATCTACTAATAAATCTAATTAGGATTAAATCAACTATATTTCACAAATAGGATTTCGTCTCCCAATTAATATCCTACATAACCGAACATAACATTTAAAAGATACGTCGTCGGTGAAAATATTTTCAATTCGGACTTAGTCTCTGTACGGAGAGGCTACCGAGAAGCGCTACCGACGAAGATTTTCTGATTAATTTAAAAATCAACCGAAAGAGATAGAGCCGTGGTTTATTAAGCAAAAGTGCTTCAAATACGCTCCTATAACTCAATCTAACATATAAAAGGTACCTCGTCGGTGAAAATAATTACAGTTCGGACTTAGATTTTTTCCTACCGAGTGACTACCGTGAAGAGTCGCCGACGACGACTAGAAATTATTTAAAAATCAACAGTAAGAGATGGAGCCGTGGTTTATTAAGCAAAAGTGCGTCAAATACGCTCCCATAACGGAACATACCATTTAAAAGATACGTCGTCGGTGAAAATATTTTCAATTCGGACTTAGTCTCTGTACGGAGAGGCTACCGAGAAGCGCTACCGACGAGGACTTTCTGATTAATTAAATAATCAACCGTAAGAGATAGAGCCGTGGTTTATTAAGCAAAAGTGCTTCAAATGCGCTCCTATAACTCAATCTAACATAAAAAGGTACCTCGTCGGTGAAAATAATTACAGTTCGGACTTAGATTTTTTCCTACCGAGTGGCTACCGTGAAGAGTCGCCGACGACGACTTTAGAAATTATTTAAAAATCAACCGTAAGAGATGGAGCCGTGGTTTATTAAGCAAAAGTGCGTCAAATACGCTCCCATAACCGAACATAACATTTAAAAGATACGTCGTCGGTGAAAATATTTTCAATTCGGACTTAGTCTCTGTACGGAGAGGCTACCGAGAAGCGCTACCGACGAAGACTTTCTGATTAATTTAAAAATCAACCGAAAGAGATAGAGCCGTGGTTTATTAAGCAAAAGTGCTTCAAATACGCTCCTATAACTCAATCTAACATATAAAAGGTACCTCGTCGGTGAAAATAATTACAGTTCGGACTTAGATTTTTTCCTACCGAGTGGCTACCGTGAAGAATCGCCGACGACGAATTTAGAAATTATTTAAAAATCAACCGTAAGAGATAGAGCCGTGGTTTATTAAGCAAAAGTGCTTCAAATACGCTCCTATAACTCAATCTAACATATAAAAGGTACCTCGTCGGTGAAAATAATTACAGTTCGGACTTAGATTTTTTCCTACCGAGTGGCTACCGCGAAGAGTCGCCGACGACGACTTTAGAAATTATTTAAAAATCAACCGTAAGAGATGGAGCCGTGGTTTATTAAGCAAAAGTGCGTCAAATACGCTCCCATAACGGAACATAACATTTAAAAGATACGTCGTCGGTGAAAATATTTTCAATTCGGACTTAGTCTCTGTACGGAGAGGCTACCGAGAAGCGCTACCGACGAGGACTTTCTGATTAATTTAAAAATCAACCGTAAGAGATAGAGCCGTGGTTTATTAAGCAAAAGTGCTTCAAATGCGCTCCTATAACTCAATCTAACATATAAAAGGTACCTCGTCGGTGAAAATAATTACAGTTCGGACTCAGATTTTTTCCTACCGGGTGGCTACCGTGAAGAGTCGCCGACGACGACTTTAGAAATTATTTAAAAATCAACCGTAAGAGATGGAGCCGTGGTTTATTAAGCAAAAGTGCGTCAAATACGCTCCCATAACCGAACATAACATTTAAAAGATACCTTGTCGGTGAAAATATTTTCAATTCGGACTTAGTCTCTGTACGGAGAGGCTACCGAGAAGCGCTACCGACGAAGACTTTGTGATTAATTTAAAAATCAACCGAAAGAGATAGAGCCGTTGTTTATTAAGCAAAAGTGCTTCAAATACGCTCCTATAACTCAATCTAACATATAAAAGGTACCTCGTCGGTGAAAATAATTACAGTTCGGACTTAGATTTTTTCCTACCGATTGGCTACCGTGAAGAGTTGCCGACGACGACTAGAAATTATTTAAAAATCAACCGTAAGAGATGGAGCCGTGGTTTATTAAGCAAAAGTGCGTCAAATACGCTCCCATAACGGAACATAACATTTAAAAGATACGTCGTCGGTGAAAATATTTTCAATTCGGACTTAGTCTCTGTACGGAGAGGCTTCCGAGAAGCGCTACCGACGAGGACTTTCTGATT
This sequence comes from Nysson spinosus, assembly GCA_910591585.2. NCBI lineage: Eukaryota > Metazoa > Arthropoda > Insecta > Hymenoptera > Crabronidae > Nysson > Nysson spinosus. The sequence goes on along the minus strand of CAJUYC020000090.1, from coordinate 1,908,963 downwards.
AATTTAAAAATCAACCGTAAGAGATAGAGCCGTGGTTTATTAAGCAAAAGTGCTTCAAATGCGCTCCTATAACTCAATCTAACATATAAAAGGTACCTCGTCGGTGAAAATAATTACAGTTCGGACTTAGATTTTTTCCTACCGAGTGGCTACCGTGAAGAGTCGCCGACGACGAATTTAGAAATTATTTAAAAATCAACCGTAAGAGATGGAGCCGTGGTTCATTAAGCAAAAGTGCGTCAAATACGCTCCCATAACCGAACATAACATTTAAAAGATACGTCGTCGGTGAAAATATTTTCAATTCGGACTTAGTCTCTGTACGGAGAGGCTACCGAGAAGCGCTACCGACGAGGACTTTCTGATTAATTTAAAAATCAACCGTAAGAAATGGAGCCGTGGTTTATTAAGCAAAAGTGCGTCAAATACGCTCCCATAACCGAACATAACATTTAAAAGATACGTCGTCGGTGGAAATATTTTCAATTCGGACTTATTCTCTGTACGGAGAGGCTACCGAGAAGCGCTACCGACGAAGACTTTGTGATTAATTTAAAAATCAACCGAAAGAGATAGAGCCGTTGTTTATTAAGCAAAAGTGCTTCAAATACGCTCCTATAACTCAATCTAACATATAAAAGGTACCTCGTCGGTGAAAATAATTACAGTTCGGACTTAGATTTTTTCCTACCGAGTGGCTACCGTGAAGAGTCGCCGACGACGACTAGAAATTATTTAAAAATCAACCGTAAGAGATGGAGCCCTGGTTTATTAAGCAAAAGTGCGTCAAATACGCTCCCATAACGGAACATAACATTTAAAAGATACGTCGTCGGTGAAAATATTTTCAATTCGGACTTAGTCTCTGTACGGAGAGGCTACCGAGAAGCGCTACCGACGAGGATTTTCTGATTAATTTAAAAATCAACCGTAAGAGATAGAGCCGTGGTTTATTAAGCAAAAGTGCTTCAAATGCGCTCCTATAACTCAATCTAACATATAAAAGGTACCTCGTCGGTGAAAATAATTACAGTTCGGACTCAGATTTTTTCCTACCGGGTGGCTACCGTGAAGAGTCGCCGACGACGACTTTAGAAATTATTTAAAAATCAACCGTAAGAGATGGAGCCGTGGTTTATTAAGCAAAAGTGCGTCAAATACGCTCCCATAACCGAACATAACATTTAAAAGATACCTTGTCGGTGAAAATATTTTCAATTCGGACTTAGTCTCTGTACGGTGAGGCTACCGAGAAGCGCTACCGACGAAGACTTTCTGATTAATTTAAAAATCAACAGTAAGATATAGAGCCGTGGTTTATTAAGCAAAAGTGCTTCAAATACGCTCCTATAACTCAATCTAACATATAAAAGGTACCTCGTCGGTGAAAATAATTACAGTTCGGACTTAGATTTTTTCCTACCGATTGGCTACCGTGAAGAGTTGCCGACGACGACTAGAAATTATTTAAAAATCAACCGTAAGAGATGGAGCCGTGGTTTATTAAGCAAAAGTGCGTCAAATACGCTCCCATAACGGAACATAACATTTAAAAGATACGTCGTCGGTGAAAATATTTTCAATTCGTACTTAGTCTCTGTACGGAGAGGCTTCCGAGAAGCGCTACCGACGAGGACTTTCTGATTAATTTAAAAATCAACCGTAAGAGATAGAGCCGTGGTTTATTAAGCAAAAGTGCTTCAAATGCGCTCCTATAACTCAATCTAACATATAAAAGGTACCTCGTCGGTGAAAATAATTACAGTTCGGACTTAGATTTTTTCCTACCGAGTGGCTACCGTGAAGAGTCGCCGACGACGAATTTAGAAATTATTTAAAAATCAACCGTAAGAGATGGAGCCGTGGTTCATTAAGCAAAAGTGCGTTAAATACGCTCCCATAACCGAACATAACATTTAAAAGATACGTCGTCGGTGAAAATATTTTCAATTCGGACTTAGTCTCTGTACCGAGAGGCTACCGAGAAGCGCTACCGACGAGGACTTTCTGATTAATTTAAAAATCAACCGTAAGAGATGGAGCCGTGGTTTATTAAGCAAAAGTGCGTCAAATACGCTCCCATAACCGAACATAACATTTAAAAAATACGTCGTCGGTGAAAATATTTTCAATTCGGACTTATTCTCTGTACGGAGAGGCTACCGAGAAGCGCTACCGCCGAAGACTTTGTGATTAATTTAAAAATCAACCGAAAGAGATAGAGCCGTTGTTTATTAAGCAAAAGTGCTTCAAATACGCTCCTATAACTCAATCTAACATATAAAAGGTACCTCGTCGGTGAAAATAATTACAGTTCGGACTTAGATTTTTTCCTACCGAGTGGCTACCGCGAAGAGTCGCCGACGACGACTTTAGAAATTATTTAAAAATCAACCGTAAGAGATGGAGCCGTGGTTTATTAAGCAAAAGTGCGTCAAATACGCTCCCATAACCGAACATAACATTTAAAAGATACGTCGTCGGTGGAAATATTTTCAATTCGGACTTATTCTCTGTACGGAGAGGCTACCGAGAAGCGCTACCGACGAAGACTTTGTGATTAATTTAAAAATCAACCGAAAGAGATAGAGCCGTTGTTTATTAAGCAAAAGTGCTTCAAATACGCTCCTATAACTCAATCTAACATATAAAAGGTACCTCGTCGGTGAAAATAATTACAGTTCGGACTTAGATTTTCTCCTACCGAGTGGCTACCGTGAAGAGTCGCCGACGACGACTAGAAATTATTTAAAAATCAACCGTAAGAGATGGAGCCGTGGTTTATTAAGCAAAAGTGCGTCAAATACGCTCCCATAACGGAACATAACATTTAAAAGATACGTCGTCGGTGAAAATATTTTCAATTCGGACTTAGTCTCTGTACGGAGAGGCTACCGAGAAGCGCTACCGACGAGGACTTTCTGATTAATTTAAAAATCAACCGTAAGAGATAGAGCCGTGGTTTATTAAGCAAAAGTGCTTCAAATGCGCTCCTATAACTCAATCTAACATATAAAAGGTACCTCGTCGGTGAAAATAATTACAGTTCGGACTCAGATTTTTTCCTACCGGGTGGCTACCGTGAAGAGTCGCCGACGACGACTTTAGAAATTATTTAAAAATCAACCGTAAGAGATGGAGCCGTGGTTTATTAAGCAAAAGTGCGTCAAATACGCTCCCATAACCGAACATAACATTTAAAAGATACCTTGTCGGTGAAAATATTTTCAATTCGGACTTAGTCTCTGTACGGAGAGGCTACCGAGAAGCGCTACCGACGAAGACTTTGTGATTAATTTAAAAATCAACCGAAAGAGATAGAGCCGTTGTTTATTAAGCAAAAGTGCTTCAAATACGCTCCTATAACTCAATCTAACATATAAAAGGTACCTCGTCGGTGAAAATAATTACAGTTCGGACTTAGATTTTTTCCTACCGAGTGGCTACCGTGAAGAGTCGCCGACGACGACTAGAAATTATTTAAAAATCAACCGTAAGAGATGGAGCCGTGGTTTATTAAGCAAAAGTGCGTCAAATACGCTCCCATAACGGAACATAACATTTAAAAGATACGTCGTCGGTGAAAATATTTTCAATTCGGACTTAGTCTCTGTACGGAGAGGCTACCGAGAAGCGCTACCGACGAGGACTTTCTGATTAATTTAAAAATCAACCGTAAGAGATAGAGCCGTGGTTTATTAAGCAAAAGTGCTTCAAATGCGCTCCTATAACTCAATCTAACATATAAAAGGTACCTCGTCGGTGAAAATAATTACAGTTCGGACTCAGATTTTTTCCTACCGGGTGGCTACCGTGAAGAGTCGCCGACGACGACTTTAGAAATTATTTAAAAATCAACCGTAAGAGATGGAGCCGTGGTTTATTAAGCAAAAGTGCGTCAAATACGCTCCCATAACCGAACATAACATTTAAAAGATACCTTGTCGGTGAAAATATTTTCAATTCGGACTTAGTCTCTGTACGGAGAGGCTACCGAGAAGCGCTACCGACGAAGACTTTGTGATTAATTTAAAAATCAACCGAAAGAGATAGAGCCGTTGTTTATTAAGCAAAAGTGCTTCAAATACGCTCCTATAACTCAATCTAACATATAAAAGGTACCTCGTCGGTGAAAATAATTACAGTTCGGACTTAGATTTTTTCCTACCGAGTGGCTACCGCGAAGAGTCGCCGACGACGACTTTAGAAATTATTTAAAAATCAACCGTAAGAGATGGAGCCGTGGTTCATTAAGCAAAAGTGCGTCAAATACGCTCCCATAACCGAACATAACATTTAAAAGATACGTCGTCGGTGAAAATATTTTCAATTCGGACTTAGTCTCTGTACGGAGAGGCTACCGAGAAGCGCTACCGACGAAGACTTTCTGATTAATTTAAAAATCAACCGTAAGAGATAGAGCCGTGGTTTACTAAGCAAAAGTGCTTCAAATGCGCTCCTATAACTCAATCTAACATATAAAAGGTACCTCGTCGGTGAAAATAATTACAGTTCGGACTTAGATTTTTTCCTACCGAGTGGCTACCGTGAAGAGTCGCCGACGACGAATTTAGAAATTATTTAAAAATCAACCGTAAGAGATGGAGCCGTGGTTCATTAAGCAAAAGTGCGTTAAATACGCTCCCATAACCGAACATAACATTTAAAAGATACGTCGTCGGTGAAAATATTTTCAATTCGGACTTAGTCTCTGTACCGAGAGGCTACCGAGAAGCGCTACCGACGAGGACTTTCTGATTAATTTAAAAATCAACCGTAAGAGATGGAGCCGTGGTTTATTAAGCAAAAGTGCGTCAAATACGCTCCCATAACCGAACATAACATTTAAAAAATACGTCGTCGGTGAAAATATTTTCAATTCGGACTTATTCTCTGTACGGAGAGGCTACCGAGAAGCGCTACCGCCGAAGACTTTGTGATTAATTTAAAAATCAACCGAAAGAGATAGAGCCGTTGTTTATTAAGCAAAAGTGCTTCAAATACGCTCCTATAACTCAATCTAACATATAAAAGGTACCTCGTCGGTGAAAATAATTACAGTTCGGACTTAGATTTTTTCCTACCGAGTGGCTACCGCGAAGAGTCGCCGACGACGACTTTAGAAATTATTTAAAAATCAACCGTAAGAGATGGAGCCGTGGTTTATTAAGCAAAAGTGCGTCAAATACGCTCCCATAACCGAACATAACATTTAAAAGATACGTCGTCGGTGGAAATATTTTCAATTCGGACTTATTCTCTGTACGGAGAGGCTACCGAGAAGCGCTACCGACGAAGACTTTGTGATTAATTTAAAAATCAACCGAAAGAGATAGAGCCGTTGTTTATTAAGCAAAAGTGCTTCAAATACGCTCCTATAACTCAATCTAACATATAAAAGGTACCTCGTCGGTGAAAATAATTACAGTTCGGACTTAGATTTTCTCCTACCGAGTGGCTACCGTGAAGAGTCGCCGACGACGACTAGAAATTATTTAAAAATCAACCGTAAGAGATGGAGCCGTGGTTTATTAAGCAAAAGTGCGTCAAATACGCTCCCATAACGGAACATAACATTTAAAAGATACGTCGTCGGTGAAAATATTTTCAATTCGGACTTAGTCTCTGTACGGAGAGGCTACCGAGAAGCGCTACCGACGAGGACTTTCTGATTAATTTAAAAATCAACCTTAAGAGATAGAGCCGTGGTTTATTAAGCAAAAGTGCTTCAAATGCGCTCCTATAACTCAATCTAACATATAAAAGGTACCTCGTCGGTGAAAATAATTACAGTTCGGACTCAGATTTTTTCCTACCGGGTGGCTACCGTGAAGAGTCGCCGACGACGACTTTAGAAATTATTTAAAAATCAACCGTAAGAGATGGAGCCGTGGTTTATTAAGCAAAAGTGCGTCAAATACGCTCCCATAACCGAACATAACATTTAAAAGATACCTTGTCGGTGAAAATATTTTCAATTCGGACTTAGTCTCTGTACGGAGAGGCTACCGAGAAGCGCTACCGACGAAGACTTTGTGATTAATTTAAAAATCAACCGAAAGAGATAGAGCCGTTGTTTATTAAGCAAAAGTGCTTCAAATACGCTCCTATAACTCAATCTAACATATAAAAGGTACCTCGTCGGTGAAAATAATTACAGTTCGGACTTAGATTTTTTCCTACCGAGTGGCTACCGTGAAGAGTCGCCGACGACGACTAGAAATTATTTAAAAATCAACCGTAAGAGATGGAGCCGTGGTTTATTAAGCAAAAGTGCGTCAAATACGCTCCCATAACGGAACATAACATTTAAAAGATACGTCGTCGGTGAAAATATTTTCAATTCGGACTTAGTCTCTGTACGGAGAGGCTACCGAGAAGCGCTACCGACGAGGACTTTCTGATTAATTTAAAAATCAACCGTAAGAGATAGAGCCGTGGTTTATTAAGCAAAAGTGCTTTAAATGCGCTCCTATAACTCAATCTAACATATAAAAGGTACCTCGTCGGTGAAAATAATTACAGTTCGGACTTAGATTTTTTCCTACCGAGTGGCTACCGTGAAGAGTCGCCGACGACGACTTTAGAAATTATTTAAAAATCAACCGTAAGAGATGGAGCCGTGGTTTATTAAGCAAAAGTGCGTCAAATACGCTCCCATAACCGAACATAACATTTAAAAGATACGTCGTCGGTGAAAATATTTTCAATTCGGACTTAGTCTCTGTACGGAGAGGCTACCGAGAAGCGCTACCGACGAAGACTTTCTGATTAATTTAAAAATCAACCGTAAGAGATAGAGCCGTGGTTTATTAAGCAAAAGTGCTTCAAATGCGCTCCTATAACTCAATCTAACATATAAAAGGTACCTCGTCGGTGAAAATAATTACAGTTCGGACTTAGATTTTTTCCTACCGAGTGGCTACCGTGAAGAGTCGCCGACGACGACTTTAGAAATTATTTAAAAATCAACCGTAAGAGATGGAGCCGTGGTTTATTAAGCAAAAGTGCGTCAAATACGCTCCCATAACCGAACATAACATTTAAAAGATACGTCGTCGGTGAAAATATTTTCAATTCGGACTTAGTCTCTGTACGGAGAGGCTACCGAGAAGCGCTACCGACGAAGACTTTCTGATTAATTTAAAAATCAACCGAAAGAGATAGAGCCGTGGTTTATTAAGCAAAAGTGCTTCAAATGCGCTCCTAAAACTCAATCTAACATAAAAAGGTACCTCGTCGGTGAAAATAATTACAGTTCGGACTTAGATTTTTTCCTACCGAGTGGCTACCGTGAAGAGTCGCCGACGACGACTTTAGAAATTATTTAAAAATCAACCGTAAGAGATGGAGCCGTGGTTTATTAAGCAAAAGTGTGTCAAATACGCTCCCATAACCGAACATAACATTTAAAAGATACGTCGTCGGGGAAAATATTTTCAATTCGGACTTAGTCTCTGTATGGAGAGGCTACCGAGAAGCGCTACCGACGAGGACTTTCTGATTAATTTAAAAATCAACCGTAAGAGATAGAGCCGTGGTTTATTAAGCAAAAGTGCTTTAAATGCGCTCCTATAACTCAATCTAACATATAAAAGGTACCTCGTCGGTGAAAATAATTACAGTTCGGACTTAGATTTTTTCCTACCGAGTGGCTACCGTGAAGAGTCGCCGACGACGACTTTAGAAATTATTTAAAAATCAACCGTAAGAGATGGAGCCGTGGTTTATTAAGCAAAAGTGCGTCAAATACGCTCCCATAACGGAACATAACATTTAAAAGATACGTCGTCGGTGAAAATATTTTCAATTCGGACTTAGTCTCTGTACGGAGAGGCTACCGAGAAGCGCTACCGACGAAGACTTTCTGATTAATTTAAAAATCAACCGAAAGAGATAGAGCCGTGGTTTATTAAGCAAAAGTGCTTCAAATACGCTCCTATAACTCAATCTAACATATAAAAGGGACCTCGTCGGTGAAAATAATTACAGTTCGGACTTAGATTTTTTCCTACCGAGTGGCTACCGTGAAGAGTCGCCGACGACGACTTTAGAAATTATTTAAAAATCAACCGTAAGAGATGGAGCCGTGGTTTATTAAGCAAAAGTGCGTCAAATACGCTCCCATAACCGAACATAACATTTAAAAGATACGTCGTCGGTGAAAATATTTTCAATTCGGACTTAGTCTCTGTACGGAGAGGCTACCGAGAAGCGCTACCGACGAGGACTTTCTGATTAATTTAAAAATCAACCGTAAGAGATAGAGCCGTCGTTTATTAAGCAAAAGTGCTTCACATGCGCTCCTATAACTCAATCTAACATAAAAAGGTACCTCGTCGGTGAAAATAATTACAGTTCGGACTTAGATTTTTTCCTACCGAGTGGCTACCGTGAAGAGTCGCCGACGACGACTTTAGAAATTATTCAAAAATCAACCGTAAGAGATGGAGCCGTGGTTTATTAAGCAAAAGTGCGTCAAATACGCTCCCATAACCGAACATAACATTTAAGAGATACGTTGTCGGTGAAAATATTTTCAATTCGGACTTAGTCTCTGTACGGAGAGGCTACCGAGAAGCGCTACCGACGAGGACTTTCTGATTAATTTAAAAATCAACCGTAAGAGATAGAGCCGTGGTTTATTAAGCAAAAGTGCTTCATATGCGCTCCTATAACTCAATCTAACATATAAAAGGTACCTCGTCGGTGAAAATAATTACAGTTCGGACTTAGATTTTTTCCTACCGAGTGGCTACCGTGAAGAGTCGCCGACGACGACTTTAGAAATTATTTAAAAATCAACCGTAAGAGATGGAGCCGTGGTTTATTAAGCAAAAGTGCGTCAAATACGCTCCCATAACGGAACATACCATTTAAAAGATACGTCGTCGGTGAAAATATTTTCAATTCGGACTTAGTCTCTGTACGGAGAGGCTACCGAGAAGCGCTACCGACGAGGACTTTCTGATTAATTTAATAATCAACCGTAAGAGATAGAGCCGTGGTTTATTAAGCAAAAGTGCTTCAACTGCGCTCCTATAACTCAATCTAACATAAAAAGGTACCTCGTCGGTGAAAATAATTACAGTTCGGACTTAGATTTTTTCCTACCGAGTGGCTACCGTGAAGAGTCGCCGACGACGATTTTAGAAATTATTTAAAAATCAACCGTAAGAGATGGAGCCGTGGTTTATTAAGCAAAAGTGCGTCAAATACGCTCCCATAACCGAACATAACATTTAAAAGATACGTCGTCGGTGAAAATATTTTCAATTCGGACTTAGTCTCTGTACGGAGAGGCTACTGAGAAGCGCTACCGACGAAGACTTTCTGATTAATTTAAAAATCAACCGAAAGAGATAGAGCCGTGGTTTATTAAGCAAAAGTGCTTCAAATGCGTTCCTAAAACTCAATCTAACATAAAAAGGTACCTCGTCGGTGAAAATAATTACAGTTCGGACTTAGATTTTTTCCTACCGAGTGGCTACCGTGAAGAGTCGCCGACGACGACTTTAGAAATTATTTAAAAATCAACCGTAAGAGATGGAGCCGTGGTTTATTAAGCAAAAGTGCGTCAAATACGCTCCCATAACCGAACATAACATTTAAAAGATACGTCGTCGGGGAAAATATTTTCAATTCGGACTTAGTCTCTGTATGGAGAGGCTACCGAGAAGCGCTACCGACGAGGACTTTCTGATTAATTTAAAAATCAACCGTAAGAGATAGAGCCGTGGTTTATTAAGCAAAAGTGCTTTAAATGCGCTCCTATAACTCAATCTAACATATAAAAGGTACCTCGTCGGTGAAAATAATTACAGTTCGGACTTAGATTTTTTCCTACCGAGTGGCTACCGTGAAGAGTCGCCGACGACGACTTTAGAAATTATTTAAAAATCAACCGTAAGAGATGGAGCCGTGGTTTATTAAGCAAAAGTGCGTCAAATACGCTCCCATAACCGAACATAACATTTAAAAGATACGTCGTCGGTGAAAATATTTTCAATTCGGACTTAGTCTCTGTACGGAGAGGCTACCGAGAAGCGCTACCGACGAAGACTTTCTGATTAATTTAAAAATCAACCGAAAGAGATAGAGCCGTGGTTTATTAAGCAAAAGTGCTTCAAATACGCTCCTATAACTCAATCTAACATATAAAAGGGACCTCGTCGGTGAAAATAATTACAGTTCGGACTTAGATTTTTTCCTACCGAGTGGCTACCGTGAAGAGTCGCCGACGACGACTTTAGAAATTATTTAAAAATCAACCGTAAGAGATGGAGCCGTGGTTTATTAAGCAAAAGTGCGTCAAATACGCTCCCATAACCGAACATAACATTTAAAAGATACGTCGTCGGTGAAAATATTTTCAATTCGGACTTAGTCTCTGTACGGAGAGGCTACCGAGAAGCGCTACCGACGAGGACTTTCTGATTAATTTAAAAATCAACCGTAAGAGATAGAGCCGTGGTTTATTAAGCAAAAGTGCTTCAAATGCGCTCCTATAACTCAATCTAACATATAAAAGGTACCTCGTCGGTGAAAATAATTACAGTTCGGACTTAGATTTTTTCCTACCGAGTGGCTACCGTGAAGAGTCGCCGACGACGACTTTAGACATTATTTAAAAATCAACCGTAAGAGATGGAGCCGTGGTTTATTAAGCAAAAGTGCGTCAAATACGCTGCCATAACCGAACATAACATTTAAAAGATACGTCGTCGGTGAAAATATTTTCAATTGGGACTTAGTCTCTGTACGGAGAGGCTACCGAGAAGCGCTACCGACGAGGACTTTCTGATTAATTTAAAAATCAACCGTAAGAGATAGAGCCGTGGTTTATTAAGCAAAAGTGCTTTAAATGCGCTCCTATAACTCAATCTAACATATAAAAGGTACCTCGTCGGTGAAAATAATTACAGTTCGGACTTAGATTTTTTCCTACCGAGTGGCTACCGTGAAGAGTCGCCGACGACGACTTTAGAAATTATTTAAAAATCAACCGTAAGAGATGGAGCCGTGGTTTATTAAGCAAAAGTGCGTCAAATACGCTCCCATAACCGAACATAACATTTAAAAGATACGTCGTCGGTGAAAATATTTTCAATTCGGACTTAGTCTCTGTACGGAGAGGCTACCGAGAAGCGCTACCGACGAAGACTTTCTGATTAATTTAAAAATCAACCGAAAGAGATAGAGCCGTGGTTTATTAAGCAAAAGTGCTTCAAATACGCTCCTATAACTCAATCTAACATATAAAAGGGACCTCGTCGGTGAAAATAATTACAGTTCGGACTTAGATTTTTTCCTACCGAGTGGCTACCGTGAAGAGTCGCCGACGACGACTTTAGAAATTATTTAAAAATCAACCGTAAGAGATGGAGCCGTGGTTTATTAAGCAAAAGTGCGTCAAATACGCTCCCATAACCGAACATAACATTTAAAAGATACGTCGTCGGTGAAAATATTTTCAATTGGGACTTAGTCTCTGTACGGAGAGGCTACCGAGAAGCGCTACCGACGAGGACTTTCTGATTAATTTAAAAATCAACCGTAAGAGATAGAGCCGTGGTTTATTAAGCAAAAGTGCTTCAAATGCGCTCCTATAACTCAATCTAACATATAAAAGGTACCTCGTCGGTGAAAATAATTACAGTTCGGACTTAGATTTTTTCCTACCGAGTGGCTACCGTGAAGAGTCGCCGACGACGACTTTAGAAATTATTTAAAAATCAACCGTAAGAGATGGAGCCGTGGTTTATTAAGCAAAAGTGCGTCAAATACGCTCCCATAACGGAACATACCATTTAAAAGATACGTCGTCGGTGAAAATATTTTCAATTCGGACTTAGTCTCTGTACGGAGAGGCTACCGAGAAGCACTACCGACGAGGACTTTCTGATTAATTTAAAAATCAACCGTAAGAGATAGAGCCGTGGTTTATTAAGCAAAAGTGCTTCAAATGCGCTCCTATAACTCAATCTAACATAAAAAGGTACCTCGTCGGTGAAAATAATTACAGTTCGGACTTAGATTTTTTCCTACCGAGTGGCTACCGTGAAGAGTCGCCGACGACGACTTTAGAAATTATTTAAAAATCAACCGTAAGAGATGGAGCCGTGGTTTATTAAGCAAAAGTGCGTCAAATACGCTCCCATAACCGAACATAACATTTAAAAGATACGTCGTCGGTGAAAATATTTTCAATTCGGACTTAGTCTCTGTACGGAGAGGCTACCGAGAAGCGCTACCGACGAAGACTTTCTGATTAATTTAAAAATCAACCGAAAGAGATAGAGCCGTGGTTTATTAAGCAAAAGTGCTTCAAATGCGCTCCTAAAACTCAATCTAACATAAAAAGGTACCTCGTCGGTGAAAATAATTACAGTTCGGACTTAGATTTTTTCCTACCGAGTGGCTACCGTGAAGAGTCGCCGACGACGACTTTAGAAATTATTTAAAAATCAACCGTAAGAGATGGAGCCGTGGTTTATTAAGCAAAAGTGCGTCAAATACGCTCCCATAACGGAACATACCATTTAAAAGATACGTCGTCGGTGAAAATATTTTCAATTCGGACTTAGTCTCTGTACGGAGAGGCTACCGAGAAGCACTACCGACGAGGACTTTCTGATTAATTTAAAAATCAACCGTAAGAGATAGAGCCGTGGTTTATTAAGCAAAAGTGCTTCAAATGCGCTCCTATAACTCAATCTAACATAAAAAGGTACCTCGTCGGTGAAAATAATTACAGTTCGGACTTAGATTTTTTCCTACCGAGTGGCTACCGTGAAGAGTCGCCGACGACGACTTTAGAAATTATTTAAAAATCAACCGTAAGAGATGGAGCCGTGGTTTATTAAGCAAAAGTGCGTCAAATACGCTCCCATAACCGAACATAACATTTAAAAGATACGTCGTCGGTGAAAATATTTTCAATTCGGACTTAGTCTCTGTACGGAGAGGCTACCGAGAAGCGCTACCGACGAAGACTTTCTGATTAATTTAAAAATCAACCGAAAGAGATAGAGCCGTGGTTTATTAAGCAAAAGTGCTTCAAATGCGCTCCTAAAACTCAATCTAACATAAAAAGGTACCTCGTCGGTGAAAATAATTACAGTTCGGACTTAGATTTTTTCCTACCGAGTGGCTACCGTGAAGAGTCGCCGACGACGACTTTAGAAATTATTTAAAAATCAACCGTAAGAGATGGAGCCGTGGTTTATTAAGCAAAAGAGCGTCAAATACGCTCCCATAACGGAACATACCATTTAAAAGATACGTCGTCGGTGAAAATATTTTCAATTCGGACTTAGTCTCTGTACGGAGAGGCTACCGAGAAGCACTACCGACGAGGACTTTCTGATTAATTTAAAAATCAACCGTAAGAGATAGAGCCGTGGTTTATTAAGCAAAAGTGCTTCAAATGCGCTCCTATAACTCAATCTAACATAAAAAGGTACCTCGTCGGTGAAAATAATTACAGTTCGGACTTAGATTTTTTCCTACCGAGTGGCTACCGTGAAGAGTCGCCGACGACGACTTTAGAAATTATTTAAAAATCAACCGTAAGAGATGGAGCCGTGGTTTATTAAGCAAAAGTGCGTCAAATACGCTCCCATAACCGAACATAACATTTAAAAGATACGTCGTCGGTGAAAATATTTTCAATTCGGACTTAGTCTCTGTACGGAGAGGCTACCGAGAAGCGCTACCGACGAAGACTTTCTGATTAATTTAAAAATCAACCGAAAGAGATAGAGCCGTGGTTTATTAAGCAAAAGTGCTTCAAATGCGCTCCTAAAACTCAATCTAACATAAAAAGGTACCTCGTCGGTGAAAATAATTACAGTTCGGACTTAGATTTTTTCCTACCGAGTGGCTACCGTGAAGAGTCGCCGACGACGACTTTAGAAATTATTTAAAAATCAACCGTAAGAGATGGAGCCGTGGTTTATTAAGCAAAAGTGTGTCAAATACGCTCCCATAACCGAACATAACATTTAAAAGATACGTCGTCGGTGAAAATATTTCCAATTCGGACTTAGTCTCTGTACGGAGAGGCTACCGAGAAGCGCTACCGACGAAGACTTTCTGATTAATTTAAAAATCAACCGAAAGAGATAGAGCCGTGGTTTATTAAGCAAAAGTGCTTCAAATGCGCTCCTAAAACTCAATCTAACATAAAAAGGTACCTCGTCGGTGAAAATAATTACAGTTCGGACTTAGATTTTTTCCTGCCGAGTGGCTACCGTGAAGAGTCGCCGACGACGACTTTAGAAATTATTTAAAAATCAACCGTAAGAGATGGAGCCGTGGTTTATTAAGCAAAAGTGCGTCAAATACGCTCCCATAACCGAACATAACATTTAAAAGATACGTCGTCGGTGAAAATATTTCCAATTCGGACTTAGTCTCTGTACGGAGAGGCTACCGAGAAGCGCTACCGACGAAGACTTTCTGATTAATTTAAAAATCAACCGAAAGAGATAGAGCCGTGGTTTTTTAAGCAAAAGTGCTTCAAATACGCTCCTATAACTCAATCTAACATATAAAAGGTACCTCGTCGGTGAAAATAATTACAGTTCGGACTTAGATTTTTTCCTACCGAGTGGCTACCGTGAAGAGTCGCCGACGACGACTTTAGAAATTATTTAAAAATCAACCGTAAGAGATGGAGCCGTGGTTTATTAAGCAAAAGTGCGTCAAATACGCTCCCATAACCGAACATAACATTTAAAAGATACGTCGTCGGTGAAAATATTTTCAATTCGGACTTAGTCTCTGTACGGAGAGGCTACCGAGAAGCGCTACCGACGAGGACTTTCTGATTAATTTAAAAATCAACCGTAAGAGATAGAGCCGTCGTTTAGTAAGCAAAAGTGCTTCACATGCGCTCCTATAACTCAATCTAACATAAAAAGGTACCTCGTCGGTGAAAATAATTACAGTTCGGACTTAGATTTTTTCCTACCGAGTGGCTACCGTGAAGAGTCGCCGACGACGACTTTAGAAATTATTCAAAAATCAACCGTAAGAGATGGAGCCGTGGTTTATTAAGCAAAAGTGCGTCAAATACGCTCCCATAACCGAACATAACATTTAAAATATACGTCGTCGGTGAAAATATTTTCAATTCGGACTTAGTCTCTGTACGGAGAGGCTACCGAGAAGCGCTACCGACGAGGACTTTCTGATTAATTTAAAAATCAACCGTAAGAGATAGAGCCGTGGTTTATTAAGCAAAAGTGCTTCATATGCGCTCCTATAAGTCAATCTAACATATAAAAGGTACCTCGTCGGTGAAAATAATTACAGTTCGGACTTAGATTTTTTCCTACCGAGTGGCTACCGTGAAGAGTCGCCGACGTCGACTTTAGAAATTATTTAAAAATCAACCGTAAGAGATGGAGCCGTGGTTTATTAAGCAAAAGTGCGTCAAATACGCTCCCATAACGGAACATACCATTTAAAAGATACGTCGTCGGTGAAAATATTTTCAATTCGGACTTAGTCTCTGTACGGAGAGGCTACCGAGAAGCGCTACCGACGAGGACTTTCTGATTAATTTAATAATCAACCGTAAGAGATAGAGCCGTGGTTTATTAAGCAAAAGTGCTTCAACTGCGCTCCTATAACTCAATCTAACATAAAAAGGTACCTCGTCGGTGAAAATAATTACAGTTCGGACTTAGATTTTTTCCTACCGAGTGGCTACCGTGAAGAGTCGCCGACGACGACTTTAGAAATTATTTAAAAATCAACCGTAAGAGATGGAGCCGTGGTTTATTAAGCAAAAGTTCGTCAAATACGCTCCCATAACCGAACATAACATTTAAAAGATACGTCGTCGGTGAAAATATTTTCAATTCGGACTTAGTCTCTGTACGGAGAGGCTACTGAGAAGCGCTACCGACGAAGACTTTCTGATTAATTTAAAAATCAACCGAAAGAGATAGAGCCGTGGTTTATTAAGCAAAAGTGCTTCAAATGCGTTCCTAAAACTCAATCTAACATAAAAAGGTACCTCGTCGGTGAAAATAATTACAGTTCGGACTTAGATTTTTTCCTACCGAGTGGCTACCGTGAAGAGTCGCCGACGACGACTTTAGAAATTATTTAAAAATCAACCGTAAGAGATGGAGCCGTGGTTTATTAAGCAAAAGTGCGTCAAATACGCTCCCATAACCGAACATAACATTTAAAAGATACGTCGTCGGGGAAAATATTTTCAATTCGGACTTAGTCTCTGTATGGAGAGGCTACCGAGAAGCGCTACCGACGAGGACTTTCTGATTAATTTAAAAATCAACCGTAAGAGATAGAGCCGTGGTTTATTAAGCAAAAGTGCTTTAAATGCGCTCCTATAACTCAATCTAACATATAAAAGGTACCTCGTCGGTGAAAATAATTACAGTTCGGACTTAGATTTTTTCCTACCGAGTGGCTACCGTGAAGAGTCGCCGACGACGACTTTAGAAATTATTTAAAAATCAACCGTAAGAGATGGAGCCGTGGTTTATTAAGCAAAAGTGCGTCAAATACGCTCCCATAACCGAACATAACATTTAAAAGATACGTCGTCGGTGAAAATATTTTCAATTCGGACTTAGTCTCTGTACGGAGAGGCTACCGAGAAGCGCTACCGACGAAGACTTTCTGATTAATTTAAAAATCAACCGAAAGAGATAGAGCCGTGGTTTATTAAGCAAAAGTGCTTCAAATACGCTCCTATAACTCAATCTAACATATAAAAGGGACCTCGTCGGTGAAAATAATTACAGTTCGGACTTAGATTTTTTCCTACCGAGTGGCTACCGTGAAGAGTCGCCGACGACGACTTTAGAAATTATTTAAAAATCAACCGTAAGAGATGGAGCCGTGGTTTATTCAGCAAAAGTGCGTCAAATACGCTCCCATAACCGAACATAACATTTAAAAGATACGTCGTCGGTGAAAATATTTTCAATTCGGACTTAGTCTCTGTACGGAGAGGCTACCGAGAAGCGCTACCGACGAGGACTTTCTGATTAATTTAATAATCAACAGTAAGAGATAGAGCCGTGGTTTATTAAGCAAAAGTGCTTCAAATGCACTCCTATAACTCAATCTAACATAAAAAGGTACCTCGTCGGTGAAAATAATTACAGTTCGGACTTAGATTTTTTCCTACCGAGTGGCTACCGTGAAGAGTCGCCGACGACGACTTTAGAAATTATTTAAAAATCAACCGTAAGAGATGGAGCCGTGGTTTATTAAGCAAAAGTGCGTCAAATACGCTCCCATAACCGAACATAACATTTAAAAGATACGTCGTCGGTGAAAATATTTTCAATTCGGACTTAGTCTCTGTACGGAGAGGCTACCGAGAAGCGCTACCGACGAAGAATTTCTGATTAATTTAAAAATCAACCGAAAGAGATAGAGCCGTGGTTTATTAAGCAAAAGTGCTTCAAATGCGCTCCTAAAACTCAATCTAACATAAAAAGGTACCTCGTCGGTGAAAATAATTACAGTTCGGACTTAGATTTTTTCCTACCGAGTGGCTACCGTGAAGAGTCGCCGACGACGACTTTAGAAATTATTTAAAAATCAACCGTAAGAGATGGAGCCGTGGTTTATTCAGCAAAAGTGCGTCAAATACGCTCCCATAACCGAACATAACATTTAAAAGATACGTCGTCGGTGAAAATATTTTCAATTCGGACTTAGTCTCTGTACGGAGAGGCTACCGAGAAGCGCTACCGACGAGGACTTTCTGATTAATTTAATAATCAACAGTAAGAGATAGAGCCGTGGTTTATTAAGCAAAAGTGCTTCAAATGCACTCCTATAACTCAATCTAACATAAAAAGGTACCTCGTCGGTGAAAATAATTACAGTTCGGACTTAGATTTTTTCCTACCGAGTGGCTACCGTGAAGAGTCGCCGACGACGACTTTAGAAATTATTTAAAAATCAACCGTAAGAGATGGAGCCGTGGTTTATTAAGCAAAAGTGCGTCAAATACGCTCCCATAACCGAACATAACATTTAAAAGATACGTCGTCGGTGAAAATATTTTCAATTCGGACTTAGTCTCTGTACGGAGAGGCTACCGAGAAGCGCTACCGACGAAGAATTTCTGATTAATTTAAAAATCAACCGAAAGAGATAGAGCCGTGGTTTATTAAGCAAAAGTGCGTCAAATACGCTCCCATAACCGAACATAACATTTAAAAGATACGTCGTCGGGGAAAATATTTTCAATTCGGACTTAGTCTCTGTATGGAGAGGCTACCGAGAAGCGCTACCGACGAGGACTTTCTGATTAATTTAAAAATCAACCGTAAGAGATAGAGCCGTGGTTTATTAAGCAAAAGTGCTTTAAATGCGCTCCTATAACTCAATCTAACATATAAAAGGTACCTCGTCGGTGAAAATAATTACAGTTCGGACTTAGATTTTTTCCTACCGAGTGGCTACCGTGAAGAGTCGCCGACGACGACTTTAGAAATTATTTAAAAATCAACCGTAAGAGATGGAGCCGTGGTTTATTAAGCAAAAGTGCGTCAAATACGCTCCCATAACCGAACATAACATTTAAAAGATACGTCGTCGGTGAAAATATTTTCAATTCGGACTTAGTCTCTGTACGGAGAGGCTACCGAGAAGCGCTACCGACGAAGACTTTCTGATTAATTTAAAAATCAACCGAAAGAGATAGAGCCGTGGTTTATTAAGCAAAAGTGCTTCAAATACGCTCCTATAACTCAATCTAACATATAAAAGGGACCTCGTCGGTGAAAATAATTACAGTTCGGACTTAGATTTTTTCCTACCGAGTGGCTACCGTGAAGAGTCGCCGACGACGACTTTAGAAATTATTTAAAAATCAACCGTAAGAGATGGAGCCGTGGTTTATTCAGCAAAAGTGCGTCAAATACGCTCCCATAACCGAACATAACATTTAAAAGATACGTCGTCGGTGAAAATATTTTCAATTCGGACTTAGTCTCTGTACGGAGAGGCTACCGAGAAGCGCTACCGACGAGGACTTTCTGATTAATTTAATAATCAACAGTAAGAGATAGAGCCGTGGTTTATTAAGCAAAAGTGCTTCAAATGCACTCCTATAACTCAATCTAACATAAAAAGGTACCTCGTCGGTGAAAATAATTACAGTTCGGACTTAGATTTTTTCCTACCGAGTGGCTACCGTGAAGAGTCGCCGACGACGACTTTAGAAATTATTTAAAAATCAACCGTAAGAGATGGAGCCGTGGTTTATTAAGCAAAAGTGCGTCAAATACGCTCCCATAACCGAACATAACATTTAAAAGATACGTCGTCGGTGAAAATATTTTCAATTCGGACTTAGTCTCTGTACGGAGAGGCTACCGAGAAGCGCTACCGACGAAGAATTTCTGATTAATTTAAAAATCAACCGAAAGAGATAGAGCCGTGGTTTATTAAGCAAAAGTGCTTCAAATGCGCTCCTAAAACTCAATCTAACATAAAAAGGTACCTCGTCGGTGAAAATAATTACAGTTCGGACTTAGATTTTTTCCTACCGAGTGGCTACCGTGAAGAGTCGCCGACGACGACTTTAGAAATTATTTAAAAATCAACCGTAAGAGATGGAGCCGTGGTTTATTAAGCAAAAGTGCGTCAAATACGCTCCCATAACGGAACATACCATTTAAAAGATACGTCGTCGGTGAAAATATTTTCAATTCGGACTTAGTCTCTGTACGGAGAGGCTACCGAGAAGCACTACCGACGAGGACTTTCTGATTAATTTAAAAATCAACCGTAAGAGATAGAGCCGTGGTTTATTAAGCAAAAGTGCTTCAAATGCGCTCCTATAACTCAATCTAACATAAAAAGGTACCTCGTCGGTGAAAATAATTACAGTTCGGACTTAGATTTTTTCCTACCGAGTGGCTACCGTGAAGAGTCGCCGACGACGACTTTAGAAATTATTTAAAAATCAACCGTAAGAGATGGAGCCGTGGTTTATTAAGCAAAAGTGCGTCAAATACGCTCCCATAACCGAACATAACATTTAAAAGATACGTCGTCGGTGAAAATATTTTCAATTCGGACTTAGTCTCTGTACGGAGAGGCTACCGAGAAGCGCTACCGACGAAGACTTTCTGATTAATTTAAAAATCAACCGAAAGAGATAGAGCCGTGGTTTATTAAGCAAAAGTGCTTCAAATGCGCTCCTAAAACTCAATCTAACATAAAAAGGTACCTCGTCGGTGAAAATAATTACAGTTCGGACTTAGATTTTTTCCTACCGAGTGGCTACCGTGAAGAGTCGCCGACGACGACTTTAGAAATTATTTAAAAATCAACCGTAAGAGATGGAGCCGTGGTTTATTAAGCAAAAGTGTGTCAAATACGCTCCCATAACCGAACATAACATTTAAAAGATACGTCGTCGGTGAAAATATTTCCAATTCGGACTTAGTCTCTGTACGGAGAGGCTACCGAGAAGCGCTACCGACGAAGACTTTCTGATTAATTTAAAAATCAACCGAAAGAGATAGAGCCGTGGTTTATTAAGCAAAAGTGCTTCAAATGCGCTCCTAAAACTCAATCTAACATAAAAAGGTACCTCGTCGGTGAAAATAATTACAGTTCGGACTTAGATTTTTTCCTACCGAGTGGCTACCGTGAAGAGTCGCCGACGACGACTTTAGAAATTATTTAAAAATCAACCGTAAGAGATGGAGCCGTGGTTTATTAAGCAAAAGTGCGTCAAATACGCTCCCATAACCGAACATAACATTTAAAAGATACGTCGTCGGTGAAAATATTTCCAATTCGGACTTAGTCTCTGTACGGAGAGGCTACCGAGAAGCGCTACCGACGAAGACTTTCTGATTAATTTAAAAATCAACCGAAAGAGATAGAGCCGTGGTTTTTTAAGCAAAAGTGCTTCAAATACGCTCCTATAACTCAATCTAACATATAAAAGGTACCTCGTCGGTGAAAATAATTACAGTTCGGACTTAGATTTTTTCCTACCGAGTGGCTACCGTGAAGAGTCGCCGACGACGACTTTAGAAATTATTTAAAAATCAACCGTAAGAGATGGAGCCGTGGTTTATTAAGCAAAAGTGCGTCAAATACGCTCCCATAACCGAACATAACATTTAAAAGATACGTCGTCGGTGAAAATATTTTCAATTCGGACTTAGTCTCTGTACGGAGAGGCTACCGAGAAGCGCTACCGACGAGGACTTTCTGATTAATTTAAAAATCAACCGTAAGAGATAGAGCCGTCGTTTATTAAGCAAAAGTGCTTCACATGCGCTCCTATAACTCAATCTAACATAAAAAGGTACCTCGTCGGTGAAAATAATTACAGTTCGGACTTAGATTTTTTCCTACCGAGTGGCTACCGTGAAGAGTCGCCGACGACGACTTTAGAAATTATTCAAAAATCAACCGTAAGAGATGGAGCCGTGGTTTATTAAGCAAAAGTGCGTCAAATACGCTCCCATAACCGAACATAACATTTAAAAGATACGTCGTCGGTGAAAATATTTTCAATTCGGACTTAGTCTCTGTACGGAGAGGCTACCGAGAAGCGCTACCGACGAGGACTTTCTGATTAATTTAAAAATCAACCGTAAGAGATAGAGCCGTGGTTTATTAAGCAAAAGTGCTTCATATGCGCTCCTATAACTCAATCTAACATATAAAAGGTACCTCGTCGGTGAAAATAATTACAGTTCGGACTTAGATTTTTTCCTACCGAGTGGCTACCGTGAAGAGTCGCCGACGTCGACTTTAGAAATTATTTAAAAATCAACCGTAAGAGATGGAGCCGTGGTTTATTAAGCAAAAGTGCGTCAAATACGCTCCCATAACGGAACATACCATTTAAAAGATACGTCGTCGGTGAAAATATTTTCAATTCGGACTTAGTCTCTGTACGGAGAGGCTACCGAGAAGCGCTACCGACGAGGACTTTCTGATTAATTTAATAATCAACCGTAAGAGATAGAGCCGTGGTTTATTAAGCAAAAGTGCTTCAACTGCGCTCCTATAACTCAATCTAACATAAAAAGGTACCTCGTCGGTGAAAATAATTACAGTTCGGACTTAGATTTTTTCCTACCGAGTGGCTACCGTGAAGAGTCGCCGACGACGACTTTAGAAATTATTTAAAAATCAACCGTAAGAGATGGAGCCGTGGTTTATTAAGCAAAAGTTCGTCAAATACGCTCCCATAACCGAACATAACATTTAAAAGATACGTCGTCGGTGAAAATATTTTCAATTCGGACTTAGTCTCTGTACGGAGAGGCTACCGAGAAGCGCTACCGACGAGGACTTTCTGATTAATTTAATAATCAACAGTAAGAGATAGAGCCGTGGTTTATTAAGCAAAAGTGCTTCAAATGCACTCCTATAACTCAATCTAACATAAAAAGGTACCTCGTCGGTGAAAATAATTACAGTTCGGACTTAGATTTTTTCCTACCGAGTGGCTACCGTGAAGAGTCGCCGACGACGACTTTAGAAATTATTTAAAAATCAACCGTAAGAGATGGAGCCGTGGTTTATTAAGCAAAAGTGCGTCAAATACGCTCCCATAACCGAACATAACATTTAAAAGATACGTCGTCGGTGAAAATATTTTCAATTCGGACTTAGTCTCTGTACGGAGAGGCTACCGAGAAGCGCTACCGACGAAGAATTTCTGATTAATTTAAAAATCAACCGAAAGAGATAGAGCCGTGGTTTATTAAGCAAAAGTGCTTCAAATGCGCTCCTAAAACTCAATCTAACATAAAAAGGTACCTCGTCGGTGAAAATAATTACAGTTCGGACTTAGATTTTTTCCTACCGAGTGGCTACCGTGAAGAGTCGCCGACGACGACTTTAGAAATTATTTAAAAATCAACCGTAAGAGATGGAGCCGTGGTTTATTAAGCAAAAGTGCGTCAAATACGCTCCCATAACGGAACATACCATTTAAAAGATACGTCGTCGGTGAAAATATTTTCAATTCGGACTTAGTCTCTGTACGGAGAGGCTACCGAGAAGCACTACCGACGAGGACTTTCTGATTAATTTAAAAATCAACCGTAAGAGATAGAGCCGTGGTTTATTAAGCAAAAGTGCTTCAAATGCGCTCCTATAACTCAATCTAACATAAAAAGGTACCTCGTCGGTGAAAATAATTACAGTTCGGACTTAGATTTTTTCCTACCGAGTGGCTACCGTGAAGAGTCGCCGACGACGACTTTAGAAATTATTTAAAAATCAACCGTAAGAGATGGAGCCGTGGTTTATTAAGCAAAAGTGCGTCAAATACGCTCCCATAACCGAACATAACATTTAAAAGATACGTCGTCGGTGAAAATATTTTCAATTCGGACTTAGTCTCTGTACGGAGAGGCTACCGAGAAGCGCTACCGACGAAGACTTTCTGATTAATTTAAAAATCAACCGAAAGAGATAGAGCCGTGGTTTATTAAGCAAAAGTGCTTCAAATGCGCTCCTAAAACTCAATCTAACATAAAAAGGTACCTCGTCGGTGAAAATAATTACAGTTCGGACTTAGATTTTTTCCTACCGAGTGGCTACCGTGAAGAGTCGCCGACGACGACTTTAGAAATTATTTAAAAATCAACCGTAAGAGATGGAGCCGTGGTTTATTAAGCAAAAGTGTGTCAAATACGCTCCCATAACCGAACATAACATTTAAAAGATACGTCGTCGGTGAAAATATTTCCAATTCGGACTTAGTCTCTGTACGGAGAGGCTACCGAGAAGCGCTACCGACGAAGACTTTCTGATTAATTTAAAAATCAACCGAAAGAGATAGAGCCGTGGTTTATTAAGCAAAAGTGCTTCAAATGCGCTCCTAAAACTCAATCTAACATAAAAAGGTACCTCGTCGGTGAAAATAATTACAGTTCGGACTTAGATTTTTTCCTACCGAGTGGCTACCGTGAAGAGTCGCCGACGACGACTTTAGAAATTATTTAAAAATCAACCGTAAGAGATGGAGCCGTGGTTTATTAAGCAAAAGTGCGTCAAATACGCTCCCATAACCGAACATAACATTTAAAAGATACGTCGTCGGTGAAAATATTTCCAATTCGGACTTAGTCTCTGTACGGAGAGGCTACCGAGAAGCGCTACCGACGAAGACTTTCTGATTAATTTAAAAATCAACCGAAAGAGATAGAGCCGTGGTTTTTTAAGCAAAAGTGCTTCAAATACGCTCCTATAACTCAATCTAACATATAAAAGGTACCTCGTCGGTGAAAATAATTACAGTTCGGACTTAGATTTTTTCCTACCGAGTGGCTACCGTGAAGAGTCGCCGACGACGACTTTAGAAATTATTTAAAAATCAACCGTAAGAGATGGAGCCGTGGTTTATTAAGCAAAAGTGCGTCAAATACGCTCCCATAACCGAACATAACATTTAAAAGATACGTCGTCGGTGAAAATATTTTCAATTCGGACTTAGTCTCTGTACGGAGAGGCTACCGAGAAGCGCTACCGACGAGGACTTTCTGATTAATTTAAAAATCAACCGTAAGAGATAGAGCCGTCGTTTATTAAGCAAAAGTGCTTCACATGCGCTCCTATAACTCAATCTAACATAAAAAGGTACCTCGTCGGTGAAAATAATTACAGTTCGGACTTAGATTTTTTCCTACCGAGTGGCTACCGTGAAGAGTCGCCGACGACGACTTTAGAAATTATTCAAAAATCAACCGTAAGAGATGGAGCCGTGGTTTATTAAGCAAAAGTGCGTCAAATACGCTCCCATAACCGAACATAACATTTAAAAGATACGTCGTCGGTGAAAATATTTTCAATTCGGACTTAGTCTCTGTACGGAGAGGCTACCGAGAAGCGCTACCGACGAGGACTTTCTGATTAATTTAAAAATCAACCGTAAGAGATAGAGCCGTGGTTTATTAAGCAAAAGTGCTTCATATGCGCTCCTATAACTCAATCTAACATATAAAAGGTACCTCGTCGGTGAAAATAATTACAGTTCGGACTTAGATTTTTTCCTACCGAGTGGCTACCGTGAAGAGTCGCCGACGACGACTTTAGAAATTATTTAAAAATCAACCGTAAGAGATGGAGCCGTGGTTTATTAAGCAAAAGTGCGTCAAATACGCTCCCATAACCGAACATAACATTTAAAAGATACGTCGTCGGTGAAAATATTTTCAATTCGGACTTAGTCTCTGTACGGAGAGGCTACCGAGAAGCGCTACCGACGAGGACTTTCTGATTAATTTAAAAATCAACCGTAAGAGATAGAGCCGTCGTTTATTAAGCAAAAGTGCTTCACATGCGCTCCTATAACTCAATCTAACATAAAAAGGTACCTCGTCGGTGAAAATAATTACAGTTCGGACTTAGATTTTTTCCTACCGAGTGGCTACCGTGAAGAGTCGCCGACGACGACTTTAGAAATTATTCAAAAATCAACCGTAAGAGATGGAGCCGTGGTTTATTAAGCAAAAGTGCGTCAAATACGCTCCCATAACCGAACATAACATTTAAAAGATACGTC
Source organism: Nysson spinosus (assembly GCA_910591585.2). Taxonomy (NCBI): domain Eukaryota; kingdom Metazoa; phylum Arthropoda; class Insecta; order Hymenoptera; family Crabronidae; genus Nysson; species Nysson spinosus. Next base: position 1,883,405 of record CAJUYC020000090.1, on the reverse strand, counting down.
GTCGGTGAAAATATTTTCAATTCGGACTTAGTCTCTGTACGGAGAGGCTACCGAGAAGCGCTACCGACGAGGACTTTCTGATTAATTTAAAAATCAACCGTAAGAGATAGAGCCGTGGTTTATTAAGCAAAAGTGCTTCATATGCGCTCCTATAACTCAATCTAACATATAAAAGGTACCTCGTCGGTGAAAATAATTACAGTTCGGACTTAGATTTTTTCCTACCGAGTGGCTACCGTGAAGAGTCGCCGACGTCGACTTTAGAAATTATTTAAAAATCAACCGTAAGAGATGGAGCCGTGGTTTATTAAGCAAAAGTGCGTCAAATACGCTCCCATAACGGAACATACCATTTAAAAGATACGTCGTCGGTGAAAATATTTTCAATTCGGACTTAGTCTCTGTACGGAGAGGCTACCGAGAAGCGCTACCGACGAGGACTTTCTGATTAATTTAATAATCAACCGTAAGAGATAGAGCCGTGGTTTATTAAGCAAAAGTGCTTCAACTGCGCTCCTATAACTCAATCTAACATAAAAAGGTACCTCGTCGGTGAAAATAATTACAGTTCGGACTTAGATTTTTTCCTACCGAGTGGCTACCGTGAAGAGTCGCCGACGACGACTTTAGAAATTATTCAAAAATCAACCGTAAGAGATGGAGCCGTGGTTTATTAAGCAAAAGTGCGTCAAATACGCTCCCATAACGGAACATAACATTTAAAAGATACGTCGTCGGGGAAAATATTTTCAATTCGGACTTAGTCTCTGTATGGAGAGGCTACCGAGAAGCGCTACCGACGAGGACTTTCTGATTAATTTAAAAATCAACCGTAAGAGATAGAGCCGTGGTTTATTAAGCAAAAGTGCTTTAAATGCGCTCCTATAACTCAATCTAACATATAAAAGGTACCTCGTCGGTGAAAATAATTACAGTTCGGACTTAGATTTTTTCCTACCGAGTGGCTACCGTGAAGAGTCGCCGACGACGACTTTAGAAATTATTTAAAAATCAACCGTAAGAGATGGAGCCGTGGTTTATTAAGCAAAAGTGCGTCAAATACGCTCCCATAACCGAACATAACATTTAAAAGATACGTCGTCGGTGAAAATATTTTCAATTCGGACTTAGTCTCTGTACGGAGAGGCTACCGAGAAGCGCTACCGACGAAGACTTTCTGATTAATTTAAAAATCAACCGAAAGAGATAGAGCCGTGGTTTATTAAGCAAAAGTGCTTCAAATACGCTCCTATAACTCAATCTAACATATAAAAGGGACCTCGTCGGTGAAAATAATTACAGTTCGGACTTAGATTTTTTCCTACCGAGTGGCTACCGTGAAGAGTCGCCGACGACGACTTTAGAAATTATTTAAAAATCAACCGTAAGAGATGGAGCCGTGGTTTATTCAGCAAAAGTGCGTCAAATACGCTCCCATAACCGAACATAACATTTAAAAGATACGTCGTCGGTGAAAATATTTTCAATTCGGACTTAGTCTCTGTACGGAGAGGCTACCGAGAAGCGCTACCGACGAGGACTTTCTGATTAATTTAATAATCAACAGTAAGAGATAGAGCCGTGGTTTATTAAGCAAAAGTGCTTCAAATGCACTCCTATAACTCAATCTAACATAAAAAGGTACCTCGTCGGTGAAAATAATTACAGTTCGGACTTAGATTTTTTCCTACCGAGTGGCTACCGTGAAGAGTCGCCGACGACGACTTTAGAAATTATTTAAAAATCAACCGTAAGAGATGGAGCCGTGGTTTATTAAGCAAAAGTGCGTCAAATACGCTCCCATAACCGAACATAACATTTAAAAGATACGTCGTCGGTGAAAATATTTTCAATTCGGACTTAGTCTCTGTACGGAGAGGCTACCGAGAAGCGCTACCGACGAAGAATTTCTGATTAATTTAAAAATCAACCGAAAGAGATAGAGCCGTGGTTTATTAAGCAAAAGTGCTTCAAATACGCTCCTATAACTCAATCTAACATATAAAAGGTACCTCGTCGGTGAAAATAATTACAGTTCGGACTTAGATTTTTTCCTACCGAGTGGCTACCGTGGAGAGTCGCCGACGACGACTTTAGAAATTATTTAAAAATCAACCGTAAGAGATGGAGCCGTGGTTTATTAAGCAAAAGTGCGTCAAATACGCTCCCATAACCGAACATAACATTTAAAAGATACGTCGTCGGTGAAAATATTTTCAATTCGGACTTAGTCTCTGTACGGAGAGGCTACCGAGAAGCGCTACCGACGAAGACTTTCGGATTAATTTAAAAATCAACCGTAAGAGATAGAGCCGTGGTTTACTAAGCAAAAGTGCTTCAAATGCGCTCCTATAACTCAATCTAACATAAAAAGGTACCTCGTCGGTGAAAATAATTACAGTTCGGACTTAGATTTTTTCCTACCGAGTGGCTACCGTGAAGAGTCGCCGACGACGACTTTAGAAATTATTTAAAAATCAACCGTAAGAGATGGAGCCGTGGTTTATTAAGCAAAAGTGCGTCAAATACGCTCCCATAACCGAACATAACATTTAAAAGATACGTCGTCGGTGAAAATATTTTCAATTCGGACTTAGTCTCTGTACGGAGAGGCTACCGAGAAGCGCTACCGACGAAGAATTTCTGATTAATTTAAAAATCAACCGAAAGAGATAGAGCCGTGGTTTATTAAGCAAAAGTGCTTCAAATACGCTCCTATAACTCAATCTAACATATAAAAGGTACCTCGTCGGTGAAAATAATTACAGTTCGGACTTAGATTTTTTCCTACCGAGTGGCTACCGTGGAGAGTCGCCGACGACGACTTTAGAAATTATTTAAAAATCAACCGTAAGAGATGGAGCCGTGGTTTATTAAGCAAAAGTGCGTCAAATACGCTCCCATAACCGAACATAACATTTAAAAGATACGTCGTCGGTGAAAATATTTTCAATTCGGACTTAGTCTCTGTACGGAGAGGCTACCGAGAAGCGCTACCGACGAAGACTTTCGGATTAATTTAAAAATCAACCGTAAGAGATAGAGCCGTGGTTTACTAAGCAAAAGTGCTTCAAATGCGCTCCTATAACTCAATCTAACATAAAAAGGTACCTCGTCGGTGAAAATAATTACAGTTCGGACTTAGATTTTTTCCTACCGAGTGGCTACCGTGAAGAGTCGCCGACGACGACTTTAGAAATTATTTAAAAATCAACCGTAAGAGATGGAGCCGTGGTTTATTAAGCAAAAGTGCGTCAAATACGCTCCCATAACCGAACATAACATTTAAAAGATACGTCGTCGGTGAAAATATTTTCAATTCGGACTTAGTCTCTGTACGGAGAGGCTACCGAGAAGCGCTACCGACGAAGAATTTCTGATTAATTTAAAAATCAACCGAAAGAGATAGAGCCGTGGTTTATTAAGCAAAAGTGCTTCAAATACGCTCCTATAACTCAATCTAACATATAAAAGGTACCTCGTCGGTGAAAATAATTACAGTTCGGACTTAGATTTTTTCCTACCGAGTGGCTACCGTGGAGAGTCGCCGACGACGACTTTAGAAATTATTTAAAAATCAACCGTAAGAGATGGAGCCGTGGTTTATTAAGCAAAAGTGCGTCAAATACGCTCCCATAACCGAACATAACATTTAAAAGATACGTCGTCGGTGAAAATATTTTCAATTCGGACTTAGTCTCTGTACGGAGAGGCTACCGAGAAGCGCTACCGACGAAGACTTTCGGATTAATTTAAAAATCAACCGTAAGAGATAGAGCCGTGGTTTACTAAGCAAAAGTGCTTCAAATGCGCTCCTATAACTCAATCTAACATAAAAAGGTACCTCGTCGGTGAAAATAATTACAGTTCGGACTTAGATTTTTTCCTACCGAGTGGCTACCGTGAAGAGTCGCCGACGACGACTTTAGAAATTATTTAAAAATCAACCGTAAGAGATGGAGCCGTGGTTTATTAAGCAAAAGTGCGTCAAATACGCTCCCATAACCGAACATAACATTTAAAAGATACGTCGTCGGTGAAAATATTTTCAATTCGGACTTAGTCTCTGTACGGAGAGGCTACCGAGAAGCGCTACCGACGAAGAATTTCTGATTAATTTAAAAATCAACCGAAAGAGATAGAGCCGTGGTTTATTAAGCAAAAGTGCTTCAAATACGCTCCTATAACTCAATCTAACATATAAAAGGTACCCCGTCGGTGAAAATAATTACAGTTCGGACTTAGATTTTTTCCTACCGAGTGGCTACCGTGGAGAGTCGCCGACGACGACTTTAGAAATTATTTAAAAATCAACCGTAAGAGATGGAGCCGTGGTTTATTAAGCAAAAGTGCGTCAAATACGCTCCCATAACCGAACATAACATTTAAAAGATACGTCGTCGGTGAAAATATTTTCAATTCGGACTTAGTCTCTGTACGGAGAGGCTACCGAGAAGCGCTACCGACGAAGACTTTCGGATTAATTTAAAAATCAACCGTAAGAGATAGAGCCGTGGTTTACTGAGCAAAAGTGCTTCAAATGCGCTCCTATAACTCACTCTAACATATAAAAGGTACCTCGTCGGTGAAAATAATTACAGTTCGGACTTAGATTTTTTCCTACCGAGTGGCTACCGTGAAGAGTCGCCGACGACGACTTTAGAAATTATTTAAAAATCAACCGTAAGAGATAGAGCCGTGGTTTATTAAGCAAAAGTGCGTCACATACGCTCCCATAACGGAACACAACATTTAAAAGATACGTCGTCGGTGAAAATATTTTCAATTCGGACTTAGTCTCTGTACGGAGAGGCTACCGAGAAGCGCTACCGACGAAGAATTTCTGATTAATTTAAAAATCAACCGAAAGAGATAGAGCCGTGGTTTATTAAGCAAAAGTGCTTCAAATACGCTCCTATAACTCAATCTAACATATAACAGGTACCTCGTCGGTGAAAATAATTACAGTTCGGACTTAGATTTTTTCCTACCGAGTGGCTACCGTGAAGAGTCGCCGACGACGACTTTAGAAATTATTTAAAAATCAACCGTAAGAGATAGAGCCGTGGTTTATTAAGCAAAAGTGCGTCACATACGCTCCCATAACGGAACACAACATTAAAAAGATACGTCGTCGGTGAAAATATTTTCAATTCGGACTTAGTCTCTGTACGGAGAGGCTACCGAGAAGCGCTACCGACGAAGAATTTCTGATTTATTTAAAAATCAACCGAAAGAGATAGAGCCGTGGTTTATTAAGCAAAAGTGCTTCAAATACGCTCCTATAACTCAATCTAACATATAAAAGGTACCTCGTCGGTGAAAATAATTACAGTTCGGACTTAGATTTTTTCCTACCGAGTGGCTACCGTGAAGAGTCGCCGACGACGACTTTAGAAATTATTTAAAAATCAACCGTAAGAGATGGAGCCGTGGTTTATTAAGCAAAAGTGCGGCAAATACGCTCCCATAACCGAACATAACATTTAAAAGATACGTCGTCGGTGAAAATATTTTCAATTCGGACTTAGTCTCTGTACGGAGAGGCTACCGAGAAGCGCTACCGACGAGGACTTTCTGATTAATTTAATAATCAACAGTAAGAGATAGAGCCGTGGTTTATTAAGCAAAAGTGCTTCAAATGCACTCCTATAACTCAATCTAACATAAAAAGGTACCTCGTCGGTGAAAATAATTACAGTTCGGACTTAGATTTTTTCCTACCGAGTGGCTACCGTGAAGAGTCGCCGACGACGACTTTAGAAATTATTTAAAAATCAACCGTAAGAGATAGAGCCGTGGTTTAATAAGCAAAAGTGCGTCACATACGCTCCCATAACGGAACACAACATTAAAAAGATACGTCGTCGGTGAAAATATTTTCAATTCGGACTTAGTCTCTGTACGGAGAGGCTACCGAGAAGCGCTACCGACGAAGAATTTCTGATTTATTTAAAAATCAACCGAAAGAGATAGAGCCGTGGTTTATTAAGCAAAAGTGCTTCAAATACGCTCCTATAACTCAATCTAACATATAAAAGGTACCTCGTCGGTGAAAATAATTACAGTTCGGACTTAGATTTTTTCCTACCGAGTGGCTACCGTGAAGAGTCGCCGACGACGACTTTAGAAATTATTTAAAAATCAACCGTAAGAGATGGAGCCGTGGTTTATTAAGCAAAAGTGCGTCAAATACGCTCCCATAACCGAACATAACATTTAAAAGATACGTCGTCGGTGAAAATATTTTCAATTCGGACTTAGTCTCTGTACGGAGAGGCTACCGAGAAGCGCTACCGACGAGGACTTTCTGATTAATTTAATAATCAACAGTAAGAGATAGAGCCGTGGTTTATTAAGCAAAAGTGCTTCAAATGCACTCCTATAACTCAATCTAACATAAAAAGGTACCTCGTCGGTGAAAATAATTACAGTTCGGACTTAGATTTTTTCCTACCGAGTGGCTACCGTGAAGAGTCGCCGACGACGACTTTAGAAATTATTTAAAAATCAACCGTAAGAGATGGAGCCGTGGTTTATTAAGCAAAAGTGCGTCAAATACGCTCCCATAACCGAACATAACATTTAAAAGATACGTCGTCGGTGAAAATATTTTCAATTCGGACTTAGTCTCTGTACGGAGAGGCTACCGAGAAGCGCTACCGACGAAGAATTTCTGATTAATTTAAAAATCAACCGAAAGAGATAGAGCCGTGGTTTATTAAGCAAAAGTGCTTCAAATACGCTCCTATAACTCAATCTAACATATAAAAGGTACCCCGTCGGTGAAAATAATTACAGTTCGGACTTAGATTTTTTCCTACCGAGTGGCTACCGTGGAGAGTCGCCGACGACGACTTTAGAAATTATTTAAAAATCAACCGTAAGAGATGGAGCCGTGGTTTATTAAGCAAAAGTGCGTCAAATACGCTCCCATAACCGAACATAACATTTAAAAGATACGTCGTCGGTGAAAATATTTTCAATTCGGACTTAGTCTCTGTACGGAGAGGCTACCGAGAAGCGCTACCGACGAAGACTTTCGGATTAATTTAAAAATCAACCGTAAGAGATAGAGCCGTGGTTTACTGAGCAAAAGTGCTTCAAATGCGCTCCTATAACTCACTCTAACATATAAAAGGTACCTCGTCGGTGAAAATAATTACAGTTCGGACTTAGATTTTTTCCTACCGAGTGGCTACCGTGAAGAGTCGCCGACGACGACTTTAGAAATTATTTAAAAATCAACCGTAAGAGATAGAGCCGTGGTTTATTAAGCAAAAGTGCGTCACATACGCTCCCATAACGGAACACAACATTTAAAAGATACGTCGTCGGTGAAAATATTTTCAATTCGGACTTAGTCTCTGTACGGAGAGGCTACCGAGAAGCGCTACCGACGAAGAATTTCTGATTAATTTAAAAATCAACCGAAAGAGATAGAGCCGTGGTTTATTAAGCAAAAGTGCTTCAAATACGCTCCTATAACTCAATCTAACATATAACAGGTACCTCGTCGGTGAAAATAATTACAGTTCGGACTTAGATTTTTTCCTACCGAGTGGCTACCGTGAAGAGTCGCCGACGACGACTTTAGAAATTATTTAAAAATCAACCGTAAGAGATAGAGCCGTGGTTTATTAAGCAAAAGTGCGTCACATACGCTCCCATAACGGAACACAACATTAAAAAGATACGTCGTCGGTGAAAATATTTTCAATTCGGACTTAGTCTCTGTACGGAGAGGCTACCGAGAAGCGCTACCGACGAAGAATTTCTGATTTATTTAAAAATCAACCGAAAGAGATAGAGCCGTGGTTTATTAAGCAAAAGTGCTTCAAATACGCTCCTATAACTCAATCTAACATATAAAAGGTACCTCGTCGGTGAAAATAATTACAGTTCGGACTTAGATTTTTTCCTACCGAGTGGCTACCGTGAAGAGTCGCCGACGACGACTTTAGAAATTATTTAAAAATCAACCGTAAGAGATGGAGCCGTGGTTTATTAAGCAAAAGTGCGGCAAATACGCTCCCATAACCGAACATAACATTTAAAAGATACGTCGTCGGTGAAAATATTTTCAATTCGGACTTAGTCTCTGTACGGAGAGGCTACCGAGAAGCGCTACCGACGAGGACTTTCTGATTAATTTAATAATCAACAGTAAGAGATAGAGCCGTGGTTTATTAAGCAAAAGTGCTTCAAATGCACTCCTATAACTCAATCTAACATAAAAAGGTACCTCGTCGGTGAAAATAATTACAGTTCGGACTTAGATTTTTTCCTACCGAGTGGCTACCGTGAAGAGTCGCCGACGACGACTTTAGAAATTATTTAAAAATCAACCGTAAGAGATAGAGCCGTTGTTTAATAAGCAAAAGTGCGTCACATACGCTCCCATAACGGAACACAACATTAAAAAGATACGTCGTCGGTGAAAATATTTTCAATTCGGACTTAGTCTCTGTACGGAGAGGCTACCGAGAAGCGCTACCGACGAAGAATTTCTGATTTATTTAAAAATCAACCGAAAGAGATAGAGCCGTGGTTTATTAAGCAAAAGTGCTTCAAATACGCTCCTATAACTCAATCTAACATATAAAAGGTACCTCGTCGGTGAAAATAATTACAGTTCGGACTTAGATTTTTTCCTACCGAGTGGCTACCGTGAAGAGTCGCCGACGACGACTTTAGAAATTATTTAAAAATCAACCGTAAGAGATGGAGCCGTGGTTTATTAAGCAAAAGTGCGTCAAATACGCTCCCATAACCGAACATAACATTTAAAAGATACGTCGTCGGTGAAAATATTTTCAATTCGGACTTAGTCTCTGTACGGAGAGGCTACCGAGAAGCGCTACCGACGAGGACTTTCTGATTAATTTAATAATCAACAGTAAGAGATAGAGCCGTGGTTTATTAAGCAAAAGTGCTTCAAATGCACTCCTATAACTCAATCTAACATAAAAAGGTACCTCGTCGGTGAAAATAATTACAGTTCGGACTTAGATTTTTTCCTACCGAGTGGCTACCGTGAAGAGTCGCCGACGACGACTTTAGAAATTATTTAAAAATCAACCGTAAGAGATGGAGCCGTGGTTTATTAAGCAAAAGTGCGTCAAATACGCTCCCATAACCGAACATAACATTTAAAAGATACGTCGTCGGTGAAAATATTTTCAATTCGGACTTAGTCTCTGTACGGAGAGGCTACCGAGAAGCGCTACCGACGAAGAATTTCTGATTAATTTAAAAATCAACCGAAAGAGATAGAGCCGTGGTTTATTAAGCAAAAGTGCTTCAAATACGCTCCTATAACTCAATCTAACATATAAAAGGTACCCCGTCGGTGAAAATAATTACAGTTCGGACTTAGATTTTTTCCTACCGAGTGGCTACCGTGGAGAGTCGCCGACGACGACTTTAGAAATTATTTAAAAATCAACCGTAAGAGATGGAGCCGTGGTTTATTAAGCAAAAGTGCGTCAAATACGCTCCCATAACCGAACATAACATTTAAAAGATACGTCGTCGGTGAAAATATTTTCAATTCGGACTTAGTCTCTGTACGGAGAGGCTACCGAGAAGCGCTACCGACGAAGACTTTCGGATTAATTTAAAAATCAACCGTAAGAGATAGAGCCGTGGTTTACTAAGCAAAAGTGCTTCAAATGCGCTCCTATAACTCAATCTAACATAAAAAGGTACCTCGTCGGTGAAAATAATTACAGTTCGGACTTAGATTTTTTCCTACCGAGTGGCTACCGTGAAGAGTCGCCGACGACGACTTTAGAAATTATTTAAAAATCAACCGTAAGAGATGGAGCCGTGGTTTATTAAGCAAAAGTGCGTCAAATACGCTCCCATAACCGAACATAACATTTAAAAGATACGTCGTCGGTGAAAATATTTTCAATTCGGACTTAGTCTCTGTACGGAGAGGCTACCGAGAAGCGCTACCGACGAAGAATTTCTGATTAATTTAAAAATCAACCGAAAGAGATAGAGCCGTGGTTTATTAAGCAAAAGTGCTTCAAATACGCTCCTATAACTCAATCTAACATATAAAAGGTACCTCGTCGGTGAAAATAATTACAGTTCGGACTTAGATTTTTTCCTACCGAGTGGCTACCGTGGAGAGTCGCCGACGACGACTTTAGAAATTATTTAAAAATCAACCGTAAGAGATGGAGCCGTGGTTTATTAAGCAAAAGTGCGTCAAATACGCTCCCATAACCGAACATAACTTTTAAAAGATACGTCGTCGGTGAAAATATTTTCAATTCGGACTTAGCCTCTGTACGGAGAGGCTACCGAGAAGCGCTACCGACGAAGACTTTCTGATTAATTTAAAAATCAACCGTAAGAGATAGAGCCGTGGTTTACTAAGCAAAAGTGCTTCAAATGCGCTCCTATAACTCAATCTAACATAAAAAGGTACCTCGTCGGTGAAAATAATTACAGTTCGGACTTAGATTTTTTCCTACCGAGTGGCTACCGTGAAGAGTCGCCGACGACGACTTTAGAAATTATTTAAAAATCAACCGTAAGAGATGGAGCCGTGGTTTATTAAGCAAAAGTGCGTCAAATACGCTCCCATAACCGAACATAACATTTAAAAGATACGTCGTCGGTGAAAATATTTTCAATTCGGACTTAGTCTCTGTACGGAGAGGCTACCGAGAAGCGCTACCGACGAAGAATTTCTGATTAATTTAAAAATAAACCGAAAGAGATAGAGCCGTGGTTTATTAAGCAAAAGTGCTTCAAATGCGCTCCTATAACTCACTCTAACATATAAAAGGTACCTCGTCGGTGAAAATAATTACAGTTCGGACTTAGATTTTTTCCTACCGAGTGGCTACCGTGGAGAGTCGCCGACGACGACTTTAGAAATTATTTAAAAATCAACCGTAAGAGATGGAGCCGTGGTTTATTAAGCAAAAGTGCGTCAAATACGCTCCCATAACCGAACATAACTTTTAAAAGATACGTCGTCGGTGAAAATATTTTCAATTCGGACTTAGCCTCTGTACGGAGAGGCTACCGAGAAGCGCTACCGACGAAGACTTTCTGATTAATTTAAAAATCAACCGTAAGAGATAGAGCCGTGGTTTACTAAGCAAAAGTGCTTCAAATGCGCTCCTATAACTCAATCTAACATAAAAAGGTACCTCGTCGGTGAAAATAATTACAGTTCGGACTTAGATTTTTTCCTACCGAGTGGCTACCGTGAAGAGTCGCCGACGACGACTTTAGAAATTATTTAAAAATCAACCGTAAGAGATGGAGCCGTGGTTTATTAAGCAAAAGTGCGTCAAATACGCTCCCATAACCGAACATAACATTTAAAAGATACGTCGTCGGTGAAAATATTTTCAATTCGGACTTAGTCTCTGTACGGAGAGGCTACCGAGAAGCGCTACCGACGAAGACTTTCTGATTAATTTAAAAATCAACCGTAAGAGATAGAGCCGTGGTTTATTAAGCAAAAGTGCTTCAAATGCGCTCCTATAACTCAATCTAACATATAAAAGGTACCTCGTCGGTGAAAATAATTACAGTTCGGACTTAGATTTTTTCCTATAGAGTGGCTACCGTGAAGAGTCGCCGACGACGACTTTAGAAATTATTTAAAAATCAACCGTAAGAGATGGAGCCGTGGTTTATTAAGCAAAAGTGCGTCAAATACGCTCCCATAACCGAACATAACATTTAAAAGATACGTCGTCGGTGAAAATATTTTCAATTCGGACTTAGTCTCTGTACGGAGAGGCTACCGAGAAGCGCTACCGACGAAGACTTTCTGATTAATTCAAAAATCAACCGTAAGAGATAGAGCCGTGGTTTACTAAGCAAAAGTGCTTCAAATGCGCTCCTATAACTCAATCTAACATATAAAAGGTACCTCGTCGGTGAAAATAATTACAGTTCGGACTTAGATTTTTTCCTACCGAGTGGCTATCGTGAAGAGTCGCCGACGACGACTTTAGAAATTATTTAAAAATCAACCGTAAGAGATAGAGCCGAGGTTTATTAAGCAAAAGTGCGTCAAATACGCTCCCATAACGGAACATAACATTTAAAAGATACGTCGTGATTGAAAATATTTTCAATTCGGACTTAGTCTCTGTACGGAGAGGCTACCGAGAAGCGCTACCGACGAAGACTTAAGTGGGAAGAATGAGCACAGCTCTTGGAATTCCCCCCCTTAGCGGTTCCAAAATCAACAAAAAGGAGCAGGAAATCACCGCAAGTAGCAATCGTTAGTCAAATCGCGAGGTGCGTGGCGTTTTGCCCTTGTTGCTATTTTGAGCCAGAGTTCGGGTTAAAATTAGTGAAGTTACTTCCATAATTACCGAAGGACTCAGCAAACAAGAATTATCCAAATCTAAAAATCAATCTTGAGATTGAAACCAATCTCCATCCTCATATATTAAATTCCTCTTTATAGTATTTATAGTATTTATCGTATTTATAGTATAGTGAAAACAGAAGTGAAAAGTTCATCAGCCATTCCTTCATCTTCGGCTCCCTCAGCAAACAATTGCTTCCAAGATAGTATTCATTGGTGAGTTTCCCATACTTATGTTAGCATCGCGATACGAGGACCCAAACATATGTTTATATGCTTGTCGGAATTTCCCTTGGGCCCATTCGTAAACTTAGCACGTTAGGAATTTACCAATCTAAGACTCCAACTAATACAAGTATTGTAAAATTGTCATCCATTCTGGACTCCGATATTTCTGAACTATTCCGTGTAATTGTTTCTGTATAATGTAAAGAATCAATAGAACAGGCCAATAAGGTATTCATCCTCTATTCTGCGTTAACACCTATTTCATTCCTGACCTATGCGCGGATTCCGTATGGAATCTTAGATGATACAACCCATCCTAAATTAAATTTATTCAAGCGTTACGCGCGGAACGGCTAACCGCTCGGCCCACGAAATAATTCCTTACGCACGTAACAGGCTGAATTGGTGTCAGAAGTGGGATAAGTATTGTCAATTAGCGCATGTGTTAGTGCAGAATAATTAAAGGATCGTATAGATTTCGAGATTCGCACACTGTTGCATAGATGGTTCAAATAATCAACATCAATTATAATTGCACGATAGCGATTGCTGAATTTTCCTTCACTTAATTTATCAAAATGGCCACAAATTCCTCTCGTAATGCAGCAGCACAAGTTTCTGCAAATGTTTCAATGGATGAATTACACGTTACTAATTTGATGATGGCTTCTATGGCTGAATGCTTCACAATTCAACACAGTACACTAAACATTCCTTTCTTTGACGGGAAAAACATTCCCCTTAAAAATTTCTTAGGTGACGTTCAAAACGGTGCAGTCTATGTGCCGCCAGCACTGGAAACTTCATATGTAAGGGCAATATTAGGAAAATTGCAGGGAACAGCGAGAGATAGTATTTGGGGTAAAAATTTTCAAAAATTAGATGATCTCATAAAACATTTAAAGGAAAGATTTGCGCCGGGTAAAACATATCCATACTACCATCACGAAATAGAAAATATCCGAATGAGACGCGGAGAAGCGGTCAGTGACTTTGCAGATCGATTAAACATCCTAATCAGCGGTGCTCGAGTCGCTTTAGAAGATAAATATGGAGAACGCGCTAACCAAATGATGGCTCCCGTAGAGGAATGTGCTTTAGAGGCTTTTATTCGAGGATTACCCGACGAAATTTCTATCGCGGTTGATTCGCGTGAACCAAAGAAAATACAGGACGCTGTAAAAATTGCTGCACGAATAGAAACCCGAATGAAATCAGGAATAATCCCCGGTGGTGAACCTTCGCGGTTAATGTTATCACAACATTCAGTTCCGAATCCAGATTCTCGTGACTTACCTACCACCTACATAAACCGCTCCCAAACCTTGCGAGAGCAAGATTCGAGGAGTCCCAGTCCCATGAGAAATCCGAACTATAATCGCGCAAATTCACCGATTACCATTCTAAAATCTGCACGTCCTACATCACCTGTTCCTTACAAGCATCACCATTATCCGTTGCCACCGCATCCTTATCCATACTATCCACCGTATTTTTATCCACCAATGCCATATCCGCCTTACAGTCCAATATACGATCACCCTCAATCTTTCCATATGAATCCAAACTTGACTAATCATACTCTAACCAGAGGAAATTCTCCAACCCCAGTTCCTTCGCGAAGCATTGAACCTTCAAGATCCAACACACCCACTAACCAAAATTCCAGATCTTCTTCCCCTATCCCAACATTTGATCATTTTAACTCGAATTCGCCGAGAAGGAACAGTGAAAATTTAAACTCCCGCACAACTCGTCGTGCCGGCGCGACGGCGAGTTACTCGAATCAGGAGCGTCGAACAGTAAAATTTTTGGAAGCAGAGGAATCGTCTATTCCTATAAACGACAGCTAGAATCACCATTAATTAAAATGTCTGCGAAAGAATTACGCAATAAATCTGGTTTGTTTTTGGTTGATACAGGCGCAGATATAAATCTGATAAAATTAAATGCTTTGCACGAAGACGTCGAAGTAGACATTCAGGAATCAGTCTCTATAACTGGAATTACTCCGGAAAAATTGAGAACTTTAGGAACAACTACAGTTACACTTTTAGAACAACCAGTTAAATTTCACGTCGTCCGATCATCGTTTCCCTTGAATAATGATGGAATTTTAGGCAAAGATTACTTACGTCAAGAGCAGGCGGAAATCTCGTTCGCTCATAATACCTTGGTCACGAAAACTGAACCCATCAGACCTTTTAGGTTCATTGGGGAAGAACCAAATCAGAAATCTAAACGTAGTCCTCGTTCGCAAATTCTTACGATTAAAGCTCGCACTCGTCAATCGATAGCTATAGACGTGGTTAATTCAGAAATAAAAGAAGGATACTTGCCAAAGTTAGAATCAGTAGAAGGCTTATACATAGGCGAAGCAGCTGTTAGTGTACGCGATGGTGTCTGTCACGTATTAGCAATTAATACGTTGGAAGAAGACATACAGGTCGAAGTTACTCCACAAGAAGTAATTCCCTTTGAGTACTATGATTTTCCCGAAGAAGAATATTTCGATTCAGACTCAGAAGTTCAAAATTTGCCCATAGTTCACGATAGGTTTTTCGAAATTCTAAAACGTTTGCGTTTAGATCACCTAAATGACGAGGAACGAGACCATATAATCGAAATTATAGAAGAATACCCAAATCGCTTTTATTTGCCAGGAGACCAATTACCTTTCACCCCGTTAATAAAACATACAATTCCGACATCAGATGATTTACCGATTAATACCAGACAGTATCGCTTTCCACCGGTTCACAAGGAAGAAATACACCGTCAAATTTTGACAAAATTAAACAATAGGATAATTAAACCATCAAATTCGCCTTACAATTCACCTCTCTGGATCGTCCCTAAGAAACCTGATTCTCAAGGAAGACCCAGGTGGAGAATGGTAATTGATTTTCGCAAACTTAACGAAAAAACGATAGGAGATGCATATCCGTTACCAAATATAACCGATATTCTGGATCAATTAGGCCAAGCTAGATATTTCTCGATCATCGATCTCGCGAGTGGATTCCAACAAATAGAGATGGATCCAAAGGATAGGGCTAAAACAGCCTTTACAACTCCTAATGGGCACTACGAGTATATCCGTATGCCCGAAGGTTTGAAAAATGCACCTGCCACCTTTCAACGGCTTATGGATCAAACGTTACGTGGTTTGCAGGGAACGGAAGTTTTCGTTTATCTCGATGACATTGTAGTGTACGCAAAAACTCTTGAAGAACACGGAAAGAAAATTCGTAGATTATTTAATCGTTTAGAAAAAGCTAAATTAACATTACAACCCGATAAATGTGAATTTTTGAAAACTGAAGTAGCATACCTAGGACATATAATTAGTCAAAAGGGTGTAAGACCAGATCCAAAAAAGATTATAGCAGTAAAAAACTTTCCTCGACCAAAAACAGCAAAGAATGTCAGACAGTTTTTAGGTTTAGCAGGTTATTATCGCAGATTTATTAAAGATTTTGCAGCAAAGTCCAAACCATTAACAGAATTGTTAAAAAAGAACGCGACCTTCGTTTGGGGAAAGGAACAAAAACGTAGCTTCCAGGAATTACGAAAAGCGCTCTGTAGAGGTCCAATTCTTCAATATCCAAATTTTGATAAGCCTTTCACTTTAACAACAGACGCCTCAGATTTTGCGATAGGAGCAATACTTAGTCAGGAGGTTGATGGAAACGATTTACCAATAGCTTATCTTTCTAGAACTTTAACAAACCCTGAGAAAAATTACTTCACCACCGAAAAAGAATGTTTGGCAGTATTATACGCAATTTTGCATTTTAGGCCGTATCTTTACGGTAGGAAATTTACGTTAGTTAGCGATCACGAGCCCCTGAAATGGATAGACTCCATAAAGGATCCAGGGCAACGTTTAATTCGATGGAGATTGAAATTGCGTGACTACGACTATAATTTCGTTCATAAAGCGGGAAAATTAAACACAAGTGCAGACGCGTTATCCAGAAATCCTGTCGTTAAATTTAACCTCTCAGATACTAGCAGTACCGACTCTGACAGTGAACTTGAATCATCAAAAATTTTACCGATTCAAGAACAACCAGCAAAATCTAAATTTAGCTCAGCAGGAACCACATCTAGACCAATATCCAAATCAGTTTCGGAAGTACCCAGAAAACCAGGAAGGCCCATTGGATCGAAAAATAAACCAAAAATTTCAAACCCTTTAAATGTCAGTGCAATAGCAACTAGGACCCGAAATCAATTAAAACCCAACGCTTACATTCCACCACGACCTACAGTTCCATCGTCAGCAGATACGCCAGACGTAGATTCCGATAATTCACATGACGAGTCATCAGAACCACCCATATTACGGAAAAGGAAAAGTGTAATGCCAAGCCTGGATCTACACAAGAAATTTACTTCTAAACATACGAAAGGGAAAACCTTGGAACCAATTGCCGAGGACGTTCACACTGAAACAGTAGACGAGACAACAATAAACGCTGACACCATACTACTAGAATTACAACCACCAGCAGAGGACAGTGACGATGACGTTTTTCTAGATGACGAACGAAGACTGTCTATAAACAAACAGGAATTACATGATTCTTTCAAACGTTTTGACGAATCTCTTAAAGAACACAGCGAAATTATGGAAGAATCATCAGGTAATACTTCGGACACTGACGAACTAGACGACGTAGAGTTAAATAGTAGAATAGAAAAATTACTTAAACAATATGGAACAGAAGGACATGATAAATCAAAACCTGACTATACATTGGAAACATCCGAGCAGACCAAAATTCATTGGCAACCCCATAGATCCACATTACCTACTCCTATTCCACATTCTAAACCATTGGCATTGTCAACTCCTTTTCCAGCTTCACCAAACAATACGAGACAGAATGCACTTCTACCAGGACACTTCAGTGAAACTAAATCAAAATCTCTTGGTATACCAAGGCGAATAATTCCAAGGACGGTATCAGGTAGCGAGACGTACTGCACTGGCATCCAGCTGACTCAGGGAATTCCCCCGGATATCACACCTAGCTCTCCCGTAAATCTTTCTCGGAAACCACAGCGCTCTTCAAAGAAATTAATTAATATTAGCCGAGAAAATTTGACCTACTCACATGATAATTATGTTCACTTTATTTCTGCTGATTGCGAATTGACAACATCCGTAGGAAAATTGCTAACAGATATAGGCGCTATCAGTGTTGAAAATTTCAGAGAAATTAAACCAAAGGAAGGTCAAGTACTAATCACTAGACAGGGAAAGTACAAAATATTTAGCATCGTTGTGCAGAAACATCATTTTGACGAGACTTCCGTCGCGAAAATAAAAACCGGGCTTAGGAACTTAAAATTAATTCTTCCAAATTCCGATATTAATTCCTTTCGAATTTCAAAATCCGGTGATTATACCGATTCACTTACTCTCGAATCACTAAAGGAAATCCTAACAGAAATCTTCGAGGAAATCGACATCGAAATTACAATTTGCCTTGGGAAAATTCAAATTCCTCCCGAAGAACTTCGTCATAATATAATTTCAGAATTACATGAAGGCATAGTCGGCGGTCACAAAGGAGTAACTAAAACGTATCGTAGGATTCGCGAAAGATTCTATTGGCCAGGAATGAGGAATGATATTCAAAATTTCATTAGAACTTGCCATAGCTGTCAAGAAAATAAATTAGTCAGAACAAAAACGCGTGAACCAATGATAATCACAGATACCCCTATAGAACCGTTTGCTAAAGTATCATTAGATACTGTGGGACCCCTACCTACAACCCCTGATGGCAATCGGCACATATTGACTATGCAAGATAATTTGACAAAATATTGTATTGCCGTACCCGTACAGGATATAAAAGCTGAAACAATTGCTCACGCGATAGTAACACATTTAATCTTACAATTTGGAGCTCCGCGTATTATATTAACAGACAGAGGAACAAGTTTTATAAACAAGATTCTAAAGGAATTAACAAAAATCTTCAAAATTCATCACGTAACAACGTCTGGTTACAGACCACAGACAAACGGTGCTTTAGAAAGGAGCCATATAGTATTAACGGACTATATAAAACATTATATAAATGATTTCGATGATTGGGATAAGTTAGTTCCGTTTGCCATGTTCTCATATAACACCTCAGTACACGAAGCCACTAACTTCACTCCATATGAATTAGTTTTTGGAAAATTAGCTCGTTACCCTAGTTCGTTTCCCGAAGATGATGATATGCTAACGTATAATTCATATCTTCGTGAATTGATAATTCGACTTTCCGAATCACAAATATTAGCCGGACAAAATTTAATTTCTGCTAAACATAAGTCTAAAGGATATTATGATGAAAAGGCACGACCATTCCCAGGAAAAGTAGGAGATATGGCTCGCGTTCTAGTAGAACCCAGGAAAGGAAAGTTCAGTACTCGATATCATGGTCCCTATAAAATAGTTGGAGTTTTGGAGAAAAATAATATTGTTTTGGAAGATGGTAATGGTAAAAGATTCATCAAACACGCAGATAAAGTAGAATTGGCTGCACAGTAATTTCCAAGTTCATAAAATACTAATCATTGATGCCTGATATTTGATAAGGAATGGCAATGGACTCGGCGATGCTCATCCTATTACTGGGGCTAGTAGCAGCGGTAAATTCGGAGAACAAATATCAAATTACTGAGCTGAAGAACAGTCCGGGATTATATTTTGAAAAAAAAAATATATAAAAAGAAAATGAATCATATATACCCATGTATTTTCAGGATAAGAATAATTGCAATAGTTTGTTTAGATAATACTAAATTTAAAAGATCAGGATGAGTTATATCGAATCACTTAAATCGATACTTATTCGGAAATTTACTTTAAGGAATCACAAACGACTCAAAACAAGTACACCAGCACATAAATTCTGTTTTTATTAATCACAAATCATATATCAAAAGGAAATCCAAATAATTTGGGAGACACATTAATAGTATCTCCACTGAATTCAATCCACTGTATGAATTCGATTGCAAATTGGACCAATTGGCAAAACAATCATCACAACGGAGAAGTTACATCACAACCAACTTCTTCAACTGGAGCAATACTACTCTGCAACCGAAGTATCATCATGCACATAATATTTTGGCCACTAATTAAGAAGAAGAGGAACAAGGAAGACAACCATCCAAACAACAGCACTAGAGGAAGACTCACAATCAACAACATCAAGAAATCGGGATTGTCGATTACCAAACTCAGAATGTTACACTTAATTATTTTATATTAATTTTCTTCTATTGTTTTGGTTGAAAACTTGTTGCATGCATTTATTTATTGTTTATTATCTTTTATTATTTTACTCTTGTTTGATTAATATTTACATGACCGAGAAAATGGACTCTGTCGAAAATACCATGAATAGATCCAGGAGGAGCGGAAGGAACGTAGCGTACGTTACCTTCAGCACCACCGAGGAGGCCGGAGCACTATCATTCTGTGTGATGTCATTCGTACGCAAAAAGCGAAAGACAAAGGAGACACTGAGCAAGTGAGCAGAGCTTGGCGTTCCCGGAGTGTCAACAACCTTCTCCAGGGAAACTCAACTGACATTGTCGGTTAACCAATAGCCTTATGGAAGTACAACATCCAACCTATACTACTAACTATCAGAACCGAAGTTCTTCGTGGACTCGGAAATCTTTCGACTCTGCGGCACCCTTCGACAAGAAGATGTAAAGAAGCCAGGGTGACGAACTGGAGAGCATCCACTACATGACGTACGTGTCTCTGCCTTGCTGAAGCCTCTGTTATTACAACAACGGTCATCCTCGGAGGGATGCTGAATGGTTAGCGTATTCTCACGATTCTTTCGTTTAAACGCGATAAATTAAATATTTTATATTAGATCATCTGTACATTTTTCTAATAGTACTTTGCGAAATCCATATTTTTCTCATAATTTAGTTAAGCGAATCATGCACGAGCAATCAATCATAAGCAATAATTTATATTTCATATAAGTTCAACCATTTTATGTAGAACCACCTGTTCAATAATTGCGAAAAATTGTATACATACGAACATCTCTCGAACTTAACCTACGGTTAAACATCATCGGGGACGATGATGATTCTAAGGGGGGAGGGGTGTTAAGTGCCAAGCACATATAAAAAAATTAAATATAAAAAGAAAGAGGAAGTTAAAATTCCTGAGTAGGCATCACGCGTGCCCGATCTTACGACACGGTATCGATGAACCATTAGTCTGCAAAACTGAATTTAAGCAACCGCGAATATTCTCCGAACAGCGGCCACGTTTCGCTAATAAGCAAAATTGCAATAGCGAGAGGCTGTGGATGAGGGCGGGTTGATGAACTTTGGCGGAATTCTTTGAACAGGAAACGGGTGATTTCCTAAGTGGGAAGAATGAGCACAGCTCTTGGAATTCCCCCCCTTAGCGGTTCCAAAATCAACAAAAAGGAGCAGGAAATCACCGCAAGTAGCAATCGTTAGTCAAATCGCGAGGTGCGTGGCGTTTTGCCCTTGTTGCTATTTTGAGCCAGAGTTCGGGTTAAAATTAGTGAAGTTACTTCCATAATTACCGAAGGACTCAGCAAACAAGAATTATCCAAATCTAAAAATCAATCTTGAGATTGAAACCAATCTCCATCCTCATATATTAAATTCCTCTTTATAGTATTTATAGTATTTATCGTATTTATAGTATAGTGAAAACAGAAGTGAAAAGTTCATCAGCCATTCCTTCATCTTCGGCTCCCTCAGCAAACAATTGCTTCCAAGATAGTATTCATTGGTGAGTTTCCCATACTTATGTTAGCATCGCGATACGAGGACCCAAACATATGTTTATATGCTTGTCGGAATTTCCCTTGGGCCCATTCGTAAACTTAGCACGTTAGGAATTTACCAATCTAAGACTCCAACTAATACAAGTATTGTAAAATTGTCATCCATTCTGGACTCCGATATTTCTGAACTATTCCGTGTAATTGTTTCTGTATAATGTAAAGAATCAATAGAACAGGCCAATAAGGTATTCATCCTCTATTCTGCGTTAACACCTATTTCATTCCTGACCTATGCGCGGATTCCGTATGGAATCTTAGATGATACAACCCATCCTAAATTAAATTTATTCAAGCGTTACGCGCGGAACGGCTAACCGCTCGGCCCACGAAATAATTCCTTACGCACGTAACACTACCGAGAAGCGCTACCGACGAAGACTTTCTGATTAATTTAAAAATCAACCGTAAGAGATAGAGCCGTGGTTTATTAAGCAAAAGTGCTTCAAATGCGCTCCTATAACTCAATCTAACATATAAAAGGTACCTCGTCGGTGAAAATAATTACAGTTCGGACTTAGATTTTTTCCTACCGAGTGGCTACCGTGAAGAGTCGCCGACGACGACTTTAGAAATTATTTAAAAATCAACCGTAAGAGATGGAGCCGTGGTTTATTAAGCAAAAGTGCGTCAAATACGCTCCCATAACCGAACATAACATTTAAAAGATACGTCGTCGGTGAAAATATTTTCAATTCGGACTTAGTCTCTGTACGGAGAGGCTACCGAGAAGCGCTACCGACGAAGACTTTCTGATTAATTTAAAAATCAACCGTAAGAGATAGAGCCGTGGTTTACTAAGCAAAAGTGCTTCAAATGCGCTCCTATAACTCAATCTAACATATAAAAGGTACCTCGTCGGTGAAAATAATTACAGTTCGGACTTAGATTTTTTCCTACCGAGTGGCTACCGTGAAGAGTCGCCGACGACGACTTTAGAAATTATTTAAAAATCAACCGTAAGAGATAGAGCCGAGGTTTATTAAGCAAAAGTGCGTCAAATACGCTCCCATAACGGAACATAACATTTAAAAGATACGTCGTGGATGAAAATATTTTCAATTCGGACTTAGTCTCTGTACGGAGAGGCTACCGAGAAGCGCTACCGACGAAGACTTTCTGATTAATTTAAAAATCAACCGTAAGAGATAGAGCCGTGGTTTATTAAGCAAAAGTGCTTCAAATGCGCTGCTATAACTCAATCTAACATATAAAAGGTACCTCGTCGGTGAAAATAATTACAGTTCGGAATTAGATTTTTCCCTACCGAGTGGCTACCGTGAAGAGTCGCCGACGACGACTTTAGAAATTATTTAAAAATCAACCGTAAGAGATGGAGCCGTGGTTTATTAAGCAAAAGTGCGTCAAATACGCTCCCATAACCGAACATAACATTTAAAAGATACGTCGTCGGTGAAAATATTTTCAATTCGGACTTAGTCTCTGTACGGAGAGGCTACCGAGAAGCGCTACCGACGAAGACTTTCTGATTAATTTAAAAATCAACCGTAAGAGATAGAGCCGTGGTTTACTAAGCAAAAGTGCTTCAAATGCGCTCCTATAACTCAATCTAACATATAAAAGGTACCTCGTCGGTGAAAATAATTACAGTTCGGACTTAGATTTTTTCCTACCGAGTGGCTACCGTGAAGAGTCGCCGACGACGACTTTAGAAATTATTTAAAAATCAACCGTAAGAGATGGAGCCGTGGTTTATTAAGCAAAAGTGCGTCAAATACGCTCCCATAACCGAACATAACATTTAAAAGATACGTCGTCGGTGAAAATATTTTCAATTCGGACTTAGTCTCTGTACTGAGAGGCTACCGAGAAGCGCTACCGACGAAGACTTTCTGATTAATTTAAAAGCAACCGAAAGAGATAGAGCCGTGGTTTATTAAGCAAAAGTGCTGCAAATACGCTCCTATAACTCAATCTAACATATAAAAGGTACCTCGTCGGTGAAAATAATTACAGTTCGGACTTAGATTTTTTCCTACCGAGTGGCTACCGTGAAGAGTCGCCGACGACGACTTTAGAAATTATTTAAAAATCAACCGTAAGAGATGGAGCCGTGGTTTATTAAGCAAAAGTGCGTCAAATACGCTCCCATAACCGAACATAACATTTAAAAGATACGTCGTCGGTGAAAATATTTTCAATTCGGACTTAGTCTCTGTACGGAGAGGCTACCGAGAAGCGCTACCGACGAAGACTTTCTGATTAATTTAAAAATCAACCGTAAGAGATAGAGCCGTGGTTTACTAAGCAAAAGTGCTTCAAATGCGCTCCTATAACTCAATCTAACATATAAAAGGTACCTCGTCGGTGAAAATAATTACAGTTCGGACTTAGATTTTTTCCTACCGAGTGGCTACCGTGAAGAGTCGCCGACGACGACTTTAGAAATTATTTAAAAATCAACCGTAAGAGATGGAGCCGTGGTTTATTAAGCAAAAGTGCGTCAAATACGCTCCCATAACCGAACATAACATTTAAAAGATACGTCGTCGGTGAAAATATTTTCAATTCGGACTTAGTCTCTGTACTGAGAGGCTACCGAGAAGCGCTACCGACGAAGACTTTCTGATTAATTTAAAAATCAACCGAAAGAGATAGAGCCGTGGTTTATTAAGCAAAAGTGCTGCAAATACGCTCCTATAACTCAATATAACATATAAAAGGTACCTCGTCGGTGAAAATAATTACAGTTCGGACTTAGATTTTTTCCTACCGAGTGGCTACCGTGAAGAGTCGCCGACGTCGACTTTAGAAATTATTTAAAAATCAACCGTAAGAGATGGAGCCGTGGTTTATTAAGCAAAAGTGCGTCAAATACGCTCCCATAACCGAACATAACATTTAAAAGATACGTCGTCGGTGAAAATATTTTCAATTCGGACTTAGTCTCTGTACGGAGAGGCTACCGAGAAGCGCTACCGACGAAGACTTTCTGATTAATTTAAAAATCAACCGTAAGAGATAGAGCCGTGGTTTACTAAGCAAAAGTGCTTCAAATGCGCTCCTATAACTCAATTCTAACATATAAAAGGTACCTCGTCGGTGAAAATAATTACAGTTCGGACTTAGATTTTTTCCTACCGAGTGGCTACCGTGAAGAGTCGCCGACGACGACTTTAGAAATTATTTAAAAATCAACCGTAAGAGATGGAGCCGTGGTTTATTAAGCAAAAGTGCGTCAAATACGCTCCCATAACCGAACATAACATTTAAAAGATACGTCGTCGGTGAAAATATTTTCAATTCGGACTTAGTCTCTGTACTGAGAGGCTACCGAGAAGCGCTACCGACGAAGACTTTCTGATTAATTTAAAAATCAACCGAAAGAGATAGAGCCGTGGTTTATTAAGAAAAGTGCTGCAAATACGCTCCTATAACTCAATCTAACATATAAAAGGTACCTCGTCGGTGAAAATAATTACAGTTCGGACTTAGATTTTTTCCTACCGAGTGGCTACCGTGAAGAGTCGCCGACGACGACTTTAGAAATTATTTAAAAATCAACCGTAAGAGATGGAGCCGTGGTTTATTAAGCAAAAGTGCGTCAAATACGCTCCCATAACCGAACATAACATTTAAAAGATACGTCGTCGGTGAAAATATTTTCAATTCGGACTTAGTCTCTGTACTGAGAGGCTACCGAGAAGCGCTACCGACGAAGACTTTCTGATTAATTTAAAAATCAACCAAAAGAGATAGAGCCGTGGTTTATTAAGCAAAAGTGCTGCAAATACGCTCCTATAACTCAATCTAACAAATAAAAGGTACCTCGTCGGTGAAAATAATTACAGTTCGGACTTAGATTTTTTCCTACCGAGTGGCTACCGTGAAGAGTCGCCGACGACGATTTTAGAAATTATTTAAAAATCAACCGTAAGAGATGGAGCCGTGGTTTATTAAGCAAAAGTGCGTCAAATACGCTCCCATAACCGAACATAACATTTAAAAGATACGTCGTCGGTGAAAATATTTTCAATTCGGACTTAGTCTCTGTACTGAGAGGCTACCGAGAAGCGCTACCGACGAAGACTTTCTGATTAATTTAAAAATCAACCAAAAGAGATAGAGCCGTGGTTTATTAAGCAAAAGTGCTGCAAATACGCTCCTATAACTCAATCTAACAAATAAAAGGTACCTCGTCGGTGAAAATAATTACAGTTCGGACTTAGATTTTTTCCTACCGAGTGGCTACCGTGAAGAGTCGCCGACGACGATTTTAGAAATTATTTAAAAATCAACCGTAAGAGATAGAGCCGAGGTTTATTAAGCAAAAGTGCGTCAAATACGCTCCCATAACGGAACATAACATTTAAAAGATACGTCGTGGATGAAAATATTTTTAATTCGGACTTAGTCTCTGTACGGAGAGGCTACCGAGAAGCGCTACCGACGAAGACTTTCTGATTAATTTAAAAATCGACCGTAAGAGATAGAGCCGTGGTTTACTAAGCAAAAGTGCTTCAAATACGCTCCTATAACTCAATCTAACATATAAAAGGTACCTCGTCTTTGAAAATAATTACAGTTCGGACTTAGATTTTTTCCTACCGAGTGGCTACCGTGAAGAGTCGCCGATGACGACTTTAGAAATTATTTAAAAATCAACCGAAAGAGATAGAGCCGTGGTTTATTAAGCAAAAGTGCTGCAAATACGCTCCTATAACTCAATCTAACATATAAAAGGTACCTCGTCGGTGAAAATAATTACAGTTCGGACTTAGATTTTTTCCTACCGAGTGGCTACCGTGAAGAGTCGCCGACGACGACTTTAGAAATTATTTAAAAATCAACCGTAAGAGATAGAGCCGAGGTTTATTAAGCAAAAGTGCGTCAAATACGCTCCCATAACGGAACATAACATTTAAAAGATACGTCGTGGATGAAAATATTTTCAATTCGGACTTAGTCTCTGTACGGAGAGGCTACCGAGAAGCGCTACCGACGAAGACTTTCTGATTAATTTAAAAATCAACCGTAAGAGATAGAGCCGTGGTTTACTAAGCAAAAGTGCTTCAAATACGCTCCTATAACTCAATCTAACATATAAAAGGTACCTCGTCGGTGAAAATAATTACAGTTCGGCCTTAGATTTTTTCCTACCGAGTGGCTACCGTGAAGAGTCGCCGACGACGACTTTAGAAATTATTTAAAAATCAACCGTAAGAGATGGAGCCGTGGTTTATTAAGCAAAAGTGCGTCAAATACGCTCCCATAACCGAACATAACATTTAAAAGATACGTCGTCGGTGAAAATATTTTCAATTCGGACTTAGTCTCTGTACTGAGAGGCTACCGAGAAGCGCTACCGACGAAGACTTTCTGATTAATTTAAAAGCAACCGAAAGAGATAGAGCCGTGGTTTATTAAGCAAAAGTGCTGCAAATACGCTCCTATAACTCAATCTAACATATAAAAGGTACCTCGTCGGTGAAAATAATTACAGTTCGGACTTAGATTTTTTCCTACCGAGTGGCTACCGTGAAGAGTCGCCGACGACGACTTTAGAAATTATTTAAAAATCAACCGTAAGAGATGGAGCCGTGGTTTATTAAGCAAAAGTGCGTCAAATACGCTCCCATAACCGAACATAACATTTAAAAGATACGTCGTCGGTGAAAATATTTTCAATTCGGACTTAGTCTCTGTACTGAGAGGCTACCGAGAAGCGCTACCGACGAAGACTTTCTGATTAATTTAAAAATCAACCGTAAGAGATAGAGCCGTGGTTTATTAAGCAAAAGTGCTTCAAATGCGCTCCTATAACTCAATCTAACATATAAAAGGTACCTCGTCGGTGAAAATAATTACAGTTCGGACTTAGATTTTTTCCTACCGATTGGCTACCGTGAAGAGTCGCCGACGACGACTTTAGAAATTATTTAAAAATCAACCGTAAGAGATGGAGCCGTGGTTTATTAAGCAAAAGTGCGTCAAATACGCTCCCATAACCGAACATAACATTTAAAAGATACGTCGTCGGTGAAAATATTTTCAATTCGGACTTAGTCTCTGTACGGAGAGGCTACCGAGAAGCGCTACCGACGAGGACTTTCTGATTAATTTAAAAATCAACCGTAAGAGATAGAGCCGTCGTTTACTAAGCAAAAGTGCTTCAAATGCGCTCCTATAACTCAATCTAACATATAAAAGGTACCTCGACGATGAAAATAATTACAGTTCGGACTTAGATTTTTTCCTACCGAGTGGCTACCGTGAAGAGTCGCCGACGACGACTTTAGAAATTATTTAAAAATCAACCGTAAGAGATGGAGCCGTGGTTTATTAAGCAAAAGTGCGTCAAATACGCTCCCATAACCGAACATAACATTTAAAAGATACGTCGTGGATGAAAATATTTTCAATTCGGACTTAGTCTCTGTACGGAGAGGCTACCGAGAAGCGCTACCGACGAAGATTTTCTGATTAATTTAAAAATCAACCGTAAGAGATAGAGCCGTGGTTTATTAAGCAAAAGTGCTTCAAATGCGCTCCTATAACTCAATCTAACATACAAAAGGTACCTCGTCGGTGAAAATAATTACAGTTCGGACATAGATTTTTTCCTACCGAGTGGCTACCGTGAAGAGACGCCGACGACGACTTTAGAAATTATTTAAAAATCAACCGTAAGAGATGGAGCCGTGGTTTATTAAGCAAAAGTGCGTCAAATACGCTCCCATAACCGAACATAACATTTAAAAGATACGTCGTCGGTGAAAATATTTTCAATTCGGACTTAGTCTCTGTACGGAGAGGCTACCGAGAAGCGCTACCGACGAAGACTTTCTGATTAATTTAAAAATCAACCGAAAGAGATAGAGCCGTGGTTTATTAAGCAAAAGTGCGTCAAATACGCTCCCATAACCGAACATAACATTTAAAAGATACGTCGTGGATGAAAATATTTTCAATTCGGACTTAGTCTCTGTACGGAGAGGCTACCGAGAAGCGCTACCGACGAAGACTTTCTGATTAATTTAAAAATCAACCGTAAGAGAGAGAGCCATGGTTTATTAAGCAAAAGTGCTTCAAATGCGCTCCTATAACTCAATCTAACATATAAAAGGTACCTCGACGATGAAAATAATTACAGTTCGGACTTAGATTTTTTCCTACCGAGTGGCTACCGTGAAGAGTCGCCGACGACGACTTTAGAAATTATTTAAAAATCAACCGTAAGAGATGGAGCCGTGGTTTATTAAGCAAAAGTGCGTCAAATACGTTCCCATAACCGAACATAACATTTAAAAGATACGTCGTCGGTGAAAATATTTTCAATTCGGACTTAGTCTCTGTACGGAGAGGCTACCGAGAAGCGCCACCGACGAGGACTTTCTGATTAATTTAAAAATCAACCGTAAGAGATAGAGCCGTGGTTTATTAAGCAAAAGTGCTTCAAATGCGCTCCTATAACTCAATCTAACATATAAAAGGTACCTCGTCGGTGAAAATAATTACAGTTCGGGCTTAGATTTTTTCCTACCGAGTGGCTACCGTGAAGAGTCGCCGACGACGACTTTAGAAATTATTTAAAAATCAACCGTAAGAGATGGAGCCGCGGATTATTAAGCAAAAGTGCGTCAAATACGCTCCCATAACTGAACATAACATTTAAAAGATACGTCGTCGGTGAAAATATTTTCAATTCGGACTTAGTCTCTGTACGGAGAGGCTACCGAGAAGCGCTACCGACGAAGACTTTCTGATTAATTTAAAAATCAACCGTAAGAGATAGAGCCGTGGTTTATTAAGCAAAAGTGCTTCAAATACGCTCCTATAACTCAATCTAACATATAAAAGGTACCTCGTCGGTGAAAATAATTACAGTTCGGGCTTAGATTTTTTCCTACCGAGTGGCTACCGTGAAGAGTCGCCGACGACGACTTTAGAAATTATTTAAAAATCAACCGTAAGAGATGGGGCCGTGGTTTATTAAGCAAAAGTGCGTCAAATACGCTCCCATAACTGAACATAACATTTAAAAGATACGTCGTCGGTGAAAATAATTACAGTTCGGACTTAGTCTCTGTACGGAGAGGCTACCGAGAAGCGCTGCCGACGAGGACTTTCTGATTAATTTAAAAATCAACCGTAAGAGATAGAGCCGTGGTTTATTAAGCAAAAGTGCTTCAAATGCGCTCCTATAACTCAATCTAACATATAAAAGTACCTCGTCGGTGAAAATAATTACAGTTCGGACTTAGATTTTTTCCTAACGAGTGGCTACCGTGAAGAGTCGCCGACGACGACTTTAGAAATTATTTAAAATTCAACCGTAAGAGATGGAGCCGTGGTTTATTCAGCAAAAGTGCGTCAAATACGCTCCCATAACCGAACATAACATTTAAAAGATACGTCGTCGGTGAAAATATTTTCAATTCGGACTTAGTCTCTGGACGGAGAGGCTACCGAGAAGCGCTACCGACGAAGACTTTCTGATTAATTTAAAAATCAACCGAAAGAGAGAGAGCCGTGGTTTATTAAGCAAAAGTGCTTCAAATAAGCTCCTATAACTCAATCTAACATATAAAATGTACCTCGTCGGTGAAAATAATTACAGTTCGGACTTAGATTTTTTCCTACCGAGTGGCTACCGTGAAGAGTCGCCGACGACGACTTTAGAAATTATTTAAAAATCAACCGTAAGAGATGGAGCCGTGGTTTATTAAGCAAAAGTGCGTCAAATACGCTCCCCTAACCGAACATAACATTTAAAAGATACGTCGTCGGTGAAAATATTTTCAATTCGGACTTAGTCTCTGTACGGAGAGGCTACCGGGAAGCGCTACCGACGAAGACTTTCTGATTAATTTAAAAATCAACCGAAAGAGATAGCGCCGTGGTTTATTAAGCAAAAGTGCTTCAAATACGCTCCTATAACTCAATCTAACATATAAAATGTACCTCGTCGATGAAAATAATTACAGTTCGGACTTAGATTTTTTCCTACCGAGTGGCTACCGTGAAGAGTCGCCGACGACGACTTTAGAAATTATTTAAAAATCAACCGTAAGAGATGGAGCCGTGGTTTATTAAGCAAAAGAGCGTCAAATACGCTCCCCTAACCGAACATAACATTTAAAAGATACGTCGTCAGTGAAAATATTTTCAATTCGGACTTAGTCTCTGGACGGAGAGGCTACCCAGAAGCGCTACCGGCGAAGACTTTCTGATTAATTTAAAAATCAACCGAAAGAGATAGAGCCGTGGTTTATTAAGCAAAAGTGCTTCAAATACGCTCCTATAACTCAATGTAACATATAAAAGGTACCACGTCGGTGAAGATAATTACAGTTCAGACTTAGATTTTTTCCTACCGAGTGGCTACCGTGAAGAGTCGCCGACGACGACTTTAGAAATTATTTAAAAATCAACCGTAAGATATGGAGCCGTGGTTTATTAAGCAAAAGTGCGTCAAATACGCTCCCCTAACCGAACATAACATTTAAAAGATACGTCGTCGGTGAAAATATTTTCAATTCGGACTTAGTCTCTGTACGGAGAGGCTACCGAGAAGCGCTACCGACGAAGACTTTCTGATTAATTTAAAAATCAACCGAAAGAGAGAGAGCCGTGGTTTATTAAGCAAAAGTGCTTCAAATACGCTCCTATAACTCAATCTAACATATAAAAGGTACCTCGTCGGTGAAAATAATTACAGTTCGGACTTAGATTTTTTCCTACCGAGTGGCTACCGTGAAGAGTCGCCGACGACGACTTTAGAAATTATTTAAAAATCAACCGTAAGAGATGGAGCCGTGGTTTATTAAGCAAAAGTGCGTCAAATACGCTCCCATAACCGAACATAACATTTAAAAGATACGTCGTCGGTGAAAATATTTTCAATTCGGACTTAGTCTCTGTACTGAGAGACTACCGAGAAGCGCTACCGACGAAGACTTTCTGATTAATTTAAAAATCAACCGTAAGAGATAGAGCCATGGTTTATTAAGCAAAAGTGCTTCAAATGCGCTCCTATAACTCAATCTAACATATAAAAGGTACCTCGTCGGTGAAAATAATTACATTTCTGACTTAGATGTTTTCCTACCGAGTGGCTACCGTGAAGAGTCGCCGACGACGACTTTAGAAATTATTTAAAAATCAACCGTAAGAGATGGAGCCGTGGTTTATTAAGCAAAAGTGCGTCAAATACGCTCCCATAACCGAACATAACATTTAAAAGATACGTCGTCGGTGAAAATATTTTCAATTCGGACTTAGTCTCTGTACGGAGAGGCTACCGAGAAGCGCTACCGACGAGGACTTTCTGATTAATTTAAAAATCAACCGTAAGAGATAGAGCCGTGGTTTATTAAGCAAAAGTGCTTCAAATGCGCTCCTATAACTCAATCTAACATATAAAAGGTACCTCGTCGGTGAAAATAATTACAGTTCGGACTTAGATTTTTTCCTACCGATTGGCTACCGTGAAGAGTCGCCGACGACGACTTTAGAAATTATTTAAAAATCAACCGTAAGAGATAGAGCCGAGGTTTATTAAGCAAAAGTGCGTCAAATACGCTCCCATAACCGAACATAACATTTAAAAGATACGTCGTGGATGAAAATATTTTCAATTCGGACTTAGTCTCTGTACGGAGAGGCTACCGAGAAGCGCTACCGACGAAGACTTTCTGATTAATTTAAAAATCAACCGTAAGAGATAGAGCCGTCGTTTACTAAGCAAAAGTGCTTCAAATGCGCTCCTATAACTCAATCTAACATATAAAAGGTACCTCGACGATGAAAATAATTACAGTTCGGACTTAGATTTTTTCCTACCGAGTGGCTACCGTGAAGAGTCGCCGACGACGACTTTAGAAATTATTTAAAAATCAACCGTAAGAGATGGAGCCGTGGTTTATTAAGCAAAAGTGCGTCAAATACGCTCCCATAACCGAACATAACATTTAAAAGATACGTCGTGGATGAAAATATTTTCAATTCGGACTTAGTCTCTGTACGGAGAGGCTACCGAGAAGCGCTACCGACGAAGATTTTCTGATTAATTTAAAAATCAACCGTAAGAGATAGAGCCGTGGTTTATTAAGCAAAAGTGCTTCAAATGCGCTCCTATAACTCAATCTAACATACAAAAGGTACCTCGTCGGTGAAAATAATTACAGTTCGGACATAGATTTTTTCCTACCGAGTGGCTACCGTGAAGAGACGCCGACGACGACTTTAGAAATTATTTAAAAATCAACCGTAAGAGATGGAGCCGTGGTTTATTAAGCAAAAGTGCGTCAAATACGTTCCCATAACCGAACATAACATTTAAAAGATACGTCGTCGGTGAAAATATTTTCAATTCGGACTTAGTCTCTGTACGGAGAGGCTACCGAGAAGCGCTACCGACGAAGACTTTCTGATTAATTTAAAAATCAACCGAAAGAGATAGAGCCGTGGTTTATTAAGCAAAAGTGCGTCAAATACGCTCCCATAACCGAACATAACATTTAAAAGATACGTCGTGGATGAAAATATTTTCAATTCGGACTTAGTCTCTGTACGGAGAGGCTACCGAGAAGCGCTACCGACGAAGACTTTCTGATTAATTTAAAAATCAACCGTAAGAGATAGAGCCATGGTTTATTAAGCAAAAGTGCTTCAAATGCGCTCCTATAACTCAATCTAACATATAAAAGGTACCTCGACGATGAAAATAATTACAGTTCGGACTTAGATTTTTTCCTACCGAGTGGCTACCGTGAAGAGTCGCCGACGACGACTTTAGAAATTATTTAAAAATCAACCGTAAGAGATAGAGCCGTGGTTTATTAAGCAAAAGTGCGTCAAATACGCTCCCATAACCGAACATAACATTTAAAAGATACGTCGTGGATGAAAATATTTTCAATTCGGACTTAGTCTCTGTACGGAGAGGCTACCGAGAAGCGCTACCGACGAAGACTTTCTGATTAATTTAAAAATCAACCGTAAGAGATAGAGCCGTGGTTTATTAAGCAAAAGTGCTTCAAATACGCTCCTATAACTCAATCTAACATATAAAAGGTACCTCGTCGGTGAAAATAATTACAGTTCGGGCTTAGATTTTTTCCTACCGAGTGGCTACCGTGAAGAGTCGCCGACGACGACTTTAGAAATTATTTAAAAATCAACCGTAAGAGATGGGGCCGTGGTTTATTAAGCAAAAGTGCGTCAAATACGCTCCCATAACTGAACATAACATTTAAAAGATACGTCGTCGGTGAAAATAATTACAGTTCGGACTTAGTCTCTGTACGGAGAGGCTACCGAGAAGCGCTGCCGACGAGGACTTTCTGATTAATTTAAAAATCAACCGTAAGAGATAGAGCCGTGGTTTATTAAGCAAAAGTGCTTCAAATGCGCTCCTATAACTCAATCTAACATATAAAAGTACCTCGTCGGTGAAAATAATTACAGTTCGGACTTAGATTTTTTCCTAACGAGTGGCTACCGTGAAGAGTCGCCGACGACGACTTTAGAAATTATTTAAAATTCAACCGTAAGAGATGGAGCCGTGGTTTATTCAGCAAAAGTGCGTCAAATACGCTCCCATAACCGAACATAACATTTAAAAGATACGTCGTCGGTGAAAATATTTTCAATTCGGACTTAGTCTCTGGACGGAGAGGCTACCGAGAAGCGCTACCGACGAAGACTTTCTGATTAATTTAAAAATCAACCGAAAGAGAGAGAGCCGTGGTTTATTAAGCAAAAGTGCTTCAAATAAGCTCCTATAACTCAATGTAACATATAAAAGGTACCACGTCGGTGAAGATAATTACAGTTCAGACTTAGATTTTTTCCTACCGAGTGGCTACCGTGAAGAGTCGCCGACGACGACTTTAGAAATTATTTAAAAATCAACCGTAAGATATGGAGCCGTGGTTTATTAAGCAAAAGTGCGTCAAATACGCTCCCCTAACCGAACATAACATTTAAAAGATACGTCGTCGGTGAAAATATTTTCAATTCGGACTTAGTCTCTGTACGGAGAGGCTACCGAGAAGCGCTACCGACGAAGACTTTCTGATTAATTTAAAAATCAACCGAAAGAGAGAGAGCCGTGGTTTATTAAGCAAAAGTGCTTCAAATACGCTCCTATAACTCAATCTAACATATAAAAGGTACCCCGTCGGTGAAAATAATTACAGTTCGGGCTTAGATTTTTTCCTACCGAGTGGCTACCGTGAAGAGTCGCCGACGACGACTAGAAATTATTTAAAAATCACCCGTAAGAGATGGAGCCGTGGTTTATTAAGCAAAAGTGCGTCAAATACGCTCCCATAACGGAACGTACCATTTAAAAGATACGTCATCGGTGAAAATATTTTCAATTCGGACTTAGTCTCTGTACGGAGAGGCTACCGAGAAGCGCTACCGACGAAGACTTTCTGATTAATTTAAAAATCAACCGTAAGAGATAGAGCCGTGGTTTACTAAGCAAAAGTGCTTCAACTACGCTCCCATAACAGAACATAACATTTAAAAGATACGTCGTCGGTGAAAATATTTTCAATTCGGACTTAGTCTCTGTACGGAGAGGCTACCGAGAAGCGCTACCGACGAAGACTTTCTGATTAATTTAAAAATCAACCGTAAGAGATAGAGCCGTGGTTTACTAAGCAAAAGTGCTTCAACTACGCTCCCATAACAGAACATAACATTTAAAAGATACGTCGTCGGTGAAAATATTTTCAATTCGGACTTAGTCTCTGTACGGAGAGGCTACCGAGAAGCGCTGCCGACGAGGACTTTCTGATTAATTTAAAAATCAACACTAAGAGATAGAGCCGTGGTTTATTAAGCAAAAGTGCTTCAAATGCGCTCCTATAACTCAATCTAACATATAAAAGGTACCTCGTCGGTGAAAATAATTACAGTTCGGACTTAGATTTTTTCCTACCGAGTGGCTACCGTGAAGAGTCGCCGACGACGACTTTGGAAATTATTTAAAAATCAACCGTAAGAGATGGAGCCGTGGTTTATTAAGCAAAAGTGCGTCAAATACGCTCCCCTAACCGAACATAACATTTAAAAGATACGTCGTCGGTGAAAATATTTTCAATTCGGACTTAGTCTCTGTACGGAGAGGCTACCGGGAAGCGCTACCGACGAAGACTTTCTGATTAATTTAAAAATCAACCGAAAGAGATAGCGCCGTGGTTTATTAAGCAAAAGTGCTTCAAATACGCTCCTATAACTCAATCTAACATATAAAATGTACCTCGTCGATGAAAATAATTACAGTTCGGACTTAGATTTTTTCCTACCGAGTGGCTACCGTGAAGAGTCGCCGACGACGACTTTAGAAATTATTTAAAAATCAACCGTAAGAGATGGAGCCGTGGTTTATTAAGCAAAAGTGCGTCAAATACGCTCCCATAACGGAACGTACCATTTAAAAGATACGTCATCGGTGAAAATATTTTCAATTCGGACTTAGTCTCTGTACGGAGAGGCTACCGAGAAGCGCTACCGACGAAGACTTTCTGATTAATTTAAAAATCAACCGTAAGAGATAGAGCCGTGGTTTACTAAGCAAAAGTGCTTCAACTACGCTCCCATAACAGAACATAACATTTAAAAGATACGTCGTCGGTGAAAATATTTTCAATTCGGACTTAGTCTCTGTACGGTGAGGCTACCGAGAAGCGCTACCGACGAAGACTTTCTGATTAATTTAAAAATCAACCGTAAGAGATAGAGCCGTGGTTTATTAAGCAAAAGTGCTTCACATACGCTCCTATAACTCAATCTAACATATAAAAGGTACCCCGTCGGTGAAAATAATTACAGTTCGGACTTAGATTTTTTCCTACCGAGTGGCTACCGTGAAGAGTCGCCGACGACGACTAGAAATTATTTAAAAATCACCCGTAAGAGATGGAGCCGTGGTTTATTAAGCAAAAGTGCGTCAAATACGCTCCCATAACGGAACGTACCATTTAAAAGATACGTCATCGGTGAAAATATTTTCAATTCGGACTTAGTCTCTGTACGGAGAGGCTACCGTGAAGAGTCGCCGACGACGACATTAGAAATTATTTAAAAATCAACCGTAAGAGATAGAGCCGTGGTTTATTAAGCAAAAGTGCGTCAAATACGCTCCCATAACTGAACATAACATTTAAAAGATACGTCGTCGGTGAAAATATTTTCAATTCGGACTTAGTCTCTGTACAGAGAGGCTACCGAGAAGCGCTACCGACGAAGACTTTCTGATTAATTTAAAAATCTACCGTAAGAGATAGAGCCGTGGTTTATTAAGCAAAAGTGCTTCACATACGCTCCTATAACTCAATCTAACATATAAAAGGTACCCCGTCGGTGAAAATAATTACAGTTCGGACTTAGATTTTTTCCTACCGAGTGGCGACCGTGAAGAGTCGCCGACGACGACTAGAAATTATTTAAAAATCACCCGTAAGAGATGGAGCCGTGGTTTATTAAGCAAAAGTGCGTCAAATACGCTCCCATAACGGAACGTACCATTTAAAAGATACGTCGTCGGTGAAAATAATTGCAGTTCGGACTTAGATTTTTTCCTACCGAGTGGCTACAGTGATGAGTCGCCGACGACGACGTTAGAAATTATTTAAAATTCAACCGTAAGAGATAGGGCCGTGGTTTATCGCCACAGATTTCAGACAACAGGCGCTTCTCCTGGCTCATTATCGAACACTTAGTTTCAGATAGAACTATTAGTTTAAAATGGAACTAAGTTTCGCATCTGGAGTTTCCTCTGTCACAAGGTCGCCAACTTAGTTTCGTCGAACACATACGGTTTCGAGTGCTATCAGCACAGATTTCGCAGAACGGGAGTCTATCCTGGCACAGTATCGACCAGTTAGTTTCGTCGAACACACACGGTTTCGAGTGGCATCGCCACAGTTTTCAGAGAACAGGCGCTTCTCCTGGCACCTTATCGAACACATAGATTCAGATAGAACAATTAGTTTAAAATGGAACTAAGTTTCGCATCTGGAGTTTACTCTCTCACAAGGTCGACCACATAGTTTCGTCGGACACAGACGGTTTCGAGTAGCATCGCCACAGATTTCAGAGAACAGGCGCTTCTCCTGGCACCATATCGAACACTTAGTTTCAGATAGAACAAATAGTTTAAAATGGAACTAAGCTTCGCATTTGGAGTTTCCTCTCTCACAAGGTCGACCACTAAGTTTCATCGAACGTATACGGTTTCGAGTAGCATCGCCACAGATTTCAGAGAACAGGCGCTTCTCCTGGCACAGTATCGAACACTTAGTTTCAGATAGAAAAATTAGTTTAAAATGGAACTAAGTTTCGCATTTGGAGTTTCCTCTCTCACAAGTTGGACCACTAAGTTTCGACGAACACATAAGGTTTCGAGTGGCATCGCCACAGATTTCAGAGAACAGGCGCTTCTCCTGGCACAGTATCGAACACATAGTTTCAGATAGAACAATTAGTTTAAAATGGAACTAACTTTCAGATCTGGAGTTTCCTCACTCACAAGGTCGACCATTTAGATTCGTCGAACACATGCGGTTTCGAGTGTCATCGCCACAGATTTCAGAGAACAGGCGGTTCTCCTGGCACATTATCGAACACTTAGTTTCAGATAGAACAATTAGTTTAAAATGGAACTAAGTTTCGCATCTGGAGTTTCCTCTCTCACAAGGTCGGCCACTTAGTTTGGTCGAACACATACGGTTTCGAGTGCGCATCGCCACACATTTCAGAGAACAGGCGTTTCTCCTGGTACACTATCGGACACTTAGTTTCAGATAGAACAATTAGTTTAAAATGGAACTAAGTTTCGCATTTGGAGTTTCCTCTCTCACAAGTTGGACCACTAAGTTTCGTCGAACACATAAGGTTTCGAGTGGCATCGCCACAGATTTCAGAGAACAGGCGCTTCTCCTGGCACAGTATCGAACACATAGTTTCAGATAGAACAATTAGTTTAAAATGGAACTAACTTTCAGATCTGGAGTTTCCTCACTCACAAGGTCGACCATTTAGATTCGTCGAACACATGCGGTTTCGAGTGTCATCGCCACAGATTTCAGAGAACAGGCGGTTCTCCTGGCACATTATCGAACACTTAGTTTCAGATAGAACAATTAGTTTAAAATGGAACTAAGTTTCGCATCTGGAGTTTCCTCTCTCACAAGGTCGGCCACTTAGTTTCGTCGAACACATACGGTTTCGAGTGCGCATCGCCACAGATTTCAGAGAACAGGCGCTTCTCCTGGCACAGTATCGAACAATTAGTTTCGGAGAGAACAATTAATATGGAAATATGTTTCGCGTTTGGAGTTTCCTCTCTCACAAGGTCGACCACTTAGTTTCGTCAAACACATACGGTTTCGAGTGACATCGCCACAGATTTCAGAGGGCAGGCGCTTCTCCCGGCACAGTATCGGGCACATAGTTTCAGATAGAACAATTAGTTTAAAATGGAACTAAGTTTCGCATCTGGAGTTTCCTCTCTCACACGGTCTACCACTTACTTTCGTCGAACACATTCGGCTGCGAGTAGCAACGCCACAGGGTTCAGAGAACAGGCGCTTCTACTGGCAGAGTATCGTATACCTAGTTTCAGATAGAACATTTAGTTTAAAATGGAAATATGTTTCGCATTTGGCGTTTCCTCCCTCACAAGGTCAATAACTTAGTTTCGTCGAACACATTCGGTTTCGAGTGGCATCGCCACAGATTTCAGAGAACAGGCCCTTCTCCTGGCACAGTATCGAACACTTAGTTTCAGATGGAACATTTGGTTTAAAATGGAACTAAGTATCGCATCTGGAGTTTACTGTCTCACAAGGACGACAACTTACTTTCGTCGAACACATTCGGTTTCGAGTAGCATCGCCACAGATTTCAGAGGACAGGCGATTCTCCTGGGACAGTATCGGACACTTAGTTTCAGATAGAAAAATTAGTTTAAAATGAAACTAAGTTTCGCATATGGAGTTTCCTCTCCCACAAGGTCGACCACTTAGTTTCCTCGAACACATGCGGTTTCGAGTGTCATTGCCACAGATTTCAGAGAACAGGCGCTTCTCCTGGCACAGTATCGAACACTTAGTTTCAGGTAGAACAATTAGCTTAAAATGGAACTAAGTTTCGCATCTGGAGTTTCCTCTCCCACAAGGTCGACCACTTAGTTTCGTCGAACACATACGGTTTCGAGTGTCATCGCCACAGATTTCAGAGAACAGGCGCTTCTCCCGGCACAGTATCGGGCACATAGTTTCAGATAGAACAATTAGTTTAAAATGGTAATAAGTTTCGCATCTGGAGTTTCCTCTCTCACAAGGTCGACCACATAGTTTCGTCGAACACATACGGTTCCCAGTGGCATCGCCACATATTTCAAAGAACAGGCGCTTCTCCTGGCACAGTATCGAACACGTAGTTTCAGAAAGAACAATTAGTTTAAAATGGAACTAAGTTTCGCATCTGGAGTTTCCTCTCTCACACGGTCTACCACTTACTTTCGTCGAACACATTCGGCTGCGAGTAGCAACGCCACAGGGTTCAGAGAACAGGCGCTTCTACTGGCAGAGTATCGTATACCTAGTTTCAGATAGAACATTTAGTTCAAAATGGAAATATGTTTCGCATTTGGCGTTTCCTCCCTCACAAGGTCAACAACTTAGTTTCGTCGAACACATTCGGTTTCGAGTGGCATCGCCACAGATTTCAGAGAACAGGCCCTTCTCCTGGCACAGTATCGAACACTTAGTTTCAGATGGAACATTTGGTTTAAAATGGAACTAAGTATCGCATCTGGAGTTTACTGTCTCACAAGGACGACAACTTACTTTCGTCGAACACATTCGGTTTCGAGTAGCATCGCCACAGATTTCAGAGGACAGGCGATTCTCCTGGGACAGTATCGGACACTTAGTTTCAGATAGAACAATTAATTTAAAATGGAACTAAGTTTCGCATCTGGAGTTTCCTCTCTCACAAGGTCGGCCACTTAGTTTCGTCGAACACATACGGTTTCGAGTGCGCATCGCCACAGATTTCAGAGAACAGGCGCTTCTCCTGGCACAGTATCGAACAATTAGTTTCAGAGAGAACAATTAGTTTAATATGGAAATATGTTTCGCGTTTGGAGTTTCCTCTCTCACAAGGTCGACCACTTAGTTTCGTCAAACACATACGGTTTCGAGTGACATCGCCACAGATTTCAGAGGGCAGGCGCTTCTCCCGGCACAGTATCGGGCACATAGTTTCAGATAGAACAATTAGTTTAAAATGGTAATAAGTTTCGCATCTGGAGTTTCCTCTCTCACAAGGTCGACCACATAGTTTCGTCGAACACATACGGTTTCCAGTGGCATCGCCACATATTTCAAAGAACAGGCGCTTCTCCTGGCACAGTATCGAACACGTAGTTTCAGAAAGAACAATTAGTTTAAAATGGAACTAAGTTTCGCATCTGGAGTTTCCTCTCTCACACGGTCTACCACTTACTTTCGTCGAACACATTCGGCTGCGAGTAGCAACGCCACAGGGTTCAGAGAACAGGCGCTTCTACTGGCAGAGTATCGTATACCTAGTTTCAGATAGAACATTTAGTTTAAAATGGAAATATGTTTCGCATTTGGCGTTTCCTCCCTCACAAGGTCAATAACTTAGTTTCGTCGAACACATTCGGTTTCGAGTGGCATCGCCACAGATTTCAGAGAACAGGCCCTTCTCCTGGCACAGTATCGAACACTTAGTTTCAGATGGAACATTTGGTTTAAAATGGAACTAAGTATCGCATCTGGAGTTTACTGTCTCACAAGGACGACAACTTACTTTCGTCGAACACATTCGGTTTCGAGTAGCATCGCCACAGATTTCAGAGGACAGGCGATTCTCCTGGGAAAGTATCGGACACTTAGTTTCAGATAGAAAAATTAGTTTAAAATGAAACTAAGTTTCGCATATGGAGTTTCCTCTCCCACAAGGTCGACTACTTAGTTTCCTCGAACACATGCGGTTTCGAGTGTCATTGCCACAGATTTCAGAGAACAGGCGCTTCTCCTGGCACAGTATCGAACACTTAGTTTCAGGTAGAACAATTAGCTTAAAATGGAACTAAGTTTCGCATCTGGAGTTTCCTCTCCCACAAGGTCGACCACTTAGTTTCGTCGAACACATACGGTTTCGAGTGTCATCGCCACAGATTTCAGAGAACAGGCGCTTCTCCCGGCACAGTATCGGGCACATAGTTTCAGATAGAACAATTAGTTTAAAATGGTAATAAGTTTCGCATCTGGAGTTTCCTCTCTCACAAGGTCGACCACATAGTTTCGTCGAACACATACGGTTTCCAGTGGCATCGCCACATATTTCAAAGAACAGGCGCTTCTCCTGGCACAGTATCGAACACGTAGTTTCAGAAAGAACAATTAGTTTAAAATGGAACTAAGCTTCGCATCTGGAGTTTCCTCTCTCACACGGTCTACCACTTACTTTCGTCGAACACATTCGGCTGCGAGTAGCAACGCCACAGGGTTCAGAGAACAGGCGCTTCTACTGGCAGAGTATCGTATACCTAGTTTCAGATAGAACATTTAGTTTAAAATGGAAATATGTTTCGCATTTGGCGTTTCCTCCCTCACAAGGTCAACAACTTAGTTTCGTCGAACACATTCGGTTTCGAGTGGCATCGCCACAGATTTCAGAGAACAGGCCCTTCTCCTGGCACAGTATCGAACACTTAGTTTCAGATGGAACATTTGTTTTAAAATGGAACTAAGTATCGCATCTGGAGTTTACTGTCTCACAAGGACGACAACTTACTTTCGTCGAACACATTCGGTTTCGAGTAGCATCGCCACAGATTTCAGAGGACAGGCGATTCTCCTGGGACAGTATCGGACACTTAGTTTCAGATAGAAAAATTAGTTTAAAATGAAACTAAGTTTCGCATATGGAGTTTCCTCTCCCACAAGGTCGACCACTTAGTTTCCTCGAACACATGCGGTTTCGAGTGTCATTGCCAAAGATTTCAGAGAACAGGCGCTTCTCCTGGCACATTATCGAACACTTAGTTTCAGGTAGAACAATTAGCTTAAAATGGAACTAAGTTTCGCATCTGGAGTTTCCTCTCCAACAAGGTCGACCACTTAGTTTCGTCGAACACATACGGTTTCGAGTGTCATCGCCACAGATTTCAGAGAACAGGCGCTTCTCCTGGCACAGTATCGAACACTTAGTTTTAGACAGAACAATTTGCTTAAAATGGAACTAAGTTTCGCATCTGGAGTTTCTTCCCTCACAAGGCGACCAATTAATTTCGTCGAACACATACGAGTTGGAGTAGCATCGTCACAGATTTCAGAGAACAGGCGCTTCTCCTGGCACTGTATCGAACACTTAGTTTCAGATAGAACAATTAGTTTAAAATGGAACTAAGTTTCGCATCTGGAGTTTCCTCTCTCACAAGTTCGACCACTTAGTTTCGTCGAACACATACGGTTTCGAGTAGCATCGCCACAGATTTCAGAGAACAAGCGCTTCTCCTGGCACAGTATCGAACACTTAGTTTCAGATAGAACAATTAGTTTAAAATGGAACTAAGTTTCGCATCGGGAATTTCCTCTCCCACAAGGTCGACCACTTAGTTTCGTCGAACACATACGGTTTCGAGTGTCATTGCCACAGATTTCAGAGAACAGGCGCTTCTCCTGGCACAGTATCTAACACTTAGTTTCAGGTAGAACAATTAGCTTAAAATGGAACTAAGTTTCGCATCTGGAGTTTCCTCTCCCACAAGGTCGACCACTTAGTTTCGTCGAACACATACGGTTTCGAGTGTCATCGCCACAGATTTCAGAGAACAAGGGCTTCTCCTGGCACAGTATCGAACACTTAGTTTCAGATAGAACAATTTGCTTAAAATGGAACTAAGTTTCGCATCTGGAGTTTCTTCCCTCACAAGGCGACCAATTAATTTCGTCGAACACATACGATTTGGAGTAGCATCGCCACAGATTTCAAAGAACAGGCGCTTCTCCTGGCACAGTATCGAACACGTAGTTTCAGAAAGAACAATTAGTTTAAAATGGAACTAAGTTTCGCATCTGGAGTTTCCTCTCTCACAAGTTCGACCACTTAGTTTCGTCGAACACATACGGTTTCGAGTAGCATCGCCACAGATTTCAGAGAATAGGCGCTTCTCCTGGCACAGTATCGAACAATTATTTTCAGATAGAACGA
Source organism: Nysson spinosus (assembly GCA_910591585.2). NCBI lineage: Eukaryota > Metazoa > Arthropoda > Insecta > Hymenoptera > Crabronidae > Nysson > Nysson spinosus. The sequence continues at coordinate 1,839,716 of CAJUYC020000090.1, read as the reverse complement.
TTAGTTTAAAATGGAACTAAGTTTTGCATTTGGACTTTCCTCTCTCACAAGTTCGACCACTTAGTTTCGTCCAACACTTACGGTTTCGAATGGCATCGCCACAGATTTCAGAGAGCAGACGCTTCTCCTGGCACAGTATCGAACACTTAGTTTCAGATAGAACAATTAGTTTAAAATGGAAATAAGTTTCGCATCTGGAGTTTCCTCTCTCACAAGATCGACCACTTAGTTTCGTCGAATACATATGGTTTCGAGTAGCATCGCCACCGATTTCAGAGAACAGGCGCTTCCCCTGGCACAGTATCGAACACTTAGTTTCAGATAGAACAATTAGTTTAAAATGGAACTAAGTTTCGCATCTGGAGTTTCCTCTCCCACAAGGTCGACCACTTGGTTTCCTCGAACACATACGGTTTGGAGTAGCATCGTCACAGATTTCAGAGAACAGGCGCTTCTCCTGGCACAGTAACGAACACTTAGTTTCAGAGAGAATAATTAGTTAAAAATGCAACTAAATTTCGCATCTGGAGTTTCCTCTCCCACAAGGTCGACCACTTGGTTTCCTCGAACACATACGGTTTGGAGTAGCATCGTCACAGTTTTCAGAGAACAGGCGCTTCTCCTGGCACAGTAACGAACACTTAGTTTCAGAGAGAATAATTAGTTAAAAATGCAACTAAATTTCGCATCTGGAGTTTCCTCTCCCACAAGGTCGACCACTTAGTTTCCTCGAACACATGCGGTTTCGAGTAGCATCGCCACCGATTTCAGAGAACAGGCGCTTCTCCTGGCACAGTATCGAACACTTAGTTTCAGATAGAACAATTAGTTTAAAATGGAACTAAGTTTCGCATCGGGAATTTCCTCTCCCACAAGGTCGACCACTTAGTTTCGTCGAACACATACGGTTTCGAGTGTCATCGCCACAGATTTCAGAGAACAGGCGCTTCTCCTGGCACAGTATCGAACAATTAGTTTCAGAGAGAACAATTAGTTTAAAATGGAACTAAATTTTGCATTTGGAGTTTCCTCTCTCACAAGTTCGACCACTTAGTTTCGTCGAACACTTACGGTTTCGAATGGCATCGCCACAGATTTCAGAGAACAGGCGCTTCTCCTGGCACAGTATCGAACAATTAGTTTCAGAGAGAACAATTAGTTTAACATGGAAATATGTTTCGCGTTTGGAGTTTCCTCTCTCACAAGGTCGACCACTTAGTTTCGTCAAACACATACGGTTTCGAGTGACATCGCCACAGATTTCAGAGGGCAGGCGCTTCTCCCGGCACAGTATCGGGCACATAGTTTCAGATAGAACAATTAGTTTAAAATGGTAATAAGTTTCGCATCTGGAGTTTCCTCTCTCACAAGGTCGACCACATAGTTTCGTCGAACACATACGGTTTCCAGTGGCATCGCCACATATTTCAAAGAACAGGCGCTTCTCCTGGCACAGTATCGAACACGTAGTTTCAGAAAGAACAATTAGTTTAAAATGGAACTAAGTTTCGCATCTGGAGTTTCCTCTCTCACACGGTCTACCACTTACTTTCGTCGAACACATTCGGCTGCGAGTGTCATTGCCACATATTTCAAAGAACAGGCGCTTCTCCTGGCACAGTATCGAACACGTAGTTTCAGAAAGAACAATTAGTTTAAAATGAAACTAAGTTTCGCATATGGAGTTTCCTCTCCCACAAGGTCGACCACTTAGTTTCCTCGAACACATGCGGTTTCGAGTGTCATTGCCACAGATTTCAGAGAACAGGCGCTTCTCCTGGCACAGTATCGAACACTTAGTTTCAGGTAGAACAATTAGCTTAAAATGGAACTAAGTTTCGCATCTGGAGTTTCCTCTCTCACAAGGTCGACCACATAGTTTCGTCGAACACATACGGTTTCCAGTGGCATCGCCACATATTTCAAAGAACAGGCGCTTCTCCTGGCACAGTATCGAACACTTAGTTTCAGATAGAACAATTAGTTTAAAATGGAACTAAGTTTCGCATCGGGAATTTCCTCTCCCACAAGGTCGACCACTTAGTTTCGTCGAACACATACGGTTTCGAGTGTCATTGCCACATATTTCAAAGAACAGGCGCTTCTCCTGGCACAGTATCGAACACGTAGTTTCAGAAAGAACAATTAGTTTAAAATGAAACTAAGTTTCGCATATGGAGTTTCCTCTCCCACAAGGTCGACCACTTAGTTTCGTCGAACACATGCGGTTTCGAGTGTCATTGCCACAGATTTCAGAGAACAGGCGCTTCTCCTGGCACAGTATCGAACACTTAGTTTCAGGTAGAACAATTAGCTTAAAATGGAACTAAGTTTCGCATCTGGAGTTTCCTCTCCCACAAGGTCGACCACTTAGTTTCGTCGAACACATACGGTTTCGAGTGTCATCGCCACAGATTTCAGAGAACAGGCGCTTCTCCTGGCACAGTATCGAACACTTAGTTTTAGACAGAACAATTTGCTTAAAATGGAACTAAGTTTCGCATCTGGAGTTTCTTCCCTCACAAGGCGACCAATTAATTTCGTCGAACACATACGATTTGGAGTAGCATCGTCACAGATTTCAGAGAACAGGCGCTTCTCCTGGCACAGTATCGAACACTTAGTTTCAGATAGAACAATTAGTTTAAAATGGAACTAAGTTTCGCATCTGGAGTTTCCTCTCTCACAAGTTCGACCACTTAGTTTCGTCGAACACATACGGTTTCGAGTAGCATCGCCACAGATTTCAGAGAACAAGCGCTTCTCCTGGCACAGTATAGAACACTTAGTTTCAGATAGAACAATTAGTTTAAAATGGAACTAAGTTTCGCATCGAGAATTTCCTCTCCCACAAGGTCGACCACTTAGTTTCGTCGAACACATACGGTTTCGAGTGTCATTGCCACAGATTTCAGAGAACAGGCGCTTCTCCTGGCACAGTATCTAACACTTAGTTTCAGGTAGAACAATTAGCTTAAAATGGAACTAAGTTTCGCATCTGGAGTTTCCTCTCCCACAAGGTCGACCACTTAGTTTCGTCGAACACATACGGTTTCGAGTGTCATCGCCACAGATTTCAGAGAACAGGCGCTTCTCCTGGCACAGTATCGAACACTTAGTTTTAGACAGAACAATTAGTTTAAAATGGAACTAAGTTTCGCATCTGGAGTTTCCTCTCTCACAAGTTCGACCACTTAGTTTCGTCGAACACATGCGGTTTCGAGTAGCATCGCCACAGATTTCAGAGAACAAGCTCTTCTCCTGGCACAGTATCGAACACTTAGTTTCAGATAGAACAATTTGCTTAAAATGGAACTAAGTTTCGCATCTGGAGTTTCTTCCCTCACAAGGCGACCAATTAATTTCGTCGAACACATGCGGTTTCGAGTAGCATCGCCACAGATTTCAGAGAACAAGCTCTTCTCCTGGCACAGTATCGAACACTTAGTTTCAGATAGAACAATTAGTTTAAAATGGAACTATGTTTCGCATCTGGAGTTTCCTCTCTCATAAGGTCCGCCACTTAGTTTCGTCGAACACATACGGTTTCGAGTGGTATCGCCACAGATTTCAGAGAACAGGCGCTTCTCCTGGCACAGTATCTGAACACTTAGTTTCAGATAGAACAATTAGTTTAAAATGGAACTAAGTTTCGCATCTGGAGTTTCCTCTCTCACAAGTTCGACCACTTAGTTTCGTCGAACACATACGGTTTCGAGTAGCATCGCCACAGATTTCAGAGAACAAGGGCTTCTCCTGGCACAGTATCGAACACTGAGTTTCAGATAGAACAATTTGCTTAAAATGGAACTAAGTTTCGCATCTGGAGTTTCTTCCCTCACAAGGCGACCAATTAATTTCGTCGAACACATACGATTTGGAGTAGCATCGCCACAGATTTCAAAGAACAGGCGCTTCTCCTGGCACAGTATCGAACACGTAGTTTCAGAAAGAACAATTAGTTTAAAATGGAACTAATTTTCGCATCTGGAGTTTCCTCTCTCACAAGTTCGACCACTTAGTTTCGTCGAACACATACGGTTACGAGTAGCATCGCCACAGATTTCAGAGAACAAGCGCTTCTCCTGGCACAGTATCGAACACTTAGTTTCAGATAGAACAATTTGCTTAAAATGGAACTAAGTTTCGCATCTGGAGTTTCTTCCCTCACAAGGCGACCAATTAATTTCGTCGAACACATACGATTTGGAGTAGCATCGTCACAGATTTCAGAGAACAGGCACTTCTCCTGGCACAGTATCGAACACTTAGTCTCAGATAGAACAAGTAATTTAAAATGGAACGATGTTTCGCATCTGGAGTATCCTCTCTCACAAGGTCGACCACTTAGTTTCGTTGAACACATACGGTTTCGAGTGGCAAAGCCACAGATATCAGAGAACAGGCGCTTCTCCTGGCACAGTGTCAGACACATAGTTTCAGATAGAACAATTAGTTTAAAATGGAAATAAGTTTCGCATCTGGAGTTTCCTTTCTCACAAGATCGACCACTTAGTTTCGTCGAATACATACGGTTTCGAGTGGCATCGCCACAGATTTCAGAGAACAGGCCCTTCTCCTGGCACAGTATCGAACACTTAGTTTCGGATGGAACATTTGGTTTAAAATGGAACTAAGTTTCGCATCTGGAGTTTCCTCTCTCACAAGGTCGGCCACTTAGTATCATCGAACACATACGGTTTCGAGTAGCATCGCCACAGATTTCAGAGAACAGGCACTTCTCCTGGCACAGTATCGAACACTTTAAGATAGAACAATTAGTTTGAAATGGAACTAAGTTTCGCATCTGGAGTTTCCTCTCTCACAAGGTCGACCACTTAGTTTCGTCGAACACATACGGCTTCGAGTAGCAACGCCACAGGTTTCAGAGAACAGGCGCTTCTCCTGGCACAGTATCGAACACTTAGTTTGAGATAGAAAAATTAGTTTAAGATGGCACTAAATTTCGCGTCTGGAGTTTCCTCTCTCAGAAGGTCGACCACTTAGTTCCGTCGAACAAATACGGTTTCGAGTAGCATCGCCACAGATTTCAGAGAGCAGGCGCTCCTCCTGGCACAGTACCGAACACTTATTTCAGACAGAACAATTAGATTAAAATGGAACTATATTTCGCATTTGGAGTTTCCTCTCTCACAAGGTCGACCACTGAGTTTCGCCGAACACATAATGTTTCGAGTGGCACCGCCACAGATTTCAGAGAACAGGCGCTTCTCCTGGCACAGTATCGAACACTTAGTATCGGATAGGAAAATCAGTTTAAAATGGAACTAAGTATCGCATCTGGAGTTTCTTCTCTCAGAAGGTCGACCACTTAGTTTCGTCGAACACATACGGATTCGAGTGGCATCGCGACAGATTTCAGAGAACAGGCGCTTCTCCTGGCACAGTATCGAACACTTAGTATCGGATAGGACAATCAGTTTAAAATGGAACTAAATATCGCATCTGGAGTTTCCTCTCTCAGAAGGTCGACCACTTACTTTCGTCGAACACATACGGATTCGAGTGGCATCGCGACAGATTTCAGAGAACAGGCGCTTCTCCTGGCACAATATCGAACACTTAGTATCGGATAGGACAATCAGTTTAAAATGGAACTAAGTATCGCATCTGGAGTTTCCTCTCTCAGAAGGTCGACCACTTAGTTTCGTCGAACATATACGGATTCGAGTGGCATCGCGACAGATTTCAGAGAACAGGCGGTTCTCCTGGCACAGTATCGAACACTTAGTTTCAGAGAGAACAATTGGTTTAAAATGGGAATATATTTCGCATTTGGCGTTTCCTCGTTCACAAGGTCGACCACTTATTTTCGTCAAACACATACGGATTCGAGTGGCATCGGGACAGATTTCAGAGAACGGGCGCTTCTCCTGGCACAGTATCGAACACTTAGTTTCAGATAGAACAATTAGTTTGAAATGGAACTAAGTTTCGCATCTGGAGTATCCTCTCTCACAAGGTCGACCACTTAGTTTCGTCGAACACATACGGTTTCGAGTAGCATCGCCACAGATTTCAGAGAACAGGCGCTTCTCCGGGCACAGTATCGAACACTTAGTTTCAGATGGAACAATTAGTTTACAAGGAACTAAGCTTCTTATCTGTAGTTTCCTCTCTCTCAAGGTCGACCACTTAGTTTCGACGAACACCTACGGTTTCGAGTGGCATCGCCACAGATTTCAGAGAACAGGCGCTTCTCATGGCACAGTATCGAACACTTAGTTTCAGGTAGAACAATTAGTTTTAAATGGAACTAAGTTCCGCATCTGGAGTTTCCTCTCTCACAAGGTCGACCACGTAGTTACGTCGAACACATACGGTTTCGAGTAGCATCACCACTGATTTCAGAGAACAGGCGCTTCTCCTGGCACAGTATCGAACACTTTCAGATAGAACAATTAGTTTAAAATGGAACTAAGTTCCGCATCTGGAGTTTCCTCTCTCACAAGGTCGTCCACTTAGTTTCGTCGAACACATACGGTTTCGAGTGGCATCGCCACAGATTTCAGAGAACAGGCGCTTCTCCTGGCACAGTATCGCACACTCAGTTTCGGACGGAACATTTGGTTTAAAGTGGAACTAGGTTTCGCATCTGGAGTTTCCTCTCTCACAAGGTCGACCATTTTGATTCGTCGAACACATACGGGTTCGAGTAGCATCGCCACTGATTTCAGAGAACAGGCGCTCCTCCTGGCACAGTATCGAACACTTTCAGATAGAACAATTAGTTTAAAATGGAACTAAGTTCCGAATCTGGAGTTTCCTCTCTCACAAGGTCGGCCATTTAGTTTCGTCGAACACATACGGTTTCGAGTGGCATCGCCACAGATTTCAGAGAACAGCCGCTTCTCCTGGCACAGTATCGAACACTTAGTTTCAGATAGAACAATTAGTTTAAAAAGGAACTAAGTTCCGCATCTGGAGTTTCCTCTCTCACAAGGTCGTCCACATAGTTTCGTCGAACACATACGGTTTCGAGTGGCATCGCCACAGATTTCAGAGAACAGGCGCTTCTCCTGGCACAGTATCGCACACTTAGTTTCAGATAGAACAATTAGTTTTAAATGGAACTAAGTTTCGCATCTGGCGTTTCCTCTCTCACAAGGTCGACCATTTAGATTCGTCTAACACATACAGCTTCGAGTAGCATCGCCACTGATTTCAGAGAACAGGCGCTTCTCCTGGCACAGTATCGAACACTTTCAGATAGAACATTTAGTTTAAAATGGAACTAAGTTCCGCATCTGGAGTTTCCTCTCTCACAAGGTCGTCCACTTAGTTTCGTCGAAAACATACGGTTTCGAGTGGCATCGCCACAGATTTCGAAGAACAGACGCTTCTCCTGGCACAGTATCGCACACATAGTTTCGGACGGAACATTTGGTTTAAAGTGGAACAAAGTTTCGCATCTGGAGTTTCCTCTCTCAAAAGGTCGACCATTTAGTTTCGTCGAACACATACGGGTTCGAGTAGCATCGCCACCGATTTCAGAGAACAGGTGCTTCTCCTAGCACAGTATCGAACACTTTCAGATAGAACAATTAGTTTAAAATGGAACTAAGTTTCGCATCTGGAGTTTCCTCTCTCACAAGGTCGGCCACTTAGTTTCGTCGAACACATACGGGTTCGAGTAGCATTGCCACTGATTTCAGAGAACAGGCGCTTCTCCTGGCACAGTATCGAACACTTTCAGATCGAACAATTAGTTTAAAATGGAACTAAGTTCCGCATCTGGAGTTTCCTCTCTCACAAGGTCGGCCACTTAGTTTCGTCGAACACATACGGTTTCGAGTGGCATCGCCGCAGATTTCAGAGAACAGGCGCTTCTCCTGGCACAGTATCGCACACTTAGTTTCAGATAGAACAATTAGTTTTAAATGGAACTAAGTTCCGCATCTGGAGTTTCCTCTCTCACAAGGTCGTCCACATAGTTTCGTCGAACACATACGGTTTCGAGTGGCATCGCCACAGATTTCAGAGAACAGGCGCTTCTCCTGGCACAGTATCGAACACTTAGTTTCAGGTAGAACAATTAGTTTAAAATGGAACTATGTTTCGCAACTGGAGATTCCTCTCTCACATGATCGACGAAATAGTTTCGTCGAACACAGACGGTTTCGAGTGGCATCGCCACAGATTTCAGAGAACAGGCGCTACTCCTGGCACAGTATCGAACACTTAGTTCCAGATAGAACAATTAGTTTAAAATGGAAATAAGTTTCGCATCTGGAGTTTCCTCTCTCACAAGGTCGACCACTTAATTACGTCGAACACATACGGTTTCGAGTGGCATCGCCCAGATTTCAGAGAACAGGCGCTTCTCCAGGCACAGTATCGAACACTTAGTTTCAGGTAGAACAATTAGTTTAAAATGGAACTATGTTCCGCAACTGTAGATTCCTCTCTCACAAGATCGACGACTTAGTTTCGTCGAACACAGACGGTTTCGAGTGGCATAGCCACAGATTTCAGAGTTCAGGCGCGTCTCCTGGCACATTATCGAACACATAGTTGCAGATAGAACAATTAGTTTAAAATGGAACTAAGTTTCGCATCTGGAGTTTCCTCTCTCACAAGGTCGACCACTTCATTTCGTCGAACACATACGGTTTCGAGTGGCATCGCCACAGATTTCAGAGAACAGGCGCTTCTCCTGACACAGTATCGAACACTTAGTTTCAGGTAGAACAATTAGTTTAAAATGGAACTATGTTTCGCAACTGTAGATTCCTCTCTCACAAGGTCGACGACTTAATTACGTCGAACACATACGGTTTCGAGTGGCATCGCCACAGATTTCAGGGAACAGGCGCTTCTCCTGGCACAGTATCGAACAATTAGTTTCAGATACAACAATTAGTTTTAAATGGAACTAAGTTTCGCATCTGGAGTATCCTCTCTCACAAGGTCGACCACTTAGTTTCGTCGAACTCATACGGTTTCGAGTGGCATCGCCACAGATTTCAGAGTTCAGGCGCTTCTCCTGGCAGATTATCGAACACATAGTTGCAGATAGAACAATTAGTTTAAAATGGAACTAAGTTTCGCATCTGGAGTTTCCTCTCTCACAAGGTCGACCACTCAATTACGTCGAACACATACGGTTTCGAGTGGCATCGCCACAGATTTCAGAGAACAGGCGCTTCTCCTGGCACAGTATCGAACACTTAGTTTCAGGTAGAACAATTAGTTTAAAATGGAACTATGTTTCGCAACTGGAGATTCCTCTCTCACATGATCGACGCAATAGTTTCGTCGAACACAGACGGTTTCGAGTGGCATCGCCACAGATTTCAGAGAACAGGCGCTACCCCTGGCACAGTATCGAACACTTAGTTACAGATAGAACAATTAGTTTAAAATGGAACTAAGTTTCGCATCTGGAGTTTCCTCTCTCACAAGGTCGACCAATTAATTTCGTCGAACACATACGGTTTCGAGTGGCATCGCCACAGATTTCAGAGAACAGGCGCTTCTCCTGGCACAGTATCGAACACTTAGTTTCAGGTAGAACAATTAGTTTAAAATGGAACTATGTTTCGCAAATGGAGATTCCTCTCTCACATGATCGACGAAATAGTTTCGTCGAACAGAGACGGTTTCGAGTGGCATCGCCACAGATTTCAGAGTTCAGGCGCGTCTCCTGGCACATTATCGAACACATAGTTGCAGATAGAACAATTAGTTTAAAATGGGACTAAGTTTCGCATCTGGAGTTTCCACTCTCACAAGGTCGACCACTTCATTTCGTCGAATACATACGGTTTCGAGTGGCATCGCCACAGATTTCAGAGAACAGGCGCTTCTCCTGACACAGTATCGAACACTTAGTTTCAGGTAGAACAATTAGTTTAAAATGGAACTATGTTTCGCAACTGTAGATTCCTCTCTCACAAGGTCGACGACTTAATTACGTCGAACACAGACGGTTTCGAGTGGCATAGCCACAGATTTCAGAGTTCAGGCGCGTCTCCTGGCACATTATCGAACACATAGTTGCAGATAGAACAATTAGTTTAAAATGGAACTAAGTTTCGCATCTGGAGTTTCCTCTCTCACAAGGTCGACCACTTCATTTCGTCGAACACATACGGTTTCGAGTGGCATCGCCACAGATTTCAGAGAACAGGCGCTTCTCCTGACACAGTATCGAACACTTAGTTTCAGGTAGAACAATTAGTTTAAAATGGAACTATGTTTCGCAACTGTAGATTCCTCTCTCACAAGGTCGACGACTTAATTACGTCGAACACATACGGTTTCGAGTGGCATCGCCACAGATTTCAGGGAACAGGCGCTTCTCCTGGCACAGTATCGAACAATTAGTTTCAGATACAACAATTAGTTTTAAATGGAACTAAGTTTCGCATCTGGAGTATCCTCTCTCACAAGGTCGACCACTTAGTTTCGTCGAACTCATACGGTTTCGAGTGGCATCGCTACAGATTTCAGAGTTCAGGCGCTTCTCCTGGCAGATTATCGAACACATAGTTGCAGATAGAACAATTAGTTTAAAATGGAAATAAGTTTCGCATCTGGAGTTTCCTCTCTCACAAGGTCGACCACTCAATTACGTCGAACACATACGGTTTCGAGTGGCATCGCCACAGATTTCAGAGAACAGGCGCTTCTCCTGGCACAGTATCGAACACTTAGTTTCAGGTAGAACAATTAGTTTAAAATGGAACTATGTTTCGCAACTGTAGATTCCTCTCTCACAAGGTCGACGACTTAATTACGTCGAACACATACGGTTTCGACTGGCATCGCCACAGATTTCAGGGAACAGGCGCTTCTCCTGGCACAGTATCGAACAATTAGTTTCAGATACAACAATTAGTTTTAAATGGAACTAAATTTCGCAACTGTAGATTCCTCTCTCAAAAGATCGACGACTTAGTTTCGTCGAACACAGGCGGTTTCGACTGGCATCGCCACAGATATCAGAGAACAGGCGCTTCTCCTGGCTCATTTTCGATCACTTAGTTTCAGATAAAATAATTAGTTTAAAATGGAACTAAGTTTCGCATCTGGAGTTTCCTCTCTCGCAAGGTCGACCACTTAGTTTCGTCGAACACATACGGTTTCGACTAGCATCGTCACAGATTTCAGAGAACAGGGGCCTCTCCAGGCACAGCATCGAACACTTAGTTTCAGATAGAACAATTAGTTTAAAGTGGAACTAAGTTTCGCATCTGGAGTTTCCTCTCTCACAGGGTCGACCACTTAGTTTCGTCGAACACATACGGTTTCGGGTAGCATCGCCACAGATTTCAGAGAACAGGCGCCTCTCCTGGCACAGTATCGCACACTTAGTTTCAGATAGAACAATTAGTTTTAAATGGAACTAAGTTTCGCATCTGGAGTTTCCTCTCTCACAAGGACGACCACTTAGTTTCGTCGAACACATACGCTTTCGAGTAGCATTGCGACAGATTTCCGAGAACAGGCGCTTCTCCTGGCACAGTATCGAACACTTAGTTTCAGATAGAACAATTAGTTTAAAATGGAACTAAGTTTCGCATCTGGAGTGTCCTCTCTCACAAGGTCGACCACATAGTTTCGTCGAACACATACGGTTTCGAGTGGCATCGCCACAGATTTCAGAGAACAGGCGTTTCTCCTGGCACACTACCGAACACTCAGTTTCAGATAGAACAATTAGTTTTAAATGGAACTAAGTTTCGCATCTGGAGTTTCCTCTCTCACATGGTCGACCACTTAGTTTCGTCGAACACATACGGTTTCGAGTGGTATAGACACACATTTCAGAGAACAGGCGCTTCTCCTGGCACAGTATCGAACACTTAGTTTCAGATAGAACAATTAGTTTAAAATGGAACTATTTTTCGCATCTGGAGTTTCCCCTCTCACAAGGTCGAACACTTAGTTTCGTCGAACACATACGGTTTCGAGTAGCATCGTCACAGATTTCAGAGAACAGGCGCCTCTCCAGGCACAGTATCGAACACTTAGTTTCAGAGAGAACAATTAGTTTAAAATGGAACTATGTTTCGCATTTGGAGTTTCCTCTCTCGCAAGGTCGACCACTTAGTTTCGTCGAACACATACGGTTTCGAGTAGCATCGTCACAGATTTCAGAGAACAGGCGCTTCTCCTGGCACAGCATCGAACACTTAGTATCAGATAGAACAATTAGTTTAAAATGGAACTAAGTTTCGCATCTGGAGTTTCCCCTCTCACAAGGTCGAACACTTAGTTTCGTCGAACACATACGGTTTCGAGTAGCATCGTCACAGATTTCAGAGAACAGGCGCCTCTCCAGGCACAGTATCGAACACTTAGTTTCAGATAGAACAATTAGTTTAAAGTGGAACTAAGTTTCGCATCTGGAGTTTCCTCTCTCACAGGGTCGACCACTTAGTTTCGTCAAACACATACGGTTTCGAGTAGCATCGCCACAGATTTCAGAGAACAGGCGCTTCTCCTGGCACAGTATCGAACACTTAGTTTCAGAGAGAACAATTAGTTTAAAATGGAACTATGTTTCGCATTTGGAGTTTCCTCTCTCGCAAGGTCGACCACTTAGTTTCGTCGAACACATACGGTTTCGAGTGGCATCGCCACAGATTTCAGAGAACAGGCGTTTCTCCTGGCACACTACCGAACACTCAATTTCAGATAGAACAATTAGTTTTAAATGGAACTAAGTTTCGCATCTGGAGTTTCCTCTCTCACATGGTCGACCACTTAGTTTCGTCGAACGCATACGGTTTCGAGTGGTATAGATACACATTTCAGAGAACAGGCGCTTCTACTGGCACAGTAACGAACAGTTAGTTTCAGATAGAACAATTAGTTTAAAATGGAACTAAGTTTCGCATCTGAAGTTTCCTCTCTCGCAAGGTCGACCACTTAGTTTCGTCGAACACATACGGTTTCGAGTAGCATCGCCACAGATTTCAGAGAACAGGCGCTTCTCCTGGCACAGTATCGGACACTTAGTTTCAGATAGAAAAATTAGTTTAAAATGGAACAAAGCTTCGCATTTGGAGATTCCTCTCTCATAAGGTCGGCCACTTAGTTTCGCCGAACACATACGGTTTCGAGTGGCATCGCCACAGATGTCAGAGAACAGGCGCTTCTCCTGGCACAGTATCGCACACTTAGTTTCAGATAGAACAATTAGTTTAAAATGGAACTAAGTTTCGCATCTGGAGTGTCCTCTCTCACAAGGTCGACCACATATTTTCGTCGAACACATACGGTTTCGAGTAGCATCGCCCCAGATTTCAGAGAACAGGCGCTTCTGCTGGCACAGTATCGGACACTTAGTTTCAGATAGAACAATTAGTTTAAAATGAAACCAAGCTTCGCATCTGGAGTTTCCTCTTTCACAAGGCGACCACTGAGTTTCGTCGAACACATACGGTTTCGAGTGGCATCGCCACAGATTTCAGAGAGCAGGCGCTTCCCCTGGCACAGTATCGAACACTTAGTTTCAGATAGAACAATTAGTTTAAAATGGAACTATGTCCCGCATCTGGTGAATCCTCTCTCACAAGGCCGACCACTTAGTTTCGTCGAACACATACGGTTTCGAGTGACATCGCCACACATTTCGGAGAACAGGCGCTTCTCCTGGCACAGTGTCGAACACATCGTTTCAGATACAACAAATAGTTTAAAATGGTACTAAATTTCGCATCTGGAGTTTCCTCTTACACAAGGCGACCACTTAGTTTCGTCGAACACATACGGTTTCGAGTAGCATCGCCACAGATTTCAGAGAACAGGCGCTTCTCCTGGCACAGTATCGGACACTTAGTTTCAGATAGAAAAATTAGTTTAAAATGGAACAAAGCTTCGCATTTGGAGATTCCTCTCTCATAAGGTCGGCCACTTAGTTTCGCCGAACACATACGGTTTCGAGTGGCATCGCCACAGATGTCAGAGAACAGGCGCTTCACCTGGCACAGTATCGCACACTTAGTTTCAGATAGAACAATTAGTTTAAAATGGAACTAAGTTTCGCATCTGGAGTGTCCTCTCTCACAAGGTCGACCACATAGTTTCGTCGAACACATACGGTTTCGAGTGGCATCGCCACAGATTTCAGAGAACAGGCGCTTCTCCTGGCACATTATCGAACACTTAGTTTCAGATAGAACAATTAGTTTAAAATGGAACTAAGTTTCGCATCTGGAGTTTCTTCTCTCACAAGGTCGAACACTTAGTTTCGTCGAACACATACGGTTTCGAGTAGCATCGTCACAGATTTCAGAGAACAGGCGCCTCTCCAGGCACAGTATCGAACACTTAGTTTCAGATAGAACAATTAGTTTAAAGTGGAACTAAGTTTCGCATCTGGAGTTTCCTCTCTCACAGGGTCGACCACTTAGTTTCGTCGAACACATACGGTTTCGAGTAGCATCGTCACAGATTTCAGAGAACAGGCGCTTCTCCTGGCACAGTATCGAACACTTAGTTTCAGAGAGAACAATTAGTTTAAAATGGAACTATGTTTCGCATTTGGAGTTTCCTCTCTCGCAAGGTCGACCACTTAGTTTCGTCGAACACATACGGTTTCGAGTGGCATCGCCACAGATTTCAGAGAACAGGCGTTTCTCCTGGCACACTACCGAACACTCAGTTTCAGATAGAACAATTAGTTTTAAATGGAACTAAGTTTCGCATCTGGAGTTTCCTCTCTCACATGGTCGACCACTTAGTTTCGTCGAACACATACGGTTTCGAGTGGTATAGATACACATTTCAGAGAACAGGCGCTTCTACTGGCACAGTAACGAACACTTAGTTTCAGATAGAACAATTAGTTTAAAATGGAACTAAGTTTCGCATCTGAAGTTTCCTCTCTCGCAAGGTCGACCACTTAGTTTCGTCGAACACATACGGTTTCGAGTAGCATCGCCACAGATTTCAGAGAACAGGCGCTTCTCCTGGCACAGTATCGGACACTTAGTTTCAGATAGAAAAATTAGTTTAAAATGGAACAAAGCTTCGCATTTGGAGATTCCTCTCTCATAAGGTCGGCCACTTAGTTTCGCCGAACACATACGGTTTCGAGTGGCATCGCCACAGATGTCAGAGAACAGGCGCTTCTCCTGGCACAGTATCGCACACTTAGTTTCAGATAGAACAATTAGTTTAAAATGGAACTAAGTTTCGCATCTGGAGTGTCCTCTCTCACAAGGTCGACCACATATTTTCGTCGAACACAACGGTTTCGAGTGGCATCGCCACAGATTTCAGAGAACAGGCGTTTCTCCTGGCACACTACCGAACACTTAGTTTCAGATAGAACAATTAGTTTAAAATTGAACTATGTTTCGCATCTGGAGTTTCCAGTCTCACAAGGTCGATCACTTACTTTCGCCGAACGCATACGGTTTCGAGTAGCATCGCCCCAGATTTCAGAGAACAGGCGCTTCTGCTGGCACAGTATCGGACACTTAGTTTCAGATAGAACAATTAGTTTAAAATGAAACCAAGCTTCGCATCTGGAGTTTCCTCTTTCACAAGGCGACCACTGAGTTTCGTCGAACACATACGGTTTCGAGTGGCATCGCCACAGATTTCAGAGAGCAGGCGCTTCCCCTGGCACAGTATCGAACACTTAGTTTCAGATAGAACAATTAGTTTAAAATGGAACTATGTCCCGCATCTGGTGAATCCTCTCTCACAAGGCCGACCACTTAGTTTCGTCGAACACATACGGTTTCGAGTGACATCGCCACACATTTCGGAGAACAGGCGCTTCTCCTGGCACAGTGTCGAACACATCGTTTCAGATACAACAAATAGTTTAAAATGGTACTAAATTTCGCATCTGGAGTCTCCTCTTACACAAGGCGACCACTTAGTTTCGTCGAACACATACGGTTTCGAGTAGCATCGCCACAGATTTCAGAGAACAGGCGCTTCTCCTGGCACAGTATCGGACACTTAGTTTCAGATAGAAAAATTAGTTTAAAATGGAACAAAGCTTCGCATTTGGAGATTCCTCTCTCATAAGGTCGGCCACTTAGTTTCGCCGAACACATACGGTTTCGAGTGGCATCGCCACAGATGTCAGAGAACAGGCGCTTCACCTGGCACAGTATCGCACACTTAGTTTCAGATAGAACAATTAGTTTAAAATGGAACTAAGTTTCGCATCTGGAGTGTCCTCTCTCACAAGGTCGACCACATAGTTTCGTCGAACACATACGGTTTCGAGTGGCATCGCCACAGATTTCAGAGAACAGGCGCTTCTCCTGGCACATTATCGAACACTTAGTTTCAGATAGAACAATTAGTTTAAAATGGAACTAAGTTTCGCATCTGGAGTTTCTTCTCTCACAAGGTCGACCACTTAATTTCGTCGAACACATACGGTTTCGAGTAGCAGCTCAGTTTCAGATAGAACACTTAGCTTAAAAGGGAACTATGTTTCGCATTTGGAGTTTCTTCTCTCACACGGTCTACCACTTAGTTTCGTCGAACACATACGGTTTCGAGTGCCATCGCCAAAGATTTCAGACAACAGCCGCTTCTCCTGGCACAGTATCGAACACTTAGTTTCAGATGAAACATTTAGTTTAAAATGGAACTATGTTTCGCATGTGGAGTTTCTTCTCTCACAAGGTGGAGCACTTAGTTTCGTCAAACACATACGGTTTCGAGTGGTATCGCCACAGATTCCAGAGAACTGGCGCTTCTCCTGGGACATTATCGAACACTTAGTTTCAGATAGAACAGTTAGTTTTAAATGAAACGAAATTTCACTTCTGGAGTTTCCTCTCTCACAAGGTGGACCACTTAGTTTCGTCAAACACATACGGTTTCGAGTGGTATCGCCACAAATTTCAGAGAACAGGCGCTTCTCCTTGCACATTATCGAACACATAATTTCACATAGAACAATTAGTTTAAAATGGAACTAAGTTTCGCATCTGGAGTGTCCTCTCTCACAAGGTCGACCACATAGTTTCGTCGAACACATACGGTTTCGAGTGGCATCGCCACAGATTTCAGAGAACAGGCGCTTCTCCTGGCACATTATCGAACACTTAGTTTCAGATAGAACAATTAGTTTAAAATGGAACTAAGTTTCGCATCTGGAGTTTCCTCCCTCACAAGGCGGCCACTTAGTTTCGTCGACACATACGGTTTGGAGTGGCATAGCCACAGATTTCAGAGAACAGGCGATTCTCCTGGTAGAGTATCGAACACTTAGAATCAGATAGAACAATTAGTTTAAAATGTAACTATGTGTCGCATGTGGAGTTTCTTCTCTCACAAGGTCGACCACTTAATTTCGTCGAACACATACGGTTTCGAGAGGCATCGCCACAGATTTCAGAGAACGGGCGTTTTTCCTGGCACACTATGGAACACTTAGTTTCAGATAGAACAATTAGTTTTAAATGGAACTAAACTTCGCATCTGGAGTTTCCTCTCTCACAAAGTGGACCACTCTGTTTCGTCGAACGCATACCGTTTCGAGTGTTATCGCCACACGTTTCACAGAGCGGGCGCTTTTCCTGGCACAGTATCGAGCACTTAGTTTCAGATAGAACAATTTGTTTAAAATGGAACTAAGTTTCGCATCTGAAGTTTCCTCTGTCGCAAGGTCGGCCACTTAGTTTCGTCGAACACATACGGTTTCGAGTAGCAGCGCGAAAGATTTTAGAGAACAGGCGCTTCTCCTGGCACAGTATCGAACACTTAGTGTCAGATAGAACAATTAGTTTAAAATGGAATTATGTTTCGCATCTGGAGTTTCCTCTCTCACAAGGCGGCCACTTAGTTTCGTCGAACACATACGGTTTCGAGTGGCATCGCCACAGATTTCAGAGAACAGGCGCTTCTCCTGGCACAGTATCGAACAATTAGTTTAAAATGGAACTATGTTCCGCATCTGGTGAAACCTCTCGCACAAGGTCGACCACTTAGTTTCGTCGAACACGTACGGCTTCGGGTGGCATCGCCACTGATTTCAGAGAACAGGCGCTTCTCCTGGCACAGTATCGAACACTTTCAGATAGAACAATTAGTTTAAAATGGAACTAAGTTCCGCATCTGGAGTTGCCTCTCTCACAAGGTCGGCCAATTAGTTTCGTCGAACACATACGGTTTCGAGTGGCATCGCCACAGATTTCAGAGAACAGCCGCTTCTCCTGGCACAGTATCGAACACTTAGTTTCAGATAGAACAATTAGTTTTAAATGGAACTAAGTTTCGCATCTGGAGTGTCCTCTCTCACAAGGTCGACCATTTAGATTCGTCGAACACATACGGGTTCGAGTAGCATCGCCACCGATTTCAGAGAACAGGTGCTTCTCCTAGCACAGTATCGAACACTTTCAGATAGAACAATTAGTTTAAAATGGAACTAAGTTTCGCATCTGGAGTTTCCTCTGTCACAATGTCGGCCACTTAGTTTCGTGGAACACATACGGATTCGAGTAGCATCGCCACTGATTTCAGAGAACAGGCGCTTCTCCTGGCCCAGTTTCGAACACTTTCAGATAGAACAATTAGTTTAAAATGGAACTAAGTTCCGCATCTGGAGTTTCCTCTCTCACAAGGTCGACCACTTAGTTACGTCGAACACATACGGTTTCGAGTAGCATCACCACTGATTTCAGAGAACAGGCACTTCTCCTGGCACAGTATCGAACACTTTCAGATAGAACATTTAGTTTAAAATGGAACTAAGTTCCGCATCTGGAGTTTCCCCTCTCACAAGGTCGTCCACTTAGTTTCGTCGAACACATACGGTTTCGAGTGGCATCGCCACAGATTTCAGAGAACAGGCGCTTCTCCTGGCACAGTATCGCACACTCAGTTTCGGGCGGAACATTTGGTTTAAAGTGGAACTAAGTTTCGCATCTGGAGTTTCCTCTCTCACAAGGTCGGCCATTTAGTTTCGTCGAACACATACGGTTTCGAGTGGCATCGCCACAGATTTCAGAGAACAGCCGCTTCTCCTGGCTCAGTATCGAACACTTAGTTTCAGATAGAACAATTAGTTTTAAATGGAACTAAGTTTCGCATCTGGAGTGTCCTCTCTCACAAGGTCGACCATTTAGATTCGTCGAACACATACGGGTTCGAGTAGCATCGCCACCGATTTCAGAGAACAGGTGCTTCTCCTAGCACAGTATCGAACACTTTCAGATAGAACAATTAGTTTAAAATGGAACTAAGTTTCGCATCTGGAGTTTCCTCTCTCACAAGGTCGGCCACTTAGTTTCGTCGAACACATACGGGTTCGAGTAGCATTGCCACTGATTTCAGAGAACAGGCGCTTCTCCTGGCACAGTATCGAACACTTTCAGATCGAACAATTAGTTTAAAATGGAACTAAGTTCCGCATCTGGAGTTTCCTCTCTCACAAGGTCGGCCACTTAGTTTCGTCGAACACATACGGTTTCGAGTGGCATCGCCGCAGATTTCAGAGAACAGGCGCTTCTCCTGGCACAGTATCGCACACTTAGTTTCAGATAGAACAATTAGTTTTAAATGGAACTAAGTTCCGCATCTGGAGTTTCCTCTCTCACAAAGTCGTCCACATAGTTTCGTCGAACACATACGGTTTCGAGTGGCATCGCCACAGATTTCAGAGAACAGGCGCTTCTCCTGGCACAGTATCGAACACTTAATTTCAGAAAGGACAATTAGTTTAAAATGGAACTAAGTTTCGCATCTGGAGTTTCCTCTCTCGCAAGGTCGGCCCCTTAGTATCGTCGAACACATACGTTTTCGAGTGGTATCGCCACAGATTTCAGAGAACAGGCGCTTTTCCTGGCACAGTATCGAAAACTTAGTTTCAGATAGAACAATTAGTTTAAAATGGAACTAAGTTTCGCATCTGGAGCTTCCTCTCTCACAAAGGTCGGCCACTTAGTTTCGTCGAACACATACGGTTTCGAGTGGCATCGCCACAGATTTCGCAGAACGGGAGTTTCTCCTGGCACAGTATCGAACACTTAGTTTCAGATAGAACAATTAGTTTAAAATGCCACTATGTTTCGCATCTAGAGTTTCCTCTATCACAAGGTCGGCCACTTAGTTTCGTCGAACACATCCTGTTTCGAGTGGTATCGCCAGAGATTTCAGAGAACAGGTGCTTCTCCTGGCACAGTATCGAACACTTAGTTTCAGATAGAACAATTAGTTTAAAATGGAACTAAGTTTCGCATCTGGAGTTTCTTCTCTCACAAGGTCGACCGCTTAGTTTCGACGAACACATACGGTTTCGAGTAGCATCGCCACAGATTTCAGAGAACGGGCGCTTCTCCTGGCACAGTATCGAACACTTAATATCATATAGAACAAATATTTTAAAATGGAACTAAGTTCCGCATCTGGAGTTTCCTCTCTCACAAGTTCGACCACTTAGTTACGTCGAAAACATACGGTTTCGAGTAGCATCACCACTGATTTCAGAGAACAGGCGCTTCTCCTGGCACAGTATCGAACACTTTCAGATAGAACATTTAGTTTAAAATGGAACTAAGTTCCGCATCTGGAGTTTCCCCTCTCACAAGGTCGACCGCTTAGTTTCGACGAACACATACGGTTTCGAGTAGCATCGCCACAGATTTCGCAGAACGGGAGTCTCTCCTGGCACAGTATCGAACACTTAGTTTCAGATAGAACAATTAGTTTAAAATGCCACTATGTTTCGCATCTAGAGTTTCCTCTATCACAAGGTCGGCCACTTAGTTTCGTCGAACACATCCTGTTTCGAGTGGTATCGCCACATATTTCAGAGAACAGGTGCTTCTCCTGGCACAGTATCGAACACTTAGTTTCAGATAGAACAATTAGTTTAAAATGGAACTAAGTTTCGCATCTGGAGTTTCTTCTCTCACAAGGTCGACCGCTTAGTTTCGACGAACACATACGGTTTCGAGTAGCATCGCCACAGATTTCAGAGAACGGGCGCTTCTCCTGGCACAGTATCGAACACTTAATATCATATAGAACAAATATTTTAAAATGGAACTAAGTTCCGCATCTGGAGTTTCCTCTCTCACAAGGTCGACCACTTAGTTACGTCGAACACATACGGTTTCGAGTAGCATCACCACTGATTTCAGAGAACAGGCGCTTCTCCTGGCACAGTATCGAACACTTTCAGATAGAACATTTAGTTTAAAATGGAACTAAGTTCCGCATCTGGAGTTTCCCCTCTCACAAGGTCGTCCACTTAGTTTCGTCGAACACATACGGTTTCGTGTGGCATCGCCACAGATTTCAGAGAACAGGCGCTTCTCCTGGCACAGTATCGCACACTCAGTTTCGGACGGAACATTTGGTTTAAAGTGGAACTAAGTTTCGCATCTGGAGTTTCCTCTCTCACAAGGTCGACCATTTTGATTCGTCGAACACATACGGGTTCGAGTAGCATCGCCACTGATTTCAGAGAACAGGTGCTTCTCCTGGCACAGTATCGAACACTCTCAGATAGAACAATTAGTTTAAAAAGGAACTAAGTTCCGCATCTGGAGTTTCCTCTCTCACAAGGTCGGCCATTTAGTTTCGTCGAACACATACGCTTTCGAGTGGCATCGCCAAAGATTTCAGAGAACAGCCGCTTCTCCTGGCACAGTATCGAACACTTAGTTTCAGATAGAACAATTAGTTTTAAATGGAACTAAGTTTCGCATCTGGAGTGTCCTCTCTCACAAGGTCGACCATTTAGATTCGTCGAACACATACGGGTTCGAGTAGCATCGCCACCGATTTCAGAGAACAGGTGCTTCTCCTAGCACAGTATCGAACACTTTCAGATAGAACAATTAGTTTAAAATGGAACTAAGTTTCGCATCTGGAGTTTCCTCTCTCACAAGGTCGGCCACTTAGTTTCGTCGAACACATACGGGTTCGAGTAGCATTGCCACTGATTTCAGAGAACAGGCGCTTCTCCTGGCACAGTATCGAACACTTTCAGATCGAACAATTAGTTTAAAATGGAACTAAGTTCCGCATCTGGAGTTTCCTCTCTCACAAGGTCGGCCACTAAGTTTCGTCGAACACATACGGTTTCGCGAGGCATCGCCGCAGATTTCAGAGAACAGGCGCTTCTCCTGGCACAGTATCGCACACTTAGTTTCAGATAGAACAATTAGTTTTAAATGGAACTAAGTTCCGCATCTGGAGTTTCCTCTCTCACAAGGTCGTCCACATAGTTTCGTCGAACACATACGGTTTCGAGTGGCATCGCCACAGATTTCGCAGAACGGGAGTTTCTCCTGGCACAGTATCGAACACTTAGTTTCAGATAGAACAATTAGTTTAATATGCCACTATGTTTCGCACCTAGAGTTTCCTCTATCACAAGGTCGGCCACTTAGTTTCGTCGAACACATCCTGTTTCGAGTGGTATCGCCACAGATTTCAGAGAACAGGTGCTTCTCCTGGCACAGTATCGAACACTTAGTTTCAGATAGAACAATTAGTTTAAAATGGAACTAAGTTTCGCATCTGGAGTTTCTTCTCTCACAAGGTCGACCGCTTAGTTTCGACGAACACATACGGTTTCGAGTAGCATCGCCACAGATTTCAGAGAACGGGCGCTTCTCCTGGCACAGTATCGAACACTTAATATCATATAGAACAAATATTTTAAAATGGAACTATGTTTCGCATTTGGCGTTTCCTCTCTCACAAGGTCGACAGCTTAGTTTCGTCGAACAAATACGGTTTCGAGTGGTATCGCCACAGATTTCAGAGAACAGGTGCTTCTCCTGGCACAGTATCGAACACTTAGTTTCAGATAGAAAAATTAGTTTAAAATGGAACTAGGTTTCGCCTCTGGAGTTTCCTCTCTCACAAGGTCGACCACTTAGTTCCGTCGAACACATACGGTTTCGAGTGGCATCGCTACAGATTTCAGAGAACAGGCGCTTTTCCTGGCACAGTATGGAAAACTTAGTTTCAGATAGAACAATTAGTTTAAAATGGAACTAAGTTTCGCATCTGGAGCTTCCTCTCTCACAAGGTCGGCCACTTAGTTTCGTCGAACACATACGGTTTCGAGTGGCATCGCCACAGATTTCGCAGAACGGGAGTTTCTCCTGGCACAGTATCGAACACTTAGTTTCAGATAGAACAATTAGTTTAAAATGCCACTATGTTTCGCATCTAGAGTTTCCTCTATCACAAGGTCGGCCACTTAGTTTCGTCGAACACATCCTGTTTCGAGTGGTATCGCCACAGATTTCAGAGAACAGGTGCTTCTCCTGGCACAGTATCGAAAACTTAGTTTCAGATAGAACAATTAGTTAAAAATGCAACTAAGTTTCACATCTGGAGTGTCCTCTCTCACAAGGTCGACCACTTAGTTTCGTCGAACAAATACGGTTTCGAGTGGCATCGCCACAGATTTCAGAGAACAGACGCTTCTACTGGCACAGTATCGAGCACTTAATTTCAGAAAGGACAATTAGTTTAAAATGGAACTAAGTTCCGCATCTGGAGTTTCCTCTCTCGCAAGGTCGGCCCCTTAGTATCGCCGAACACATACGTTTTCGAGTGGTATCGCCACAGATTTCAGAGAACAGGCGCGTCTCCCTGCACAGTATCGCACACTTAGTATCAGATAGAACAATTAGTTTAAAATGGAAATAAACTTCGCATCTGGAGTTTCCTCTGTCACAAGGACGACCACTAAGTTTCGTCGAACACATACGGTTTCGAGTAGCATCGCCCCAAATTTCAGAGAACAGGCGCTTATCCTGGCACATTATCGAGCACTTAATTTCAGATAGAACAATTAGTTTAAAATGGAACTAAGTTTCGCATCTGGAGTTTCCTCTCTCACAAGGTCGACCACTTAGTTTCGTCGAACACATATGGTTTCGAGTAGCATCGCCACAGATTTCAGAGAACAGGCGCTTCTCCGGGCACAGTATCGAACACTTAGTTTCAGATGGAACAATTAGTTTACAAGGAACTAAGTTTCGCATCTGGCGTTTCCTCTCTCACAAGGTCGGCCACTTAGTTTCGTCGAACACATACGGTTTCAAGTGGCATCGCCGCAGATTTCAGAGAACAGGCGCTTCTCCTGGCACAGTATCGCACACTTAGTTTCAGATAGAACAATTAGTTTTAAATGGAACTAAGTTCCGCATCTGGAGTTTCCTCTCTCACAAGGTCGTCCACATAGTTTCGTCGAACACATACGGTTTCGAGTGGCATCGCCACAGATTTCAGAGAACAGGCGCTTCTCCTGACACAGTATCGCACACTTATTTTCAGATAGAACAATTAGTTTTAAATGGAACTAAGTTTCGCATCTGGCGTTTCCTCTCTCACAAGGTCGACCATTTAGATTCGTCTAACACATACAGCTTCGAGTAGCATCGCCACTGATTTCATAGAACAGGCGCTTCTCCTGGCACAGTATCGAACACTTTCAGATAGAACATTTAGTTTAAAATGGAACTAAGTTCCGCATCTGGAGTTTCCTCTCTCACAAGGTCGTCCACTTAGTTTCGTCGAAAACATACGGTTTCGAGTGGCATCGCCACAGATTTCGAAGAACAGACGCTTCTCCTGGCACAGTATCGCACACATAGTTTCGGACGGAACATTTGGTTTAAAGTGGAATTAAGTTTCGCATCTGGAGTTTCCTCTCTCACAAAGTCGACCATTTAGTTTCGTCGAACACATACGGGTTCGAGTAGCATCGCCACTGATTTCAGAGAACAGGCGCTTCCCCTGGCACAGTATCGAACACTTTCAGATAGAACAATTAGTTTGAAATGGAACTAAGTTCCGCATCTGGAGTTTCCTCTCTCACAAGGTCGGCCATTTTGTTTCGTCGAACACATACCGTTTCGAGTGTCATCGCCACAGATTTCAGAGAACAGGTGCTTCTCCTGGCATAGTATCGAACACTTTCAGATAGAACAATTAGTTTAATATGGAACTAAGTTCCGCATCTGGAGTTTCCTCTCTCACAAGGTCGGCCACTTAGTTACGTTGAACACATACGGGTTCGAGTAGCATCGCCACTGATTTCAGAGAACAGGCGCTTCTCCTGGCACACTATCGAACACTTTCAGATAGAACATTTAGTTTAAAATGGAACTAAGTTCCGCATCTGGGGTTTCCTCTCTCACAAGGTCGGCCATTTAGTTTCGTCGAACACATACCGTTTCGAGTGGCATCGCCACAGATTTCAGAGAACAGGTGCTTCTCCTGGCATAGTATCGAACACTTTCAGATAGAACAATTAGTTTAAAATGGAACTAAGTTCCGCATCTGGAGTTTCCTCTCTCACAAGGTCGGCCACTTAGTTTCGTCGAACACATACGGGTTCGAGTAGCATCGCCACTGATTTCAGAGAACAGGCGCTTCTCCTGGCACAGTATCGAACACTTAGTTTCAGATAGAACAATTAGTTTAAAATGGAACTAAGTTTCGCATCTGGAGTTTCCTCTCTCACAATGTCGGCCACTTAGTTACGTCGAACACATACGGGTTCGAGTAGCATCGCCACTGATTTCAGAGAACAGGCGCTTCTCCTGGCACAGTATCGAACACTTTCAGATAGAACAATTAGTTTAAAATGGAACTAATTTCCGCATCTGGAGTTTCCTCTCTCACAAGGTCGGCCATTTAGTTTCGTCGAACACATACGGTTTCGAGTGGCATCGCCACAGATTTCAGAGAACAGCCGCTTCTCCTGGCACAGTATCGAACACTTAGTTTCAGATAGAACAATTAGTTTTAAATGGAACTAAGTTTCGCATCTGGAGTGTCCTCTCTCACAAGGTCGACCATTTAGATTCGTCGAACACATACGGGTTCGAGTAGCATCGCCACCGATTTCAGAGAACAGGTGCTTCTCCTAGCACAGTATCGAACACTTTCAGATAGAACAATTAGTTTAAAATGGAACTAAGTTCCGCATCTGGAGTTTCCTCTGTCACAATGTCGGCCACTTAGTTTCGTGGAACACATACGGGTTCAAGTAGCATCGCCACTGATTTCAGAGAACAGGCGCTTCTCCTGGCACAGTATCGAACACTTTCAGATAGAACAATTACTTTAAAATGGAACTAAGTTCCGCATCTGGAGTTTCCTCTCTCACAAGGTCGGCCATTTAGTTTCGTCGAACACATACCGTTTCGAGTGGCATCGCCACAGATTTCAGAGAACAGGTGCTTCTCCTGGCATAGTATCGAACACTTTCAGATAGAACAATTAGTTTAAAATGGAACTAAGTTCCGCATCTGGAGTTTCCTCTCTCACAAGGTCGGCCATTTAGTTTCGTCGAACACATACGGTTTCGAGTGGCATCGCCACAGATTTCAGAGAACAGGCGCTTCTCCTGGCACAGTATAGAACACTTAGTTTCAGATAGAACAAGTAGTTTAAAATGGAACTAAGTTTCGCATCTGGAGTTTCCTCTCTCAGAAGGTCGACCACTTAGTTTCCTCGAACAATTACGGTTTCGAGTAGCAACGCCACAGATTTCAGGGAGCAGGCGCTTCTCCTGGCACAGTATCGAACACTTATTTCAGACAGAACAATTAGTTTAAAGTTTAACCAAGTTTCGCTTCTGGAATTTCCTATCCCTCAAGGTCGACCACTTAGTTTCGTCGAACACATACGGTTTCGAGTAGCAGCGCCACAGATTTCAGAGAACAGGCTCTTCTTCTGGCACAGTATCGAACACTTAGTTTCAGATAGAACAATTAGTTTAAAATGGAAAAAAGCTTCGCATTTGGAGTTTCCTCTCTCACAAGGTCGCCCACTTAGTTTCGTCGAACACATACGGTTTCGAGTAGCATCGCCACAGATTTCAGAGAACAGGCTCTTCTCCTGGCACAGTATCGGACACTGTGTTTCAGATCGAAAAATTAGTTATAAATGGAAAAATGCTTCGCATTTGGAGTTTCCTCCCTCACAAGGGCGCCCACTTAGTTTCCTCGAACACATTCGGTTTCGAGTAGCATCGCCACAGATTTCAGAGAACAGGCGCTTCTCCTGGCATAGTATCGAACACTTAGTTTCAGAGAGAACAATTAGTTTAAATGGAACTATGTTTCGCATTTGGAGTTTCCTCTCTCACAAGGTCGGCCACTTAGTTTCGTCGAACACATACGGTTTCGAGTGGCATCGCCACAGATTTCAGAGAACAGGCGCTTCTCCTGGCAGGGTATCGAACACTTAGTTTCAGATAGAAAAATTAGTTTAAAATGGAACTACGTTTCGCATCTGAAGTTTGCTCTCTCACAAGGTCGGCCACTTAGTTTCGTCGAACACGTACGGTTTCGAGTAGCATCGCGACAGATTTCAGAGAACAGGCGCTTCTCCTGGCACATTATCGAACACTTAGTTTCAGATAGAACAATTAGTTTAAAATGGAACTAAGTTTCGCTACTGGAGTTTCCTCTCTCACAAGTTAGACCACTTAGTTCCGTCGAATACGTACGGTTTCGAGTAGCATCGCCACAGATTTCAGAGAACAGGCGTTTCTCCTGGCACACTGTCGAACACTTAGTTTCAGATAGAACAATTAGTTTAAAATGGAACTAAGATTCGCATCTGGAGTTTCCTCTCTCACAAGGTCGGCCACTTAGTTTCGTCGAACACATACGGTTTCGAGTGGCATCGCCACAGATTTCAGAGAACAGGCGCTTCTCCTGGCAGAGTATCGAACACTTAGTTTCAGATGGAACATTTAGTTTAAAATTTAACTATATTTCGCATCTGGAGTTTCCTCTCTCAGAAGGTCGGCCACTTAGTTACGTCGAACACATACGGTTTCGAGTGGCATCGCTACAGATTTCAGAGAACAGGCGCTTCTCCTGGCACAGTATCGAACACTTAGTTTCAGATGGAACATTTAGTTTAAAATTGAACTATATTTCGCATCTGGAGTTTCCTCTCTCACAAGGTCGACCACTTAGTTTCGTCGAACACATGCGGTTTCGAGTGGCATCGCCACAGATTTCAGAGAACAGGCGTTTCTCCTGGCACACTGTCGAACACTTAGTTTCAGATAGAGCAATTTGCTTAAAATGGATCTAAGTTTCGCATCTGGAGTTTCCTCTCCCACAAGGTCGACCACTTTGTTTCGTCGAACAGATACGGTTTCGAGTAGCAACGCCACAGATTTCAGGGAGCAGGCGCTTCTCCTGGCACAGTATCGAACACTTATTTCAGACAGAACAATTAGGTTAAAGTTTAACCAAGTTTCGATTCTGGAGTTTCCTATCTCTCAAGGTCGACCACTTAGTTTCGTCGAACACATACGGTTTCGAGTGGCATCGCCACAGATTTCAGAGAACAGGCGCTTCTCCGGGCACACTATCGAACACTTAGTTTCAGATAGAACAATTAGTTTAAAATGGAACTAAGTTTCGCTTCCGGAGTTTCCTCTCTCACAAGGTCGACCACTTAGTTTCGTGGAACACATACGGTTTAGAGTAGCATCGCCACAGATTTCAGAGAACAGGCGCTTCTCCTGGCACAGTATCGAAGACTTAGTTTCAGGTAGAACCATTAGTTTAAAATGGAACTATGTTTCACATCTGGAGATTCCTCTCTCAGAAGGTCGGCCACTTAGTTTCGTCGAACAGATACGGTTTCGAGTGGCATCGCCACAGATTTCAGAGAACAGGCGCTACTCCCGGCAGAGTATCGAACACTTAGTTTCAGATAGAACAATTAGTTTAAAATGGAACTAAGGTTCGCATCTGGAGTTTCCTCTCCCACAAGGTCGACCACTTAGTTTCGTCGAACACATACGGTTTCGAGTGGCATCGCCACACATTTCAGAGAACAAGCGCTTCTCCTGGCACAGTATCGAACACTTAGTTTCAGATAGAGCAATTTGCTTAAAATGGATCTAAGTTTCGCATCTGGAGTTTCCTCTCCCACAAGGTCGACCACTTAGTTTCGTCGAACACATACGGTTTCGAGTGGCATCGCCACAGGTTTCAGAGCACAAGCGCTTCTCCTGGCACAGTATCGAACACTTAGTTTCAGATAGAACACTTAGTTTAAAATGGAACTAAGTTTCGCATCTGGAGTTTCCTCTCCCTCAAGGTGGACCACTCTGTTTCGTCGAACACATACGGTTTAGAGTAGCATCGCCACAGATTTCAGAGAACAGGCGCTTCTCCTGGCACAGTATCGAACACTTAGTTTCAGGTAGAACCATTAGTTTAAAATGGAACTATGTTTCACATCTGGAGATTCCTCTCTCAGAAGGTCGACCACTTAGTTTCGTCGAACAGATACGGTTTCGAGTAGCAACGCCACAGATTTCAGGGAGCAGGCGCTTCTCCTGGCACAGTATCGAAGACTTATTTCAGACAGAACAATTAGTTTAAAGTTTAACCAAGTTTCGCTTCTGGAGTTTCCTATCTCTCAAGGTCGACCACTTAGTTTCGTCGAACACATACGGTTTCGAGTGGCATCGCCACAGATTTCAGAGAACAGGCGTTTCTCCGGGCACACTATCGAACACTTAGTTTCAGATAGAACAATTAGTTTAAAATGGAACTAAGTTTCGCTTCTGGAGTTTCCTCTCTCACAAGGTCGGCCACTTAGTTACGTCGAACACATACGGTTTCGAGTGGCATCGCTACAGATTTCAGAGAACAGGCGCTTCTCCTGGCACAGTATCGAACACTTAGTTTCAGATGGAACATTTAGTTTAAAATTGAACTATATTTCGCATCTGGAGTTTCCTCTCTCACAAGGTCGACCACTTAGTTTCGTCGAACACATACGGTTTCGAGTGGCATCGCCACAGATTTCAGAGAACAGGCGTTTCTCCGGGCACACTATCGAACACTTAGTTTCAGATAGAACAATTAGTTTAAAGTTTAACCAAGTTTCGCTTCTGGAGTTTCCTATCTCTCAAGGTCGACCACTTAGTTTCGTCGAACACATACGGTTTCGAGTGGCATCGCCACAGATTTCAGAGCACAAGCGCTTCTCCTGGCACAGTATCGAACACTTAGTTTCAGATAGAACACTTAGTTTAAAATGGAACTAAGATTCGCATCTGGAGTTTCCTCTCTCACAAGGTCGGCCACTTAGTTTCGTCGAACACATACGGTTTCGAGTGGCATCGCCACAGATTTCAGAGAACAGGCGCTTCTCCTGGCAGAGTATCGAACACTTAGTTTCAGATAGAACAATTAGTTTAAAATGGAACTATATTCCGCATCTGGAGAATCCTCTCTCACAAGGTCGACCACTTAGTTTCGTCGAACACATACGGTTTCGCGTGGGATCGCCACAGATTTCCCCGAACCGGAGTTCCTCCTGCCACAGTATCGACAACTCAGTTTCGTCGAACACATACAGTTTCGAGTGGCATCGCCACACATTTTACAGAACAGGCGCTTCTGGTGGCACAGTCTCGAACACATACTTTCAGATAGAACAATTAATTTAAAATGGAACTAAGTTTCGCATCTGGAGTTTCCTCTCTCACAAGGTCGACGACTTAGTTTCGTCGAACACATACGGTTTCGAGTGGCATCGCCACAGATTTCAGAGAATAGGCGTTTCTCCGGGCACACTATCGAACACTTAGTTTCAGATAGAACAATTAGTTTAAAATGGAACTAAGGTTCGCATCTGGAGTTTCCTCTCCCACAAGGTCGACCACTTAGTTTCGTCGAACACATATGGTTTCGAGTGGCATCGCCACAGATTTCAGAGAACAAGCGCTTCTCCTGGCACAGTTTCGAACACTTAGTTTCAGATTGAGCAATTTGCTTAAAATGGAACTAAGTTTCGCATCTGGAGTTTCCTCTCCCACAAGGTCGACACTTAGTTTCGTCGAAGGCATACGGTTTCGAGTGGCATCGCCACAGATTTCAGAGAACAAGCGCTTCTCCTGGCACATTATCGAACACTTAGTTTCAGATAGAACACTTAGTTTAAAATGGAACTAAGTTTCGCATCTGGAGTTTCCTCTCCCTCAAGGTGGACCACTTAATTTCGTCGAACACATACGGTTTAGAGTAGCATCGCAACAGATTTCAGAGAACAGGCGCTTCTCCTGGCACAGTATCGAACACTTAGTTTCAGGTAGAACCATTAGTTTAAAATGGAACTATGTTTCACATCTGGAGATTCCTCTCTCAGAAGGTCGGCCACTTAGTTTCGTCGAACAGATACGGTTTCGAGTGGCATCGCCACAGATTTCAGAGAGCAGGCGCTACTCCCGTTAGAGTATCGAACACTTAGTTTCAGATAGAACAATTAGTTTAAAATGGAACTAAGGTTCGCATCTGGAGTTTCCTCTCCCACAAGGTCGACCACTTAGTTTCGTCGAACACATACCGTTTGGAGTGGCATCGCCACACATTTCAGAGAACAAGCGCTTCTCCTGGCACAGTATCGAACACTTAGTTTCAGATGGAACATTTAGTTTAAAATTGAACTATATTTCGCATCTGGAGTTTCCTCTCTCACAAGGTCGACCACTTAGTTTCGTCGAACACATGCGGTTTCGAGTGGCATCGCCACAGATTTCAGAGAACAGGCGTTTCCCCTGGCACACTATCGAACACTTAGTTTCAGGTAGAACAATTAGTTTAAAATGGAACTATGTTTCACATCTGGAGATTCCTCTCTCAGAAGGTCGACCACTTAGTTTCGTCGAACAGATACGGTTTCGAGTAGCAACGCCACAGATTTCAGGGAGCAGGCGCTTCTCCTGGCACAGTATCGAAGACTTATTTCAGACAGAACAATTAGTTTAAAGTTTAACCAAGTTTCGCTTCTGGAGTTTCCTATCTCTCAAGGTCGACCACTTAGTTTCGTCGAACACATACGGTTTCGAGTGGCATCGCCACAGATTTCAGAGAACAGGCGTTTCTCCGGGCACACTATCGAACACTTAGTTTCAGATAGAACAATTAGTTTAAAGTTTAACCAAGTTTCGCTTCTGGAGTTTCCTATCTCTCAAGGTCGACCACTTAGTTTCGTCGAACACATACGGTTTCGAGTGGCATCGCCACAGATTTCAGAGCACAAGCGCTTCTCCTGGCACAGTATCGAACACTTAGTTTCAGATAGAACACTTAGTTTAAAATGGAACTAAGTTTCGCATCTGGAGTTTCCTCTCCCTCAAGGTGGACCACTTTGTTTCGTCGAACTCATACGGTTTAGAGTAGCATCGCCACAGATTTCAGAGAACAGGCGCTTCTCCTGGCACAGTATCGAACACTTAGTTTCAGGTAGAACCATTAGTTTAAAATGGAACTATGTTTCACATCTGGAGTTTCCTATCTCTCAAGGTCGACCACTTAGTTTCGTCGAACACATACGGTTTCGAGTGGCATCGCCACAGATTTCAGAGAACAGGCGTTTCTCCGGGCACACTATCGAACACTTAGTTTCAGATAGAACAATTAGTTTAAAATGGAACTAAGTTTCGCTTCTGGAGTTTCCTCTCTCACAAGGTCGGCCACTTAGTTACGTCGAACACATACGGTTTCGAGTGGCATCGCTACAGATTTCAGAGAACAGGCGCTTCTCCTGGCACAGTATCGAACACTTAGTTTCAGATGGAACATTTAGTTTAAAATTGAACTATATTTCGCATCTGGAGTTTCCTCTCTCACAATGTCGACCACTTAGTTTCGTCGAACACATACGGTTTCGAGTGGCATCGCCACAGATTTCAGAGAACAGGCGTTTCTCCGGGCACACTATCGAACACTTAGTTTCAGATAGAACAATTAGTTTAAAGTTTAACCAAGTTTCGCTTCTGGAGTTTCCTATCTCTCAAGGTCGACCACTTAGTTTCGTCGAACACATACGGTTTCGAGTGGCATCGCCACAGATTTCAGAGCACAAGCGCTTCTCCTGGCACAGTATCGAACACTTAGTTTCAGATAGAACACTTAGTTTAAAATGGAACTAAGATTCGCATCTGGAGTTTCCTCTCTCACAAGGTCGGCCACTTAGTTTCGTCGAACACATACGGTTTCGAGTGGCATCGCCACAGATTTCAGAGAACAGGCGCTTCTCCTGGCAGAGTATCGAACACTTAGTTTCAGATAGAACAATTAGTTTAAAATGGAACTATATTCCGCATCTGGAGAATCCTCTCTCACAAGGTCGACCACTTAGTTTCGTCGAACACATACGGTTTCGCGTGGGATCGCCACAGATTTCCCCGAACCGGAGTTCCTCCTGCCACAGTATCGACAACTCAGTTTCGTCGAACACATACAGTTTCGAGTGGCATCGCCACAGATTTCCCCGAACCGGAGTTCCTCCTGCCACAGTATCGACAACTCAGTTTCGTCGAACACATACAGTTTCGAGTGGCATCGCCACACATTTTACAGAACAGGCGCTTCTGGTGGCACAGTCTCGAACACATACTTTCAGATAGAACAATTAATTTAAAATGGAACTAAGTTTCGCATCTGGAGTTTCCTCTCTCACAAGGTCGACGACTTAGTTTCGTCGAACACATACGGTTTCGAGTGGCATCGCCACAGATTTCAGAGAATAGGCGTTTCTCCGGGCACACTATCGAACACTTAGTTTCAGATAGAACAATTAGTTTAAAATGGAACTAAGGTTCGCATCTGGAGTTTCCTCTCCCACAAGGTCGACCACTTAGTTTCGTCGAACACATATGGTTTCGAGTGGCATCGCCACAGATTTCAGAGAACAAGCGCTTCTCCTGGCACAGTTTCGAACACTTAGTTTCAGATTGAGCAATTTGCTTAAAATGGAACTAAGTTTCGCATCTGGAGTTTCCTCTCCCACAAGGTCGACACTTAGTTTCGTCGAAGGCATACGGTTTCGAGTGGCATCGCCACAGATTTCAGAGAACAAGCGCTTCTCCTGGCACATTATCGAACACTTAGTTTCAGATAGAACACTTAGTTTAAAATGGAACTAAGTTTCGCATCTGGAGTTTCCTCTCCCTCAAGGTGGACCACTTAATTTCGTCGAACACATACGGTTTAGAGTAGCATCGCAACAGATTTCAGAGAACAGGCGCTTCTCCTGGCACAGTATCGAACACTTAGTTTCAGGTAGAACCATTAGTTTAAAATGGAACTATGTTTCACATCTGGAGATTCCTCTCTCAGAAGGTCGGCCACTTAGTTTCGTCGAACAGATACGGTTTCGAGTGGCATCGCCACAGATTTCAGAGAGCAGGCGCTACTCCCGTTAGAGTATCGAACACTTAGTTTCAGATAGAACAATTAGTTTAAAATGGAACTAAGGTTCGCATCTGGAGTTTCCTCTCCCACAAGGTCGACCACTTAGTTTCGTCGAACACATACCGTTTGGAGTGGCATCGCCACACATTTCAGAGAACAAGCGCTTCTCCTGGCACAGTATCGAACACTTAGTTTCAGATGGAACATTTAGTTTAAAATTGAACTATATTTCGCATCTGGAGTTTCCTCTCTCACAAGGTCGACCACTTAGTTTCGTCGAACACATGCGGTTTCGAGTGGCATCGCCACAGATTTCAGAGAACAGGCGTTTCCCCTGGCACACTATCGAACACTTAGTTTCAGGTAGAACAATTAGTTTAAAATGGAACTATGTTTCACATCTGGAGATTCCTCTCTCAGAAGGTCGACCACTTAGTTTCGTCGAACAGATACGGTTTCGAGTAGCAACGCCACAGATTTCAGGGAGCAGGCGCTTCTCCTGGCACAGTATCGAAGACTTATTTCAGACAGAACAATTAGTTTAAAGTTTAACCAAGTTTCGCTTCTGGAGTTTCCTATCTCTCAAGGTCGACCACTTAGTTTCGTCGAACACATACGGTTTCGAGTGGCATCGCCACAGATTTCAGAGAACAGGCGTTTCTCCGGGCACACTATCGAACACTTAGTTTCAGATAGAACAATTAGTTTAAAGTTTAACCAAGTTTCGCTTCTGGAGTTTCCTATCTCTCAAGGTCGACCACTTAGTTTCGTCGAACACATACCCTTTCGAGTGGCATCGCCACAGATTTCAGAGCACAAGCGCTTCTCCTGGCACAGTATCGAACACTTAGTTTCAGATAGAACACTTAGTTTAAAATGGAACTAAGTTTCGCATCTGGAGTTTCCTCTCCCTCAAGGTGGACCACTTTGTTTCGTCGAACTCATACGGTTTAGAGTAGCATCGCCACAGATTTCAGAGAACAGGCGCTTCTCCTGGCACAGTATCGAACACTTAGTTTCAGGTAGAACCATTAGTTTAAAATGGAACTATGTTTCACATCTGGAGTTTCCTATCTCTCAAGGTCGACCACTTAGTTTCGTCGAACACATACGGTTTCGAGTGGCATCGCCACAGATTTCAGAGAACAGGCGTTTCTCCGGGCACACTATCGAACACTTAGTTTCAGATAGAACAATTAGTTTAAAATGGAACTAAGTTTCGCTTCTGGAGTTTCCTCTCTCACAAGGTCGGCCACTTAGTTACGTCGAACACATACGGTTTCGAGTGGCATCGCTACAGATTTCAGAGAACAGGCGCTTCTCCTGGCACAGTATCGAACACTTAGTTTCAGATGGAACATTTAGTTTAAAATTGAACTATATTTCGCATCTGGAGTTTCCTCTCTCACAATGTCGACCACTTAGTTTCGTCGAACACATACGGTTTCGAGTGGCATCGCCACAGATTTCAGAGAACAGGCGTTTCTCCGGGCACACTATCGAACACTTAGTTTCAGATAGAACAATTAGTTTAAAGTTTAACCAAGTTTCGCTTCTGGAGTTTCCTATCTCTCAAGGTCGACCACTTAGTTTCGTCGAACACATACGGTTTCGAGTGGCATCGCCACAGATTTCAGAGCACAAGCGCTTCTCCTGGCACAGTATCGAACACTTAGTTTCAGATAGAACACTTAGTTTAAAATGGAACTAAGATTCGCATCTGGAGTTTCCTCTCTCACAAGGTCGGCCACTTAGTTTCGTCGAACACATACGGTTTCGAGTGGCATCGCCACAGATTTCAGAGAACAGGCGCTTCTCCTGGCAGAGTATCGAACACTTAGTTTCAGATAGAACAATTAGTTTAAAATGGAACTATATTCCGCATCTGGAGAATCCTCTCTCACAAGGTCGACCACTTAGTTTCGTCGAACACATACGGTTTCGCGTGGGATCGCCACAGATTTCCCCGAACCGGAGTTCCTCCTGCCACAGTATCGACAACTCAGTTTCGTCGAACACATACAGTTTCGAGTGGCATCGCCACACATTTTACAGAACAGGCGCTTCTGGTGGCACAGTCTCGAACACATACTTTCAGATAGAACAATTAATTTAAAATGGAACTAAGTTTCGCATCTGGAGTTTCCTCTCTCACAAGGTCGACGACTTAGTTTCGTCGAACACATACGGTTTCGAGTGGCATCGCCACAGATTTCAGAGAATAGGCGTTTCTCCGGGCACACTATCGAACACTTAGTTTCAGATAGAACAATTAGTTTAAAATGGAACTAAGGTTCGCATCTGGAGTTTCCTCTCCCACAAGGTCGACCACTTAGTTTCGTCGAACACATATGGTTTCGAGTGGCATCGCCACAGATTTCAGAGAACAAGCGCTTCTCCTGGCACAGTTTCGAACACTTAGTTTCAGATTGAGCAATTTGCTTAAAATGGAACTAAGTTTCGCATCTGGAGTTTCCTCTCCCACAAGGTCGACACTTAGTTTCGTCGAAGGCATACGGTTTCGAGTGGCATCGCCACAGATTTCAGAGAACAAGCGCTTCTCCTGGCACATTATCGAACACTTAGTTTCAGATAGAACACTTAGTTTAAAATGGAACTAAGTTTCGCATCTGGAGTTTCCTCTCCCTCAAGGTGGACCACTTAATTTCGTCGAACACATACGGTTTAGAGTAGCATCGCAACAGATTTCAGAGAACAGGCGCTTCTCCTGGCACAGTATCGAACACTTAGTTTCAGGTAGAACCATTAGTTTAAAATGGAACTATGTTTCACATCTGGAGATTCCTCTCTCAGAAGGTCGGCCACTTAGTTTCGTCGAACAGATACGGTTTCGAGTGGCATCGCCACAGATTTCAGAGAGCAGGCGCTACTCCCGTTAGAGTATCGAACACTTAGTTTCAGATAGAACAATTAGTTTAAAATGGAACTAAGGTTCGCATCTGGAGTTTCCTCTCCCACAAGGTCGACCACTTAGTTTCGTCGAACACATACCGTTTGGAGTGGCATCGCCACACATTTCAGAGAACAAGCGCTTCTCCTGGCACAGTATCGAACACTTAGTTTCAGATGGAACATTTAGTTTAAAATTGAACTATATTTCGCATCTGGAGTTTCCTCTCTCACAAGGTCGACCACTTAGTTTCGTCGAACACATGCGGTTTCGAGTGGCATCGCCACAGATTTCAGAGAACAGGCGTTTCCCCTGGCACACTATCGAACACTTAGTTTCAGGTAGAACAATTAGTTTAAAATGGAACTATGTTTCACATCTGGAGATTCCTCTCTCAGAAGGTCGACCACTTAGTTTCGTCGAACAGATACGGTTTCGAGTAGCAACGCCACAGATTTCAGGGAGCAGGCGCTTCTCCTGGCACAGTATCGAAGACTTATTTCAGACAGAACAATTAGTTTAAAGTTTAACCAAGTTTCGCTTCTGGAGTTTCCTATCTCTCAAGGTCGACCACTTAGTTTCGTCGAACACATACGGTTTCGAGTGGCATCGCCACAGATTTCAGAGAACAGGCGTTTCTCCGGGCACACTATCGAACACTTAGTTTCAGATAGAACAATTAGTTTAAAGTTTAACCAAGTTTCGCTTCTGGAGTTTCCTATCTCTCAAGGTCGACCACTTAGTTTCGTCGAACACATACGGTTTCGAGTGGCATCGCCACAGATTTCAGAGCACAAGCGCTTCTCCTGGCACAGTATCGAACACTTAGTTTCAGATAGAACACTTAGTTTAAAATGGAACTAAGTTTCGCATCTGGAGTTTCCTCTCCCTCAAGGTGGACCACTTTGTTTCGTCGAACTCATACGGTTTAGAGTAGCATCGCCACAGATTTCAGAGAACAGGCGCTTCTCCTGGCACAGTATCGAACACTTAGTTTCAGGTAGAACCATTAGTTTAAAATGGA
Organism: Nysson spinosus; assembly: GCA_910591585.2. Classification (NCBI taxonomy): domain Eukaryota; kingdom Metazoa; phylum Arthropoda; class Insecta; order Hymenoptera; family Crabronidae; genus Nysson; species Nysson spinosus. The sequence continues at coordinate 1,801,603 of CAJUYC020000090.1, read as the reverse complement.
ACTATGTTTCACATCTGGAGATTCCTCTCTCAGAAGGTCGACCACTTAGTTTCGTCGAACAGATACGGTTTCGAGTAGCAACGCCACAGATTTCAGGGAGCAGGCGCTTCTCCTGGCACAGTATCGAAGACTTATTTCAGACAGAACAATTAGTTTAAAGTTTAACCAAGTTTCGCTTCTGGAGTTTCCTATCTCTCAAGGTCGACCACTTAGTTTCGTCGAACACATACGGTTTCGAGTGGCATCGCCACAGATTTCAGAGAACAGGCGTTTCTCCGGGCACACTATCGAACACTTAGTTTCAGATAGAACAATTAGTTTAAAATGGAACTAAGTTTCGCTTCTGGAGTTTCCTCTCTCACAAGGTCGGCCACTTAGTTACGTCGAACACATACGGTTTCGAGTGGCATCGCTACAGATTTCAGAGAACAGGCGCTTCTCCTGGCACAGTATCGAACACTTAGTTTCAGATGGAACATTTAGTTTAAAATTGAACTATATTTCGCATCTGGAGTTTCCTCTCTCACAAGGTCGACCACTTAGTTTCGTCGAACACATGCGGTTTCGAGTGGCATCGCCACAGATTTCAGAGAACAGGCGTTTCTCCTGGCACACTGTCGAACACTTAGTTTCAGATAGAACAATTAGTTTAAAATGGAACTAAGATTCGCATCTGGAGTTTCCTCTCTCACAAGGTCGGCCACTTAGTTTCGTCGAACACATACGGTTTCGAGTGGCATCGCCACAGATTTCAGAGAACAGGCGCTTCTCCTGGCAGAGTATCGAACACTTAGTTTCAGATAGAACAATTAGTTTAAAATGGAACTATATTCCGCATCTGGAGAATCCTCTCTCACAAGGTCGACCACTTAGTTTCGTCGAACACATACGGTTTCGCGTGGGATCGCCACAGATTTCCCCGAACCGGAGTTCCTCCTGCCACAGTATCGACAACTCAGTTTCGTCGAACACATACAGTTTCGAGTGGCATCGCCACACATTTTACAGAACAGGCGCTTCTGGTGGCACAGTCTCGAACACATACTTTCAGATAGAACAATTAATTTAAAATGGAACTAAGTTTCGCATCTGGAGTTTCCTCTCCCACAAGGTCGACACTTAGTTTCGTCGAAGGCATACGGTTTCGAGTGGCATCGCCACAGATTTCAGAGAACAAGCGCTTCTCCTGGCACATTATCGAACACTTAGTTTCAGATAGAACACTTAGTTTAAAATGGAACTAAGTTTCGCATCTGGAGTTTCCTCTCCCTCAAGGTGGACCACTTAATTTCGTCGAACACATACGGTTTAGAGTAGCATCGCAACAGATTTCAGAGAACAGGCGCTTCTCCTGGCACAGTATCGAACACTTAGTTTCAGGTAGAACCATTAGTTTAAAATGGAACTATGTTTCACATCTGGAGATTCCTCTCTCAGAAGGTCGGCCACTTAGTTTCGTCGAACAGATACGGTTTCGAGTGGCATCGCCACACATTTCAGAGAACAAGCGCTTCTCCTGGCACAGTATCGAACACTTAGTTTCAGATGGAACATTTAGTTTAAAATTGAACTATATTTCGCATCTGGAGTTTCCTCTCTCACAAGGTCGACCACTTAGTTTCGTCGAACACATGCGGTTTCGAGTGGCATCGCCACAGATTTCAGAGAACAGGCGTTTCCCCTGGCACACTATCGAACACTTAGTTTCAGATAGAACAATTAGTTTAAAATGGAACTAAGGTTCGCATCTGGAGTTTCCTCTCCCACAAGGTCGACCACTTAGTTTCGTCGAACACATATGGTTTCGAGTGGCATCGCCACAGATTTCAGAGAACAAGCGCTTCTCCTGGCACAGTTTCGAACACTTAGTTTCAGATTGAGCAATTTGCTTAAAATGGAACTAAGTTTCGCATCTGGAGTTTCCTCTCCCACAAGGTCGACCACTTAGTTTCGTCGAAGGCATACGGTTTCGAGTGGCATCGCCACAGATTTCAGAGAACAAGCGCTTCTCCTGGCACATTATCGAACACTTAGTTTCAGATAGAACACTTAGTTTAAAATGGAACTAAGTTTCGCATCTGGAGTTTCCTCTCCCTCAAGGTGGACCACTTAATTTCGTCGAACACATACGGTTTAGAGTAGCATCGCAACAGATTTCAGAGAACAGGCGCTTCTCCTGGCACAGTATCGAACACTTAGTTTCAGGTAGAACCATTAGTTTAAAATGGAACTATGTTTCACATCTGGAGATTCCTCTCTCAGAAGGTCGGCCACTTAGTTTCGTCGAACAGATACGGTTTCGAGTGGCATCGCCACAGATTTCAGAGAGCAGGCGCTACTCCCGTTAGAGTATCGAACACTTAGTTTCAGATAGAACAATTAGTTTAAAATGGAACTAAGGTTCGCATCTGGAGTTTCCTCTCCCACAAGGTCGACCACTTAGTTTCGTCGAACACATACCGTTTGGAGTGGCATCGCCACACATTTCAGAGAACAAGCGCTTCTCCTGGCACAGTATCGAACACTTAGTTTCAGATGGAACATTTAGTTTAAAATTGAACTATATTTCGCATCTGGAGTTTCCTCTCTCACAAGGTCGACCACTTAGTTTCGTCGAACACATGCGGTTTCGAGTGGCATCGCCACAGATTTCAGAGAACAGGCGTTTCCCCTGGCACACTGTCGAACACTTAGTTTCAGATAGAACAATTAGTTTAAAATGGAACTAAGATTCGCATCTGGAGTTTCCTCTCTCACAAGGTCGGCCACTTAGTTTCGTCGAACACATACGGTTTCGAGTGGCATCGCCACAGATTTCAGAGAACAGGCGCTTCTCCTGGCAGAGTATCGAACACTTAGTTTCAGATAGAACAATTAGTTTAAAATGGAACTATATTCCGCATCTGGAGAATCCTCTCTCACAAGGTCGACCACTTAGTTTCGTCGAACACATACGGTTTCGCGTGGGATCGCCACAGATTTCCCCGAACCGGAGTTCCTCCTGCCACAGTATCGACAACTCAGTTTCGTCGAACACATACAGTTTCGAGTGGCATCGCCACACATTTTACAGAACAGGCGCTTCTGCTGGCACAGTCTCGAACACATACTTTCAGATAGAACAATTAATTTAAAATGGAACTAAGTTTCGCATCTGGAGTTTCCTCTCTCACAAGGTCGACGACTTAGTTTCGTCGAACACATACTGTTTCGAGTGGCATCGCCACAGATTTCAGAGAATAGGCGTTTCTCCGGGCACACTATCGAACACTTAGTTTCAGATAGAACAATTAGTTTAAAATGGAACTAAGGTTCGCATCTGGAGTTTCCTCTCCCACAAGGTCGACCACTTAGTTTCGTCGAACACATATGGTTTCGAGTGGCATCGCCACAGATTTCAGAGAACAAGCGCTTCTCCTGGCACAGTTTCGAACTCTTAGTTTCAGATTGAGCAATTTGCTTAAAATGGAACTAAGTTTCGCATCTGGAGTTTCCTCTCCCACAAGGTCGACCACTTAGTTTCGTCGAAGGCATACGGTTTCGAGTGGCATCGCCACAGATTTCAGAGAACAAGCGCTTCTCCTGGCACATTATCGAACACTTAGTTTCAGATAGAACACTTAGTTTAAAATGGAATTAAGTTTCGCATCTGGAGTTTCCTCTCCCTCAAGGTGGACCACTTAATTTCGTCGAACACATACGGTTTAGAGTAGCATCGCAACAGATTTCAGAGAACAGGCGCTTCTCCTGGCACACTATCGAACACTTAGTTTCAGATAGAACAATTAGTTTAAAATGGAACTAAGGTTCGCATCTGGAGTTTCCTCTCCCACAAGGTCGACCACTTAGTTTCGTCGAACACATATGGTTTCGAGTGGCATCGCCACAGATTTCAGAGAACAAGCGCTTCTCCTGGCACAGTTTCGAACACTTAGTTTCAGATTGAGCAATTTGCTTAAAATGGAACTAAGGTTCGCATCTGGAGTTTCCTCTCCCACAAGGTCGACCACTTAGTTTCGTCGAACACATACCGTTTCGAGTGGCATCGCCACACATTTCAGAGAACAAGCGCTTCTCCTGGCACAGTATCGAACACTTAGTTTCAGATAGAGCAATTTGTTTAAAATGGAACTAAGTTTCGCATCTGGAGTTTCCTCTCACTAAAGGTGGACCACTTAGTTTCGTCGAACACATACGGTTTAGAGTAGCATCGCCACAGATTTCAGAGAACAGGCGCTTCTCCTGGCATAGTATCGAACACTTAGTTTCAGGTAGAACCATTAGTTTAAAATGGAACTATGTTTCACATCTGGAGTTTCCTCTCCCACAAGGTCGGCCACTTAGTTTCGTCGAACACATACGGTTTCGAGTGGCATCGCCACAGATTTCAGAGAACAGGCGCTTCTCCTGGCAGGGTATCGAACACTTAGTTTCAGATAGAAAAATTAGTTTAAAATGGAACTACGTGTCGCATCTGAAGTATGCTCTCTCACAAGGCCGGCCACTTAGTTTCTTCGAACACGTACGGTTTCGAGTAGCATCGCGACAGATTTCAGAGAACAGGCGCTTCTCCTGGCACATTATCGAACACTTAGTTTCAGATAGAACAATTAGTTTAAAATGGAACTAAGTTTCGCTACTGGAGTTTCCTCTCTCACAAGTTAGACCACTTAGTTCCGTCGAATACGTACGGTTTCGAGTAGCATCGCCACAGATTTCAGAGAACAGGCGTTTCTCCTGGCACACTGTCGAAAACTTAGTTTCAGATAGAACAATTAGTTTAAAATGGAACTAAGATTCGCATCTGGAGTTTCCTCTCTCACAAGGTCGGCCACTTAGTTTCGTCGAACACATACGGTTTCGAGTGGCATCGCCACAGATTTCAGAGAACAGGCGCTTCTCCTGGCAGAGAATCGAACACTTAGTTTCAGATGGAACATTTAGTTTAAAATTTAACTATATTTCGCATCTGGAGTTTCCTCTCTCACAAGGTCGGCCACTTAGTTACGTCGAACACATACGGTTTCGAGTGGCATCGCTACAGATTTCAGAGAACAGGCGCTTCTCCTGGCACACTATCGAACACTTAGTTTCAGATAGAACAATTAGTTTAAAATGGAACTAAGGTTCGCATCTGGAGTTTCCTCTCCCACAAGGTCGACCACTTAGTTTCGTCGAACACATATGGTTTCGAGTGGCATCGCCACAGATTTCAGAGAACAAGCGCTTCTCCTGGCACAGTTTCGAACACTTAGTTTCAGATTGAGCAATTTGCTTAAAATGGAACTAAGTTTCGCATCTGGAGTTTCCTCTCCCACAAGGTCGACCACTTAGTTTCGTCGAAGGCATACGGTTTCGAGTGGCATCGCCACAGATTTCAGAGAACAAGCGCTTCTCCTGGCACATTATCGAACACTTAGTTTCAGATAGAACACTTAGTTTAAAATGGAACTAAGTTTCGCATCTGGAGTTTCCTCTCCCTCAAGGTGGACCACTTAATTTCGTCGAACACATACGGTTTAGAGTAGCATCGCAACAGATTTCAGAGAACAGGCGCTTCTCCTGGCACAGTATCGAACACTTAGTTTCAGGTAGAACCATTAGTTTAAAATGGAACTATGTTTCACATCTGGAGATTCCTCTCTCAGAAGGTCGGCCACTTAGTTTCGTCGAACAGATACGGTTTCGAGTGGCATCGCCACAGATTTCAGAGAGCAGGCGCTACTCCCGTTAGAGTATCGAACACTTAGTTTCAGATAGAACAATTAGTTTAAAATGGAACTAAGGTTCGCATCTGGAGTTTCCTCTCCCACAAGGTCGACCACTTAGTTTCGTCGAACACATACCGTTTCGAGTGGCATCGCCACACATTTCAGAGAACAAGCGCTTCTCCTGGCACAGTATCGAACACTTAGTTTCAGATGGAACATTTAGTTTAAAATTGAACTATATTTCGCATCTGGAGTTTCCTCTCTCACAAGGTCGACCACTTAGTTTCGTCGAACACATGCGGTTTCGAGTGGCATCGCCACAGATTTCAGAGAACAGGCGTTTCCCCTGGCACACTGTCGAACACTTAGTTTCAGATAGAACAATTAGTTTAAAATGGAACTAAGATTCGCATCTGGAGTTTCCTCTCTCACAAGGTCGGCCACTTAGTTTCGTCGAACACATACGGTTTCGAGTGGCATCGCCACAGATTTCAGAGAACAGGCGCTTCTCCTGGCAGAGTATCGAACACTTAGTTTCAGATAGAACAATTAGTTTAAAATGGAACTATATTCCGCATCTGGAGAATCCTCTCTCACAAGGTCGACCACTTAGTTTCGTCGAACACATACGGTTTCGCGTGGGATCGCCACAGATTTCCCCGAACCGGAGTTCCTCCTGCCACAGTATCGACAACTCAGTTTCGTCGAACACATACAGTTTCGAGTGGCATCGCCACACATTTTACAGAACAGGCGCTTCTGCTGGCACAGTCTCGAACACATACTTTCAGATAGAACAATTAATTTAAAATGGAACTAAGTTTCGCATCTGGAGTTTCCTCTCTCACAAGGTCGACGACTTAGTTTCGTCGAACACATACGGTTTCGAGTGGCATCGCCACAGATTTCAGAGAATAGGCGTTTCTCCGGGCACACTATCGAACACTTAGTTTCAGATAGAACAATTAGTTTAAAATGGAACTAAGGTTCGCATCTGGAGTTTCCTCTCCCACAAGGTCGACCACTTAGTTTCGTCGAACACATATGGTTTCGAGTGGCATCGCCACAGATTTCAGAGAACAAGCGCTTCTCCTGGCACAGTTTCGAACACTTAGTTTCAGATTGAGCAATTTGCTTAAAATGGAACTAAGTTTCGCATCTGGAGTTTCCTCTCCCACAAGGTCGACCACTTAGTTTCGTCGAAGGCATACGGTTTCGAGTGGCATCGCCACAGATTTCAGAGAACAAACGCTTCTCCTGGCACATTATCGAACACTTAGTTTCAGATAGAACACTTAGTTTAAAATGGAACTAAGTTTCGCATCTGGAATTTCCTCTCCCTCAAGGTGGACCACTTAATTTCGTCGAACACATACGGTTTAGAGTAGCATCGCAACAGATTTCAGAGAACAGGCGCTTCTCCTGGCACAGTATCGAACACTTAGTTTCAGGTAGAACCATTAGTTTAAAATGGAACTATGTTTCACATCTGGAGATTCCTCTCTCAGAAGGTCGGCCACTTATTTTCGTCGAACAGATACGGTTTCGAGTGGCATCGCCACAGATTTCAGAGAGCAGGCGCTACTCCCGTTAGAGTATCGAACACTTAGTATCAGATAGAACAATTAGTTTAAAATGGAACTAAGGTTCGCATCTGGAGTTTCCTCTCCCACAAGGTCGACCACTTAGTTTCGTCGAACACATACCGTTTCGAGTGGCATCGCCACACATTTCAGAGAACAAGCGCTTCTCCTGGCACAGTATCGAACACTTAGTTTCAGATAGAGCAATTTGTTTAAAATGGAACTAAGTTTCGCATCTGGAGTTTCCTCTCCCTCAAGGTGGACCACTTAGTTTCGTCGAACACATACGGTTTAGAGTAGCATCGCCACAGATTTCAGAGAACAGGCGCTTCTCCTGGCATAGTATCGAACACTTAGTTTCAGGTCGAACCATTAGTTTAAAATGGAACTATGTTTCACATCTGGAGTTTCCTCTCCCACAAGGTCGGCCACTTAGTTTCGTCGAACACATACGGTTTCGAGTGGCATCGCCACAGATTTCAGAGAACAGGCGCTTCTCCTGGCAGGGTATCGAACACTTAGTTTCAGATAGAAAAATTAGTTTAAAATGGAACTACGTGTCGCATCTGAAGTATGCTCTCTCACAAGGCCGGCCACTTAGTTTCGTCGAACACGTACGGTTTCGAGTAGCATCGCGACAGATTTCAGAGAACAGGCGCTTCTCCTGGCACATTATCGAACACTTAGTTTCAGATAGAACAATTAGTTTAAAATGGAACTAAGTTTCGCTACTGGAGTTTCCTCTCTCACAAGTTAGACCACTTAGTTCCGTCGAATACGTACGGTTTCGAGAAGCATCGCCACAGATTTCAGAGAACAGGCGTTTCTCCTGGCACACTGTCGAAAACTTAGTTTCAGATAGAACAATTAGTTTAAAATGGAACTAAGATTCGCATCTGGAGTTTCCTCTCTCACAAGGTCGACCACTTAGTTTCGTCGAACACATACGGTTTCGAGTGGCATCGCCACAGATTTCAGAGAACAGGCGCTTCTCCTGGCAGAGTATCGAACACTTAGTTTCAGATGGAACATTTAGTTTAAAATTTAACTATATTTCGCATCTGGAGTTTCCTCTCTCACAAGGTCGGCCACTTAGTTACGTCGAACACATACGGTTTCGAGTGGCATCGCTACAGATTTCAGAGAACAGGCGCTTCTCCTGGCACAGTATCGAACACTTAGTTTCAGATGGAACATTTAGTTTAAAATTGAACTATATTTCGCATCTGGAGTTTCCTCTCTCACAAGGTCGACCACTTAGTTTCGTCGAACACATGCGGTTTCGAGTGGCATCGCCACAGATTTCAGAGAACAGGCGTTTCTCCTGGCACACTGTCGAACACTTAGTTTCAGATAGAGCAATTTGCTTAAAATGGATCGAAGTTTCGCATCTGGAGTTTCCTCTCCCACAAGGTCGACCACTTAGTTTCGTCGAACAGATACGGTTTCGAGTGGCATCGCCACAGATTTCAGAGCACAAGCGCTTCTCCTGGCACAGTATCGAACACTTAGTTTCAGATAGAACACTTAGTTTAAAATGGAACTAAGTTTCGCTACTGGAGTTTCCTCTCTCACAAGTTAGACCACTTAGTTCCGTCGAATACGTACTGTTTCGAGTAGCATCGCCACAGATTTCAGAGAACAGGCGTTTCTCCTGGCACACTGTCGAAAACTTAGTTTCAGATAGAACAATTAGTTTAAAATGGAACTAAGTTTCGCTTCTGGAGTTTCCTCTCTCACAAGGTCGACCACTTAGTTTCGTGGCACACATACGGTTTAGGGTAGCATCGCCACAGATTTCAGAGAACAGGCGCTTCTCCTGGCACAGTATCGAACACTTAGTTTCAGGTAGAACCATTAGTTTAAAATGGAACTATGTTTCACATCTGGAGATTCCTCTCTCAGAAGGTCGGCCACTTAGTTTCGTCGAACAGATACGGTTTCGAGTGGCATCGCCACAGATTTCAGAGAACAGGCGCTACTCCCGGCAGAGTATCGAACACTTAGTTTCAGATAGAACAATTAGTTTAAAATGGAACTAAGGTTCGCATCTGGAGTTTCCTCTCCCACAAGGTCGACCACATAGTTTCGTCGAACACATACGGTTTCGAGTGGCATCGCCACACATTTCAGAGGACAAGCGCTTCTCCTGGCACAGTATCGAACACTTAGTTTCAGATAGAGCAATTTGCTTAAAATGGATCTAAGTTTCGCATCTGGAGTTTCCTCTCCCACAAGGTCGACCACTTAGTTTCGTCGAACACATACGGTTTCGAGTGGCATCGCCACAGATTTCAGAGCACAAGCGCTTCTCCTGGCACAGTATCGAACACTTAGTTTCAGATAGAACACTTAGTTTAAAATGGAACTAAGTTTCGCATCTGGAGTTTCCTCTCCCTCAAGGTGGACCACTTTGTTTCGTCGAACACATACGGTTTAGAGTAGCATCGCCACAGATTTCAGAGAACAGGCGCTTCTCCTGGCACAGTATCGAACACTTAGTTTCAGGTAGAACCATTAGTTTAAAATGGAACTATGTTTAACATCTGGAGATTCCTCTCTCAGAAGGTCGACCACTTAGTTTCGTCGAAAAGATACGGTTTCGAGTAGCAACGCCACAGATTTCAGGGAGCAGGCGCTTCTCCTGGCACAGTATCGAACACTTATTTCAGACAGAACAATTAGTTTAAAGTTTAACCAAGTTTCGCTTCTGGAGTTTCCTATCTCTCAAGGTCGACCACTTAGTTTCGTCGAACACATACGGTTTCGAGTGGCATCGCCACAGATTTCAGAGAACAGGCGTTTCTCCGGGCACATTATCGAACACATAGTTTCAGATAGAACAAGTAGTTTAAAATGGACCTATGTTTCGCATCTGGAGTTTCCTCTCTCACAAGGTCGGCCACTTAGTTACGTCGAACACATACGGTTTCGAGTGGCATCGCTACAGATTTCAGAGAACAGGCGCTTCTCCTGGCACAGTATCGAACACTTAGTTTCAGATGGAACATTTAGTTTAAAATTGAACTATATTTCGCATCTGGAGTTTCCTCTCTCACAAGGTCGACCACTTAGTTTCGTCGAACACATGCGGTTTCGAGTGGCATCGCCACAGATTTCAGAGAACAGGCGTTTCTCCTGGCACACTGTCGAACACTTAGTTTCAGATAGAACAATTAGTTTAAAATGGGACTAAGATTCGCATCTGGAGTTTCCTCTCTCACAAGGTCGGCCACTTAGTTTCGTCGAACACATACTGTTTCGAGTGGCATCGCCACAGATTTCAGAGAACAGGCGCTTCTCCTGGCACAGTATCGAACACTTAGTTTCAGGTAGAACCATTAGTTTAAAATGGAACTATGTTTCACTTCTGGAGATTCCTCTCTCAGAAGGTCGACCACTTAGTTTCGTCGAACAGATACGGTTTCGAGTAGCAACGCCACAGATTTCAGGGAGCAGGCGCTTCTCCTGGCACAGTATCGAACACTTATTTCAGACAGAACAATTAGTTTAAAGTTTAACCAAGTTTCGCTTCTGGAGTTTCCTATCTCTCAAGGTCGACCACTTAGTTTCGTCGAACACATACGGTTTCGAGTGGCATCGCCACAGATTTCAGAGAACAGGCTCTTCTTCTGGCACAGTATCGAACACTTAGTTTCAGATAGAACAATTAGTTTAAAATGGAGAAAAGCTTCGCATTTGGAGATTCCTCTCTCACAAGGTCAACCACTTAGTTTCGTCGAACACATGCGGTTTCGAGTAGCATCGCCACAGATTTCAGAGAACAGGCTCTTCTCCTGGCACAGTATCGGACACTGAGTTTCAGATAGAAAAATTAGTTATAAATGGAAAAATGCTTCGCATTTGGAGTTTCCTCTCTCACAAGGGCGCCCACTTAGTTTCGTCGAACACATTCGGTTTCGAGTAGCATCGCCACAGATTTCATAGAACAGACGCTTCTCCTGGCACAGTATCGAACACATAGTTTCAGATAGAACAATTAGTTTAAAATGGAACTATGTTTCGCATCTGGAGTACCAACTCACAAAATCAACCACTCAGTTTCGTCGAACACATACGTTTTCGAGTGGCATCGCCATACATTTCAGAGAACAGACGCTTCTCCTGGCAGAGTATCGAACACTTAGTTTCAGATAGAACCAGTAGTATAAAATGTAACTATGTTTCGCATGTGGAGTTTCCTCTCTCACAATGTCGACCACTTAGTTTCGTGGAACACATACGCTTTCGAGTAGTATCGCCACAGACTTCAGAGAACCGGCCCTTCTCCTAGCACAGTATCGGACACATAGTTTTAGATAGAACAATTAGTTTAAAATGGAACTATGTTTCGCATCTGGAGTACCAACTCACAAAATCAACCACTCAGTTTCGTCGAACACATACGTTTTCGAGTGGCATCGCCATACATTTCAGAGAACAGACGCTTCTCCTGGCAGAGTATCGAACACTTAGTTTCAGATAGAACCAGTAGTATAAAATGTAACTATGTTTCGCATGTGGAGTTTCCTCTCTCACAATGTCGACCACTTAGTTTCGTGGAACACATACGCTTTCGAGTAGTATCGCCACAGACTTCAGAGAACCGGCCCTTCTCCTAGCACAGTATCGGACACATAGTTTTAGATAGAACAATTAGTTTAAAATGGAACTAAGTTTCGCTTCTGGTGTTTCTTCTCTCACAAGGTCGACCACTTATTTTCGTCGAATACATACGGTTTCGAGTAGAATCGCCACATATCTCAGGGAACAGGCGCTTCTCCTGGCACATTATCGAACACTTAGTTTCAGATAGAACAATTAGTTTAAAATGGAACTAAGTTTCGCTTCTGGAGTTTCCTCTCTCACAAGGTCGACCACTTATTTTCGTCGAATACATACGGTTTCGAGGGGCATCGCCACAGATTTCAGAGAACAGGTGCTTCTCCTGGCACAGTATCGAACACTTAGTTTCAGATAGAACAATTAGTTTAAAATGGACCTATGTTTCGCATCTGGAGATTCCTCTCTCACAACGTCGACGACTTAGTTTCGTCGAACACATACGGTTTAGAGTAGCATCGCCACAGATTTCAGAGAACAGGCGCGTCTCCTGGCACAGTATCGAACACTTAGTTTCAGGTAGAACCATTAGTTTAAAATGGAACTATGTTTCACATCTGGAGATTCCTCTCTCAGAAGGTCGACCACTTAGTTTCGTCGAACAGATACGGTTTCGAGTAGCAACGCCACAGATTTCAGGGAGCAGGCGCTTCTCCTGGCACAGTATCGAACACTTATTTCAGACAGAACAATTAGTTTAAAGTTTAACCAAGTTTCGCTTCTGGAGTTTCCTATCTCTCAAGGTCGACCACTTAGTTTCGTCGAACACATACGGTTTCGAGTGGCATCGCCACAGATTTCAGAGAACAGGCGTTTCTCCGGGCACACTATCGAACACTTAGTTTCAGATAGAACAATTAGTTTTAAATGGCACTATGTTTCGCATCTGGAGTTTCCTCTCTCACAAGGTCCACCACTTTGTTTCGTCGAACACATACGTTTTCGAGTGGCATCGCCATACATTTCAGAGAACAGACGCTTCTCCTGGCACAGTATCGAACACTTAGTTTCAGATAGAACCAGTAGTATAAAATGTAACTATGTTTCGCATGTGGAGTTTCCTCTCTCACAATGTCGACCACTTAGTTTCGTGGAACACATACGCTTTCGAGTAGTATCGCCACAGACTTCAGAGAACCGGCCCTTCTCCTAGCACAGTATCGGACACATAGTTTTAGATAGAACAATTAGTTTAAAATGGAACTAAGTTTCGCTTCTGGTGTTTCTTCTCTCACAAGGTCGACCACTTATTTTCGTCGAATACATACGGTTTCGAGTAGAATCGCCACATATCTCAGGGAACAGGCGCTTCTCCTGGCACATTATTGAACACTTAGTTTCAGATAGAACAATTAGTTTAAAATGGAACTAAGTTTCGCTTCTGGAGTTTCCTCTCTCACAAGGTCGACCACTTATTTTCGTCGAATACATACGGTTTCGAGGGGCATCGCCACAGATTTCAGAGAACAGGTGCTTCTCCTGGCACAGTATCGAACACTTAGTTTCAGATAGAACAATTAGTTTAAAATGGACCTATGTTTCGCATCTGGAGATTCATCTCTCACAACGTCGACGACTTAGTTTCGTCGAACACATACGGTTTAGAGTAGCATCGCCACAGATTTCAGAGAACAGGCGCGTCTCCTGGCACAGTATCGAACACTTAGTTTCAGGTAGAACCATTAGTTTAAAATGGAACTATGTTTCACATCTGGAGATTCCTCTCTCAGAAGGTCGACCACTTAGTTTCGTCGAACAGATACGGTTTCGAGTAGCAACGCCACAGATTTCAGGGAGCAGGCGCTTCTCCTGGCACAGTATCGAACACTTATTTCAGACAGAAGAATTAGTTTAAAGTTTAACCAAGTTTCGCTTCTGGAGTTTCCTATCTCTCAAGGTCGACCAGTTAGTTTCGTCGAACACATACGGTTTCGAGTGGCATCGCCACAGATTTCAGAGAACAGGCGTTTCTCCGGGCACACTATCGAACACTTAGTTTCAGATAGAACAATTAGTTTTAAATGGCACTATGTTTCGCATCTGGAGTTTCCTCTCTCACAAGGTCCACCACTTTGTTTCGTCGAACACATACGGTTTCGAGTGGCATCGCCACAGATTTCACAGAACAGGCGCTTCTCCTGGCACAGTATCGAAAACTTAGTTTCAGATAGAACAATTTGTTTAAAATGGAACTAAGTTTCTCATCTGGAGATTCCTCTCCCACAAGGTCGACCAATTAGATTCGTCGAACTCATACGGTTTCGAGTAGAATCGCCACACATCTCAGAGAACAGGCGCTTCTCCTGGCACATTATCGAACACTTAGTTTCAGATAGAACAATTAGTTTTAAATGGAACTGAGTTTCGCTTCTGGAGTTTCCTCTCTCACAAGGTCGACGACTTAGTTTCGTCGAACACATACGGTTTCGAGTAGCATCGCCACAGATTTCAGAGAACAGGCGCTTCTCCTGGCACATTATCGAACACTTAGTTTCAGAGAGAACAATTAGTTTAAAATGGAACTAAGTTTCGCATCTGGAGTTTCCTCTCTCACAAGGTCGACAACTTAGTTGCATCGAACACATACGGTTTCGAGTGGCATCGCCACGGATTTCAGAGAACAGGCGCTTCTCCTGGCACAGTATCGAACACTTAGTTTCAGATAGAACAATTAGTTTAAAATGGACCTATGTTTCGCATCTGGAGATTCCTCTCTCACAAGGTCGACCACTTAGTATCGTCGAACACATACGGTTTCGTGTGGTATCGCCACAGATTTCGCAGCACGGCGTTTCTCCTGGCACAAAATCGAACACATAGTTTCAGATAGAACAAGTAGTTTAAAATGGAACTATGTTTCGCATCTGGAGTTTCCTCTCTCACAAGGTCAACCACTTTGTTTCGTCTAACACATACGGTTTCGAGTGGAATCGCCACAGATTTCAGAGAACAGGCGCTTCTCCTGGCACAGTATCGAACACTTAGTTTCAGAGAGAACAATTAGTTTAAAATGGAACTAAGTTTCGCATCTGGAGTTTCCTCTCTCACAAGGTCGACCACTTAGTTGCGACGAACACATACGGTTTCGAGTGGTATCGCCACAGATTTCGCAGCACGGCGTTTCTCCTGGCACAAAATCGAACACATAGTTTCAGATAGAACAAGTAGTTTAAAATGGAACTATGTTTCGCATCTGGAGTTTCCTCTCTCACAAGGTCAACCACTTTGTTTCGTCGAACACATTCGGTTTCGAGTGGAATCGCCACAGATTTCAGAGAACAGGCGCTTCTCCTGGCACAGTATCGAACACTTAGTTTCAGAGAGAACAATTAGTTTAAAATGGAACTAAGTTTCGCATCTGGAGTTTCCTCTCTCACAAGGTCGACCACTTAGTTTCGTCGAACACATACGGTTTCGAGTGGCATCGCCAGAGATTTCAGAGAAGAGACGCTTCTCCTGGCACAGTATCGAACACATAGTTTCAGATAGAACAATTAGTTTAAAATGGACCTATGTTTCGCATTTGGAGATTCCTCTCTCACAAGGTCAACCACTTAGTTTCGTCGAACACATGCGGTTTCGAGTAGCATCGTCACAGATTTCAGAGAACAGGCGCCTCTCCTGGCACAGTATCGAACACTTAGTTTCAGAGAGAACAATTAGTTTAAAATGGACCTATGTTTCGCATCTGGAGATTCCTCTCTCACAAGGTCGACCACTTAGTATCGTCGAACACATACGGTTTCGTGTGGTATCGCCACAGATTTCGCAGCACGGCGTTTCTCCTGGCACAAAATCGAACACATAGTTTCAGATGGAACATTTAGTTTAAAATTGAACTATGTTTCGCATCTGGAGTTTCCTCTCTCACAAGGTCGAACACTTAGTTTCGCCGAACGCATACGGTTTCGAGTGGCATCGCCACAGATTTCAGAGAACAGGCGCTTCTCCTGGCACAGTACCGAACACTTAGTTTCAGATGGAACATTTAGTTTAAAATTGAACTATGTTTCGCATCTGGAGTTTCCTCTCTCAGAAGGTCGACCACTTAGTTTCGTCGAACACATACGGTTTCGAGTAGCATCGCCACAGATTTCAGAGAACAGGCGCTTCTCCTGGCACAGTATAGAACACTTAGTTTCAGATAGAACAAGTAGTTTAAAATGGAACTAAGTTTCGCATCTGGAGTTTCCTCTCTCAGAAGGTCGACCACTTAGTTTCGTCGAACACATACGGTTTCGAGTCGCATCGCCAGAGATTTCAGAGGACAGACGCTTCTCCTGGCACATTATCGAACACATAGTTACAGATAGAACAATTAGTTTAAAATGGAACTAACTTTCGCATCTGGAGTTTCCTCTCTCACAAAGTCGACCACTTAGTTTCGTCGAACACATACGGTTTCGAGTATCATCGCCACAGATTTCAGAGAGCAGGCCCTTCTCCTGGCACAGTATCGAACACTTATGTCAGACAGAACAATTAGTTTAAAATGGAACTATGTTTCGCATCTGGAGTATCCTCTCTCACAAGGTCAACCACTTAGTTTCGTCGAACACATTCGGTTTCGAGTGGCATCGCCACAGATTTCAGAGAACAGGCGCTTCTGCTGGCACAGTATCGAACACTTAGTTTCAGATAGAACAATTAGTTTAAAATGGCACTAAGTTTCGCGTCTGGAGTTTCCTCTCTCACAAGGTCGACCACTCAGTTTCGTCGAACACATAGCGTTTCGAGTGACATCGCCACAGATTTCAGAGAACAGGCGCTTCCCCTGGCACAGTATCGAACACTTAGTATCAGATATAACAATTAGTTTAAAATGGAACTAAGTTTCGCATCTGAAGTTTCCTCTTTCACAAGGTCGGCCACTTAGTTTCGTCGAACACATGCGGTTTCGAGTGTCATCGCCACAGATTTCAGAGAACAGGCGCTTCTCCTGACAAGTATCGAACACTTAGGTTCAGATAGAACAAGTAGTTTCAAATGGAACTAAGTTTCGCATCTGGAGTTTGCTCTCTCAGAAGGTCGACCACTTAGTTTCGTCGAACACATACGGTTTCGAGTGGCATCGCCACAGATTTCAGAGAACAGGCGCTTCTCCTGGCACAGTATCGAACACTTAGTTTCAGATGGAACATTTAGTTTAAAATTGAACTATGTTTCGCATCTGGAGTTTCCTCTCTCACAAGGTCGAACACTTAGTTTCGCCGAACGCATACGGTTTCGAGTGGCATCGCCACAGATTTCAGAGAACAGGCGCTTCTGCTGGCACAGTATCGAACACTTAGTTTCAGATAGAACAATTAGTTTAAAATGGCACTAAGTTTCGCGTCTGGTGTTTCCTCTCTCACAAGGTCGACCACTCAGTTTCGTCGAACACATACCGTTTCGAGTAGCATCGCAACAGATTTCAGAGAACAGACGCTTCTCCTGGCAGAGTATCGAACACTTAGTTTCAGATAGAACAATTAGTTTAAAATGGAACTAAGTTCGCATCTGGAGTTTCCTCTCTCACAAGGTCGGCCACTTAGTTTCGTCGAACACATACGCTTTCGAGTGGCATCGCCACAGATTTCAGAGATGAGGCGCTTCTCCTGGCACAGTATCGAACACATAGTTTCAGATAGAACAAGTAGTTTAAAATGGAACTATGTTTCGCATCTGGAGTTTCCTCTCTCACAAGGTCAACCACTTTGTTTCGTCGAACACATTCGGTTTCGAGTGGAATCGCCACAGATTTCAGAGAACAGGCGCTTCTCCTGGCACAGTATCGAACACTTAGTTTCAGAGAGAACAATTAGTTTAAAATGGAACTAAGTTTCGCATCTGGAGTTTCCTCTCTCACAAGGTCGACCACTTAGTTTCGTCGAACACATACGGTTTCGAGTGGCATCGCCAGAGATTTCAGAGAAGAGACGCTTCTCCTGGCACAGTATCGAACACATAGTTTCAGATAGAACAATTAGTTTAAAATGGACCTATGTTTCGCATTTGGAGATTCCTCTCTCACAAGGTCAACCACTTAGTTTCGTCGAACACATGCGGTTTCGAGTAGCATCGTCACAGATTTCAGAGAACAGGCGCCTCTCCTGGCACAGTATCGAACACTTAGTTTCAGAGAGAACAATTAGTTTAAAATGGACCTATGTTTCGCATCTGGAGATTCCTCTCTCACAAGGTCGACCACTTAGTATCGTCGAACACATACGGTTTCGTGTGGTATCGCCACAGATTTCGCAGCACGGCGTTTCTCCTGGCACAAAATCGAACACATAGTTTCAGATGGAACATTTAGTTTAAAATTGAACTATGTTTCGCATCTGGAGTTTCCTCTCTCACAAGGTCGAACACTTAGTTTCGCCGAACGCATACGGTTTCGAGTGGCATCGCCACAGATTTCAGAGAACAGGCGCTTCTCCTGGCACAGTACCGAACACTTAGTTTCAGATGGAACATTTAGTTTAAAATTGAACTATGTTTCGCATCTGGAGTTTCCTCTCTCAGAAGGTCGACCACTTAGTTTCGTCGAACACATACGGTTTCGAGTGGCATCGCCACAGATTTCAGAGAACAGGCGCTTCTCCTGGCACAGTATAGAACACTTAGTTTCAGATAGAACAAGTAGTTTAAAATGGAACTAAGTTTCGCATCTGGAGTTTCCTCTCTCAGAAGGTCGACCACTTAGTTTCGTCGAACACATACGGTTTCGAGTCGCATCGCCAGAGATTTCAGAGGACAGACGCTTCTCCTGGCACATTATCGAACACATAGTTACAGATAGAACAATTAGTTTAAAATGGAACTAACTTTCGCATCTGGAGTTTCCTCTCTCACAAAGTCGACCACTTAGTTTCGTCGAACACATACGGTTTCGAGTATCATCGCCACAGATTTCAGAGAGCAGGCCCTTCTCCTGGCACAGTATCGAACACTTATGTCAGACAGAACAATTAGTTTAAAATGGAACTATGTTTCGCATCTGGAGTATCCTCTCTCACAAGGTCAACCACTTAGTTTCGTCGAACACATTCGGTTTCGAGTGGCATCGCCACAGATTTCAGAGAACAGGCGCTTCTGCTGGCACAGTATCGAACACTTAGTTTCAGATAGAACAATTAGTTTAAAATGGCACTAAGTTTCGCGTCTGGAGTTTCCTCTCTCACAAGGTCGACCACTCAGTTTCGTCGAACACATAGCGTTTCGAGTGACATCGCCACAGATTTCAGAGAACAGGCGCTTCCCCTGGCACAGTATCGAACACTTAGTATCAGATATAACAATTAGTTTAAAATGGAACTAAGTTTCGCATCTGAAGTTTCCTCTTTCACAAGGTCGGCCACTTAGTTTCGTCGAACACATGCGGTTTCGAGTGTCATCGCCACAGATTTCAGAGAACAGGCGCTTCTCCTGACAAGTATCGAACACTTAGGTTCAGATAGAACAAGTAGTTTCAAATGGAACTAAGTTTCGCATCTGGAGTTTGCTCTCTCAGAAGGTCGACCACTTAGTTTCGTCGAACACATACGGTTTCGAGTGGCATCGCCACAGATTTCAGAGAACAGGCGCTTCTCCTGGCACAGTATCGAACACTTAGTTTCAGATGGAACATTTAGTTTAAAATTGAACTATGTTTCGCATCTGGAGTTTCCTCTCTCACAAGGTCGAACACTTAGTTTCGCCGAACGCATACGGTTTCGAGTGGCATCGCCACAGATTTCAGAGAACAGGCGCTTCTGCTGGCACAGTATCGAACACTTAGTTTCAGATAGAACAATTAGTTTAAAATGGCACTAAGTTTCGCGTCTGGTGTTTCCTCTCTCACAAGGTCGACCACTCAGTTTCGTCGAACACATACCGTTTCGAGTAGCATCGCAACAGATTTCAGAGAACAGACGCTTCTCCTGGCAGAGTATCGAACACTTAGTTTCAGATAGAACAATTAGTTTAAAATGGAACTAAGTTCGCATCTGGAGTTTCCTCTCTCACAAGGTCGGCCACTTAGTTTCGTCGAACACATACGCTTTCGAGTGGCATCGCCACAGATTTCAGAGATGAGGCGCTTCTCCTGGCACAGTATCGAACACTTAGTTTCAGATAGAACAATTAGTTTAAAATGGAACTAAGTTCGCATCTGGAGTTTCCTCTCTCACAAGGTCGGCCACTTACTTACGTCGAACACATACGGTTTCGAGTGGCATCGCCACAGATTTCAGAGAACACGCGCTTCTCCTGGCACAGTATAGAACACTTAGTTTCAGATAGAAAAATTAGTTTAAAATGGAACTAAGTTTCGCATCTGAAGATTCCCCTCGCACAAGGTCGGCCACTTAGTTTCGTCGAACACATACGGTTTCGAGTAGCATCGCCACAGATTTCAGAGAACAGACGCTTCTCCTGGCACAGTATCGAACACTTAGTTTCAGATAGAACAATTAGTTAAATTGGAACTAAGTTTCGCAACTGGAGTTTCCTCTCTCACAAGTTCGACCATTTAGATTCGTCGAACACATACGGTTTCAAGTGGCATCGCCACATATTTCAGAAAACAGGCGCTTCTTCTGGCACAGTATCGAACACTTATTTTCAGATGGAACATTTTGTTTAAAATGGAACTAAGTTTCGCATCTGGAGTTTTCTCTCTCACAAGGTCGGCCACTTAGTTACGTCGAACACATACGGTTTCGAGTGGCATCGCCACAGATTTCAGAGAACAGGCGCTTCTCCTGGCACAGTATCGAACACATAGTTTCAGATAGAACAATTAGTTTAAAATGGAACTAAGATTCGCATCTGGTGTTTCCTCTCTCACAAGGTCGACCACTTAGTTTCGTCGAAAACATACGGTTTCGAGTGGCATCGCCACAGATTTCAGAGAACAGGCGCTTCTCCTGGCACAGTATCGAACACTTAGTTTCAGATAAAACAATTAATTTAAAATGCTACTAAGTTTCGCATCTGGAGTTTCTTCTCTCACAAGGTCGACCACTTAGTTTCGTGGAACACATAGGGATTCGAGTGGCAGCGCCACAGATTTCAGAGAACAGGCGCTTCTCCTGGCACAGTATGGAACACTTAGTTTCAGATAGAACAATTAGTTTAAAATGGAACTAAGTTTCGCAACTGAAGTTTCCTCTCTCACAAGGTCAACCACTTAGTTTCGTCGAACACGTATGGTTTCGAGTGGCATCGCCACACATTTCAAAGAACAGGCGCTTCTCCTGGCACAGTGTCGAACACTTAGTTTAAGATGGAACATTTAGTTTAAAATTGAACTATGTTTCGCGTCTGGAGTTTCCTCTCTCACAAGGTCGACCACTCAGTTTCGTCGAACATATACCGTTTCGAGTAGCATCGCGACAGATTTCAGACAACAGACGCTTCTCCTGGCACAGTATCGAACACTTAGTTTCAGATAGAACAATTAGTTTAAAATGGAACTAAGATTCGCATCTGAAGTTTACTCTCTCACAAGGTCGACCACTTAGTTTCGTCGAACACATACGGTTTCGAGTGGCATCGCCACAGATTTCAGAGAACAGGCGCTTCTCCTGGCACAGTATCGAACACTTAGTTTCACAGAGAACAATTAGTTTAAAATGGAACTAAATTTCGCATCTGGAGTTTCGTCTCCCACAAGGTCGACCACTTAGTTTCGTCGAGCTCATACGGTTTTGAGTGGCATCGCCACAGATTTCAGAGAACAGGCGCTTCTCCTGGCACAGTATCGAACCCTTGGTTTCAGATAGAACAATTAGTTTAAAATGGTAGTAATTTTCGCATCTGGAGTTTCCTCTCTCACAAGGTCGACCACTTAGTTTCGTCGAACACATACGGTTTCGAGTGGCATCGCCACAGATTTCAGAGAACAGGCGCTTCTCCTGGCACATTATCGAACACTTAGTTTCAGATAGAACAATCAGTTTAAAATGGAACTATGTTTCGCATCTGCAGTTTCCTCTCTCACAAGGTCGACCACTTAGTTTCGTCGAACACATACGGTTTCGAGTAGCATCGCCACAGATTTCGGAGAACGGGCGTTTCTCCCGGCACAGTATCGAACACTTAGTTTCAGATAGAACAATTAGTTTAAAATGGAACTAAGTTTCGCTACTGGAGTTTCCTCTCGCACAAGGTCGGCCACTTAGTTTCGTCGAACACATACGGTTTCGAGTAGCATCGCCACAGATTTCAGAGAACAGACGCTTCTCCTGGCACAGTATGGAACACTTAGTTTCAGATAGAACAATTAGTTTAAAATGGAACTAAGTTTCGCATCTGGAGTTTCCTCTCTCACAAGGTCGACCACTTAGTTTCGTCGAACACATACGGTTTCGAGTAGCATCGCCACAGATTTCGGAGAAGAGGCGTTTCTCCCGGCACAGTATCGAACACTTAGTATCGGATAGAACAATTACTTTCAAATGGAACTAAGTTTTGCATCTGGAGTTTCCTCTCCCACAAGGTCGACCACCTAGTTTCGTCGAACACATACGGTTTCGAGTAGCATCGCCACAGATTTCAAAGAGCAGGCGCTTCACCTGGCACACTGTCGAATTCTCAGTTTCAGATAGAACAATTAGTTTTAAATGGAACTAAGTTTCGCATCGGGAGTTTCCTCTCTCACAAGGTCGACCACTTAGTTTCGTCGAACACATAGGGTTTCGAGTAGCATCGCCACATATTTCAGAGAACAAGCGCTTCTGCTCGCACATTATCGAACACTTAGTTTCAGAGAGAACAATTAGTTTAAAATGGAACTATGTCTCGCATTTGGAGTTTCTTGTCTCACAAGGTCGGCCACTTAGTTTCGTCGAACACATACCGTTTCGAGTGGTATCGCCACAGGTTTCACATAACGGGCGCTTCTCCTGGCACAGTATCGAACACTTAGTTTCAGATAGAACAATTAGTTTAAAATGGCACTAAGTTTCGCGTCTGGAGTTTCCTCTCTCACAAGGTCGACCACTCAGTTTCGTCGAACACATACCATTTCGAGTGGTATCGCCACAGGTTTCACGGAACGGGCGCTTCTCCTGGCACAGTATCGAACACTTAATTTCAGATGGAACATTTAGTTTAAAATGAAACTATGTTTCGCAACTGAAGTTTCCTCTCTCACAAGGTCGGCCACTTAGTTTCGTCGAACACATAGGGTTTCGAGTAGCATCGCCACATATTTCAGAGAACAAGCGCTTCTGCTCGCACATTATCGAACACTTAGTTTCAGAGAGAACAATTAGTTTAAAATGGAACTATGTCTCGCATTTGGAGTTTCCTCTCTCACAAGGTCGACCACTTAGTTTCGTCGAACACATACGGTTTCGAGTGGCATCGCCACAGATTTCAGAGAACAGTCGCTTCTCCTGGCACGGTGTCGAACACTTAGTTTCAGATAGAACGATTAGTTTAAAATGGAACTATGTTTCGCATCTGGAGTTTCCTCTACCACAAGGTC
This sequence comes from Nysson spinosus, assembly GCA_910591585.2. Classification (NCBI taxonomy): domain Eukaryota; kingdom Metazoa; phylum Arthropoda; class Insecta; order Hymenoptera; family Crabronidae; genus Nysson; species Nysson spinosus. The sequence goes on along the minus strand of CAJUYC020000090.1, from coordinate 1,778,228 downwards.
GACCACTTATTTTCGTCGAACACGTACGGTTTCGAGTGGCATCGCCACAGATTTCAAAGAACAGTCGCTTCTCCTGGCACAGTATCGAACACTTAGTTTCAGATAGAACAATTAGTTTTAAATGGAACTATGTTTCGCATCTGGAGTTTCCTCTCTCACAAGGTCGACCGCTTAGTTTCGACGAACACATACGGTTTCGAGTAGCATCGCCACAGATTTAAGAGAACAGGCGCTCCTCCTAGCACAGTAACGAACACTTAGTTTCAGATAGAACAATTAGTTTAAAATGGAACTAAGTTTCGCATCTGGAGATTCGTCTCCCACAAGGTCGACCACTTAGTTTCATCGAACACATACTGTTTCGAGGGGCATCGCCACAGATTTCACTGAACAGGCGCTTCTCCTGGACAGTATCGAACACTTAGTTTCAGAGAGAACAATTAGTGTAAAATGGAACTAAGTTTTGCATCTGGAGTTTCCTCTCCCACAAGGTCGACCACCTAGTTTCGTCGAACACATACGGTTTCGAGTAGCATCGCCACAGATTTCAAAGAACAGGCGCTTCTCCTGGCACAGTACCGAACACTTAGTTTCAGATAGAACAATTAGTTTAAAATGGAACTAAGTTTCGCATCTGGAGTTTCCTCTCTCACAAGGTCGACCGCTTAGTTTCGACGAACACATACGGTTTCTAGTAGCATCGCCACAGATTTCAGAGAACAGGCGCTTCTCCTGGCACAGTAACGAACACTTAGTTTCAGATAGAACAATTAGTTTAAAATGGAACTAAGTTTCGCATCTGGAGTTTCCTCTCTCACAAGGTCGACCGCCTAGTTTCGAAGAACACATACGGTTTCGAGTAGCATCGCCACAGATTTAAGAGAACAGGCGCTTCTCCTAGCACAGTAACGAACACTTAGTTTCAGATAGAACAATTAGTTTAAAATGGAACTAAGTTTCGCATCTGGAGTTTCGTCTCCCACAAGGTCGACCACTTAGTTTCATCGAACACATACGGTTTCGAGGGGCATCGCCACAGATTTCAAAGAGCAGGCGCTTCTCCTGGCACACTGTGGAATATTCAGTTTCAGATAGAACAATTAGTTTTAAATGGAACTAAGTTTCGCATCTGGAGTTTCCTCTCTCACAAGGTCGACCACTTACTTTCGTCGAACACATAGGGTTTCGAGTAGCATCGCCACATATTTCAGAGAACAAGCGCTTCTGCTCGCACATTATCGAACACTTAGTTTCAGAGAGAACAATTAGTTTAAAATGGAACTATGTCTCGCATTTGGAGTTTCCTGTCTCACAAGGTCGGCCACTTAGTTTCGTCGAACACATACCGTTTCGAGTGGTATCGCCACAGGTTTCACATAACGGGCGCTTCTCCTGGCACAGTATCGAACACTTAGTTTCAGATAAAACAATTAGTTTAAAATGGCACTAAGTTTCGCGTCTGGAGTTTCCTCTCTCACAAGGGCGACCACTCAGTTTCGTCGAACACATACCATTTCGTGTGGTATCGCCACAGGTTTCACTGAACGGGCGCTTCTCCTGGCACAGTATCGAACACTTAATTTCAGATGGAACATTTAGTTTAAAATGAAACTAAGTTTCGCAACTGAAGTTTCCTCTCTCACAAGGTCGGCCACTTAGTTTCGTCGAACACATACGGTTTCGAGTACCATCGCCACAGATTTCAGAGAACAGGCGCTTCTCCTGGCACAGTATCGAGCACTTAGTTTCAGATAGAACAATTAGTTTAAAATGGACCTATGTTTCGCATCTGGAGATTCCTGTCTCACAACGTCGACGACTTAGTTTCGTCGAACATATACGGTTTCGAGTACCATCGCCACAGATTTCAGAGAACAGGCGCTTCTCCTGGCACATTATCGAACACTTAGTTTCAGAGAGAACAATTAGTTTAAAATGGAACTAAGTTTCGCATCTGGAGTTTCCTCTCTCACAAGGTCGACCACTTAGTTGCGTCGAACACATACGGTTTCGAGTGGCATCGCCACAGATTTCAGAGAACAGGCGCTTCTCCTGGCACACTGTCGAATATTCAGTTTCAGATAGAACAATTAGTTTTAAATGGAACTAAGTTTCGCATCTGGAGTTTCCTCTCTCACAAGGTCGACCATTTACTTTCGTCGAACACATAGGGTTTCGAGTAGCATCGCCACATATTTCAGAGAACAAGCGCTTCTGCTCGCACATTATCGAACACTTAGTTTCAGAGAGAACAATTAGTTTAAAATGGAACTATGTCTCGCATTTGGAGTTTCCTGTCTCACAAGGTCGGCCACTTAGTTTCGTCGAACACATACCGTTTCGAGTGGTATCGCCACAGGTTTCACATAACGGGCGCTTCTCCTGGCACAGTATCGAACACTTAGTTTCAGATAGAACAATTAGTTTAAAATGGCACTAAGTTTCGCGTCTGGAGTTTCCTCTCTCACAAGGGCGACCACTCAGTTTCGTCGAACACATACCATTTCGAGTGGTATCGCCACAGGTTTCACTGAACGGGCGCTTCTCCTGGCACAGTATCGAACACTTAATTTCAGATGGAACATTTAGTTTAAAATGAAACTAAGTTTCGCAACTGAAGTTTCCTCTCTCACAAGGTCGGCCACTTAGTTTGTCGAACACATACGGTTTCGAGAACCATCGCCACAGATTTCAGAGAACAGGCGCTTCTCCTGGCACAGTATCGAGCACTTAGTTTCAGATAGAACAATTAGTTTAAAATGGACCTATGTTTCGCATCTGGAGATTCCTGTCTCACAACGTCGACGACTTAGTTTCATCGAACACATACGGTTTCGAGTACCATCGCCACAGATTTCAGAGAACAGGCGCTTCTCCTGGCACAGTATCGAACACTTAGTTTCAGATAGAACAATTAGTTTAAAATGGAACTAAGTTTCGCATCTGGAGTTTCCTCTCTCACAAGGTCGACCGCTTAGTTTCGACGAACACATACGGTTTCTAGTAGCATCGCCACAGATTTCAGAGAACAGGCGCTTCTCCTGGCACAGTAACGAACACTTAGTTTCAGATAGAACAATTAGTTTAAAATGGAACTAAGTTTCGCATCTGGAGTTTCCTCTCTCACAAGGTCGACCGCCTAGTTTCGACGAACACATACGGTTTCGAGTAGCATCGCCACAGATTTAAGAGAACAGGCGCTTCTCCTAGCACAGTAACGAACACTTAGTTTCAGATAGAACAATTAGTTTAAAATGGAACTAAGTTTCGCATCTGGAGTTTCGTCTCCCACAAGGTCGACCACTTAGTTTCATCGAACACATACGGTTTCGAGGGGCATCGCCACAGATTTCACTGAACAGGCGCTTCACCTGGGAGAGTATCGAACACTTAGTTTCAGAGAGAACAATTAGTTTAAAACGGAATTACGTTTCGCATCTAGAGTATCCTCTCTCACAAGATCAACCACTTAGTTTCGTCGAACACATACGGTTTCGAGTGGCATCGCCACACATTACAGAGAACAGGCGCTTCTCCTGGCACAGTAACGAACACTTAGTTTCAGATAGAACAATTAGTGTAAAATGGAACTAAGTTTTGCATCTGGAGTTTCCTCTCCCACAAGGTCGACCACCTACTTTCGTCGAACACATACGGTTTCGAGTAGCATCGCCACAGATTTCAAAGAGCAGGCGCTTCTCCTGGCACACTGTGGAATATTCAGTTTCAGATAGAACAATTAGTTTTAAATGGAACTAAGTTTCGCATCTGGAGTTTCCTCTCTCACAAGGTCGACCACTTACTTTCGTCGAACACATAGGGTTTCGAGTAGCATCGCCACATATTTCAGAGAACAAGCGCTTCTGCTCGCACATTATCGAACACTTAGTTTCAGAGAGAACAATTAGTTTAAAATGGAACTATGTCTCGCATTTGGAGTTTCCTGTCTCACAAGGTCGGCCACTTAGTTTCGTCGAACACATACCGTTTCGAGTGGTATCGCCACAGGTTTCACATAACGGGCGCTTCTCCTGGCACAGTATCGAACACTTAGTTTCAGATAAAACAATTAGTTTAAAATGGAACTAAGTTTCGCGTCTGGAGTTTCCTCTCTCACAAGGGCGACCACTCAGTTTCGTCGAACACATACCATTTCGAGTGGTATCGCCACAGGTTTCACTGAACGGGCGCTTCTCCTGGCACAGTATCGAACACTTAATTTCAGATGGAACATTTAGTTTAAAATGAAACTAAGTTTCGCAACTGAAGTTTCCTCTCTCACAAGGTCGGCCACTTAGTTTCGTCGAACACATACGGTTTCGAGTACCATCGCCACAGATTTCAGAGAACAGGCGCTTCTCCTGGCACAGTATCGAGCACTTAGTTTCAGATAGAACAATTAGTTTAAAATGGACCTATGTTTCGCATCTGGAGATTCCTGTCTCACAACGTCGACGACTTAGTTTCGTCGAACACATACGGTTTCGAGTACCATCGCCACAGATTTCAGAGAACAGGCGCTTCTCCTGGCACATTATCGAACACTTAGTTTCAGAGAGAACAATTAGTTTAAAATGGAACTAAGTTTCGCATCTGGAGTTTCCTCTCTCACAAGGTCGACCACTTAGTTGCGTCGAACACATACGGTTTCGAGTGGCATCGCCACAGATTTCAGAGAACAGGCGCTTCTCCTGGCACACTGTCGAATATTCAGTTTCAGATAGAACAATTAGTTTTAAATGGAACTAAGTTTCGCATCTGGAGTTTCCTCTTTCACAAGGTCGACCACTTACTTTCGTCGAACACATAGGGTTTCGAGTAGCATCGCCACATATTTCAGAGAACAAGCGCTTCTGCTCGCACATTATCGAACACTTAGTTTCAGAGAGAACAATTAGTTTAAAATGGAACTATGTCTCGCATTTGGAGTTTCCTGTCTCACAAGGTCGGCCACTTAGTTTCGTCGAACACATACCGTTTCGAGTGGTATCGCCACAGGTTTCACATAACGGGCGCTTCTCCTGGCACAGTATCGAACACTTAGTTTCAGATAGAACAATTAGTTTAAAATGGCACTAAGTTTCGCGTCTGGAGTTTCCTCTCTCACAAGGGCGACCACTCAGTTTCGTCGAACACATACCATTTCGAGTGGTATCGCCACAGGTTTCACTGAACGGGCGCTTCTCCTGGCACAGTATCGAACACTTAATTTCAGATGGAACATTTAGTTTAAAATGAAACTAAGTTTCGCAACTGAAGTTTCCTCTCTCACAAGGTCGGCCACTTAGTTTGTCGAACACATACGGTTTCGAGAACCATCGCCACAGATTTCAGAGAACAGGCGCTTCTCCTGGCACAGTATCGAGCACTTAGTTTCAGATAGAACAATTAGTTTAAAATGGACCTATGTTTCGCATCTGGAGATTCCTGTCTCACAACGTCGACGACTTAGTTTCGTCGAACACATACGGTTTCGAGTACCATCGCCACAGATTTCAGAGAACAGGCGCTTCTCCTGGCACATTATCGAACACTTAGTTTCAGAGAGAACAATTAGTTTAAAATGGAACTAAGTTTCGCATCTGGAGTTTCCTCTCTCACAAGGTCGACCACTTAGTTGCGTCGAACACATACGGTTTCGAGTGGCAACGCCACAGATTTCAGAGAACAGGCGCTTCTCCTGGCACAGTATGGAACACTTAGTTTCAGATAGAACAATTAGTTTAAAATGGAACTAAGTTTCGCAACTGAAGTTTCCTCTCTCACAAGGTCAACCACTTAGTTTCGTCGAACACGTATGGTTTCGAGTGGCATCGCCACACATTTCAAAGAACAGGCGCTTCTCCTGGCACAGTATCGAACACTTAGTTTCAGATAGAACAATTAGTTTAAAATGGAACTAAGATTCGCATCTGAAGTTTCCTCTCTCACAAGGTCGACCACTTAGTTTCGTCGAACACATACGGTTTCGAGTGGCATCGCCACAGATTTCACAGAACAGGCGCTTCTCCTGGCACAGTATCGAACACTTAGTTTCACAGAGAACAATTAGTTTAAAATGGAACTAAATTTCGCATCTGGAGTTTCGTCTCCCACAAGGTCGACCACTTAGTTTCGTCGAGCTCATACGGTTTCGAGTGGCATCTCCACAGATTTCAGAGAACAGGCGCTTCTCCTGGCACAGTATCGAACCCTTGGTTTCAGATAGAACAATTAGTTTAAAATGGTAGTAATTTTCGCATCTGGAGTTTCCTCTCTCACAAGGTCGACCACTTAGTTTCGTCGAACACATACGGTTTCGAGTGGCATCGCCACAGATTTCAGAGAACAGGCGCTTCTCCTGGCACATTATCGAACACTTAGTTTCAGATAGAACAATCAGTTTAAAATGGAACTATGTTTCGCATCTGCAGTTTCCTCTCTCACAAGGTCGACCACTTAGTTTCGTCGAACACATACGGTTTCGAGTAGCATCGCCACAGATTTCGGAGAACGGGCGTTTCTCCCGGCACAGTATCGAACACTTAGTTTCAGATAGAACAATTAGTTTAAAATGGAACTAAGTTTCGCTACTGGAGTTTCCTCTCGCACAAGGTCGGCCACTTAGTTTCGTCGAACACATACGGTTTCGAGTAGCATCGCCACAGATTTCAGAGAACAGACGCTTCTCCTGGCACAGTATCGAACACTTAGTTTCAGATAGAACAATTAGTTAAATTGGAACTAAGTTCCGCAACTGGAGTTTCCTCTCTCACAAGTTCGACCATTTAGATTCGTCGAACACATACGGTTTCGAGTGGCATCGCCACATATTTCAGAAAACAGGCGCTTCTTCTGGCACAGTATCGAACACTTATTTTCAGATGGAACATTTGGTTTAAAATGGAACTAAGTTTCGCATCTGGAGTTTTCTCTCTCACAAGGTTGGCCACTTAGTTACGTCGAACACATACGGTTTCGAGTGGCATCGCCACAGATTTCAGAGAACAGGCGCTTCTGCTGGCACAGTATCGAACACTTATTTTCAGATGGAACATTTAGTTTAAAATGGAACTAAGTTTCGCATCTGAAGATTCCCCTCGCACAAGGTCGGCCACTTAGTTTCGTCGAACACATACGGTTTCGAGTAGCATCGCCACAGATTTCAGAGAACAGGCGCTTCTCCTGGCACAGTATGGAACACTTAGTTTCAGATAGAACAATTAGTTTAAAATGGAACTAAGTTTCGCAACTGAAGTTTCCTCTCTCACAAGGTCAACCACTTAGTTTCGTCGAACACGTATGGTTTCGAGTGGCATCGCCACACATTTCAAAGAACAGGCGCTTCTCCTGGCACAGTATCGAACACTTAGTTTCAGATGGAACATTTAGTTTAAAATTGAACTATGTTTCGCGTCTGGAGTTTCCTCTCTCACAAGGTCGACCACTCAGTTTCGTCGCACATATACCGTTTCGAGTAGCATCGCGACAGATTTCAGAGAACAGACGCTTCTCCTGGCACAGTATCGAACACTTAGTTTCAGATAGAACAATTAGTTTAAAATGGAACAAAGATTCGCATCTGAAGTTTCCTCTCTCACAAGGTCGACCACTTAGTTTCGTCGAACACATACGGTTTCGAGTGGCATCGCCACAGATTTCAGAGAACAGGCGCTTCTCCTGGCACAGTATCGAGCACTTAGATTCAGATACAACAATTAGTTTAAAATGGAACTAAATTTCGCATCTGGAGTTTCGTCTCCCACAAGGTGGACCACTTAGTTTCGTCGAGCTCATACGGTTTCGAGTGGCATCGCCACAGATTTCAGAGAACAGGCGCTTCTCCTGGCACAGTATCGAACACTTGGTTTCAGATAGAACAATTAGTTTAAAATGGAACTAAGTTTCGCATCTGGAGTTTCCTCTCTCACAAGGTCGACCACTTAGTTTCGTCGAACACATACGGTTTCGAGTAGCATCGCCACAGATTTCGGAGAAGAGGCGTTTCTCCCGGCACAGTATCGAACACTTAGTATCGGATAGAACAATTACTTTCAAATGGAACTAAGTTTTGCATCTGGAGTTTCCTCTCCCACAAGGTCGACCACCTAGTTTCGTCGAACACATACGGTTTCGAGTAGCATCGCCACAGATTTCAAAGAGCAGGCGCTTCACCTGGCACACTGTCGAATTCTCAGTTTCAGATAGAACAATTAGTTTTAAATGGAACTAAGTTTCGCATCTGGAGTTTCCTCTCTCACAAGGGCGACCACTCAGTTTCGTCGAACACATACCATTTCGAGTGGTATCGCCACAGGTTTCACTGAACGGGCGCTTCTCCTGGCACAGTATCGAACACTTAATTTCAGATGGAACATTTAGTTTAAAATGAAACTAAGTTTCGCAACTGAAGTTGCCTCTCTCACAAGGTCGGCCACTTAGTTTGTCGAACACATACGGTTTCGAGAACCATCGCCACAGATTTCAGAGAACAGGCGCTTCTCCTGGCACAGTATCGAACCCTTGGTTTCAGATAGAACAATTAGTTTAAAATGGTAGTAATTTTCGCATCTGGAGTTTCCTCTCTCACAAGGTCGACCACTTAGTTTCGTCCAACACATACGGTTTCGAGTGGCATCGCCACAGATTTCAGAGAACAGGCGCTTCTCCTGGCACATTATCGAACACTTAGTTTCAGATAGAACAATCAGTTTAAAATGGAACTATGTTTCGCATCTGCAGTTTCCTCTCTCACAAGGTCGACCACTTAGTTTCGTCGAACACATACGGTTTCGAGTAGCATCGCCACAGATTTCGGAGAACGGGCGTTTCTCCCGGCACAGTATCGAACACTTAGTTTCAGATAGAAAAATTAGTTTAAAATGGAACTAAGTTTCGCTACTGGAGTTTCCTCTCGCACAAGGTCGGCCACTTAGTTTCGTCGAACACATACGGTTTCGAGTAGCATCGCCACAGATTTCAGAGAACAGACGCTTCTCCTGGCACAGTATCGAACACTTAGTTTCAGATAGAACAATTAGTTAAATTGGAACTAAGTTCCGCAACTGGAGTTTCCTCTCTCACAAGTTCGACCATTTAGATTCGTCGAACACATACGGTTTCGAGTGGCATCGCCACATATTTCAGAAAACAGGCGCTTCTTCTGGCACAGTATCGAACACTTATTTTCAGATGGAACATTTGGTTTAAAATGGAACTAAGTTTCGCATCTGGAGTTTTCTCTCTCACAAGGTTGGCCACTTAGTTACGTCGAACACATACGGTTTCGAGTGGCATCGCCACAGATTTCAGAGAACAGGCGCTTCTGCTGGCACAGTATCGAACACTTATTTTCAGATGGAACATTTAGTTTAAAATGGAACTAAGTTTCGCATCTGAAGATTCCCCTCGCACAAGGTCGGCCACTTAGTTTCGTCGAACACATACGGTTTCGAGTAGCATCGCCACAGATTTCAGAGAACAGGCGCTTCTCCTGGCACAGTATGGAACACTTAGTTTCAGATAGAACAATTAGTTTAAAATGGAACTAAGTTTCGCAACTGAAGTTTCCTCTCTCACAAGGTCAACCACTTAGTTTCGTCGAACACGTATGGTTTCGAGTGGCATCGCCACACATTTCAAAGAACAGGCGCTTCTCCTGGCACAGTATCGAACACTTAGTTTCAGATGGAACATTTAGTTTAAAATTGAACTATGTTTCGCGTCTGGAGTTTCCTCTCTCACAAGGTCGACCACTCAGTTTCGTCGCACATATACCGTTTCGAGTAGCATCGCCACAGATTTCAGAGAACAGACGCTTCTCCTGGCACAGTATCGAACACTTAGTTTCAGATAGAACAATTAGTTTAAAATGGAACAAAGATTCGCATCTGAAGTTTCCTCTCTCACAAGGTCGACCACTTAGTTTCGTCGAACACATACGGTTTCGAGTGGCATCGCCACAGATTTCAGAGAACAGGCGCTTCTCCTGGCACAGTATCGAGCACTTAGATTCAGATACAACAATTAGTTTAAAATGGAACTAAATTTCGCATCTGGAGTTTCGTCTCCCACAAGGTGGACCACTTAGTTTCGTCGAGCTCATACGGTTTCGAGTGGCATCGCCACAGATTTCAGAGAACAGGCGCTTCTCCTGGCACAGTATCGAACACTTGGTTTCAGATAGAACAATTAGTTTAAAATGGAACTAAGTTTCGCATCTGGAGTTTCCTCTCTCACAAGGTCGACCACTTAGTTTCGTCGAACACATACGGTTTCGAGTAGCATCGCCACAGATTTCGGAGAAGAGGCGTTTCTCCCGGCACAGTATCGAACACTTAGTATCGGATAGAACAATTACTTTCAAATGGAACTAAGTTTTGCATCTGGAGTTTCCTCTCCCACAAGGTCGACCACCTAGTTTCGTCGAACACATACGGTTTCGAGTAGCATCGCCACAGATTTCAAAGAGCAGGCGCTTCACCTGGCACACTGTCGAATTCTCAGTTTCAGATAGAACAATTAGTTTTAAATGGAACTAAGTTTCGCATCTGGAGTTTCCTCTCTCACAAGGTCGACCACTTAGTTTCGTCGAACACATAGGGTTTCGAGTAGCATCGCCACATATTTCAGAGAACAAGCGCTTCTGCTCGCACATTATCGAACACTTAGTTTCAGAGAGAACAATTAGTTTAAAATGGAACTATGTCTCGCATTTGGAGTTTCTTGTCTCACAAGGTCGGCCACTTAGTTTCGTCGAACACATACCGTTTCGAGTGGTATCGCCACAGGTTTCACATAACGGGCGCTTCTCCTGGCACAGTATCGAACACTTAGTTTCAGATAGAACAATTAGTTTAAAATGGCACTAAGTTTCGCGTCTGGAGTTTCCTCTCTCACAAGGTCGACCACTCAGTTTCGTCGAAAGCATACCATTTCGAGTGGTATCGCCACAGGTTTCACTGAACGGGCGCTTCTCCTGGCACAGTATCGAACACTTAATTTCAGATGGAACATTTAGTTTAAAATGAAACTATGTTTCGCAACTGAAGTTTCCTCTCTCACAAGGTCGGCCACTTAGTTTCGTCGAACACATAGGGTTTCGAGTAGCATCGCCACATACTTCAGAGAACAAGCGCTTCTGCTCGCACATTATCGAACACTTAGTTTCAGAGAGAACAATTAGTTTAAAATGGAACTATGTCTCGCATTTGGAGTTTCCTCTCTCACAAGGTCGACCACTTAGTTTCGTCGAACACATACGGTTTCGAGTGGCATCGCCACAGATTTCAGAGAACAGTCGCTTCTCCTGGCACGGTGTCGAACACTTAGTTTCAGATAGAACGATTAGTTTAAAATGGAACTATGTTTCGCATCTGGAGTTTCCTCTACCACAAGGTCGACCACTTATTTTCGTCGAACACGTACGGTTTCGAGTGGCATCGCCACAGATTTCAAAGAACAGTCGCTTCTCCTGGCACAGTATCGAACACTAAGTTTCAGATAGAACAATTAGTTTTAAATGGAACTATGTGTCGCATCTGGAGTTTCCTCTCTCACAAGGTCGACCGCTTAGTTTCGACGAACACATACGGTTTCGAGTAGCATCGCCACAGATTTAAGAGAACAGGCGCTCCTCCTAGCACAGTAACGAACACTTAGTTTCAGATAGAACAATTAGTTTAAAATGGAACTAAGTTTCGCATCTGGAGATTCGTCTCCCACAAGGTCGACCACTTAATTTCATCGAACACATACTGTTTCGAGGGGCATCGCCACAGATTTCACTGAACAGGCGCTTCTCCTGGACAGTATCGAACACTTAGTTTCAGAGAGAACAATTAGTGTAAAATGGAACTAAGTTTTGCATCTGGAGTTTCCTCTCCCACAAGGTCGACCACCTAGTTTCGTCGAACACATACGGTTTCGAGTAGCATCGCCACAGATTTCAAAGAACAGGCGCTTCTCCTGGCACAGTACCGAACACTTAGTTTCAGATAGAACAATTAGTTTAAAATGGAACTAAGTTTCGCATCTGGAGTTTCCTCTCTCACAAGGTCGACCGCTTAGTTTCGACGAACACATACGGTTTCTAGTAGCATCGCCACAGATTTCAGAGAACAGGCGCTTCTCCTGGCACAGTAACGAACACTTAGTTTCAGATAGAACAATTAGTTTAAAATGGAACTAAGTTTCGCATCTGGAGTTTCCTCTCTCACAAGGTCGACCGCCTAGTTTCGACGAACACATACGGTTTCGAGTAGCATCGCCACAGATTTAAGAGAACAGGCGCTTCTCCTAGCACAGTAACGAACACTTAGTTTCAGATAGAACAATTAGTTTAAAATGGAACTAAGTTTCGCATCTAGAGTTTCGTCTCCCACAAGGTCGACCACTTAGTTTCATCGAACACATACGGTTTCGAGGGGCATCGCCACAGATTTCACTGAACAGGCGCTTCACCTGGGAGTGTATCGAACACTTAGTTTCAGAGAGAACAATTAGTTTAAAACGGAATTACGTTTCGCATCTAGAGTATCCTCTCTCACAAGATCAACCACTTAGTTTCGTCGAACACATACGGTTTCGAGTGGCATCGCCACACATTACAGAGAACAGGCGCTTCTCCTGGCACAGTAACGAACACTTAGTTTCAGATAGAACAATTAGTGTAAAATGGAACTAAGTTTTGCATCTGGAGTTTCCTCTCCCACAAGGTCGACCACCTACTTTCGTCGAACACATACGGTTTCGAGTAGCATCGCCACAGATTTCAAAGAGCAGGCGCTTCTCCTGGCACACTGTGGAATATTCAGTTTCAGATAGAACAATTAGTTTTAAATGGAACTAAGTTTCGCATCTGGAGTTTCCTCTCTCACAAGGTCGACCACTTACTTTCGTCGAACACATACGGTTTCGAGAACCATCGCCACAGATTTCAGAGAACAGGCGCTTCTCCTGGCACAGTATCGAGCACTTAGTTTCAGATAGAACAATTATTTTAAAATGGACCTATGTTTCGCATCTGGAGATTCCTGTCTCACAACGTCGACGACTTAGTTTCGTCGAACACATACGGTTTCGAGTACCATCGCCACAGATTTCAGAGAACAGGCGCTTCTCCTGGCACATTATCGAACACTTAGTTTCAGAGAGAACAATTAGTTTAAAATGGAACTAAGTTTCGCATCTGGAGTTTCCTCTCTCACAAGGTCGACCGCTTAGTTGCGTCGAACACATACGGTTTCGAGTGGCATCGCCACAGATTTCAGAGAACAGGCGCTTCTCCTGGCACACTGTCGAATATTCAGTTTCAGATAGAACAATTAGTTTTAAATGGAACTAAGTTTCGCATCTGGAGTTTCCTCTCTCACAAGGTCGACCACTTACTTTCGTCGAACACATAGGGTTTCGAGTAGCATCGCCACATATTTCAGAGAACAAGCGCTTCTGCTCGCACATTATCGAACACTTAGTTTCAGAGAGAACAATTAGTTTAAAATGGAACTATGTCTCGCATTTGGAGTTTCCTGTCTCACAAGGTCGGCCACTTAGTTTCGTCGAACACATACCGTTTCGAGTGGTATCGCCACAGGTTTCACATAACGGGCGCTTCTCCTGGCACATTATCGAACACTTAGTTTCAGATAGAACAATTAGTTTAAAATGGCACTAAGTTTCGCGTTTGGAGTTTCCTCTCTCACAAGGGCGACCACTCAGTTTCGTCGAACACATACTATTTCGAGTGGTATCGCCACAGGTTTCACTGAACGGGCGCTTCTCCTGGCACAGTATCGAACACTTAATTTCAGATGGAACATTTAGTTTAAAATGAAACTAAGTTTCGCAACTGAAGTTTCCTCTCTCACAAGGTCGGCCACTTAGTTTGTCGAACACATACGGTTTCGAGAACCATCGCCACAGATTTCAGAGAACAGGCGCTTCTCCTGGCACAGTATCGAGCACTTAGTTTCAGATAGAACAATTAGTTTAAAATGGACCTATGTTTCGCATCTGGAGATTCCTGTCTCACAACGTCGACGACTTAGTTTCGTCGAACACATACGTTTTCGAGTACCATCGCCACAGATTTCAGAGAACAGGCGCTTCTCCTGGCACATTATCGAACACTTAGTTTCAGAGAGAACAATTAGTTTAAAATGGAACTAAGTTTCGCATCTGGAGTTTCCTCTCTCACAAGGTCGACCACTTAGTTGCGTCGAACACATACGGTTTCGAGTGGCATCGCCACAGATTTCAGAGAACAGGCGCTTCTCCTGGCACAGTATCGAACACTTAGTTTCAGATAGAACAATTTATTTAAAATGGACCTATGTTTCGCATTTGGAGATTCCTCTCTCACAAGGTCAACCACTTAGTTTCGTCGAACACATGCGGTTTCGAGTAGCATCGTCACAGATTTCAGAGAACAGGCGCCTCTCCTGGCACAGTATCGAACACTTGGTTTCAGATAGAACAATTAGTTTAAAATGGAAAAAAGCTTCGCATTTGGAGTATCCTCTCTCACAAGGCGACCACTTAGTTCCGTCGAACACATACGGTTTCGAGTGGCATCGCCACAGATTTCAGAGAACAGGCGCTTCTCCTGGCACAGTATCGAACACTTAGTTTCAGATGGAACATTTAGTTTAAAATTGAACTATGTTTCGCATCTGGAGTTTCCTCCCTCACAAGGTCGAACACTTAGTTTCCTCGAACACATACGGTTTCGAGTAGCATCGCCACACATTTCAGGGAACAGGCGCTTCTCCTGGCACAGTATCGAACACTTAGTTTCAGATAGAACAATTAGTTTGAAATGGAACTATGTTTCGCATCTGAAGTTTCCTCTCTCACAAGGTGGACCACTTAGTTTCGTCGAACACATTCGGTTTCGAGTAGCATCGCCACCGATTTCAGAGACCAGGCGCTTCTCCTGGCACAGTATCGAACACTTAGTTTCAGATAGAACAATTAGTTTAAAATGGAAGTAAGTTTCGTATCTGGAGTTTCCTCCCTCACAAGGTCGACCACTTAGTTTCGTCGAAGACATACGGTTTTCAGTGGCATCGCCACACATTTCAGAGAACAGGCGCTTCTCCTGGCACAGTGTCGAACACATAGTTTCAGATAGAACAATTAGTTTAAAATGGTACTAAGTTTCGCATCTGGAGTTTCCTCCCTCACAAGGTCGAACACTTAGTTTCGTCGAAGACATACTGTTTTCAGTGGCATCGCCACACATTTCAGAGAACAGGCGCTTCTCCTGGCACAGTGTCGAACACCTAGTTTCAGATAGAATAATTAGTTTAAAATGGTACTAAGTTTCGCATCTGGAGTATCCTCTCTCACAAGGCGACCACTTAGTTCCGTCGAATACATACGGTTTCGAGTGGCATCGCCACAGATTTCAGAGAACAGGCGCTTCTCCTGGCACAGTATCGAACACTTAGTTTCAGATGGAACATTTAGTTTAAAATTGAACTATGTTTCGCATCTGGAATTTCCTCTCTCACAAGGTCGACGACTTAGTTTCGCCGAACGCATACGGTTTCGAGTGGCATCGCCACAGATTTCAGAGAACAGGCGCTTCTGCTGGCACAGTATCGAACACTTAGTTTCAGATAGAACAATTAGTTTAAAATGGCACTAAGTTTCGCGTCTGGAGTTTCCTCTCTCACAATGTCGGCCACTCAGTTTCGTCGAACACATACCGTTTCGAGTGGTATCGCCACAGGTTTCACAGAACGGCGCTTCTCCTGGCACAGTGTCTAATACTTAGTTTCAGATAGAACAATTAGTTTAAAATGGAAATAAGATTCGCATCTGGAGTTTCCTCTCTCACAAGGTCGACCATTTAGATTCGTCGAACACATACGGTTTCGAGTAGCATCGCCACAGATTTCAGAGAACAGGCACTTCTCCTGGCACAGTATCGAACACCTTCAGACAGAACAATTTGTTTAAAATGGAACTAAGTTTCGCGTGTGGAGTTTCCTCTCTCACAATGTCGGCCACTCAGTTTTGTCGAACACATACCGTTTCGAGTGGTATCGCCACAGGTTTCACAGAACGGGCGCTTCTCCTGGCACAGTATCGAACACTTAGTTTCAGATAGAACAATTAGTTTAAAATGGAACTAATTTTCGCATCTGGAGTTTCCTCTCTGACAAGGTCAACCACTTAGTTTCGTCGAACACATATGGTTTCGAGTGGCATCGCCACAGATTTCAGAGAACACACGCTTCTCCTAGCACAGTGTCGAACACTTTCAGATAGAACAATTAGTTTAAAATGGTACTAAGTTCCGCATCTGGAGTATCCTCTCTCACAAGGTCAACCACTTAGTTTCGTCGAACACATACGGTTTCGAGCGTCATCGCCACACAGTTCATAGAACAGGCGCTTCTCCTGGCACAGTATCGAACACTTAGTTCCAGTTAGAACAATTAGTTTTAAATGTGACTAAGTTTCGCTTCTGGAGTTTTCTCTCTCATAAGGTCGACCAGTTAGTTTCCTCGAACACATACGGTTTGGAGTAGCATCGCCACATATTTCAGAGAACAGGCGCTTCTGCTGGCACAGTATCGAACACTTAGTTTCAGATAGAACAATTAGTTTAAAATGGCACTAAGTTTCGCGTCTGGAGTTTCCTCTCTCACAAGGTCGACCACTCAGTTTCGTCGGACACATACCGTTTGGAGTGGTATCACCACAGATATCAGAGAACTGGCGCTTCTCCTGGCACAGTATCGAACACTTAGTTTCAGAGAGAACAATTAGATTAAAATGGAAATATGTTTCGCATCTGGTGTTTACTCTCTCACTAGGTGGACCACTTAGTTTCTTCGAACACATACGGTTTGGAGTAGCATCGTCACAGATATCAGGGAACTGTCGCGTCTCCTGGCACAGTATCGAACACTTAGTTTCAGCTAGAACAATTAGTTTCCTCGAACACATACGGTTTGGAGTAGCATCGCCACATGTTTCAGAGAACAGGCGCTTCTGCTGGCACAGTATCGAACACTTAGTTTCAGATAGAACAATTAGTTTAAAATGGCACTAAGTTTCGCGTCTGGAGTTTCCTCTCTCACAAGGTCGACCACTCAGTTTCGTCGGACACATACCGTTTGGAGTGGTATCACCACAGATATCAGAGAACCGGCGCTTCTCCTGGCACAGTATCGAACACTTAGTTTCAGAGAGAACAATTAGATTAAAATGGAAATAAATTTCGCATCTGGAGTTTCTTCTCCCACATGGTCGGCCACTTAGTTTCGTCGAACACATACGGTTTCGAGTGGCATCGCCACAGATTTCAGAGAACAGGCGCTTCTCCGGGCACGGTATCGAACACTTAGTTTCAGATAGAACTATTAGTTTAAAATGGAACTAAGTTTCGCTTCTGGAGTTTCCTGTCTCAGAAGGTCGACCACTTAGTTTCGTCGAACACATACGGGGTCGAGTGGCATCGCCACAGATTTCAGAGAACAGGCGCTACTCCTGGCACAGTATCGGACACGTAGGTTCAGATAGAACAGTTAGTTTAAAATGGAACTATGTTTCGCATCTGGAGTTTCCTCTCTCACAAGGTCAACGACCTAGTTTCGTCGAACACATACGGTTTCGGCGGGCATCGCCGCAGATTTCAGTGAACAGGCGCTTCTCCTGGCACATTTTCGAACACTTAGATTCAGATAGAGCAATTAGTTTAACATGGAACTATGTGTCGCATCTGGAGTTGCCTCTCTCACAAGGTCGACAACTTAGTTTCGTTGAACGTATTCGGTTTCGAGTGGCATTGCCACAGATTTCAGAGAACAGGCGCTTCCCCTGGCACAGTATCGAACACTTAGTTTCAGATAGAACGATTAGTTAAAAATGGAACAAAGTTTCGCATCTGGAGTTTCCTCTCTCACAAGGTCGACCATTTAGTTTCGACGAACTCATACGGTTTCGAGTAGCATCGCGACAGATTTCAGAGAACAGGCGCGTCTTCTGGCACTGTATCGAACACTTAGTTTCAGATGGAACACTTAGCTTTAAATGGAACTAAATTTCGCAGCTGGAGTTTAATCTCTCACAAGGTCGACCACTTAGTTTCGTCGAACACATACAGTTTCGAGTGGTATCGCCACAGATTTCGCAGAACGGCGTTTCTCCTGGCACAGTATCGAACACATAGTTTCAGATAGAACAATTAGTTTAAAATGGTACTATGTTTCGCATCTGGAGTTGCCTCTTTCACAACGCTACCACTTAGTTTCGTCGAACACATACGGTTTCGAGTAGCAAAGCCGCAGATTCCAGAGAATAGGCGCTTCTCCTGGCATAGTATCGAACACTTAGAGTCAGTAGAACAATTAGTTTAAAATGGAACTAAGTTTCGCTTCTGGAGTTTCCTCTCTCACAAGGTCGACCACTTAGTTTCGTCGAACACATACGTTTTCGAGTAGCATCGCCACAGATTTCAGAGAACAGGCGCTTCCCCTGGCACAGTATCGAACACTTAGTTTCAGATAGAACAATTAGTTTAAAATGGAGCAATGATTCGCATCTGGAGTTACCTCTCTCACAAGGTCGACCACTTAGTTTCGTCGAACACATACGGTTTCGAGTAGCATCGCCACAGATTTCAGGGAACAGGCGCTTCGCCTGGCACAGTATCGAACACTTAGTTTCAGATAGAACAATTAGTTTAAAATGGAACTAAGTTTCGCATCTGGAGTTTCCTCTCTCACAAGGTCGGTCACTTCGTTTCGTCGAACACATACGGTTTCGAGTAGCATCGCCACAGATTTCTGAGAACAGGCGCTTCTCTTGGCACAGTATCGAACACTTAGTTCCAGATAGAACAATTTGTTTAAAATGGAACTAAGTTTCGCATCTGGAGATTCCTCTCCCACAAGGTCGACCACTTAGTTTCCTCGAACACATACGGTTTCTAGTAGCATCGCCACAGATTTCAGAGAACAGGCGCTTCCCCTGGCACAGTATCGAACGCTTAATTTCAGATAGAACAATTAGTTTAAAATGGAACTAAGTTTCGCATCTGGAGTATCCTCTCTCACAAGATCAACCACTTAGTTTCGTCGAACAATTACGGTTTCGAGTGGCATCGCCACAGATTTCAGAGAACGGGGGTTTCTCCTGGCACAGTATCGAACACTTAGTTTCAGATAGAACAATTAGTTTAAAATGGAACTATGTTTCGCGTCTGGAGTTTCCTCTCTCACAAGGTCGACAACTTAGTTTCGACGAACACATACGGTTTCGAGTAGCATCGCCACAGATTACAGAGAACAGGCGCTTCCCCTGGCACAGTATCGAACACTTAGTTTCAGATAGAACAATTAGTTTAAAATGGAACTATGTTTCGCGTCTGGAGTTTCCTATCTCACAAGGTCGACCACTTAGTTTCGTCGAACACATACGGTTTCGAGTAGCATCGCCACACATTTCAGAGAACAGGCGCTGCTCCTGGCACAGTATCGAACACTTAGTTTCAGATAGAACAATTAGTTTAAAATGGAACTAAGTTTCGCATCTGGAGTTTCCTCTCTTACAAGGTCGGTCACTTCGTTTCGTCGAACACATACGGTTTCGAGTAGCATCGCCACAGATTTCTGAGAACAGGCGCTTCTCTTGGCACAGTATCGAACACTTAGTTTCAGATAGAACAATTTGTTTAAAATGGAACTAAGTTTCGCATCTGGAGATTCCTCTCCCACAAGGTCGACCACTTAGTTTCGTCGAACACATACGGTTTCGAGTAGCATCGCCACAGATTTCAGAGAACAGGCGCTTCCCTTGGCACAGTATCGAACTCTTAATTTCAGATAGAACAATTAGTTTAAAATGGAACTAAGTTTCGCATCTGGAGTATCCTCTCTCACAAGATCAACCACTTAGTTTCGTCGAACAATTACGGTTTCGAGTGGCATCGCCACAGATTTCAGAGAACGGGGGTTTATCCTGGCACAGTATCGAACACTTAGTTTCAGATAGAACAATTAGTTTAAAATGGAACTATGTTTCGCGTCTGGAGTTTCCTATCTCACAAGGTCGACCACTTAGTTTCGTCGAACACATACGGTTTCGAGTAGCATCGCCACACATTTCAGAGAACAGGCGCTTCTCCTGGCACAGTATCGAACACTTAGTTTCAGATAGAAGAATTAGTTTAAAATGGAACTATGTTTCGCGTCTGGAGTTTCTTCTCTCACAAGGTCGGCCACTTAGTTTCGTCGAACACATACGGTTTCGAGTAGCATCGCCACACATTTCAGAGAACAGGCGCTTCTCCTGGCACAGTATCGAACACTTAATTTCAGATAGAACAATTAGTTTAAAATGTAACTAAGTTTCGCATCTGCAGATTCGTCTCCCACAAGGTCGACCACTTAGTTTCCTCGAACACATACGGTTTCGAGTAGCATCGCCAGAGATTTCAGAGAACGGGGGTTTATCCTGGCACAGTATCGAACACTTAGTTTCAGATAGAACAATTAGTTTAAAATGGAAATAAGTTTCGCATCTGGAGTATCCTCTCTCACAAGATCAACCACTTAGTTTCGTCGAACAATTACGGTTTCGAGTGGCATCGCCACAGATTTCAGAGAACGGGGGTTTATCCTGGCACAGTATCGAACACTTAGTTTCAGATAGAACAATTAGTTTAAAATGGAACTATGTTTCGCGTCTGGAGTTTCCTATCTCACAAGGTCGACTACTTAGTTTCGTCGAACACATACGGTTTCGAGTAGCATCGCCACACATTTCAGAGAACAGGCGCTTCTCCTGGCACAGTATCGAACACTTAATATCATATAGAACAATTAGTTTAAAATGGAACTAATTTTCGCATCTGGAGTTTCTTCTCTCACCAGGTCGTCCACTTAGTTTCGTCGAACCCGTACAGTTTCGAGTGGTATCGCCACAGATTTCGCAGAATGGCGTTTCTCCTGGCACATTATCGAACACATATTTTCAGAGAGAACAATTAGTTTAAAATTGAAATTAGTTTCGCATCTGGAGTTTCCTCTCTCACAAGGTCGGCCACTTAGTTTCGTCGAACACATACGGTTTCGAGTGGCATCGCCACAGATTTCAGAGAACGGGGGTTTCTCCTGGCACAGTATCGAACACTTAGTTTCAGATAGAACAATAAGTTTTAAATGGATCTATGTTTCGCATCTTGAGTTTCCTCTACCACAAGGTCGACCACTTAGTTTCGTCGAACACATACGGTTTCGAGTAGCATCGCCACAGATTTCAGAGAACAGGCGCTTCCCCTGGCACAGTATCGAACACTTAATTTCAGATAGAACAATTAGTTTAAAATGTGATTAAGTTTCGCATCTGGAGTTTCCTCTCTCTCAAGGTCGACCACTTAGTTTCGACGAACACATACGGTTTCGAGTGGTATCGCCACAGATTTCAGGGAACAGGCGCTTCGCCTGGCACAGAATCGAACACTTAGTTTCAGATAGAACAATTAGTTTAAAATGGAACTAAGTTTCGCATCTGGAGTTTCATCTCTCACAAGGTCGGTCACTTCGTTTCGTCGAACACATACGGTTTCGAGTAGCATCGCCACAGATTTCTGAGAACAGGCGCTTCTCCTGGCACAGTATCGAACACTTAGTTTCAGATAGAACGATTAGTTTAAAATGGAACTAAGTTTCGCATCTGGAGTTTCCTCTCTCACAAGGTCGACCACTTCGTTTCGTCGAACACATACGGTTTCGAGTAGCATCGCCACAGATTTCAGAGAACAGGCGCCTCTCCTGGCACAGTATCGAACACTGAGTTTCAGATAGAACAATTAGTTTAAAATGGTACAATGTTTCGCATCTGGAGTTTCCTCTTTCACAAGGTCGACGACTTAGTTTCGTTGAACACATTCGGTTTCGAGTGGCATCGCCACAGATTTCAGAGAACAGGCGTTTCTCCTGGCACTGTATGGAACACTTAGTTTCAGATAGAACAATTAGTTTAAAATGGAACTAAGTTTCGCATCTGGAGTTTCCTCTCTCACAAGGTCGACCACTTAGTTTCGTCGAACACATTCGGTTTCGAGTAGCATCGCCACAGATTTCAGAGAACAGGCGCTTCTCCTGGCACAGTATCGAACACTTAGATTCAGATAGAACAATTAGTTTAAAATGGAACTAAGTTTCGCATCTGGAGTTTCCTCTCCCACAAGGTCGACCACTTAGTTTCCTCGAACACATACGGTTTCGAGTAGCATCGCCACAGATTTCAGAGAACAGGCGCTTCTCCTGGCCCTGTATCGAACACTTAGTATCAGATCGGACAATTAGTTTAAAATAGAAATAAGCTTCGCATCTGGAGTTTGCACTCTCACAAGGTCGACCACTTAGTTTCGTCGAACACACACGGTTTCGAGTGGCGTCGCCACAGATTTCAGAGAACAGGCGCTTCTCCTGGCACAGTATCGAACACTTAGATTCAGATAGAACAATTAGTTTAAAATGGAACTAAGTTTCGCATCTGGAGTTTCCTCTCTCAAAAGGTCGACCACTTAGTTTCGTGGAACACTTACGGTTTCGAGTAGCATCGCTACAGATTTCAGAGAACAGGCGCGTCTTCTGGCACTGTATCGAACACTTAGTTTCAGATAGAACACTTAGCTTTAAATGGAACTAAATTTCGCAGCTGGAGTTTCCTCTCTCACAAGGTCGACCACTTAGTTTCGTCGAACACATACAGTTTCGAGTGGTATCGCCACAGATTTCGCAGAACGGCGTTTCTCCTGGCACATTATCGAACACATAGTTTCAGATAGAACAATTAGTTTAAAATGGTACTATGTTTCGCATCTGGAGTTGCCTCTTTCACAAGGCTACCACTTAGTTTCGTCGAACACATACGGTTTCGAGTAGCATCGCCACAGATTTCAGAGAACAGGCGCCTCTTCTGGCACAGTATCGAACACTGAGTTTCAGATAGAACAATTAGATTAAAATGGTACAATGTTTCGCATCTGGAGTTTCCTCTTTCACAAGGTCGACGACTTAGTTTCGTTGAACACATTCGGTTTCGAGTGGCATCGCCACAGATTTCAGAGAACAGGCGTTTCTCCTGGCACTGTATGGAACACTTAGTTTCAGATAGAACAATTAGTTTAAAATGGAACTAAGTTTCGCATCTGGAGTTTCCTCTCTCACAAGGTCGACCACTTAGTTTCGTCGAACACATTCGGTTTCGAGTAGCATCGCCACAGATTTCAGAGAACAGGCGCTTCTCCTGGCACAGTATCGAACACTTAGTTTCAGATAGAACAATTAGTTTAAAATGGAACTAAGTTTCGCATCTGGAGTTTCCTCTCTCACAAGGTCGACCACTTAGTTTCGTCGAACACATTCGGTTTCGAGTAGCATCGCCACAGATTTCAGAGAACAGGCGCTTCTCCTGGCACAGAATCGAACACTTAGTTTCAGATAGAACAATTAGTTTAAAATGGAACTAAGTTTCGCATCTGGAGTTTCATCTCTCACAAGGTCGGTCACTTCGTTTCGTCGAACACATACGGTTTCGAGTAGCATCGCCACAGATTTCTGAGAACAGGCGCTTCTCTTGGCACAGTATCGAACTCTTAATTTCAGATAGAACAATTAGTTTAAAATGGAACTAAGTTTCGCATCTGGAGTATCCTCTCTCACAAGATCAACCACTTAGTTTCGTCGAACAATTACGGTTTCGAGTGGCATCGCCACAGATTTCAGAGAACGGGGTTTATCCTGGCACAGTATCGAACACTTAGTTTCAGATAGAACAATTAGTTTAAAATGGAACTATGTTTCGCGTCTGGAGATTCCTATCTCACAAGGTCGACCACTTAGTTTCGTCGAACACATACGGTTTCGAGTAGCATCGCCACACATTTCAGAGAACAGGCGCTTCTCCTGGCACAGTATCGAACACTTAGTTTCAGATAGAAGAATTAGTTTAAAATGGAACTATGTTTCGCGTCTGGAGTTTCCTCTCTCACAAGGTCGGCCACTTAGTTTCGTCGAACACATACGGTTTCGAGTAGCATCGCCACAGATTTCAGAGAACAGGCGCTTCCCCTGGCACAGTATCGAACACTTAATTTCAGATAGAACAATTAGTTTAAAATGTAACTAAGTTTCGCATCTGGAGTTTCCTCTCTCGCAAGGTCGACCACTTAGTTTCGACGAACACATACGGTTTCGAGTGGTATCGCCACAGATTTCAGGGAACAGGCGCTTCGCCTGGCACAGTATCGAACACTTAGTTTCAGATAGAACAATTTGTTTAAAATGGAACTAAGTTTCGCATCTGTAGATTCCTCTCCCACAAGGTCGACCACTTAGTTTCGTCGAACACATACGGTTTCGAGTAGCATCGCCACACATTTCAGACAACAGGCGCTTCTCCTGGCACAGTATCGAAGACTTAGTTTCAGATAGAACAATTAGTTTAAAATGGAACTAAGTTTCGCATCTGGAGTTTCCTCTCTCACAAGGTCGGTCACTTCGTTTCGTCGAACACATACGGTTTCGAGTAGCATCGCCACAGATTTCTGAGAACAGGCGCTTCTCTTGGCACAGTATCGAACACTTAGTTTCAGATAGAACAATTAGTTTAAAATGGGACTAAGTTTCGCATCTGGAGTTTCCTCTCTCACAAGTTCGGTCACTTCGTTTCGTCGAACACATACGGTTTCGAGTAGCATCGCCACAGATTTCTGAGAACAGGCGCTTCTCTTGGCACAGTATCGAACACTTAGTTTCAGATAGAACAATTTGTTTAAAATGGAACTATGTTTCGCGTCTGGAGTTTCCTCTCTCACAAGGTCGGCCACTTAGTTTCGTCGAACACATACGGTTTCGAGTAGCATCGCCACACATTTCAGAGAACAGGCGCTTCTCCTGGCACAGTATCGAAAACCTAGTTTCAGATAGAACAATTAGTTTAAAATGGAACTATGTTTCGCGTCTGGAGTTTCCTCTCTCACAAGGTCGGCCACTTAGTTTCGTCGAACACATACGGTTTCGAGTAGCATCGCGACAGATTTCAGAGAACAGGCGCGTCTCCTGGCACTGTATCGAACACTTAGTTTCAGATGGAACACTTAGTTTTAAATGGAACTAAGTTTCGCTTCTGGAGTTTCCTCTCTCACAAGGTCGACCACTTAGTTTCGTCGAACACATACGGTTTCGAGTGGCATCGCCACAGATTTCAGAAAACAGCCGCTTCTCCTGGCACAGTATCGAACACTTAGTTTCAGATAGAACAATTAATTTGAAATGGAACTAAGTTTCGCATCTGAAGTTTCCTCTCTCACAAGGTCGACCATTTAGTTTCGTCGAACACATATGGTTTCGAGGGCATCGCCACAGATTTCAGAGAACAGGCGCTTCTCCTGACACAGTATCAGACACATAGTTTCAGATAGAAGAATTAGTTTGAAATGGAACTAAGTTTCGCATCTGGAGTTTCCTCTCTCACAAGATCAACCACTTAGTTTCCTCGAACACATAAGGTTTCGAGTGGCATCGCCACACATTTCAGAGAACAGGCGCCTCTCCTGGCACAGTATCGAACACTTAGTATCAGATAGAACAATTAGTTTAAAATGGAACTAAGTTTCGCATCTGGAGTTTCCTCTCTAACAAGGTCGACCACTTAGTTTCGTCGAACACATACGGTTTCGAGGGCATCGCCACAGATTTCAGAGAACAGGCGCTTCTCCTTGCACAGTATCAGACACATAGTTTCAGATAGAAGAATTAGTTTGAAATGGAACTAAGTTTCGCATCTGGAGTTTCCTCTCTCACAAGATCAACCACTTAGTTTCCTCGAACACATAAGGTTTCGAGTGGCATCGCCACACATTTCAGAGAACAGGCGCCTCTCCTGGCACAGTATCGAACACTTAGTTTCAGGTAGAACAATTAGTTTAAAATGGAACTAAGTTTCGCATCTGGAGTTTCCTCTCTCACAAGGTCGACCACTTAGTTTCCTCGAACACATACGGTTTCGAGTGGCATCGCCACACATTTCAGAGAACAGGCGCTTCTCCTGGCACAGTATCGAACACTTAGTATCAGATAGAACAATTAGTTTAAAATGGAACTAAGTTTCGCATCTGGAGTTGCCTCTCTAACAAGGTCGACCACTTCGTTTCGTTGAACACATACGGTTTCGAGTGGCAACGCCACAGATTTCAGAGAACAGCCGCTTCTCCTGGCACAGTATCGAACACTTAGATTCAGATGGAACAATTAGTTTTAAATGGAACTAAGTTTCGCATCTGCAGTTTCCTCTTTCACAAGGAGACCACTTAATTTAGTCGAACACATACGGTTTCGATTAGCATCGCCACAGATGTCAGAGAACAGGCGCCTCTCCTGGCACCGTATCGAACACTTAGTTTCAGATAGAACAATTAGTTTAAAATGGAAGTAAGTTTCACATCTGCAGTTTCCTCTCTCACAAGATCGACCACTTAGTTTCGTCGAACACATACGGTTTCGAGTAGCATCGCCACCGATTTCAGATAACAGGCGCTTCTCCTGGCACAGTATCGAACACTTAGTTTCAGATGGAACATTTGGTATAAAATGGAACTAAGTTTCGCATCTGGAGTTTCCTCTCTCAAAAGGTCGACCACTTAGTTTCGTCGAACACATACGGTTTCGAGTGGTATCGCCACAGATTTCAGAGAACAGGCGCTTCTCCTGGCACAGTATCGAACTCTTAGTTTCATATGGAACAATTAGTTTTAAATGGAACTAAGTTTCGCATCTGGAGTTTTCTCTCTCACAAGGTCGACCACTCAGTTTCGTCGAACGCATACGGTTTCGAGTGGCATCGCCACAGATTTCAGAGAACAGCCGCTTCTCCTGGCACAGTATCGAACACTTAGTTTCAGATAGAACAATTAGTTTAAAATGGAAGTAAGTTTCACATCTGCAGTTTCCTCTCTCACAAGATCGACCACTTAGTTTCGTCGAACACATACGGTTTCGAGTAGCATCGCCACCGATTTCAGATAACAGGCGCTTCTCCTGGCATAGTATCGAACACTTAGTTTCAGATGGAACATTTGGTATAAAACGGAACTAAGTTTCGCATCTGGAGTTTCCTCTCTCAAAAGGTCGACCACTTAGTTTCGTCGAACACATACGGTTTCGAGTGGTATCGCGACAGATTTCAGAGAACAGGCGCGTCTCCTGGCACTGTATCGAACACTTAGTTTCAGATGGAACACTTAGTTTTAAATGGAACTAAGTTTCGCTTCTGGAGTTTCCTCTCTCACAAGGTCGGCCACTTAGTTTCCTCGAACACATACGGTTTCGAGTAGCATCGCCACAGATTTCAGAGAACAGGCGCTTCCCCTGGCACAGTATCGAACACTTAATTTCAGATAGAACAATTAGTTTAAAATGTAACTAAGTTTCGCATCTGGAGTTTCCTCTCCCACAAGGTCGACCACTTCGTTTCGTCGAACACATACGGTTTCGAGTAGCATCGCCACAGTTTTCTGAGAACAGGCGCTTCTCTTGGCACAGTATCGAACACTTAATTTCAGATAGAACAATTTGTTTAAAATGGAACTAAGTTTCGCATCTGGAGATTCCTCTCCCACAAGGTCGACCACTTAGTTTCCTCGAACACATACGGTTTCGAGTAGCATCGCCACAGATTTCAGAGAACAGGCGCTTCCCTGGCACAGTATTGAACTCTTTATTTCAGATAGAACAATTAGTTTAAAATGGAACTAAGTTTCGCATCTGGAGTATCCTCTCTCACAAGATCAACCACTTAGTTTCGTCGAACAATTACGGTTTCGAGTAGCATCGCCACACATTTCAGAGAACAGGCGCTTCTCCTGGCACAGTATCGAAAACCTAGTTTCAGATAGAACAATTAGTTTAAAATGGAACTATGTTTCGCGTCTGGAGTTTCTTCTCTCACAAGGTCGGCCACTTAGTTTCGTCGAACACATACGGTTTCGAGTAGCAGCGCGACAGATTTCAGAGAACAGGCGCGTCTCCTGGCACTGTATCGAACACTTAGTTTCAGATGGAACACTTAGTTTTAAATGGAACTAAGTTTCGCTTCTGGAGTTTCCTCTCTCACAAGGTCGGCCACTTAGTTTCCTCGAACACAGACGGTTTCGGGTAGCATCGCCACAGATTTCAGAGAACAGGCGCTTCCCCTGGCACAGTATTGAACACTTAATTTCAGATAGAACAATTAGTTTAAAATGTAACTAAGTTTCGCATCTGGAGTTTCCTCTCTCACAAGGTCGACCACTTCGTTTCGTCGAACACATACGGTTTCGAGTAGCATCGCCACAGATTTCAGAGAACAGGCGCGTCTCCTGGCACTGTATCGAACACTTAGTTTCACATGGAACACTTAGTTTTAAATGGAACTAAGTTTCGCATCTGGAGTATCCTCTCTCACAAGTTCAACCACTTAGTTTCGTCGAACAATTACGGTTTCGAGTGGCATCGCCGCAGATTTCAGAGAACGGGGGTTTCTCCTGGCACAGTATCGAACACTTAGTTTCAGATAGAACAATTAGATTAAAATGGAACTATGTTTCGCGTTTGGAGTTTCCTCTCTCACAAGGTCGGCCACTTAGTTTCTTCGAACACATACGGATTCGAGTAGCATCGCCACACATTTCAGAGAACAGGCGCTTCTCCTGGCACAGTATCGAACACTTAGTTTCAGATAGAACAATTTGTTTAAAATGGAACTAAGTTTCGCATCTGGAGATTCCTCTCCCACAAGGTCGACCACTTAGTTTCCTCGAACACATACGGTTTCGAGTAGCATCGCCACAGATTTCAGAGAACAGGCGCTTCCCCTGGCACAGTATCGAACTCTTTATTTCAGATAGAACAATTAGTTTAAAATGGAACTAAGTTTCGCATCTGGAGTATCCTCTCTCACAAGATCAACCACTTAGTTTCGTCGAACAATTACGGTTTCGAGTAGCATCGCCACAGATTTCAGAGAACAGGCGCTTCCCCTGGCACAGTATTGAACTCTTTATTTCAGATAGAACAATTAGTTTAAAATGGAACTAAGTTTCGCATCTGGAGTATCCTCTCTCACAAGATCAACCACTTAGTTTCGTCGAACAATTACGGTTTCGAGTAGCATCGCCACACATTTCAGAGAACAGGCGCTTCTCCTGGCACAGTATCGAAAACCTAGTTTCAGATAGAACAATTAGTTTAAAATGGAACTATGTTTCGCGTCTGGAGTTTCTTCTCTCACAAGGTCGGCCACTTAGTTTCGTCGAACACATACGGTTTCGAGTAGCAGCGCGACAGATTTCAGAGAACAGGCGCGTCTCCTGGCACTGTATCGAACACTTAGTTTCAGATGGAACACTTAGTTTTAAATGGAACTAAGTTTCGCTTCTGGAGTTTCCTCTCTCACAAGGTCGGCCACTTAGTTTCCTCGAACACAGACGGTTTCGGGTAGCATCGCCACAGATTTCAGAGAACAGGCGCTTCCCCTGGCACAGTATTGAACACTTAATTTCAGATAGAACAATTAGTTTAAAATGTAACTAAGTTTCGCATCTGGAGTTTCCTCTCTCACAAGGTCGACCACTTCGTTTCGTCGAACACATACGGTTTCGAGTAGCATCGCCACAGATTTCAGAGAACAGGCGCGTCTCCTGGAACTGTATCGAACACTTAGTTTCACATGGAACACTTAGTTTTAAATGCAACTAAGTTTCGCATCTGGAGTATCCTCTCTCACAAGTTCAACCACTTAGTTTCGTCGAACAATTACGGTTTCGAGTGGCATCGCCGCAGATTTCAGAGAACGGGGGTTTCTCCTGGCACAGTATCGAACACTTAGTTTCAGATAGAACAATTAGATTAAAATGGAACTATGTTTCGCGTTTGGAGTTTCCTCTCTCACAAGGTCGGCCACTTAGTTTCTTCGAACACATACGGATTCGAGTAGCATCGCCACACATTTCAGAGAACAGGCGCTTCTCCTGGCACAGTATCGAACACTTAGTTTCAGATAGAACAATTTGTTTAAAATGGAACTAAGTTTCGCATCTGGAGATTCCTCTCCCACAAGGTCGACCACTTAGTTTCCTCGAACACATACGGTTTCGAGTAGCATCGCCACAGATTTCAGAGAACAGGCGCTTCCCCTGGCACAGTATCGAACTCTTTATTTCAGATAGAACAATTAGTTTAAAATGGAACTAAGTTTCGCATCTGGAGTATCCTCTCTCACAAGATCAACCACTTAGTTTCGTCGAACAATTACGGTTTCGAGTAGCATCGCCACACATTTCAGAGAACAGGCGCTTCTCCTGGCACAGTATCGAAAACCTAGTTTCAGATAGAACAATTAGTTTAAAATGGAACTATGTTTCGCGTCTGGAGTATCTTCTCTCACAAGGTCGGCCACTTAGTTTCGTCGAACACATACGGTTTCGAGTAGCAGCGCGACAGATTTCAGAGAACAGGCGCGTCTCCTGGCACTGTATCGAACACTTAGTTTCAGATGGAACACTTAGTTTTAAATGGAACTAAGTTTCGCTTCTGTAGTTTCCTCTCTCACAAGGTCGGCCACTTAGTTTCCTCGAACACAGACGGTTTCGAGTAGCATCGCCACAGATTTCAGAGAACAGGCGCATCTCCTGGCACTGTATCGAACACTTAGTTTCAGATGGAACACTTAGTTTTAAATGGAACTAAGTTTCGCTTCTGGAGTTTCCTCTCTCACAAGGTCGGCCACTTAGTTTCCTCGAACCCATACGGATTCGAGTAGCATCGCCACAGATTTCAGAGAACAGGCGCTTCCCCTGGCACAGTATTGAACACTTAATTTCAGATAGAACAATTAGTTTAAAATGTAACTAAGTTTCGCTTCTGGAGTTTCCTCTCTCACAAGGTCGGCCACTTAGTTTCGTCGAACACATAGGGTTTCGAGTGTTATCGCCACAGGTTTCACAGAACGGGCGCTTCTCCTGGCACAATATCGAACACTTAGTTTCAGATAGAACAATTAGTTTAAAATGGAACTAAGTTTCGCATCTGGAGATACCTCTCTCACAAGGTCGACTACTTAGTTTCGCCGAACAAATACGGTTTCGAGTGGCATCGCCACAGATTTCAGAGAACAGGCGCTTCTTCTGGCACAGTATGGAACACTTTCAGATAGAACAATTAGTTTAAAGTGGAACTAAGTTTCGCATCTGGAGTTTCCCCTCTCACAAGGTCAACCACTGAGTTTCGCCGAACACATAATGTTTCGAGTGGCACCGCCACAGATTTCAGAGAACAGGCGCTTCTCCTGGCACAGTATCGAACACTTAGTATTGGACAGGACAATTAGTTTAAAATGGAACTACGTACCGCAACTGGAGTTTCCTCTCTCACCATGTCGACCACTCAGTTTCGTGGAACACATACCGTTTCGAGTGTTATCGCCACAGGTTTCACAGAACGGGCGCTTCTCCTGGCACAGTATCGAACACTTAGTTTCAGATAGAACAATTAGTTTAAAATGGAACTATGTTTCGCATCTGGATTTTCCTCTCTCACAAGGCGGCCACTTATTTTCGTGGAACACATTCGGTTTCGAGTAGCATCGCCACAGATTTCAGAGAACAGGCGCTTCTCCTGGCACAGTATCGAACACTTAGTTTCAGATAGAACAATTAGTTTAAAATGGAACTAATTTTCGTATCTGGAGTGTCCTCTCTCACAAGTCGACCACTTAGTTTCGTCGAACACATAGGGTTTCGAATTGTATCGTCACAGATTTCGCCGAGCGGGAGTTTCTCCTGGCACAGTATCAACCACTCAGTTTTGTCGAACACATACGGTTTCGAGTAGCATCTCCACAGATTTCAGAGAACAGGCGCCTGTCCTGCCACAGTATCGAACACTTAGTTTCAGATAGAACAATTAGTTTAAAATGGCACTAAGTTTCGCGTCTGGAGTTTCCTATCTCACAAGGTCGACCACTTAGTTTCGTCGAACACATCCGGTTCCGAGTGGCATCGCCACAGATTTCAGAGAACAGGCGTTTCCCCTGGCACAGTATCGAACACTTAGTTTCAGATAGAACAATTAGTTTAAAATGGAACTAAGTTTCGCATCCGGATTTTCCTCTCTCAGAAGGTCGACCTCTTAGTATCGTCGAACCCATACGGTTTCGAGTCGCATCGCCACAGATTTCAGAGTACAGGCGCTTCTCCTGGCACAGTATCGAAAACTTAGTTTCAGATAGAACAATTTGTTTTAAATGGAACTAAGTTTCACTTCTGGAATTTCCTCTCTCACAAGGTCGGCCACTTAGTTTCGTCGAACACATACGGTTTCGAGTGGCATCGCCACACATTTCAGAGGACAGGCGCTTCTCCTGGCACAGTATCGAACACATAGTTTCAGATGGAACATTTAGTTTAAAATGTAACTAAGTTTCGCATCTGGAGTTTCCTCACTCACAAGGTCGACCACTTCGTTTCGTCGAACACATACGGTTTCGCGTGGCAACGCCACAGATTTCAGAGAACAGGCGCTTCTCCTGACACAGTATCGAACACTTAGTATCAGATAGAACAATTAGTTTAAAATGGAAGTAAGTCTCTCATCTGGGGGTTACTCTCTCACAAGGTCGACTACTTAGTTTCGTCGAACCCATGCGGTTTTGAGTGACATCGCCACGGATTTCAGAGAACAGGCGCTCCGCCTGACACAGTATCGAACACTTATTTCAGACAGAACATTTAGTTTAAAATGGAACTGAGCGTCCCATTTGGAGTTTCCTCTCTCACAAGGTCGACCACTTTGTTTAGTAGAACACATACAGATTCGAGTAGCATCGCCGCAGATTTCAGAGAACAGGCGCTTCTCCTGGCACAGTATCGAACACTTAGTTTCAGATAGAACAATTTGTTTAAAATGGAAGTAAGTTTCTCATCTGCAGTTTCCTCTCTCACAAGGTCAACCACTTAGTTTCGTCGAACACATACGGTTTCGAGTAGCATCGCCACAGATTTCAGAGAACAGGCGCTTCTCCTGGCACAGTATCGAACACTTAGTTTCAGATAGAACAATTAGTTTAAAATGGAACTATGTTTCGCATCTGGATTTTCCTCTCTCACAAGGCGGCCACTTAGTTTCGTGGAACACATTCGGTTTCGAGTAGCATCGCCACAGATTTCAGAGAACAGGCGCTTCTCCTGGCACAGTATCGAACACTTAGTTTCAGATAGAACAATTAGTTTAAAATGGAACTAATTTTCGTATCTGGAGTGTCCTCTCTCACAAGTCGACCACTTAGTTTCGTCCAACACATAGGGTTTCGAATTGTATCGTCACAGATTTCGCCGAGCGGGAGTTTCTCCTGGCACAGTATCAACCACTCAGTTTTGTCGAACACATACGGTTTCGAGTAGCATCTCCACAGATTTCAGAGAACAGGCGCCTCTCCTGCCACAGTATCGAACACTTAGTTTCAGATAGAACAATTAGTTTAAAATGGCACTAAGTTTCGCGTCTGGAGTTTCCTATCTCACAAGGTCGACCACTTAGTTTCGTCGAACACATCCGGTTCCGAGTGGCATCGCCACAGATTTCAGAGAACAGGCGTTTCCCCTGGCACAGTATCGAACACTTAGTTTCAGATAGAACAATTAGTTTAAAATGGAACTAAGTTTCGCATCCGGATTTTCCTCTCTCAGAAGGTCGACCTCTTAGTATCGTCGAACCCATACGGTTTCGAGTCGCATCGCCACAGATTTCAGAGTACAGGCGCTTCTCCTGGCACAGTATCGAAAACTTAGTTTCAGATAGAACAATTTGTTTTAAATGGAACTAAGTTTCACTTCTGGAATTTCCTCTCTCACAAGGTCGGCCACTTAGTTTCGTCGAACACATACGGTTTCGAGTGGCATCGCCACACATTTCAGAGGACAGGCGCTTCTCCTGGCACAGTATCGAACACATAGTTTCAGATGGAACATTTAGTTTAAAATGTAACTAAGTTTCGCATCTGGAGTTTCCTCACTCACAAGGTCGACCACTTCGTTTCGTCGAACACATACGGTTTCGCGTGGCAACGCCACAGATTTCAGAGAACAGGCGCTTCTCCTGACACAGTATCGAACACTTAGTATCAGATAGAACCATTAGTTTAAAATGGAAGTAAGTCTCTCATCTGGGGGTTACTCTCTCACAAGGTCGACTACTTAGTTTCGTCGAACCCATGCGGTTTTGAGTGACATCGCCACGGATTTCAGAGAACAGGCGCTCCGCCTGACACACTATCGAACACTTATTTCAGACAGAACATTTAGTTTAAAATGGAACTGAGCTTCCCATTTGGAGTTTCCTCTCTCACAAGGTCGACCACTTAGTTTCGTCGAACACATACGGTTTCGAGTAGCATCGCCGCAGATTTCAGAGAACAGGCGCTTCTCCTGGCACAGTATCGAACACTTAGTTTCAGATAGACCAATTTGTTTAAAATGGAAGTAAGTTTCGCATCTGCAGTTTCCTCTCTCACAAGGTCAACCACTTAGTTTCGTCGAACACATACGGTTTCGAGTAGCATCGCCACAGATTTCAGGGAACAGGCGCTTCTCCTGGCGCAGTATCGAACACCTAGTTACAGATAGAACGCTTAGTTTAAAATGGAACTATGTTTCGCATCTGGAGTATCCTCTATCACAAGGTCGACCACTTAGTTTCGTGGAACACATACATTTTCGAGTGGTATCGCCACAGATTTCGCAGAACGGCGTTTCTCCTGGCACATTATCGGACACATAGTTTCAGATAGAACAATTAGTTTAAAATTGTACTAAATTTCGCATCTGGAGTTTCTTCCCTCACATGGCCGGCCACTTAGTTTCGTCGAACACATACGGTTTCGAGTGGTATCGCCACAGATTTCAGAGAACAGGCGCTCCTCCTGGCACAGTATCGAACACTTAGTTTCAGATGGAACAATTAGTTTAAAAAGGAACTAATTCTTGCATCTGGAGTTTCCTCTCTCACAAGGTCGACCACTTAGTTTCGTTGAACACATACGGTTTCGAGTGGCAACGCCACATATTTCAGAGGACAGGCGCTTCTCCTGGCGCAGTATCGAACACCTAGTTACAGATAGAACGCTTAGTTTAAAATGGAACTATGTTTCGCATCTGGAGTATCCTCTATCACAAGGTCGACAACTTAGTTTCGTGGAACACATACAGTTTCGAGTGGTATCGCCACAGATTTCGCAGAACGGCGTTTCTCCTGGCACAGTATCGAACACTTAGTTTCAGATAGTACAATTTGTTTAAAATGGAAGTAAGTTTCGCATCTGCAGTTTCCTCTCTCACAAGGTCAACCACTTAGTTTCGTCGAACACATACGGTTTCGAGTAGCATCGCCACAGATTTCAGAGAACAGGCGCTTCTCCTGGCGCAGTATCGAACACCTAGTTTCAGATAGAACAATTAGTTTAAAATGGAACTAAGTTTCGCATCTGGAGTTTCCTCTCTCACAAGGTCGGCCACTTAGTTTCGTCGAACACATGCGGTTTCGAGTAGTATCGCCACAGATTTCGCAGAACGGGAGTTTCTGCTGGCACAATATCGAACACTTAGTTTCAGATAGAACAATTAATTTAAAATGGAAATATGTCTCGCATCTGAAATTTCCTCTATCACAAGGTCGACCACGTAGTTTCGTCGAACACATAGGGTTTCGAGTTGTATCGCCACAGATTTCGCCGAGCGGGAGTTTCTCCTGGCACAGTATCAACCACTCAGTTTTGTCGAACACATACGGTTACGAGTAGGATCGCCACAGATTTCGCAGAACGGGAGTTTCTCCTGGCACAGTATCGAACACTTAGTTTCAGATAGCACAATTAATTTAAAATGGAACTATGTGTCGTATCTGGAGTTTCCTCTCCCACTAGGTCGACCACTTAGTTTTGTCGAACACATACGGTTTCGAGTAGTATCGCCACTGATTTCAGAGAACAGGCGCTTCTCCTGGCACAGCATCGAACACTTAGTTTCAATTAGAACAATTAGTTTAAAATGGAACTAAGTTTCGCATCTGGAGTTTCCTCTCTCACAAGGTCGGCCACTTAGTTTCGTTGAACACATACGGTTTCGAGTGGCAACGCCACATATTTCAGAGAACAGGCGCTTCTCCTGGCACAGTATCGGACACTTATTTTCAGATGGAACATTTACTTTAAAATTGGACTAGGTTTCGCATCTGGAGTTTCCTCTCTCACAAGGTGGACCACTTACTTTCGCCGAACGCATACGTTTTCGAGTGGCATCGCCACAGATTTCATAGAACGGGCGCTTCTCCTGGCACAGTATCGAACACTTAGTTTCAGATAGAACAATTAGTTTAAAATGGTACTAAGTTTCGCATCTGGAGTTTCCTCTCTCACAAGGTCGACCACTTAGTTTCGTCGAACACATACGGTTTCGAGTAGTATCGCCACAGAGTTCGCAGAACGGGAGTTTCTCCTGGCACAGTATCGAACACTTCGTTTCAGATAGAACAATTAGTTTAAAATGGAACTATGTTTCGCATCTGGAGTTTCCTCTCTCACAAGGCCGGCCACTTAGTTTCGTCGAACACATACGGTTTCGAGTAGTATCGCCACAGAGTTCGCAGAACGGGAGTTTCTCCTGGCACAGTATCGAACACTTCGTTTCAGATAGAACAATTAGTTTAAAATGGCACTAAGTTTTGCGTCTGGAGTTTCCTCTCTCACAAGGTCGACCACTTAGTTTCGCCGAACGCATACGGTTTCGAGTGGCATCGCCACAGATTTCAGAGAACAGGAGCTTCTCCTGGCACAGTATCGGACACTTATTTTCAGATGGAACATTTACTTTAAAATTGGACTAGGTTTCGCATCTGGAGTTTCCTCTCTCACAAGGTGGACCACTTACTTTCGCCGAACGCATACGTTTTCGAGTGGCATCGCCACAGATTTCATAGAACGGGCGCTTCTCCTGGCACAGTATCGAACACTTAGTTACACATAGAACAATTAGTTTAAAATGGCACTAAATTTCGCGTCTGGAGATTCCCCTCGCACAAGGTCGGCCACTTAGTTTCGTCGAACACATACGGTTTCGAGTGGCATCGCCACAGATTTCAAAGAACCGTCGTTTCTCCTGGCACACTATCGAACACTTAGTTTCAGATAGAACAATTAGATTAAATTGGTACAAAATTTCGCATTTGGAGTTTCCTCTCTCACAAGGTCGACCACTTAGTTTCGCCGAACGCATACGGTTTCGAGTGGCATCGCCACAGATTTCAGAGAACAGGCGCTTCTGCTGGCACAGTATCGAACACTTAGTTTCAGATAGAACAATTAGTTTAAAATGGCACTAAGTTTTGCGTCTGGAGTTTCCTCTCTCACAATGTCGACCACTCAGTTTCGTCGAACACATACCGTTTCGAGTGGTATCGCCACAGGTTTCACAGAACGGGCGCTTCTCCTGGCACAGTAGCGAGCATTTAGTTTCAGATGGAACTTTTAGTTTAAAATTGAACTATGTTTCGCGTCTGGAGTTTCCTCTCTCACAAGGTCGACCACTTAGTTTCGCCGAACACATACGGTTTCGAGTGGCATCGCCACAGATTTCAGAGAACAGGCGCTTCTCCTGGCACAGTATCGGACACTTATTTTCAGATGGAACATTTACTTTAAAATTGGACTAGGTTTCGCATCTGGAGTTTCCTCTCTCACAAGGTGGACCACTTACTTTCGCCGAACACATACGTTTTCGAGTGGCATCGCCACAGATTTCAGAGAACAGGCGCTTCTGCTGGCACTGTATCGAACACTTAGTTTCAGATAGAACAATTAGTTTAAAATGGCACTAAATTTCGCGTCTGGAGTTTCCTCTCTCACAAGGTCGACCACTCAGTTTCGTCGAATACATACCGTTTCGAGTGGTATCGCCACAGGTTTCACAGAACGGGCGCTTCTCCTGGCACAGTATCGAACAATTAGTTTCAGATAGAACAATTAATTTCAAATGGAACTAAGTTTCGCATCTGAAGTTTCCCGTCTCACAAGGTCGGCCACTTAGTTTCGTCGAACACATACGGTTTCGAGTGGCATCGCCACAGATTTCAGAGAACAGGCGCTTCTCCTGGCACATTATCGAACATTTAGTTTCAGATAGAACAATTAGATTAAATTGGTACAAAATTTCGCATTTGGAGTTTCCTCTCTCACAAGGTCGACCACTTAGTTTCGCCGAACGCATACGGTTTCGAGTGGCATCGCCACAGATTTCAGAGAACAGGCGCTTCTCCTGGCACAGTATCGAACACTTAGTTTCATTTGGAACATTTAGTTTAAAATTGAACTATGTTTCGCATCTGGAGTTTCCTCTCTCACAAGGTCGACCACTTACTTTCGCCGAACGCATACGTTTTCGAGTGGCATCGCCACCGATTTCAGAGAACAGGCGCTTCTGCTGGCACAGTATCGAACACTTAGTTACACAT
Source organism: Nysson spinosus (assembly GCA_910591585.2). Lineage (NCBI taxonomy): Eukaryota > Metazoa > Arthropoda > Insecta > Hymenoptera > Crabronidae > Nysson > Nysson spinosus. The sequence goes on along the minus strand of CAJUYC020000090.1, from coordinate 1,739,688 downwards.
AGAACAATTAGTTTAAAATGGCACTAAATTTCGCGTCTGGAGATTCCCCTCGCACAAGGTCGGCCACTTAGTTTCGTCGAACACATACGGTTTCGAGTGGCATCGCCACATATTTCAGGGAAGAGGCGCTTCTCCTGGCACAGTATCGAACACTTATTTTCAGATGGAACATGTGGTTTAAAATGGAACTAAGTTTCGCATCTGAAGTTTCCACTCGCACAAGGTCGGCCACTTAGTTTCGTCGAACACATACGGTTTCGAGTGGCATCGCCACAGATTTCAGAGAACAGGCGCTTCTCCTGGCAGAGTATCGAACACTTAGTTACACATAGAACAATTAGTTTAAAATGGCACTAAATTTCGCGTCTGGAGATTCCTCTCCCACAAGGTCGACCAATTATGTTCGTCCAACACATACGGTTTCGAGTAGCATCGTCACAGATTTCAGAGAACAGGCGCTTCTCCTGGCAGAGTATCGAACACTTAGTTACACATAGAACAATTAGTTTAAAATGGCACTAAATTTCGCGTCTGGAGATTCCTCTCCCACAAGGTCGACCAATTATGTTCGTCCAACACATACGGTTTCGAGTAGCATCGCCACACATTTCAGAGAACAGGCGCTTCTCCTGGCACAGTATCGAACACTTAGTTTCAGATAGAACAATTAGTTTAAAATGGAACTAAGTTTCGCATCTGGAGTTTCCTCTCCCACAAGGTCGACCAATTAGGTTCGTCGAACACATACGGTTTCGAGTAGCATCGCCATACATTTCAGAGAACAGGCGCTTCTCCTGGCACAGTATCGAACACTTAGTTTCAGTTGGGACATTTAGTTTAAAATTGAACTATGTTTCGCATCTGGAGTTTCCTCTCTCACAAGGTCGACCACTTACTTTCGCCGAACGCATACGTTTTCGAGTGGCATCGCCACCGATTTCAGAGAACAGGCGCTTCTGCTGGCACAGTATCGAACACTTAGTTACACATAGAACAATTAGTTTAAAATGGCACTAAATTTCGCGTCTGGAGATTCCTCTCCCACAAGGTCGACCAATTAGGTTCGTCGAACACATACGGTTTCGAGTAGCATCGCCACACAATTCAGAGAACAGGCGCTTCTCCTGGCACAGTATCGAACACTTAGTTACAGATAGAACAATTAGTTTAAAATGCAACTAAGTTTCGCATCTGAAGTTTCCCCTCGCACAAGGTCGGCCACTTAGTTTCGTCGAACACATACGGTTTCGAGTGGCATCGCCACATATTTCAGGGAAGAGGCGCTTCTCCTGGCACAGTATCGAACACTTATTTTCAGATGGAACATTTGGTTTAAAATGGAACTAAGTTTCGCATCTGAAGTTTCCACTCGCACAAGGTCGGCCACTTAGTTTCGTCGAACACATACGGTTTCGAGTGGCATCGCCACAGATTTCAGAGAACAGGCGCTTCTCCTGGCACATTATCGAACACTTAGTTTCAGATAGAACAATTAGTTTAAAATGGCACTAAGTTTTGCGTCTGGAGTTTCCTCTCTCACAATGTCGACCACTCAGTTTCGTCGAACACATACCGTTTCGAGTGGTATCGCCACAGGTTTCACAGAACGGGCGCTTCTCCTGGCACAGTAGCGAGCATTTAGTTTCAGATGGAACTTTTAGTTTAAAATTGAACTATGTTTCGCGTCTGGAGTTTCCTCTCTCACAAGGTCGACCACTTAGTTTCGCCGAACGCATACGGTTTCGAGTGGCATCGCCACAGATTTCAGAGAACAGGCGCTTCTCCTGGCAGAGTATCGAACACTTAGTTACACATAGAACAATTAGTTTAAAATGGCACTAAATTTCGCGTCTGGAGATTCCTCTCCCACAAGGTCGACCAATTAGGTTCGTCCAACACATACGGTTTCGAGTAGCATCGCCACACATTTCAGAGAACAGGCGCTTCTCCTGGCACAGTATCGAACACTTAGTTTCAGATAGAACAATTAGTTTAAAATGGAACTAAGTTTCGCATCTGGAGTTTCCTCTCCCACAAGGTCGACCAATTAGGTTCGTCGAACACGTACGGTTTCGACTAGCATTGCCACTGATCTCAGAGAACAGGCTCTACTCCTGGCACAGTATCGAACACTTAGTTTCAGATAAAACAATTAGTTTCAAATGGAAGTAAGTTTCGCATCTGGAGTTTCCTCTCTCACAAGGTCGACTTCTTAGTTTTCCCGAACACATACGGTTTCGAGTGGTATCGCCACAGATTGCGCCGAACGGGTGTTACTCGTGGCACAGTATCGACCACTTAGTTTCGTCGAACACATACGGTTTCGAGTGGTATCGCCACAGATTTCGCAGAACGGCGCTTCTCCTGGCACTGTATCGAACACTTATATTCAGATAGAACAATTAGTTTAAAATGGAACTAAGTTTCGCACCTGGAGTTTCCTCTCTCACAAGGTCGACAACTTAGTTTCGTCGACCACATACGGTTTCGAGTGGTATCGCCACTGATTTCGCCGAACGGGAGTTAGTCATGGCACAGTATCGACCACTTAGTTTCGTCGAACACATACGGTTTCGAGTGGTATCGCCACAGATTTCGCAGAACGGCGCTTCTCCTGGCACTGTATCGAACACTTATATTCAGATAGAACAATTAGTTTAAAATGGAACTATGTTTCGCACCTGGAGTTTCCTCTTTCACCAGGCCACCACTTAGTTTCGTCGAACACATACGGTTTCGAGTGGTATCGCCACTGATTTCACCGAACGGGAGTTAGTCATGGCACAGTATCGACCACTTAGTTTCGTCGAACACATACGGTTTCGAGTGGTATCGCCACAGATTTCGCAGAACGGCGCTTCTCCTGGCACTGTATCGAACACTTATATTCAGATAGAACAATTAGTTTAAAATGGAACTATGTTTCGCACCTGGAGTTTCCTCTTTCACCAGGCCACCACTTAGTTTCGTCGAACACATACGCTTTCGAGTAGCATCGCCACAGATTTCAGAGAACAGGCGCTTCTCCTGGGACAGTATCAAACACTTTCAGATAGAACAATTAGTTTAAAATGGAACTATGTTTCGCATCTGGAGTTTCCTCTCTCACAAGGTCGACCACTTAGTTTCGTCGAACACACACGTTTTCGAGTAGCATCGCCACAGATTTCAGAGAACAGGCTCCTCCCCCGGCACAGTATCGAACACTTAGTTTCAGATAGAACAATTAGTTTAAAATGGAACTATGTTTCGCACCTGGAGTTTCCTCTTTCACCAGGCCACCACTTAGTTTCGTCGAACACATACGGTTTCGAGTGGTATCGCCACAGATTTCGCAGAACGGCGCTTCTCCTGGCACTGTATCGAACACTTATATTCAGATAGAACAATTAGTTTAAAATGGAACTATGTTTCGCACCTGGAGTTTCCTCTTTCACCAGGCCACCACTTAGTTTCGTCGAACACATACGCTTTCGAGTAGCATCGCCACAGATTTCAGAGAACAGGCGCTTCTCCTGGGACAGTATCAAACACTTTCAGATAGAACAATTAGTTTAAAATGGAACTATGTTTCGCATCTGGAGTTTCCTCACTCACAAGGTCGACCACTTAGTTACGTCGAACACACACGTTTTCGAGTAGCATCGCCACAGATTTCAGAGAACAGGCTCCTCCCCCGGCACAGTATCGAACACTTAGTTTCAGATAGAACAATTAGTTTAAAATGGAACTAAGTTTCGCATCTGGAGTTTCCTCTCTCACATGGTCGACCACTTAGTTTCGTCGAACACATACGGTTTCGAGTAGTGTCGCCACAGATTTCGCAGAACGGGAGTTTCTCCTGGCGCAGTATCGAACACTTAGCTTCAGATAGAACAATTAGTTTAAAATGGTACTAAGTTTCCCATCTGGAGATTCCTCCCTCACAAGGCGACCACTTAGTTTCGTGGAACACGTACGGTTTCGAGCAGCATCGCCACCGATTTCAGAGAACAGACGCTTCTCCTGGCACAGTATCGAACACTTAGTATCAGATAGAACAATTAGTTTAAAATGAAACTATGTTTCGCATCTGAAGTTTCCTCTCTCACAAGGTCGACCACTTAGTTTCGTCGAACACATACGGTTTCGAGTAGAGTCGCCACAGATTTCGCAGAACGGGAGATTCTCCTGGCTCAGTATCGAACACTTAGTTTCAGATAGAACAATTAGTTTAAAATGCAACTATGTTTCGCATCTGGAGTTTCCTCTCTCACAAGGTCGGCCACTTAGTTTCGTAGAACACGTACGGTTTCGAGTGGTATCGCCACAGCTTTCAGAGAACAGGCGCTTCTCCTGGCACAGTATCCAACACTTAGTTTCAGATAGAACAATTAGTTTAAAATGGAACTAAGTTTCGCATCTGGAGTTTCCTCTCTCACAAAGTCGACCGCTTAGTTTCGACGAACACATACGGTTTCGAGTAGCATCGCCACAGATTTCAGAGAACGGACGCTTCTCCTGGCACAGTATCGAACACTTAATATCATATAGAACAATTATTTTAAAATCGAATTAAGTTTCGCATTTGGAGTTTCCTCTCTCACAAGGTCGACAACTTAGTTTCGTCGAACAAATACGGTTTCGAGTGGGATCGCCACAGATTTCAGAGAACAGACGCTCCTACAGGCACAGTATCGAACACATAGTTTCAGATAGAACAATTAGTTTAAAAAGGAACTAAGTTTCGCTGCTGGAGTTTCCTCTCTCACAAGGTCGACCACTTAGTTTCGTCGAACACATACAGTTTCGAGTGGTATCGCCACAGATTTCGCAGAACGGCGTTTCTCCTGGCACATTATCGAACACATAGTTTCAGATAGAACAATTAGTTTAAAATGGTACTAAGTTTCGCATCTGGAGATTCCTCCCTCACAAGGCGACCACTTAGTTTCGTGGAACACGTACGGTTTCGAGTGGCATCGCCACCGATTTCAGAGAATAGGCGCTTCTCCTGGCACAGTATCGACCACTTAGTTTCAGATAGAACAATTAGTTTAAAATGGAAGTAAGTTTCGCATCTGCAGTTTCCTCTCTCCCAAGGTCGACCACTTAGTTTCGTGGAACACGTACGGTTTCGAGTGGCATCGCCACAGATTTCAGAGAACAGACGCTTCTCCTGGCACAGTATCGAACACTTAGTATCAGATAGAACAATTAGTTTAAAATGGATCTATGTTTCGCATCTGGAGTTTCCTCTCCCACAAGGTCGACCACTTAGTTTCCTCGAACACATACGGTTTCGAGTAGCATCGCCACAGGTTTCAGAGAACAGGCGGTTCGCCTGGCACAGTATCGAACACTTATTTCAGACAGAACAATTAGTTTAAAATGGAACTAAGTTTCGCATCTGGAGTTTCCTCTCTCACAAGGTCGACCACTTAGTTTCGTCGAACACATACGGTTTCGAGTAGCTTCGCCACAGATTTCAGAGAACAGGCGCTTCTCCTGGCACATTATCGAACACTTAGTTTCAGATAGAACAATTAGTTTAAAATGGAACTTTATTTCGCATCTGGAGTTTCCTCTCTCACAAGGTGGACCCCTTAGTTTCATCGAACACATACGGTTTCAAGTAGCATCGCCACTGTTTTCAGAGAACAGGCGCTTCTCCTGGCATAGTATCGAACACTTAGATTCAGAGAGAACAATTAGTTTAAAATGGAACTATGTTTCGCTTTTGGAGTTTCCTCTCTCACAAGGTGGACCCCTTAGTTTCATCGAACACATATGGTTTCGAGTAGCATCGCCACTGTTTTCAGAGAACAGGCGCTACTCCTGGCGCAGTACCGAACACTTAGTTACAGCTAGAACACTTAGTTTAAAATGGAAATAATTTTCGCATCTGGAGTTTACTCTCTCACAAGGTCGACCATCTAGTTTCGTCGAACATATACGGTTTCGAGTAGCATCGCCACAGATTTCAGAGAACAGGCGCTTCTCCTGGCACAGTATCGAACACTTAGTTTCAGATAGAACAATTTGTTTAAAATGGAACCAAGTTTCGCATCTGGAGTTTCCTCTCTCAGAAGGTCGACCACTTAGTTTCGTGGAACACAAACGGTTTCGAGTAGCATCGCCACAGATTTCAGAGAACATGCGCTTCTCCTGGCACAGTATCGAACACTTAGATTCAGATAGAACAATTAGTTTAAAATGGAAATAAGCTTCGCATCTGGAGTTTCCTCTCTCACAAGGTGGACCACTTAGTTTCGTCGAACACATCCGGTTTCAAGTGGTATGGCCAGAGATTTCAGAGAACAGGCGCTTCTCCTGTCACAGTATCGAACACTTTCAGATAGAACAATTAGTTTCAAATGGAACTAAGTTTCGCATCTGGAGTTTCCTCTCTCAAAAGGTCGGCCACTTAGTTTCGTCGAACACATACGGTTTCGAGTAGCATCGCCACAGATTTCAGAGAACAGGCGCTTCTCCTGGCACAGTATCGAACACTCAGTTTCAGATAGAAAAATTAGTTTAAAATGGAACTAAGTTTCGCATCTGGAGTTTCCTCTCTCACAAGGTCGGCCACTTAGTTTCGTCGAACACATACGGTTTCGAATGGCATCGCCACAGATATCAGAGAACAGGCGCTTCTCCTGGCACAGTATCGAACACTTAGTATCAGATAGAACAATTAGTTTAAAATGGAACTAAGTTTCGCATCTGGAGTTTCCTCTTTCACAAGGCGATCACTTAGTTTCGTCGAACATATACGGTTTCGAGTGGCATCGCCACAGATTTCAGAGAACAGGCGCTTCTCCTGGCACAGTATCGAACACTTAGATTCAGAAGGAACAATTAGTTTAAAATGGAACTAAGTTTCGCATCTGGAGTTTTCTCTCTCACAAGGTCGGCCACTTAGTTTCGTCGAACACATACGGTTTCGAGTGGCATCGCCACAGATTTCAGAGAACAGGCGCTTCCCCTGGCACAGTATCGAACACTTTCAGATAGAACAATTAGTGTAAAATGGAACAAAGTTTCGCATCTGGAGTTTCCTCTCTCAAAAGGTCTGCCACTTAGTATCGTCGAACACATACGGTTTCGAGTAGCATCGCCACAGATTTCAGAGAACACGCGCTTCTCCTGGCACAGTATCGAGCATTTAGTTTCAGATAGAACAATTTGTTTAAAATGGATCTATGTTTCGCATCTGGAGTTTCCTCTCCCACAAGGTCGACCACTTAGTTTCCTCGAACACATACGGTTTCGAGTAGCATCGCCACAGATTTCAGAGAACAGGCGCTTCTCCTGGCACAGTATCGAACACTTAGTTTCAGATAGAACAATTAGTTTAAAATGGTACTAAGTTTCGCATCTGGAGTTTCCTCTCTCACAAGGTGGACCACTTAGTTTCGTTGAACACATACGGTTTCGAGTGGTATGGCCAGATATTTCAGAGAACAGGCGCTTCTCCTGGCACAGTATCGAGCATTTAGTTTCAGATAGAACAATTTGTTTAAAATGGATCTATGTTTCGCATCTGGAGTTTCCTCTCCCACAAGGTCGACCACTTAGTTTCCTCGAACACATACGGTTTCGAGTAGCATCGCCACAGAATTCAGAGAACAGGCGCTTCCCCTGGCACAGTATCGAACACTTAGTTTCAGATAGAACAATTAGTTTAAAATGGAACTAAGTTTCGCATCTGGAGTTTCCTCTCTCAGAAGGTCGACCACTTAGTTTCGTCGAACACATACGGGTTTGAGTAGCATCGCGACAGATTTCAGAGAACAGGCGCTTCTCCTGGCACAGTATCGAACACTTAGTTTCAGATAGGTACAATTATATTAAAATGGAACTAAGTTTCGCATCTGGAGTTTCCTCTCTCAGAAGGTCGACCACTTAGTTTCGTCGAACACATACGGGTTCGAGTAGCATCGCGACAGATTTCAGAGAACAGGCGCTTCTCCTGGCACAGTATCGAACACTTACTTTCAGATAGAACAATTATATTAAAAAGGAACTAAGTTTCGCATCTGGAGTTTCCTCTCCCACAAGGTCGACCACTTAGTTTCGTCGAACACATACGGTTTCGAGCGGCATCGCCATACAGTTCAGAGAACAGGCGCTTCTCCTGGCACCGTATCGAACACTTAGATTCAGATAGAACAATTAGTTTCAAATGGAACTAAGTTTCGCATCTGCAGTTTCCTCTCTCAAAAGGTCGACCACTTAGTTTCGTCGAACACATACAGTTTCGATTAGCATTACCACAGATTTCACAGAACAGGCGCTTCTCCGGGCAAAGTATCGAACTCTTAGTTTCAGATAGAACAATTACTTTAAAATGGAACTATGTTTCGTATCTGGAGATTCCTCTCCCACAAGGTCGACCACTTAGTTTCGTCGAACACATACGGTTTCGAGTAGCAACGCCACAGATATCAGAGAACAGGCGCTTCTACTGGCAGATTATCGAACACTTAGTTTCAGATGGAACATTTGGTTTAAAATGGAACTAAGTTTCGCATCTGGAGTTTCCTCTCTCACAAGGTCGGCCACTTAGTTTCGTCGAACACATACGGTTTCGAGTGGCATCGCCACAGATTTCACAGAACAGCCGCTTCTCCTGGCACAGTATCGAACACTTAGTTTCAGAGAGAACAATTAGTTTAAAATTGAACTACGTTTCGCATCTGGAGTTTCCTCTCTGACAAGGTCGACTACTTAGTTTCGTCAAACACATACGGTTTCGAGTGGCATCGCCACACAATTCAGAGAACAGGCGCTTCTCCTGTCACAGTATCGAACACTGAGTTTTAGAGAGAACAATTAGTTTAAAATGGAGCTATGTTTCGCACCTGGAGTATCCTCTCTCACAAGGTCGACCACTTAGTTTCGTCGAACACATACGGTTTCGAGTTGCATCGCCACAGATTTCAGAGAATAGGCGCTTCTCCTGGCACATTATCGAACACTTAGTTTCAGATAGAACAATTAGTTCAAAATGGAACTATGTTTCGCATCTGGAGTTTCCTCTCTCACAAGTTCGACCACTTAGTTTCGTCGAACACATTCGGTTTCGAGTAGCATGGCCACAGGTTTCAGAGAACAGGCGCTTCTCCTGGCACATTATCGAACACTTAGTTTCAGATAGAACAATTAGTTCAAAATGGAACTAAGTTTCGCATCTGGAGTTTCCTCTCTCACAAGGTCGACCACTTAGTTTCGTCGAGCACATACGGTTTCGAGTAGCATCGCGACAGATTTCAGAGAACAGGCGCTTCTCCTGGCACAGTATGGAACACTTAGTTTCAGATAGAACAATTAGTTTAAAATGGAACTAAGTTTCGCATCTGGAGTTTCCTCTCTCAGAGGTCGACCACTTAGTTTCGTCGAACACATACGGTTTCGAGTAGCATCGCCACAGATTTCAGAGAATAGGCGCTTCTCCTGGCACATTATCGAACACTTAGTTTCACATAGAACAATTAGTTCAAAATGGAACTATGTTTCGCATCTGGAGTTTCCTCTCTCACAAGTTCGACCACTTAGTTTCGTCGAACACATTCGGTTTCGAGTTGCATCGCCACAGGTTTCAGAGAACAGGCGCTTCTCCTGGCACATTATCGAACACTTAGTTTCAGATAGAACAATTAGTTCAAAATGGAACTAAGTTTCGCATCTGGAGTTTCCTCTCTCACAAGGTCGACCACTTAGTTTCGTCGAACACATACGGTTTCGAGCGGCATCGCCACACAGTTCAGAAAACAGGCGCTTCTCCTGGCACAGAATCGAACACTTAGTTTCAGATAGAACAATTAGTTCAAAATGGAACTATGTTTCGCATTTGGAGTTTCCTCTCTCACAAGGTCGACCACTTAGTTTCGTCGAACACATTCGGTTTCGAGTAGGATCGCCACAGGTTTCAGAAAACAGGCGCTTCTCCTGGCACATTATCGAACACTTAGTTTCAGATAGAACAATTAGTTCAAAATGGAACTAAGTTTCGCATCTGGCGTTTCCTCTCTCAGAGGTCGACCACTTAGTTTCGTCGAACACATACGGTTTCGAGTAGCATCGCCACAGATTTCAGAGAATAGGCGCTTCTCCTGGCACATTATCGAACACTTAGTTTCACATAGAACAATTAGTTCAAAATGGAACTATGTTTCGCATCTGGAGTTTCCTCTCTCACAAGTTCGACCACTTAGTTTCGTCGAACACATTCGGTTTCGAGTTGCATCGCCACAGGTTTCAGAGAACAGGCGCTTCTCCTGGCACAGTATGGAACACTTAGTTTCAGATAGAACAATTAGTTTAAAATGGAACTAAGTTTCCCATCTGGAGTTTCCTCTCTCACAAGGTCGACCACTTAGTTTCGTCGAACACATACGGTTTCGAGCGGCATCGCCACACAGTTCAGAGAACAGGCGCTTCTCCTGGCACAGTATCGAACACTTAGTTTCAGATAGAACAATTAGTTTAAAATGGAACTAAGTTTCGCATCTGGCGTTTCCTCTCTCAGAGGTCGACCACTTAGTTTCGTCGAACACATAAGGTTTCGAGTAGCATCGCGACAGATTTCAGAGAACAGGCGTTTCTCCTGGCACAGTATCGAACACTTAGTTTCAGATAGAACAATTAGTTTAAAATGGAACTAAGTTTCGCATCTGGCGTTTCCTCTCTCAGAGGTCGACCACTTAGTTTCGTCGAACACATACGGTTTCGAGTAGCATCGCCACAGATTTCAGAGAATAGGCGCTTCTCCTGGCACATTATCGAACACTTAGTTTCACATAGAACAATTAGTTCAAAATTGAACTATGTTTCGCATCTGGAGTTTCCTCCCTCACAAGTTCGACCACTTAGTTTCGTCGAACACATTCGGTTTCGAGTTGCATCGCCACAGGTTTCAGAGAACAGGCGCTTCTCCTGGCACATTATCGAACACTTAGTTTCAGATAGAACAATTAGTTCAAAATGGAACTAAGTTTCGCATCTGGAGTTTCCTCTCTCACAATGTCGACCACTTAGTTTCGTCGAACACATACGGTTTCGAGCGGCATCGCCACACAGTTCAGAAAACAGGCGCTTCTCCTGGCACAGAATCGAACACTTAGTTTCAGATAGAACAATTAGTTCAAAATGGAACTATGTTTCGCATTTGGAGTTTCCTCTCTCACAAGGTCGACCACTTAGTTTCGTCGAACACATTCGGTTTCGAGTAGGATCGCCACAGGTTTCAGAAAACAGGCGCTTCTCCTGGCACATTATCGAACACTTAGTTTCAGATAGAACAATTAGTTCAAAATGGAACTAAGTTTCGCATCTGTAGTTTCCTCTCTCAGAAGGTCGACCACTTAGTTTCGTCGAGCACATACGGTTTCGAGTAGCATCGCGACAGATTTCAGAGAACAGGCGCTTCTCCTGGCACAGTATGGAACACTTAGTTTCAGATAGAACTATTAGTTTAAAATGGAACTAAGTTTCGCATCTGGAGTTTCCTCTCTCACAAGGTCGACCACTTAGTTTCGTCGAACACATACGGTTTCGAGCGGCATCGCCACACAGTTCAGAGAACAGGCGCTTCTCCTGGCACAGTATCGAACACTTAGTTTCAGATAGAACAATTAGTTTAAAATGGAACTAAGTTTCGCATCTGGCGTTTCCTCTCTCAGAGGTCGACCACTTAGTTTCGTCGAACACATAAGGTTTCGAGTAGCATCGCGACAGATTTCAGAGAACAGGCGTTTCTCCTGGCACAGTATCGAACACTTAGTTTCAGATAGAACAATTAGTTTAAAATGGAACTAAGTTTCGCATCTGGCGTTTCCTCTCTCAGAGGTCGACCACTTAGTTTCGTCGAACACATACGGTTTCGAGTAGCATCGCCACAGATTTCAGAGAATAGGCGCTTCTCCTGGCACATTATCGAACACTTAGTTTCACATAGAACAATTAGTTCAAAATTGAACTATGTTTCGCATCTGGAGTTTCCTCCCTCACAAGTTCGACCACTTAGTTTCGTCGAACACATTCTGTTTCGAGTTGCATCGCCACAGGTTTCAGAGAACAGGCGCTTCTCCTGGCACATTATCGAACACTTAGTTTCAGATAGAACAATTAGTTCAAAATGGAACTAAGTTTCGCATCTGGAGTTTCCTCTCTCACAATGTCGACCACTTAGTTTCGTCGAACACATACGGTTTCGAGCGGCATCGCCACACAGTTCAGAAAACAGGCGCTTCTCCTGGCACAGAATCGAACACTTAGTTTCAGATAGAACAATTAGTTCAAAATGGAACTATGTTTCGCATTTGGAGTTTCCTCTCTCACAAGGTCGACCACTTAGTTTCGTCGAACACATTCGGTTTCGAGTAGGATCGCCACAGGTTTCAGAATACAGGCGCTTCTCCTGGCACATTATCGAACACTTAGTTTCAGATAGAACAATTAGTTCAAAATGGAACTATGTTTCGCATCTGGAGTTTCCTCTCTCACAAGTTCGACCACTTAGTTTCGTCGAACACATTCGGTTTCGAGTTGCATCGCCACAGGTTTCAGAGAACAGGCGCTTCTCCTGGCACAGTATGGAACACTTAGTTTCAGATAGAACAATTAGTTTAAAATGGAACTAAGTTTCCCATCTGGAGTTTCCTCTCTCACAAGGTCGACCACTTAGTTTCGTCGAACACATACGGTTTCGAGCGGCATCGCCACACAGTTCAGAGAACAGGCGCTTCTCCTGGCACAGTATCGAACACTTAGTTTCAGATAGAACAATTAGTTTAAAATGGAACTAAGTTTCGCATCTGGCGTTTCCTCTCTCAGAGGTCGACCACTTAGTTTCGTCGAACACATAAGGTTTCGAGTAGCATCGCGACAGATTTCAGACAACAGGCGTTTCTCCTGGCACAGTATCGAACACTTAGTTTCAGATAGAACAATTAGTTTAAAATGGAACTAAGTTTCGCATCTGGCGTTTCCTCTCTCAGAGGTCGACCACTTAGTTTCGTCGAACACATACGGTTTCGAGTAGCATCGCCACAGATTTCAGAGAATAGGCGCTTCTCCTGGCACATTATCGAACACTTAGTTTCACATAGAACAATTAGTTCAAAATTGAACTATGTTTCGCATCTGGAGTTTCCTCCCTCACAAGTTCGACCACTTAGTTTCGTCGAACACATTCGGTTTCGAGTTGCATCGCCACAGGTTTCAGAGAACAGGCGCTTCTCCTGGCACATTATCGAACACTTAGTTTCAGATAGAACAATTAGTTCAAAATGGAACTAAGTTTCGCATCTGGAGTTTCCTCTCTCACAATGTCGACCACTTAGTTGCGTCGAACACATACGGTTTCGAGCGGCATCGCCACACAGTTCAGAAAACAGGCGCTTCTCCTGGCACAGAATCGAACACTTAGTTTCAGATAGAACAATTAGTTCAAAATGGAACTATGTTTCGCATTTGGAGTTTCCTCTCTCACAAGGTCGACCACTTAGTTTCGTCGAACACATTCGGTTTCGAGTAGGATCGCCACAGGTTTCAGAAAACAGGCGCTTCTCCTGGCACATTATCGAACACTTAGTTTCAGATAGAACAATTAGTTCAAAATGGAACTAAGTTTCGCATCTGTAGTTTCCTCTCTCAGAAGGTCGACCACTTAGTTTCGTCGAGCACATACGGTTTCGAGTAGCATCGCGACAGATTTCAGAGAACAAGCGCTTCTCCTGGCACAGTATGGAACACTTAGTTTCAGATAGAACTATTAGTTTAAAATGGAACTAAGTTTCGCATCTGGAGTTTCCTCTCTCACAAGGTCGACCACTTAGTTTCGTCGAACACATACGGTTTCGAGCGGCATCGCCACACAGTTCAGAGAACAGGCGCTTCTCCTGGCACAGTATCGAACACTTAGTTTCAGATAGAACAATTAGTTTAAAATGGAACTAAGTTTCGCATCTGGCGTTTCCTCTCTCAGAGGTCGACCACTTAGTTTCGTCGAACACATAAGGTTTCGAGTAGCATCGCGACAGATTTCAGAGAACAGGCGTTTCTCCTGGCACAGTATCGAACACTTAGTTTCAGATAGAACAATTAGTTTAAAATGGAACTAAGTTTCGCATCTGGCGTTTCCTCTCTCAGAGGTCGACCACTTAGTTTCGTCGAACACATACGGTTTCGAGTAGCATCGCCACAGATTTCAGAGAATAGGCGCTTCTCCTGGCACATTATCGAACACTTAGTTTCACATAGAACAATTAGTTCAAAATTGAACTATGTTTCGCATCTGGAGTTTCCTCCCTCACAAGTTCGACCACTTAGTTTCGTCGAACACATTCGGTTTCGAGTTGCATCGCCACAGGTTTCAGAGAACAGGCGCTTCTCCTGGCACATTATCGAACACTTAGTTTCAGATAGAACAATTAGTTCAAAATGGAACTAAGTTTCGCATCTGGAGTTTCCTCTCTCACAATGTCGACAACTTAGTTTCGTCGAACACATACGGTTTCGAGCGGCATCGCCACACAGTTCAGAAAACAGGCGCTTCTCCTGGCACAGAATCGAACACTTAGTTTCAGATAGAACAATTAGTTCAAAATGGAACTATGTTTCGCATTTGGAGTTTCCTCTCTCACAAGGTCGACCACTTAGTTTCGTCGAACACATTCGGTTTCGAGTAGGATCGCCACAGGTTTCAGAAAACAGGCGCTTCTCCTGGCACATTATCGAACACTTAGTTTCAGATAGAACAATTAGTTCAAAATGGAACTAAGTTTCGCATCTGTAGTTTCCTCTCTCAGAAGGTCGACCACTTAGTTTCGTCGAGCACATACGGTTTCGAGTAGCATCGCGACAGATTTCAGAGAACAGGCGCTTCTCCTGGCACAGTATGGAACACTTAGTTTCAGATAGAACTATTAGTTTAAAATGGAACTAAGTTTCGCATCTGGAGTTTCCTCTCTCACAAGGTCGACCACTTAGTTTCGTCGAACACATACGGTTTCGAGCGGCATCGCCACACAGTTCAGAGAACAGGCGCTTCTCCTGGCACAGTATCGAACACTTAGTTTCAGATAGAACAATTAGTTTAAAATGGAACTAAGTTTCGCATCTGGCGTTTCCTCTCTCAGAGGTCGACCACTTAGTTTCGTCGAACACATAAGGTTTCGAGTAGCATCGCGACAGATTTCAGAGAACAGGCGTTTCTCCTGGCACAGTATCGAACACTTAGTTTCAGATAGAACAATTAGTTTAAAATGGAACTAATTTCGCATCTGGAGTTTCCTCTCTCAGAAGGTCGACCACTTAGTTTCGTCGAACACATACGGGTTTGAGTAGCATCGCGACAGATTTCAGAGAACAGGCGCTTCTCCTGGCACAGTATCGAACACTTAGTTTCAGATAGGTACAATTATATTAAAATGGAACTAAGTTTCGCATCTGGAGTTTCCTCTCTCAGAAGGTCGACCACTTAGTTGCGTCGAACACATACGGTTTCGATTGGCATCGCCACAGACTTCAGAGAACAGGCGGTTCTCCTGGAACAGTGTCGAACACATAGTTTCAGATAGAACAATTAGTTTAAAATGCAACTAAGTTTCGCATCTGGAGTTTCCTCTCCCACAAGGTCGACCACTAAGTTTCCTCGAACACATACGGTTTCGAGTAGCATCGCGACAGATTTCAGAGAGCAGGCGCTTCTCCTGGCACAGTATGGAACACTTAGTATCAGATAGAACAATTTGTTTTAAATGGAACTAAGTTTCGCATGTGGAGTTTCCCCTTTCACAAGGCGACCACTCAGTTTCGTCGAACACATACGGTTTCGAGTAGCATCGCCACAGATTCCAGAGAACAGGCGCTTCTCCTGACACAGTATCGAACACTTAGTTTCAGATAGAACAATTAGTTTATAATGGTACTAATTTTCGCATCTGGAGTTTCTTCTCTCACAAGGCGACCACTTAGTTGCGTCGAACACATACGGTTTCGATTGGCATCGCCACAGACTTCAGAGAACATGCGCTTCTCCTGGCACAGTATCGAACACATAGTTTCAGATATAAAAATTAGTTTAAAATCGAACTATGCTTCGCATCTTGAGTTTCCTCTCTCACAAGGTCGACCACTCAGTTTCGTCGAACCCATACCGTTTCGAGTGGTATCGCCACAGGTTTCACAGAACGGGCGCTTCTCCTGGCACAGTATCGAACAGTTAGTTTCTGATAGAACAATTAATTTAAAATGGAATTAAGTTTCGCATCTGACGTTTCCTCTCACACAAGGTCGGCCGCTTAGTTTCGTCGAACACATACGGTTTTGAGTGGCATCGCCACAGATTTCAGAGAACAGGCGCTTCTGCTGGCACAGTATCGAACACTTAGTTTCAGATAGAACAATTAGTTTAAAATGGCACTAAGTTTCGCGTCTGGAGTTTCCTCTCTCACAAGGTCGACCACTCAGTTTCGTCGAACACATACCGTTTCGAGTGGTATCGCCACAGGTTTCACAGAACGGGCGCTTCTCCTGGCACTGTATCGAACAGTTAGTTTCTGATAGAACAATTAATTTAAAATGGAATTAAGTTTCGCATCTGACGTTTCCTCTCACACAAGGTCGGCCGCTTAGTTTCGTCGAACACATACGGTTTTGAGTGGCATCGCCACAGATTTCAGAGAACAGGCGCTTCTGCTGGCACAGTATCGAACACTTAGTTTCAGATAGAACAATTAGTTTAAAATGGCACTAAGCTTCGCATCTGACGTTTCCTCTCTCACAAGGTCGGCCACTTAGTTTCGTCGAACACATACGGTTTCGAGTGGCATCGCCACAGATTTCAGAGAACAGGCGCTTCTGCTGGCACAGTATCGAACACTTAGTTTCAGATAGAACAATCAGTTTAAAATGGAACTAAGTTTCGCATCTGGAGTTTCCTCTCTCACAAGGTCGACCACTCTGTTTCGTCGAACACATACCGTTTCGAGTGGTATCGCCACAGGTTTCACAGAACGGGCGCTTCTCCTGGCACATTATCGTTCACTTAGTTTCATATAGAACAATTAGTTTAAAATGGAACTAAGTTCCGCATCTGGAGTTTCCTCTCTCACAAGGTCGGCCACTTAGTTTCGTCGAACACATACGGTTTCGAGTGGCATCGCCACAGATTTCAGAGAACAGGTGCTTCTCCTGGCACAGTATCGAACAATTAGTTTCAGATAGAACAATTAGTTTAAAATGGAACTAAGTTTCGCGTCTGGAGTTTCCTCTCTCACAAGGTCGGCCACTTAGTTTCGTCAAGCACATACGGTTTCGAGTGGCATCGCCACAGATTTCAGAGAACAGGCGCTGCTCCTGGCACAATATCGAACACTTAGTTTCAGATAGAACAATCTGTTTAAAATGGAACTAAGTTCCGCATCTGGAGTTTCTTCCCACACAAGGTCGACCATTTAGATTCGTCGAACACATACGGTTTCGACTAGCATCGCCACAGATTTCAGAGAACAAGGGCTTCTCCTGGCACATTATCGAACACTTAGTTTCAGATGGAACATTTAGTTTAAAATGGAACTAAGTTTCGCGTCTGGAGTTTCCTCTCTCACAAGGTCGGCCACTTAGTTTCGTCAAACACATACGGTTTCGAGTGGCATCGGCACAGATTCCAGAGAACAGGCGCTTCTCCTGGCACAATATCGGACACTTAGTTTCGGACGGAACATTTGGTTTAAAGTGGAAGTAAGTTTCGCATCTCGAGTTTCCTCTCTCACAAGGTCGACCATTTAGATTCGTCGAACACATACGGTTTCGAGTGGCAACGCCACATATTTCAGAGGACAGGCGCTTCTCCTGGCACAGTATCGAACACATAGTTTCAGATAGAACATTTAGTTTAAAATGGAACTAAGTTTTGCATCTGGAGTTTCCTCTCTCACAAGGTCGACATCTTAGTTTCGTCGAACACATACGGTTTCGAGTAGCATCGCCACAGATTTCAGAGAACGGGCGCTTCTCCTGGCACAGTATCGAACACTTAATATCATATAGAACAATCAGTTTAAAATGGAGCTATGTTTCGCACCTGGAGTATCCTCTCTCACAAGGTCGACCACTTAGTTTCGTCGAACACATACGGTTTCGAGTTGCATCGCCACAGATTTCAGAGAATAGGCGCTTCTCCTGGCACATTATCGAACACTTAGTTTCAGATAGAACAATTAGTTCAAAATGGAACTATGTTTCGCATCTGGAGTTTCCTCTCTCACAAGTTCGACCACTTAGTTTCGTCGAACACATTCGGTTTCGAGTAGCATGGCCACAGGTTTCAGAGAACAGGCGCTTCTCCTGGCACATTATCGAACACTTAGTTTCAGATAGAACAATTAGTTCAAAATGGAACTAAGTTTCGCATCTGGAGTTTCCTCTCTCACAAGGTCGACCACTTAGTTTCGTCGAGCACATACGGTTTCGAGTAGCATCGCGACAGATTTCAGAGAACAGGCGCTTCTCCTGGCACAGTATGGAACACTTAGTTTCAGATAGAACAATTAGTTTAAAATGGAACTAAGTTTCGCATCTGGAGTTTCCTCTCTCAGAGGTCGACCACTTAGTTTCGTCGAACACATACGGTTTCGAGTAGCATCGCCACAGATTTCAGAGAATAGGCGCTTCTCCTGGCACATTATCGAACACTTAGTTTCACATAGAACAATTAGTTCAAAATGGAACTATGTTTCGCATCTGGAGTTTCCTCTCTCACAAGTTCGACCACTTAGTTTCGTCGAACACATTCGGTTTCGATTTGCATCGCCACAGGTTTCAGAGAACAGGCGCTTCTCCTGGCACATTATCGAACACTTAGTTTCAGATAGAACAATTAGTTCAAAATGGAACTAAGTTTCGCATCTGGAGTTTCCTCTCTCACAAGGTCGACCACTTAGTTTCGTCGAACACATACGGTTTCGAGCGGCATCGCCACACAGTTCAGAAAACAGGCGCTTCTCCTGGCACAGAATCGAACACTTAGTTTCAGATAGAACAATTAGTTAAAAATGGAACTATGTTTCGCATTTGGAGTTTCCTCTCTCACAAGGTCGACCACTTAGTTTCGTCGAACACATTCGGTTTCGAGTAGGATCGCCACAGGTTTCAGAAAACAGGCGCTTCTCCTGGCACATTATCGAACACTTAGTTTCAGATAGAACAATTAGTTCAAAATGGAACTAAGTTTCGCATCTGGCGTTTCCTCTCTCAGAGGTCGACCACTTAGTTTCGTCGAACACATACGGTTTCGAGTAGCATCGCCACAGATTTCAGAGAATAGGCGCTTCTCCTGGCACATTATCGAACACTTAGTTTCACATAGAACAATTAGTTCAAAATGGAACTATGTTTCGCATCTGGAGTTTCCTCTCTCACAAGTTCGACCACTTAGTTTCGTCGAACACATTCGGTTTCGAGTTGCATCGCCACAGGTTTCAGAGAACAGGCGCTTCTCCTGGCACAGTATGGAACACTTAGTTTCAGATAGAACAATTAGTTTAAAATGGAACTAAGTTTCCCATCTGGAGTTTCCTCTCTCACAAGGTCGACCACTTAGTTTCGTCGAACACATACGGTTTCGAGCGGCATCGCCACACAGTTCAGAGAACAGGCGCTTCTCCTGGCACAGTATCGAACACTTAGTTTCAGATAGAACAATTAGTTTAAAATGGAACTAAGTTTCGCATCTGGCGTTTCCTCTCTCAGAGGTCGACCACTTAGTTTCGTCGAACACATAAGGTTTCGAGTAGCATCGCGACAGATTTCAGAGAACAGGCGTTTCTCCTGGCACAGTATCGAACACTTAGTTTCAGATAGAACAATTAGTTTAAAATGGAACTAAGTTTCGCATCTGGCGTTTCCTCTCTCAGAGGTCGACCACTTAGTTTCGTCGAACACATACGGTTTCGAGTAGCATCGCCACAGATTTCAGAGAATAGGCGCTTCTCCTGGCACATTATCGAACACTTAGTTTCACATAGAACAATTAGTTCAAAATTGAACTATGTTTCGCATCTGGAGTTTCCTCCCTCACAAGTTCGACCACTTAGTTTCGTCGAACACATTCGGTTTCGAGTTGCATCGCCACAGGTTTCAGAGAACAGGCGCTTCTCCTGGCACATTATCGAACACTTAGTTTCAGATAGAACAATTAGTTCAAAATGGAACTAAGTTTCGCATCTGGAGTTTCCTCTCTCACAATGTCGACCACTTAGTTTCGTCGAACACATACGGTTTCGAGCGGCATCGCCACACAGTTCAGAAAACAGGCGCTTCTCCTGGCACAGAATCGAACACTTAGTTTCAGATAGAACAATTAGTTCAAAATGGAACTATGTTTCGCATTTGGAGTTTCCTCTCTCACAAGGTCGACCACTTAGTTTCGTCGAACACATTCGGTTTCGAGTAGGATCGCCACAGGTTTCAGAAAACAGGCGCTTCTCCTGGCACATTATCGAACACTTAGTTTCAGATAGAACAATTAGTTCAAAATGGAACTAAGTTTCGCATCTGTAGTTTCCTCTCTCAGAAGGTCGACCACTTAGTTTCGTCGAGCACATACGGTTTCGAGTAGCATCGCGACAGATTTCAGAGAACAGGCGCTTCTCCTGGCACAGTATGGAACACTTAGTTTCAGATAGAACTATTAGTTTAAAATGGAACTAAGTTTCGCATCTGGAGTTTCCTCTCTCACAAGGTCGACCACTTAGTTTCGTCAAACACATACGGTTTCGAGCGGCATCGCCACACAGTTCAGAGAACAGGCGCTTCTCCTGGCACAGTATCGAACACTTAGTTTCAGATAGAACAATTAGTTTAAAATGGAACTAAGTTTCGCATCTGGCGTTTCCTCTCTCAGAGGTCGACCACTTAGTTTCGTCGAACACATAAGGTTTCGAGTAGCATCGCGACAGATTTCAGAGAACAGGCGTTTCTCCTGGCACAGTATCGAACACTTAGTTTCAGATAGAACAATTAGTTTAAAATGGAACTAATTTCGCATCTGGAGTTTCCTCTCTCAGAAGGTCGACCACTTAGTTTCGTCGAACACATACGGGTTTGAGTAGCATC
The DNA here is from genome assembly GCA_910591585.2 of Nysson spinosus. Classification (NCBI taxonomy): domain Eukaryota; kingdom Metazoa; phylum Arthropoda; class Insecta; order Hymenoptera; family Crabronidae; genus Nysson; species Nysson spinosus. Next base: position 1,718,583 of record CAJUYC020000090.1, on the reverse strand, counting down.
GCGACAGATTTCAGAGAACAGGCGCTTCTCCTGGCACAGTATCGAACACTTAGTTGCAGATAGGTACAATTATATTAAAATGGAACTAAGTTTCGCATCTGGAGTTTCCTCTCTCAGAAGGTCGACCACTTAGTTGCGTCGAACACATACGGTTTCGATTGGCATCGCCACAGACTTCAGAGAACAGGCGGTTCTCCTGGCACAGTATCGAACACTTAATATCATATAGAACAATCAGTTTAAAATGGAGCTATGTTTCGCACCTGGAGTATCCTCTCTCACAAGGTCGACCACTTAGTTTCCTCGAACACATACGGTTTCGATTTGCATCGCCACAGATTTCAGAGAATAGGCGCTTCTCCTGGCACATTATCGAACACTTAGTTTCAGATAGAACAATTAGTTCAAAATGGAACTATGTTTCGCATCTGGAGTTTCCTCTCTCACAAGTTCGACCACTTAGTTTCGTCGAACACATTCGGTTTCGAGTAGCATGGCCACAGGTTTCAGAGAACAGGCGCTTCTCCTGGCACATTATCGAACACTTAGTTTCAGATAGAACAATTAGTTCAAAATGGAACTAAGTTTCGCATCTGGAGTTTCCTCTCTCACAAGGTCGACCACTTAGTTTCGTCGAGCACATACGGTTTCGAGTAGCATCGCGACAGATTTCAGAGAACAGGCGCTTCTCCTGGCACAGTATCGAACACTTAGTTTCAGATAGAACAATTAGTTTAAAATGGAACTAAGTTTCGCATCTGGAGTTTCCTCTCTCAGAGGTCGACCACTTAGTTTCGTCGAACACATACGGTTTCGAGTAGCATCGCCACAGATTTCAGAGAATAGGCGCTTCTCCTGGCACATTATCGAACACTTAGTTTCACATAGAACAATTAGTTCAAAATGGAACTATGTTTCGCATCTGGAGTTTCCTCTCTCACAAGTTCGACCACTTAGTTTCGTCGAACACATTCGGTTTCGATTTGCATCGCCACAGGTTTCAGAGAACAGGCGCTTCTCCTGGCACATTATCGAACACTTAGTTTCAGATAGAACAATTAGTTCAAAATGGAACTAAGTTTCGCATCTGGAGTTTCCTCTCTCACAAGGTCGACCACTTAGTTTCGTCGAACACATACGGTTTCGAGCGGCATCGCCACACAGTTCAGAAAACAGGCGCTTCTCCTGGCACAGAATCGAACACTTAGTTTCAGATAGAACAATTAGTTCAAAATGGAACTATGTTTCGCATTTGGAGTTTCCTCTCTCACAAGGTCGACCACTTAGTTTCGTCGAACACATTCGGTTTCGAGTAGGATCGCCACAGGTTTCAGAAAACAGGCGCTTCTCCTGGCACATTATCGAACACTTAGTTTCAGATAGAACAATTAGTTCAAAATGGAACTAAGTTTCGCATCTGGCGTTTCCTCTCTCAGAGGTCGACCACTTAGTTTCGTCGAACACATACGGTTTCGAGTAGCATCGCCACAGATTTCAGAGAATAGGCGCTTCTCCTGGCACATTATCGAACACTTAGTTTCACATAGAACAATTAGTTCAAAATGGAACTATGTTTCGCATCTGGAGTTTCCTCTCTCACAAGTTCGACCACTTAGTTTCGTCGAACACATTCGGTTTCGAGTTGCATCGCCACAGGTTTCAGAGAACAGGCGCTTCTCCTGGCACAGTATGGAACACTTAGTTTCAGATAGAACAATTAGTTTAAAATGGAACTAAGTTTCCCATCTGGAGTTTCCTCTCTCACAAGGTCGACCACTTAGTTTCGTCGAACACATACGGTTTCGAGCGGCATCGCCACACAGTTCAGAGAACAGGCGCTTCTCCTGGCACAGTATCGAACACTTAGTTTCAGATAGAACAATTAGTTTAAAATGGAACTAAGTTTCGCATCTGGCGTTTCCTCTCTCAGAGGTCGACCACTTAGTTTCGTCGAACACATACGGTTTCGAGTAGCATCGCGACAGATTTCAGAGAACAGGCGTTTCTCCTGGCACAGTATCGAACACTTAGTTTCAGATAGAACAATTAGTTTAAAATGGAACTAAGTTTCGCATCTGGCGTTTCCTCTCTCAGAGGTCGACCACTTAGTTTCGTCGAACACATACGGTTTCGAGTAGCATCGCCACAGATTTCAGAGAATAGGCGCTTCTCCTGGCACATTATCGAACACTTAGTTTCACATAGAACAATTAGTTCAAAATTGAACTATGTTTCGCATCTGGAGTTTCCTCCCTCACAAGTTCGACCACTTAGTTTCGTCGAACACATTCGGTTTCGAGTTGCATCGCCACAGGTTTCAGAGAACAGGCGCTTCTCCTGGCACATTATCGAACACTTAGTTTCAGATAGAACAATTAGTTCAAAATGGAACTAAGTTTCGCATCTGGAGTTTCCTCTCTCACAATGTCGACCACTTAGTTTCGTCGAACACATACGGTTTCGAGCGGCATCGCCACACAGTTCAGAAAACAGGCGCTTCTCCTGGCACAGAATCGAACACTTAGTTTCAGATAGAACAATTAGTTCAAAATGGAACTATGTTTCGCATTTGGAGTTTCCTCTCTCACAAGGTCGACCACTTAGTTTCGTCGAACACATTCGGTTTCGAGTAGGATCGCCACAGGTTTCAGAAAACAGGCGCTTCTCCTGGCACATTATCGAACACTTAGTTTCAGATAGAACAATTAGTTCAAAATGGAACTAAGTTTCGCATCTGTAGTTTCCTCTCTCAGAAGGTCGACCACTTAGTTTCGTCGAGCACATACGGTTTCGAGTGGCATCGCTACACATTTCAGAGAACAGGCGCTTCTCCTGGCACAGTATGGAACACTTAGTTTCAGATAGAACTATTAGTTTAAAATGGAACTAAGTTTCGCATCTGGAGTTTCCTCTCTCACAAGGTCGACCACTTAGTTTCGTCGAACACATACGGTTTCGAGCGGCATCGCCACACAGTTCAGAGAACAGGCGCTTCTCCTGGCACAGTATCGAACACTTAGTTTCAGATAGAACAATTAGTTTAAAATGGAACTAAGTTTCGCATCTGGCGTTTCCTCTCTCAGAGGTCGACCACTTAGTTTCGTCGAACACATAAGGTTTCGAGTAGCATCGCGACAGATTTCAGAGAACAGGCGTTTCTCCTGGCACAGTATCGAACACTTAGTTTCAGATAGAACAATTAGTTTAAAATGGAACTAATTTCGCATCTGGAGTTTCCTCTCTCAGAAGGTCGACCACTTAGTTTCGTCGAACACATACGGGTTTGAGTAGCATCGCGACAGATTTCAGAGAACAGGCGCTTCTCCTGGCACAGTATCGAACACTTAGTTTCAGATAGGTACAATTATATTAAAATGGAACTAAGTTTCGCATCTGGAGTTTCCTCTCTCAGAAGGTCGACCACTTAGTTGCGTCGAACACATACGGTTTCGATTGGCATCGCCACAGACTTCAGAGAACAGGCGGTTCTCCTGGCACAGTGTCGAACACATAGTTTCAGATAGAACAATTAGTTTAAAATGCAACTAAGTTTCGCATCTGGAGTTTCCTCTCCCACAAGGTCGACCACTAAGTTTCCTCGAACACATACGGTTTCGAGTAGCATCGCGACAGATTTCAGAGAGCAGGCGCTTCTCCTGGCACAGTATGGGACACTTAGTATCAGATAGAACAATTTGTTTTAAATGGAACTAAGTTTCGCATGTGGAGTTTCCCCTTTCACAAGGCGACCACTCAGTTTCGTCGAACACATACGGTTTCGAGTAGCATCGCCACAGATTCCAGAGAACAGGCGCTTCTCCTGACACAGTATCGAACACTTAGTTTCAGATAGAACAATTAGTTTATAATGGTACTAATTTTCGCATCTGGAGTTTCTTCTCTCACAAGGCGACCACTTAGTTGCGTCGAACACATACGGTTTCGATTGGCATCGCCACAGACTTCAGAGAACATGCGCTTCTCCTGGCACAGTATCGAACACATAGTTTCAGATATAAAAATTAGTTTAAAATCGAACTATGCTTCGCATCTTGAGTTTCCTCTCTCACAAGGTCGACCACTCAGTTTCGTCGAACCCATACCGTTTCGAGTGGTATCGCCACAGGTTTCACAGAACGGGCGCTTCTCCTGGCACAGTATCGAACAGTTAGTTTCTGATAGAACAATTAATTTAAAATGGAATTAAGTTTCGCATCTGACGTTTCCTCTCACACAAGGTCGGCTGCTTAGTTTCGTCGAACACATACGGTTTTGAGTGGCATCGCCACAGATTTCAGAGAACAGGCGCTTCTGCTGGCACAGTATCGAACACTTAGTTTCAGATAGAACAATTAGTTTAAAATGGCACTAAGTTTCGCGTCTGGAGTTTCCTCTCTCACAAGGTCGACCACTCAGTTTCGTCGAACACATACCGTTTCGGGTGGTATCGCCACAGGTTTCACAGAACGGGCGCTTCTCCTGGCACTGTATCGAACAGTTAGTTTCTGATAGAACAATTAATTTAAAATGGAATTAAGTTTCGCATCTGACGTTTCCTCTCACACAAGGTCGGCCGCTTAGTTTCGTCGAACACATACGGTTTTGAGTGGCATCGCCACAGATTTCAGAGAACAGGCGCTTCTGCTGGCACAGTATCGAACACTTAGTTTCAGATAGAACAATTAGTTTAAAATGGCACTAAGCTTCGCATCTGACGTTTCCTCTCTCACAAGGTCGGCCACTTAGTTTCGTCGAACACATACGGTTTCGAGTGGCATCGCCACAGATTTCAGAGAACAGGCGCTTCTGCTGGCACAGTATCGAACACTTAGTTTCAGATAGAACAATCAGTTTAAAATGGAACTAAGTTTCGCATCTGGAGTTTCCTCTCTCACAAGGTCGACCACTCTGTTTCGTCGAACACATACCGTTTCGAGTGGTATCGCCACAGGTTTCACAGAACGGGCGCTTCTCCTGGCACATTATCGTTCACTTAGTTTCATATAGAACAATTAGTTTAAAATGGAACTAAGTTCCGCATCTGGAGTTTCCTCTCTCACAAGGTCGGCCACTTAGTTTCGTCGAACACATACGGTTTCGAGTGGCATCGCCACAGATTTCAGAGAAGAGGTGCTTCTCCTGGCACAGTATCGAACAATTAGTTTCAGATAGAACAATTAGTTTAAAATGGAACTAAGTTTCGCGTCTGGAGTTTCCTCTCTCACAAGGTCGGCCACTTAGTTTCGTCAAGCACATACGGTTTCGAGTGGCATCGCCACAGATTTCAGAGAACAGGCGCTGCTCCTGGCACAATATCGAACACTTAGTTTCAGATAGAACAATCTGTTTAAAATGGAACTAAGTTTCGCGTCTGGAGTTTCCTCTCTCACAAGGTCGGCCACTTAGTTTCGTCAAGCACATACGGTTTCGAGTGGCATCGCCACAGATTTCAGAGAACAGGCGCTGCTCCTGGCACAATATCGAACACTTAGTTTCAGATAGAACAATCTGTTTAAAATGGAACTAAGTTCCGCATCTGGAGTTTCTTCCCACACAAGGTCGACCATTTAGATTCGTCGAACACATACGGTTTCGACTAGCATCGCCACAGATTTCAGAGAACAAGGGCTTCTCCTGGCACATTATCGAACACTTAGTTTCAGATGGAACATTTAGTTTAAAATGGAACTAAGTTTCGCGTCTGGAGTTTCCTCTCTCACAAGGTCGGCCACTTAGTTTCGTCAAACACATACGGTTTCGAGTGGCATCGGCACAGATTCCAGAGAACAGGCGCTTCTCCTGGCACAATATCGGACACTTAGTTTCGGACGGAACATTTGGTTTAAAGGGGAAGTAAGTTTCGCATCTCGAGTTTCCTCTCTCACAAGGTCGACCATTTAGATTCGTCGAACACATACGGTTTCGAGTGGCAACGCCACATATTTCAGAGGACAGGCGCTTCTCCTGGCACAGTATCGAACACATAGTTTCAGATAGAACATTTAGTTTAAAATGGAACTAAGTTTTGCATCTGGAGTTTCCTCTCTCACAAGGTCGACATCTTAGTTTCGTCGAACACATACGGTTTCGAGTAGCATCGCCACAGATTTCAGAGAACGGGCGCTTCTCCTGGCACAGTATCGAACACTTAATATCATATAGAACAATCAGTTTAAAATGGAACTATATTTCGCATCTGGAGTTTCCTCTCTCACAAGGTAGGCCACTTAGTTTCGTCGAACACATACGGTTTCGAGTGGAACCGCCACAGATTTCAGAGAACAGGCGCTTCTCTTGGCACAGTATCGAACACTTAGTTTCAGAAGGAAAATTTCGTTTAAAATGGAACTAAGTTTTGCATCTGGAGTTTCCTCTCTCACAAGGTCGACCACTTAGTTTCGTCGAACACATACGGTTTCGAGTGGCATCGCCACAGATTTCAGAGAAAAGGCGCGTCTCCTGGCACAGTATCGAGCACTTAGTTTCAGATAGAACAATTAGTTTAAAATGGAAGTAAGTTTCGCATCTGGTGTTTCCTCTCTCAGAGGTCGACCACTTAGTTTCGTCGAACACATACGGTTTCGAGTAGCATCGCCACAGATTTCAGAGAATAGGCGCTTCTCCTGGCACATTATCGAACACTTAGTTTCACATAGAACAATTAGTTCAAAATGGAACTATGTTTCGCATCTGCCGTTTCCTCTCTCACAAGGTCGACCACTTAGTTTCGTCGAACACATACGGTTTCGAGTAGCATCGCCACCGATTTCAGAGAACAGGCGCTTCTGCTGGCACAGTATCGAACACTTAATATCATATAGAACAATTATTTTAAAATGGAATTAAGTTTCGCATTTGGAGTTTCCTCTCTCACAAGGTCGAAAACTTAGTTTCGTAGAACACATACGGTTTCGAGTGGTATCGCCACAGATTTCAGAGAACAGGCGCTTCTCCCAGCACAGTATCGAACACTTAGTTTCAGATAGAACAATTAGTTTAAAATGGAACTAATTTTCGCATCTGAAGTTTCCTCTCTCACAACGCCGACCACTTAGTTTCGTCGAACACATACGGTTTCGAGTAGTGTCGCCACAGATTTCGCAGAACGGGAGTTTCTCCTGGCGCAGTATCGAACACTTAGTTTCAGATAGAACAATTAGTTTAAAATGGTACTAAGTTTCGCATCTGGAGTTTCCTCCCTCACAAGGCGACCACTTTGTTTCGTGGAACACGTACGGTTTCGAGTAGCATCGCCACAGATTTCAGAGAACGGGCGCTTCTCCTGGCACAGTATCGAACACTTAATATCATATAGAACAATTATTTTAAAATCGAATTAAATTTCGCATTTGGAGTTTCCTCTCTCACAAGGTCGACAACTTAGTTTCGTCGAACAAATACGGTTTCGAGTGGCATCGCCACAGATTTCAGAGAACAGACGCTCCTACAGGCACAGTATCGAACACATAGTTTCAGATAGAACAATTAGTTTAAAAAGGAACTAAGTTTCGCTGCTGGAGTTTCCTCTCTCACAAGGTCGACCACTTAGTTTCGTCGAACACATACAGTTTCGAGTGGTATCGCCACAGATTTCGCAGAACGGCGTTTCTCCTGGCACATTATCGAACACATAGTTTCAGATAGAACAATTAGTTTAAAATGGAACTAAGTTTCGCATCTGGAGTTTCCTCTCTCACAAGGTCGACCACTTAGTTTCTTCGAACACATACGGTTTCGAGTGGCATCGCCACAGATTTCAGAGAACAGGCGCTTCTCCTGGCACAGTATCGAAAACTTAGTTTCAGGTAGAACAATTAGTTTAAAATGGAACTAAATTTCGCATCTGGAGTTTCCTCTCTCACAAGGTAGGCCACTTAGTTTCGTCGAACACATACGGTTTCGAGTGGCATCGCCATAGATTTCAGAGAACAGGCGCTTCTCTTGGCACAGTATCGAACACTTAGTTTCAGAAGGAACATTTCGTTTAAAATGGAACTAAGTTTTGCATCTGGAGTTTCCTCTCTCACAAGGTCGACCACTTAGTTTCGTCGAACACATACGGTTTCGAGTAGCATCGCGACAGATTTCAGAGAACAGGTGCTTCTCCTGGCACGGTATCGAACACTTAGTTTCAGATAGAACAATTAGTTTAAAATGGAACTAAGTTTCGCTTCTGGAGTTACATCTCTCACAAGGTTGACCACTTAGCTTCGCCGAACACATACGATTGCGAGTGGTATCGCCACAGATATCGGCGAACCGGAGCTTCTCCCGGCACAGTATCGACTACTTAGTTTCGTCGAACACATACGGTTTCGACAGGCATTGCCACAGATTTCAGAGAACAGGCGCTTCTCCTTGCACAGCATCGAACACTTAGCTTCAGATAGAACAATTAGTTTAAAATGGAACTACGTTTCGCATCTGGAGTTTCCTCTCTCACAAGGTCGACCACTTTGTTTCGTCAAACACATACGGTTTCGAGTGGCATCGCCACAGATTTCAGAGAACAGGAGCTTCTCCTGGCACAGTATCGAACACTTAGTTACAGATAGAACACTTAGTTTAAAATGGATCTAAGTTTCGCATCTGGAGTTTCCTCTCTCACAAGGTCGACCACTTAGTTTCGTCGAACACATACGGTTTCGAGCGGCATCGCCACACAGTTCAGAGAACAGGCGCTTCTCCTGGCACAGTATCGAACACTTAGTTTCAGATAGAACAATTAGTTTAAAATGGTAGTAAGTTTCGCATCTGGAGTTTCCTCTCTCACAAGGTCGACCACTTAGTTTCGTCGAACACATACGGTTTCGAGTGGCATCGCCACAGATTTCAGAGAACAGGCGCTTCTCCTGGCACAATATCAGAAATTTAGTTTCAGCTGGAACATTTAGTTTAAAATTGGACTAAGTTTCGCATCTGGAGTTTCCTCTCTCACAAGGTCGACCACTTAGTTTCGCCGAACGCATACGGTTTCGAGTGGTATCGCCACAGACTTCAAAGAACAGGCTCTTCTCCTGGCACAGTATCGAACACTTAGTTTCAGATAGAACAATTAGATTAGAATGAAACTAAATTTCGCAACTGGAGTTTCCTCTCTCACAAGGTCGACCACTTAGTTTCGTCGAACACATGCGGTTTCGAGTAGCAACGCCACAGATTTCAGGGAGCAGGCGCTTCTGCTGGCACAGCTTCGAACACTTAGTTTCAGATAGAACAATCAGTTCAAAATGGCACTAAGTTTTGCATCTGGAGTTTCCTCTCTCACAATGTCGACCACTCAGTTTCGCCGAACACATACGGTTTCGAGTGGTATCGCCACAGATTTCAGGGAACAGGCGCTTCTCCTGGCACAGTATCGAACACTTAGTCTCAGATAGAACATTTAGTTTAAAATGGAAATATGTTTCGCATTTGGAGTTTCCTCCCTCACAAGGTCGACGACTTAATTTCGTCGTACATGTAAGGATTCGAGTGGCATCGCCACAGATTTCAGGGAACAGGCGCTTCTCCTGGCACAGTATCGAGCACGTAGTTTCAGATAGAACAATTTGTTTAAAATGGAACTACGTTTCGCATCTGGAGATTCCTCTCCCACAAGGTCGACCAATTAGATTCGTCGATCACATACGGTTTCGAGTAGCATCGCCACACATTTCAGAGAACAGGCTCTTCTCCTGGCACAGTATCGAACACTTAGTTTCAGATAGAACAATTAGTTTAAAATGGAATTAAGTTTCGCATCTGGAGTTTCCTCTCTCACAAGGTCGACCAATTAGATTCGTCGATCACATACGGTTTCGAGTGGCATCGCCACAGATTTCAGAGAACAGGCGCTTCTGCTGGCACAGTATGGAACACTTAGTTTCATATAGAACAATTAGTTTAAAATGGCACTAAGTTTCGCGTCTGGAGATTCCTCTCCCACAAGGTCGACCAATTAGATTCGTCGATCACATACGGTTTCGAGTAGCATCGCCACACATTTCAGAGAACAGGCTCTTCTCCTGGCACAGTATCGAACACTTAGGTTCCGGTAGAACAATTAGTTTAAAATGGAATTAAGTTTCGCATCTGGAGTTTCCTCTCCCACAAGGTCGACCACTTAGTTTCGTCGAACACATACGGTTTCGAGTAGCATCGCCACACATTTCAGAGAACAGGCGCTTCTCCTGGCACAGTACCGAACACTTAGTTTCCGATAGAACAATTAGTTTAAAATGGAATTAAGTTTCGCATCTGGAGTTTCCTCTCTCACAAGGTCGACCAATTAGATTCGTCGATCACATACGGTTTCGAGTGGCATCGCCACAGATTTCAGAGAACAGGCGCTTCTGCTGGCACAGTATGGAACACTTAGTTTCATATAGAACAATTAGTTTAAAATGGCACTAAGTTTCGCGTCTGGAGATTCCTCTCCCACAAGGTCGACCAATTAGATTCGTCGATCACATACGGTTTCGAGTAGCATCGCCACACATTTCAGAGAACAGGCTCTTCTCCTGGCACAGTATCGAACACTTAGGTTCCGGTAGAACAATTAGTTTAAAATGGAATTAAGTTTCGCATCTGGAGTTTCCTCTCCCACAAGGTCGACCACTTAGTTTCGTCGAACACATACGGTTTCGAGTAGCATCGCCACACATTTCAGAGAACAGGCGCTTCTCCTGGCACAGTACCGAACACTTAGTTTCCGATAGAACAATTAGTTTAAAATGCAACTAAGTTTCGCATCTGGAGTTTCCTGTCCCACAAGGTCGACCACTTAGTTTCCTCGAACACATACGGTTTCGAGTTATATCGCCACAGATTTCACAGAACTGGCGCTTCTCCTGGCACATTATCGAACACTTAGTTTCAGATAGAACAGTTAGTTTTAAATGAAACTAAATTTCACTTCTGGAGTTTCCTCTCTCACAAGGTGGACCACTTAGTTTGGTCGAACACATACGGTTTCGAGTAGCAATGACACAGGTTTCAGAGAACAGGCGCTTCTACTGGCAGAGTATCGAATACTTAGTTTCAGACAGAACATTTAGTTTAAAATGGAAATATGTTTCGCATTTGGAGTTTCCTCCCTCACAAGGTCGACCACTTAGTTTCGTCGAACTCATACGGTTTCGAGTGGCATCGCCACAGATTTCAGAGAAAAGGCGCTTCTCCTGACACAGTATCGAACACTTAGTTTCAGATAGACCAATTAGTTTAAACTGGAAGTAAGTTTCGCATCTGGAGTTTCCTCTCTCACAAGGTCGACCACTTAGTTTCGTCGAACACATACGGTTTCGATTAGCATCGCCACAGTTTCCAGAGAGCAGGCGCTTCTGCTGGCACAGCTTCGAACACTTAGTTTCAGATAGAACAATCAGTTCAAAATGGCACTAAGTTTTGCATCTGGAGTTTCCTCTCTCACAATGTCGACCACTCAGTTTCGCCGAACACATACGGTTTCGAGTGGTATCGCCACAGATTTCAGGGAACAGGCGCTTCTCCTGGCACAGTATCGAACACTTAGTCTCAGATAGAACATTTAGTTTAAAATGGAAATATGTTTCGCATTTGGAGTTTCCTCCCTCACAAGGTCGACGACTTAATTTCGTCGTACATGTAAGGATTCGAGTGGCATCGCCACAGATTTCAGGGAACAGGCGCTTCTCCTGGCACAGTATCGAGCACGTAGTTTCAGATAGAACAATTTGTTTAAAATGGAACTACTTTTCGCATCTGGAGATTCCTCTCCCACAAGGTCGACCAATTAGATTCGTCGATCACATACGGTTTCGAGTAGCATCGCCACACATTTCAGAGAACAGGCTCTTCTCCTGGCACAGTATCGAACACTTAGTTTCAGATAGAACAATTAGTTTAAAATGGAATTAAGTTTCGCATCTGGAGTTTCCTCTCTCACAAGGTCGACCAATTAGATTCGTCGATCACATACGGTTTCGAGTGGCATCGCCACAGATTTCAGAGAACAGGCGCTTCTGCTGGCACAGTATGGAACACTTAGTTTCATATAGAACAATTAGTTTAAAATGGCACTAAGTTTCGCGTCTGGAGATTCCTCTCCCACAAGGTCGACCAATTAGATTCGTCGATCACATACGGTTTCGAGTAGCATCGCCACACATTTCAGAGAACAGGCTCTTCTCCTGGCACAGTATCGAACACTTAGGTTCCGGTAGAACAATTAGTTTAAAATGGAATTAAGTTTCGCATCTGGAGTTTCCTCTCCCACAAGGTCGACCACTTAGTTTCGTCGAACACATACGGTTTCGAGTAGCATCGCCACACATTTCAGAGAACAGGCGCTTCTCCTGGCACAGTACCGAACACTTAGTTTCCGATAGAACAATTAGTTTAAAATGCAACTAAGTTTCGCATCTGGAGTTTCCTGTCCCACAAGGTCGACCACTTAGTTTCCTCGAACACATACGGTTTCGAGTTTTAAAGCCACAGATTTCAGAGAACTGGCGCTTCTCCTGGCACATTATCGAACACTTAGTTTCAGATAGAACAGTTAGTTTTAAATGAAACTAAATTTCACTTCTGGAGTTTCCTCTCTCACAAGGTGGACCACTTAGTTTGGTCGAACACATACGGTTTCGAGTAGCAATGACACAGGTTTCAGAGAACAGGCGCTTCTACTGGCAGAGTATCGAATACTTAGTTTCAGACAGAACATTTAGTTTAAAATGGAAATATGTTTCGCATTTGGAGTTTCCTCCCTCACAAGGTCGACCACTTAGTTTCGTCGAACTCATACGGTTTCGAGTGGCATCGCCACAGATTTCAGAGAAAAGGCGCTTCTCCTGACACAGTATCGAACACTTAGTTTCAGATAGACCAATTAGTTTAAACTGGAAGTAAGTTTCGCATCTGGAGTTTCCTCTCTCACAAGGTCGACCACTTAGTTTCGTCGAACACATACGGTTTCGATTAGCATCGCCACAGTTTCCAGAGAGCAGGCGCTTCTCCTGGCACAGTATCGAATACTTTTTTCAGACAGAACGATTAGTTTAAAATGGAACTATGTTTCGCATCTGGAGTATCCTCTCTCACAAGGTCGACCACTTAGTTTCCTCGAACACATACGGTTTCGAGTTGTATCGCCACAGATTTCAGAGAACTGGCGCTTCTCCTGGCACATTATCGAACACTTAGTTTCAGATAGAACAGTTAGTTTTAAATGAAACTAAATTTCACTTCTGGAGTTTCCTCTCTCACAAGGTGGACCACTTAGTTTGGTCGAACACATACGGTTTCGAGTAGCAATGACACAGGTTTCAGAGAACAGGCGCTTCTACTGGCAGAGTATCGAATACTTAGTTTCAGACAGAACATTTAGTTTAAAATGGAAATATGTTTCGCATTTGGAGTTTCCTCCCTCACAATGTCGACCACTTAGTTTCGTCGAACACACACGTTTTCGAGTGGCATCGCCACAGATTTCAGAGGACAGGCGCTTCTACTGGCAGAGTATCGAATATTTAGTTTCAGATAGATCATTTAGTTTAAAATGGATATATATTTCGCATTTGGAGTTTCCCCTCTCACAAGGTCGACAACTTAATTTCGTCGAACACATACGGTTTCGAGTGGCATCGTCACACATTTCGGAGAACAGGCGCTTCTCCTGGCACAGTATCGAACACTTAGTTTCAGATAGAACAGTTAGTTTTAAATGAAACTAAATTTCACTTCTGGAGTTTCCTCTCTCACAAGGTGGACCACTTAGTTTCGGCAAACACATACGGTTTCGAGTGGAATCGCCACAGGTTTCAGAGAACTGGCGCTTCTCCTGGCACAGTATCGACACTTAGTATCAGATAGAACAATTACTTTCAAATGGAACTAAGCTTCGCATCTGGAGTTTCCTCTCTCACAAGGTGGACCACTTAGTTTCGTCGAACACATACGGTTTCGAGTAGCATCGCCACAGATTTCAGAGAACAGGCGCTTCTCCTGGCACAGTATCGAATACTTTTTTCAGACAGAACGATTAGTTTAAAATGCAACTATGTTTCGCATCTGGAGTATCCTCTCTCACAAGGTCAACCACTTAGTTCCGTCGAACACATACGGTTTCGAGTGGCATCGCTACACATTTCAGAGAACAGGCGCTTCTCCTGGCACAGTGTCGAACACATAGTTTCAGATAGAACAATTAGTTTAAAATGGAACTAAGTTTCGCATCTGGAGTTTCCTGTCCCACAAGGTCGACAACTTAGTTTCCTCGAACACATACGGTTTCGAGTTGTATCGCCACAGATTTCAGAGAACTGGCGCTTCTCCTGGCACAGTATCGAACACTTTCAGAAAGAACAATTAGTTTAAAATGGCACTAAGTTTCGCATCTGAAATTTCTTCTCTCACAAAGCGACCACTTAGTTTTGTCGAACACATACGGCCTCGAGTGGCATCGCCACAGATTTCAGAGAACAGGCGATTCTCCTGGCACACTATCGAACACTTAGTTTCAGATAGAACAATTAGTTTAAAATGGAACTAAGCTTCGCATCTGGAGTTTCCGCTCTCACAAGGTCGACAACTTAGTTTCGCCGAACGCATACGGTTTCGAGTGGCATCACAAGAGATTTCAGAGAACAGGCGCTTCTCCTGGCACATTATCGAACAGTTAGTTTCAGATAGAACAATTAATATAAAATGGAACTAAGTTTCGCATGTGAAGTTTCCAATCTCACAAGGCCGGCCACTTAGATTCGTCGAACACATACGGTTTCGAGTGGCATCGTCACACATTTCGGAGAACAGGCGATTCTCCTGGCACACTATCGAACACTTAGTTTCAGATAGAACAATTAGTTTAAAATGGAACTAAGGTTCGCCTCTGGAGTTTCCGCTCTCACAAGGTCGACCACTTAGTTTCGCCGAACGCATACGGTTTCGAGTGGCATCGCCAAAGATTTCAGAGAACAGGCGCTTCTACTGGCACAGTATCGAACACTTAGTTTCAGATGGAACATTTAGTTTAAAATTGAACTGTTTCGCATCTGGAGTTTCCGCTCTCACAAGGTCGACCACTTAGTTTCGCCGAACGCATACGGTTTCGAGTGGCATCACAAGAGAATTCAGAGAACAGGCGCTTCTCCTGGCACAGTATCGAACACTTAATTTCAGATGGAACAATTAGTTTAAAATGGAATTAAGTTTCGCATCTGGAGTTTCCTCTCAAACAAGGTCGACCACTTAGTTTCGATGAACACATACGGTTTCGAGTAGCATCGCCACCGATTTCAGAGAACAGGCGCTACTCCTGGCACAGTATCGAACACTTAGTTTCAGATAGAACAATTAGTTTAAAATGGAACTAAGTTTCGCATCTGGAGTTTCCGCTCTCACAAGGTCGACCACTTAGTTTCGCCGAACGCATACGGTTTCGAGTAGCATCACCCCAGATTTCAGAGAACAGGCGCTTCTCCTGGCACAGTATCGAACACTTAGTTTCAGATAGAACAATTAGTTTAAAATGGAACTAATTTTCGCATCTGAAGTTTCCGCTCCCACAAGGTCGACCACTTAGATTCGTCGAACACATACGGTTTCAAGTAGCATCGCCACAGATTTCACAGAACAGCCGCTTCTCCTGGCACAGTATCGAACACTTAATTTCAGATGGAACAATTAGTTTAAAATGGAATTAAGTTTCGCATCTGAAGTTTCCTCTCTCACAAGGTCGGCCACTTAGTTTCGCCGAACGCATACGGTTTCGAGTGGCATCGCCACAGATTTCAGAGAACAGGCGATTCTCCTGGCACACTATCGAACACTTAGTTTCAGATAGAACAATTAGTTTAAAATGGAACTAAGCTTCGCGTCTGGAGTTTCCGCTCTCACAAGGTCGACCACTTAGTTTCGTCGAACACATACGGTTTCGAGAGGCATCGCCACAGATTTCAGAGAACAGGCACTTCTCCTGGCACAGTATCGAACACTTAGTTTCAGATGGAACATTTAGTTTAAAATTGAACTGTTTCGCATCTGGAGTTTCCGCTCCCACAAGGTCGACCACTTAGTTTCGCCGAACGCATATGGTTTCGAGTGGCATCGCCAAAGATTTCAGAGAACAGGCGCTTGTACTGTCACAGTATCGAACACTTAGTTTCAGATGGCACATTTAGTTTAAAATTGAACTGTTTCGCATCTGGAGTTTCCGCTCTCACAAGGTCGACCACTTAGTTTCGCCGAACGCATACGGTTTCGAGTGGCATCACCAGAGAATTCAGAGAACAGGCGCTTCTCCTGGCACAGTATCGAACACTTAATTTCAGATGGAACAATTAGTTTAAAATGGAATTAAGTTTCGCATCTGGAGTTTCCTCTCTCACAAGTTCAACCACTTAGTTTCGCCGAACGCATACGGTTTCGAGTGGCATCGCCACACATATCAGTGAACAGGCGCTTCTCGTGGCACAGTATCAAACAAATAGTTTCAGATAGAACAATTAGTTTAAAATGGTACTAAGTTTCGCATCTGGAATTTCTTCTCTCACAAAGCGACCACTTAGTTTCGTCGAACACATACGGCCTCGAGTGGCATCGCCACAGATTTCAGAGAACAGGCGATTCTCCTGGCACACTATCGAACACTTAGTTTCAGATAGAACAATTAGTTTAAAATGGAACTAAGCTTCGCATCTGGAGTTTCCTCTCTCACAAGGTCGACCACTTAGTTTAGATGAACACATACGGTTTCGAGTAGCATCGCCACCGATTTCAGAGAACAGGCGCTCCTCCTGGCACAGTATCGAACACTTAGCTTCAGATAGAACAATTAGTTTAAAATGGAACTAAGTTTCGCATCTGGAGTTTCCGCTCTCACAAGGTCGACCACTTAGTTTCGCCGAACGCATACGGTTTCGAGTAGCATCACCCCAGATTTCAGAGAACAGGCGCTTCTCCTGGCACAGTATCGAACACTTAATTTCAGATGGAACAATTAGTTTAAAATGGAATTAAGTTTCGCATCAGGAGTTTCCTCTCTCACAAGGTCGACCACTTAGTTTCGATGAACACATACGGTTTCGAGTAGCATCGCCACCGATTTCAGAGAACAGGCGCTACTCCTGGCACATTATCGAACACATGGTTTCAGATAGAACAATTAGTTTAAAATGGAAGTAAGTTTCGCATCTGGAGTTTCCTCTCTCACAAGGTCGACAACTTAGTTTCGACGAACACATACGGTTTCGAGTGGCAGCGCCACAGATTTCACAGAACAGGCGCTTCGCCTGGCACAGTATCGAACACTTATTTCAGACAGAACAATTAGTTTAAAATGGAACTATGTTTCGCATCTGGAGTATCCTCTCTCACAAGATCAACCACTTAGTTTCGTCGAACATATACGGTTTCGAGTGGCATCGCCACACATTTCAGAGAACAGGCGCTTCTCCTGGCACAGTATCGAACACTTAGTTTCAGATAGAAAAAATTAGTTTAAAATGGAACTAAGCTTCGCATCTGGAGTTTCCTCTCTCACCAGTTCGACCACTTAGTTTCGTCGAACACATACGGTTTCGAGTGGTACCGCCAAAGATTTCGCAGACCAGCGTTTCTCCTGGCACATTATCGAACACATGGTTTCAGATAGAACAATTAGTTTAAAATGGAACTAAGTTTCGCATTTGGAGTTTCCTCTCTCACAAGTTCGGCCACTTAGTTTCGTCGAACGCATACGGTTTCGAGTGGCATCGCCACAGATTTCAGAGAACAGGCGCTTCTGCTGGCACAGTATCGAACACTTAGTTTCAGATAGAACAATAAGTTTAAAATGGCACTAAGTTTCGCGTCTGGAGTTTCCTCTCTCACAAGGTCGGCCACTTAGTTTCGTCGAACACATACGGTTTAGAGTGGTATCGCCACAGATTTCAGGGAACAGGCGGTTCTCCTGGCACATTATCGAACACTTAGTTTCAGATAGAACAATTAGTTTAAAATGGAACTATGTTTCGCATCTGGAGTATCCTCTCTTTCTAGGTCAACCACTTAGTTTCGTCGAACACATACGGTTTCGAGTAGCATCGCCACAGATTTCAGAGAACAGGCGCTTCTCCTGGCACAGTATCGAACACTTAGTTTCAGATAGAACAATTAGTTTAAAAGGGCACTAAGTTTCGCGTCTGGAGTTTCCTCTCTCACAAGGTCGGCCACTTAGTTTCGTCGAACACATACGGTTTCAAGTGGCATCGCCACAGATTTCAGAGAGCAGCTGCTTCTCCTGGTACAGTATCGAACACTTAATTTCAGATGGAACAGTTAGTTTAAAATGGAACTAAGCTTCGCATCTGAAGTTTCCTCTCTCACAAGTTCGGCCACTTAGTTTCGTCGAACGCATACGGTTTCGAGTGGCATCGCCACAGATTTCAGAGAACAGGCGCTTCTGCTGGCACAGTATCGAACACTTAGTTTCAGATAGAACAATAAGTTTAAAATGGCACTAAGTTTCGCGTCTGGAGTTTCCTCTCTCACAAGGTCGGCCACTTAGTTTCGTCGAACACATACGGTTTAGAGTGGTATCGCCACAGATTTCAGGGAACAGGCGGTTCTCCTGGCACATTATCGAACACTTAGTTTCAGATAGAACAATTAGTTTAAAATGGAACTATGTTTCGCATCTGGAGTATCCTCTCTCACTAGGTCAACCACTTAGTTTCGTCGAACACATACGGTTTCGAGTAGCATCGCCACAGATTTCAGAGAACAGGCGCTTCTCCTGGCACAGTATCGAACACTTAGTTTCAGATAGAACAATTAGTTTAAAAGGGCACTAAGTTTCGCGTCTGGAGTTTCCTCTCTCACAAGGTCGGCCACTTAGTTGCGTCGAACACATACGGTTTCGAGTGGCATCGGCACAGATTTCAGAGAACAGGCGCTTCTCCTGGCACAGTATCGAACACTTAGTTTCAGATGGAACATTTAGTTTAAAATTGAACTAAGTTTCGCATCTGGAGTTTCCTCTCTGACAAGGTCGGCCACTTAGTTTCGTCGAACACATACGGTTTCAAGTGGCATCGCCACAGATTTCAGAGAGCAGCTGCTTCTCCTGGAACAGTATCGAACGCTTAGTTTCAGATAGAACAATAAGTTTAAAATGGCACTAAATTTTGCGTCTGGAGTTTCCTCTCTCACAAGGTCGACCACTTAGTTTCGTCGAACACATACGGTTTCGAGTAGCATCGCCACAGATTTCAGAGAACAAGCGCTTCTCCTGGCACATTATCGAACACTTAGTTTCAGATAGAACAATTAGTTTAAACTGGAACTATGTTTCGCATTTTGAGTTTCCTCTCTCACAAGGTCGGCCACTTAGTTGCGTCGAACACATACGGTTTCGAGTGGCATCGGCACAGATTTCATAGAACAGGCGCTTCTCCTGGCACAGTATCGAACACTTAGTTTCAGATAGAACATTTAGTTTAAAATTGAACTAAGTTTCGCATCTGGAGTTTCCTCTCCCACAAGGTCGACCACTTAGTTTCGTCGAACACATACGTTTTCGAGTAGCATCGCCACAGATTTCAGAGAACAGGCGCTTCTCCTGGCACAGTATCGAACACTTAGTTTCAGATAGAACAATTAGTTAAAATGGAACTAAGTTTCGCCTCTGGAGTTTCCACTCTCACAAGGTCGACCACTTAGTTTCGTCGAACACATACGTTTTCGAGTAGCATCGCCACAGATTTCAGAGAACAGGCGCTTCTCCTGGCACAGTATCGAGCACTTATTTTCAGATAGAACAATTTGTTGAAAATGGAACTAAGTTTCGCATCTGGAGTTTCCTCCCTCACAAGGTCGACCACTTAGTTTCGACAAACACATACGGTTTCGAGTGGCATCGCCACAGATTTCAGAGAACAGGCGCTTCTCCTGGCACAGTATCGAGCACTTAGTTTCAGACAGAACAATTAGTTTAAAATGGAACTATGTTTCGCATCTGGAGTATCCTCTCTCAAAAGATCAACCACTTAGTTTCGTCGAACACATACGTTTTCGAGTAGCATCGCCACAGATTTCAGAGAACAGGCGCTTCTCCTGGCACAGTATCGAACACTTAGTTTCAGATGGAACATTTAGTTTAAAATTGAAATATGTTTCGCATCTGGAGTTTCCTCCCTCACAAGGTCGACCACTTAGTTTGGTCGAACACATACGGTTTCGAGTCGCATCGCCACAGATTTCAGAGAACAGGCGCTTCTCCTGGGACAGTATCGGACACTTAGTTCAGATAGAAATATTAGTTTAAAATGGAACTAAATTTCGCATCTGGAGTTTCCTCTCTCACAAGGTAGGCCACTTAGTTTCGACGAACACATACGGTTTCGAGTAGCATCGCCACAGATTTCGCAGAACGGCGTTTCTCCTGGCACATTATCGAACACATAGTTTCAGATAGAACAATTAGTTTAAAATGGTACTAAGTTTCGCATCTGGAGATTCCTCCCTCACAAGGCGACCGCTTAGTTTCGACGAACACATACGGTTTCGAGTGGCATCGCCACAGATATCAGAGAACAGGCGCTTCTCCTGGCACAGTATCGAACACTTAGTGTCAGATAGAACAATTAGTTTAAAATGGAACTAAGTTTCGCATCTGGAATTTCCTCCCTCACAAGGTCGACCATTTAGATTCGTCGAACACATACTGTTTCGAGGAGCATCGCGACTGATTTCAGAGAACACGCGCTTCTCCTGGCGCAGTATCGAACACTGAGTTTCACATAGAACAATTAGTTTAAAATGGAACTAAGATTCGCAACTGGAGATTCCTCTTTCACAAGGTCGACCACTTAGTTTCGTTGAACACATACGGTTTCGAGGAGCATCGCGACTGATTTCAGAGAACACGCGCTTCTCCTGGCGCAGTATCGAACACTGAGTTTCACATAGAACAATTAGTTTAAAATGGAACTAAGATTCGCAACTGGAGTTTCCTCTCTCGCAAGCTCGACCACTTAGTTTCGTCGAACACATACGGTTTCGAGTATCATCGCCAGAGATTTCAGAGAACAGGCGCTTCTCCTGGCACAGTATCGAACACTTAGTTTCAGATGGAACATTTAGTTTAAAATTGAACTAAGTTTCGCATCTGGAGTTTCCTCTCTCACAAGGTCGGCCACTTAGTTTCGTCGAACACATACGGTTTCGAGTAGAGTCGCCACAGATTTCGCAGAACGGGAGTTTCTCCTGGCTCAGTATCGAACACTTAGTTTCAGATAGAACAATTAGTTTAAAATGCAACTATGTTTCGCATCTGGAGTTTCCTCTCTCACAAGGTCGGCCACTTAGTTTCGTAGAACACGTACGGTATCGAGTGGTATCGCCACAGCTTTCAGAGAACAGTCGCTTCTCCTGGCACAGTATCCAACACTTAGTTGCAGATAGAACAATTAGTTTAAAATGGAACTAAGTTTCGCATCTGGAGTTTCCTCTCTCACAAAGTCGACCGCTTAGTTTCGACGAACACATACGGTTTCGAGTAGCATCGCCACAGATTTCAGAGAACGGACGCTTCTCCTGGCACAGTATCGAACACTTAATATCATATAGAACAATTATTTTAAAATCGAATTAAGTTTCGCATTTGGAGTTTCCTCTCTCACAAGGTCGACAACTTAGTTTCGTCGAACAAATACGGTTTCGAGTGGCATCGCCACAGATTTCAGAGAACAGACGCTCCTACAGGCACAGTATCGAACACATAGTTTCAGATAGAACAATTAGTTTAAAATGGAACTAAGTTTCGCATCTGGAGTTTCCTCTCTCACAAGGTCGACCATTTAGTTTCGTCGAACACATACGGTTTCGAGTGGCATCGCCACAGATTTCAGAGAACAGGCGCTTCTCCTGGCACAGTATCGAAAACTTAGTTTCAGATAGAACAATTAGTTTAAAATGAAACTAAATTTCGCATCTGGAGTTTCCTCTCTCACAAGGTAGGCCACTTAGTTTCGTCGAACACATACGGTTTCGAGTGGAACCGCCACAGATTTCAGAGAACAGGCGCTTCTCTTGCACAGTATCGAACACTTACTTTCAGAAGCAACATTTCGTTTAAAATGGAACTAAGTTTTGCATCTGGAGTTACCTCTCTCACAAGGTCGACCACTTAGTTTCGTCGAACACATACGGTTTCGAGTGGCATCGCCACAGATTTCAGAGAACAGGCGCTTCTCCTGGCACAGTATCGAAAACTTAGTTTCAGATCGAACAATTAGTTTAAAATGGAACTAAATATCGCATCTGGAGTTTCCTCTCTCACAAGGTAGGCCACTTAGTTTCGACGAACACATACGGTTTCGAGTAGCATCGCCACAGATTTCGCAGAACGGCGTTTCTCCTGGCACATTATCGAACATATAGTTTCAGATAGAACAATTAGTTTAAAATGGTACTAAGTTTCGCATCTGGAGATTCCTCCCTCACAAGGCGACCGCTTAGTTTCGACGAACACATACGGTTTCGAGGAGCATCGCGACTGATTTCAGAGAACACGCGCTTCTCCTGGCGCAGTATCGAACACTGAGTTTCACATAGAACAATTAGTTTAAAATGGAACTAAGATTCGCAACTGGAGTTTCCTCTCTCGCAAGCTCGACCACTTAGTTTCGTCGAACACATACGGTTTCGAGTATCATCGCCAGAGATTTCAGAGAACAGGCGCTTCTCCTGGCACAGTATCGAACACTTAGTTTCAGATGGAACATTTAGTTTAAAATTGAACTAAGTTTCGCATCTGGAGTTTCCTCTCTCACAAGGTCGGCCACTTAGTTTCGTCGACCACATACGGTTTCGAGGAGCATCGCGACTGATTTCAGAGAACAGGCGCTTCTCCTGGCACAGTATCGAACACTTAGTTTCAGATGGAACATTTAGTTTAAAATTGAACTAAGTTTCGCATCTGGAGTTTCCTCTCTCACAAGGTCGGCCACTTAGTTTCGTCGACCACATACGGTTTCGAGGAGCATCGCGACTGATTTCAGAGAACACGCGCTTCTCCTGGCGCAGTATCGAACACTGAGTTTCACAAAGAACAATTAGTTTAAAATGGAACTAAGATTCGCAACTGGAGATTCCTCTTTCACAAGGTCGACCGCTTAGTTTCGACGAACACATACGGTTTCGAGTAGCATCGCCACAGATTTCAGAGAACGGGCGCTTCTCCTGGCACCGTATCGAACACTTAATATCATATAGAACAATTATTTTAAAATCGAATTAAGTTTCGCTTTTGGAGTTTCCTCTCTCACAAGGTCGACCACTTAGTTTCGCCGAACACATACGGTTTCGAGTGGCATCGCCACAGATTTCAGAGAACAGACGCTCCTACAGGCACAGTATCGAACACATAGTTTCAGATAGAACAATTAGTTTAAAATGGAACTAATTTTCGCATCTGAAGTTTCCTCTCTCACAACGTCGACCACTTAGTTTCGTCGAACACATACGGTTTCGAGTAGTGTCGCCACAGATTACGCAGAACGGGAGTTTCTCCTGGCGCAGTATCGAACACTTAGATTCAGATAGAACAATTAGTTTAAAATGGAACTAATTTTCGCATCTGAAGTTTCCTCTCTCACAACGTCGACCAGTTTGTTTCGTCGAACACATACGGTTTCAAGTATCATCGTCACAGATTTCAGAGAACAGGCGCTTCTCCTGGCACAGTATCGAACACTTAGTTTCAGATAGAACAATTAGTTTAAAATGGAACTAAGTTTCGCATCTGGAGTTTCCTCTCTCACATGGTCGACCACTTAGTTTCGTCGAACACATACGGTTTCGAGAGGCATCGTCACATATTTCAGAGAACAGGCGCTTCTCCTGGCACAGTATCGAACACTTAGTTTCAGATAGAACAATTAGTTTAAAATGGTATTAAGTTTCGCATCAGGAGTTTCCTCCCTCACAAGTTCGACCACTTAGTTTCGTCGAACACATACGGTTTCGAGAGGCATGGTCACATATTTCAGAGAACAGGCGCTTCTCCTGGCACAGTACCGAACACTTAGTTTCAGATAGAACGATCAGTTTAAAATGGAAATAAGCTTCGCATCTCGAGTTTCCTCTCTCACAAGGTCGACCACTTAGTTTCGTCGAACACATACGGTTTCGAGTGGCATCGCCACAGATTTCAGAGAACAGGCGCTTCTCCTGGCACAGTATCGAACACTTAGTTTCAGATAGAACAATTAGTTTAAAATGGTATTAAGTTTCGCATCAGGAGTTTCCTCCCTCACAAGTTCGACCACTTAGTTTCGTCGAACACATACGGTTTCGAGAGGCATCGTCACATATTTAAGAGAACAGGCGCTTCTCCTGGCAGAGTATCGAACACTTAGTTGCAGATAGAACAATTAGTTTAAAATGGTATTAAGTTTCGCATCAGTAGTTTCCTCTCTTACAAGGTCGACCATTTAGATTCGTCGAACACATACGGTTTCGAGTAGCATCGCGACAGATATCCGAGAACAGGCGCTTCTCCTGGCACAGTATCGAACACTTAGTTTCAGATAGAACGATCAGTTTAAAATGGAACTAAGTTTCGCATCTGGAGTTTCGTCTCTCACAAGGTCGACAACTTAGTTTCGTCAAACACATACGGTTTCGAGTAGCATCGCGACAGATATCCGAGAACAGGCGCTTCTCCTGGCACAGTATCGAACACTTAGTTTCAGATAGAACGATCAGTTTAAAATGGAACTAAGTTTCGCATCTGGAGTTTCGTCTCTCACAAGGTCGACAACTTAGTTTCGTCAAACACATACGGTTTCGAGTGCCATCGCCACAGATTTCAGAGAACAGGCGCTTCTCCTGGCACAGTGTCGAACACATAGTTTCATATAGAACAATTAGTTTAAAATGCTACTAAGTTTCGCATCTGGAGTTTCTCCTCTCACAAGGTCGACCACTTAGTTTCGTCGAACACATACGGTTTCGAGAGGCATCGTCACATATTTCAGAGAACAGGCGCTTCTCCTGGCACAGTATCGAACACTTAGTTTCGGATGGAACATTTGGTTTAAAGTAGAACTAAGTTTCGCATCTGGAGTTTCCTCTCTCACAAGGTCGACCACTTAGTTTCGTCGAACACATACGGTTTCGAGTGCCATCGCGACAGATTTCAGGGAACGGGCGCGTCTCCTGGTACAGTATCGAACACTTAGTTTCAGACAGAACATTTAGTTTAAAATGGAACAAAGTTTCGCATCTGGAGTTTCCTCTCTCACAAGGTCGACCACCTAGTTTCGTCGAACACATACGGTTTCGTGTAGCATCGCCACTGATCTCAGAGGACAGGCGCTTCTCCTGGCACAGTGTCGAACACATAGTTTCATATAGAACAATTAGTTTAAAATGGAAATAAGCTTCGCATCTGGAGTTTCCTCTCTCACAAGGTCGACCACTTAGTTTCGTCGAACACATACGGTTTCGAGTGGCATCGCCACAGATTTCAGAGAGCAGGCGCTTCTCCTGGCACAGTATCGAACACTTAGTTTCAGATAGAACAATTAGTTTAAAATGGTATTAAGTTTCGCATCAGGAGTTTCCTCCCTCACAAGTTCGACCACTTAGTTTCGTCGAACACATACGGTTTCGAGTGGCATCGCCACAGATTTCAGAGAACAGGCGCTTCTCCTGGCACAGTATCGAACACTTAGTTTCAGATAGAACAATTAGTTTAAAATGGTATTAAGTTTCGCATCAGGAGTTTCCTCCCTCACAAGTTCGACCACTTAGTTTCGTCGAACACATACGGTTTCGAGAGGCATGGTCACATATTTCAGAGAACAGGCGCTTCTCCTGGCACAGTACCGAACACTTAGTTTCAGATAGAACAAATAGTTTAAAATGGAACTATGTTTCGCATCTGGATTTTCCTCTGCCACAAGGTCGACCACTTAGTTTCGGGGAAAACATACGGTTTCGAGTAGCATCGCGACAGATATCCCAGAACAGGCGCTTCTCCTGGCACAGTATCGAACACTTAGTTTCAGATTGAACGATCAGTTTAAAATGGAAATAAGCTTCGCATCTGGAGTTTCTTCTCTCACAAGGTCGACCACTTAGTTTCGTCGAACACATACGGTTTCGAGTGGCATCGCCACAGATTTCAGAGAACAGGCGCTTCTCCTGGCACAGTATCGAACACTTAGTTTCAGATAGAACAATTAGTTTAAAATGGTATTAAGTTTCGCATCAGGAGTTTCCTCCCTCACAAGTTCGACCACTTAGTTTCGTCGAACACATACGGTTTCGAGAGGCATCGTCACATATTTCAGAGAACAGGCGCTTCTCCTGGCAGAATATCGAACACTTAGTTGCAGATAGAACAATTAGTTTAAAATGGTATTAAGTTTCGCATCAGGAGTTTCCTCTCTCACAAGGTCGACCATTTAGATTCGTCGAACACATACGGTTTCGAGTAGCATCGCGACAGATATCCGAGAACAGGCGCTTCTCCTGGCACAGTATCGAACACTTAGTTTCAGATAGAACGATCAGTTTAAAATGGAACTAAGTCTCGCATCTGGAGTTTCGTCTCTCACAAGGTCGACAAATTAGTTTCGTCAAACACATACGGTTTCGAGTGCCATCTTTCGCAGATTTCAGAGAACAGGCGCTTCTCCTGGCACAGTGTCGAACACATAGTTTCATATAGAACAATTAGTTTAAAATGGAAATAAGCTTCGCATCTGGAGTTTCCTCTCTAACAAGGTGGACCACTTAGTTTCGTCGAACACATACGGTTTCGAGTGGCATCGCCACAGATTTCAGAGAACAGGCGCTTCTCCTGGCACAGTATCGAACACTTAGTTTCAGATAGAACAATTAGTTTAAAATGGTATTAAGTTTCGCATCAGGAGTTTCCTCCCTCACAAGTTCGACCACTTAGTTTCGTCGAACACATACGGTTTCGAGAGGCATCGTCACATATTTCAGAGAACAGGCGCTTCTCCTGGCAGAGTATCGAACACTTAGTTGCAGATAGAACAATTAGTTTAAAATGGTATTAAGTTTCGCATCAGTAGTTTCCTCTCTCACAAGGTCGACCATTTAGATTCGTCGAACACATACGGTTTCGAGTAGCATCGCGACAGATATCCGAGAACAGGCGCTTCTCCTGGCACAGTATCGAACACTTAGTTTCAGATAGAACGATCAGTTTAAAATGGAACTAAGTTTCGCATCTGGAGTTTCGTCTCTCACAAGGTCGACAACTTAGTTTCGTCAAACACATACGGTTTCGAGTAGCATCGCGACAGATATCCGAGAACAGGCGCTTCTCCTGGCACAGTATCGAACACTTAGTTTCAGATAGAACGATCAGTTTAAAATGGAACTAAGTTTCGCATCTGGAGTTTCGTCTCTCACAAGGTCGACAACTTAGTTTCGTCAAACACATACGGTTTCGAGTGCCATCGCCACAGATTTCAGAGAACAGGCGCTTCTCCTGGCACAGTGTCGAACACATAGTTTCATATAGAACAATTAGTTTAAAATGCTACTAAGTTTCGCATCTGGAGTTTCTCCTCTCACAAGGTCGACCACTTAGTTTCGTCGAACACATACGGTTTCGAGAGGCATCGTCACATATTTCAGAGAACAGGCGCTTCTCCTGGCACAGTATCGAACACTTAGTTTCGGATGGAACATTTGGTTTAAAGTAGAACTAAGTTTCGCATCTGGAGTTTCCTCTCTCACAAGGTCGACCACTTAGTTTCGTCGAACACATACGGTTTCGAGTGCCATCGCGACAGATTTCAGGGAACGGGCGCGTCTCCTGGTACAGTATCGAACACTTAGTTTCAGACAGAACATTTAGTTTAAAATGGAACAAAGTTTCGCATCTGGAGTTTCCTCTCTCACAAGGTCGACCACCTAGTTTCGTCGAACACATACGGTTTCGTGTAGCATCGCCACTGATCTCAGAGGACAGGCGCTTCTCCTGGCACAGTGTCGAACACATAGTTTCATATAGAACAATTAGTTTAAAATGGAAATAAGCTTCGCATCTGGAGTTTCCTCTCTCACAAGGTCGACCACTTAGTTTCGTCGAACACATACGGTTTCGAGTGGCATCGCCACAGATTTCAGAGAGCAGGCGCTTCTCCTGGCACAGTATCGAACACTTAGTTTCAGATAGAACAATTAGTTTAAAATGGTATTAAGTTTCGCATCAGGAGTTTCCTCCCTCACAAGTTCGACCACTTAGTTTCGTCGAACACATACGGTTTCGAGTGGCATCGCCACAGATTTCAGAGAACAGGCGCTTCTCCTGGCACAGTATCGAACACTTAGTTTCAGATAGAACAATTAGTTTAAAATGGTATTAATTTTCGCATCAGGAGTTTCCTCCCTCACAAGTTCGACCACTTAGTTTCGTCGAACACATACGGTTTCGAGAGGCATGGTCACATATTTCAGAGAACAGGCGCTTCTCCTGGCACAGTACCGAACACTTAGTTTCAGATAGAACAAATAGTTTAAAATGGAACTATGTTTCGCATCTGGATTTTCCTCTGCCACAAGGTCGACCACTTAGTTTCGGGGAAAACATACGGTTTCGAGTAGCATCGCGACAGATATCCCAGAACAGGCGCTTCTCCTGGCACAGTATCGAACACTTAGTTTCAGATTGAACGATCAGTTTAAAATGGAAATAAGCTTCGCATCTGGAGTTTCTTCTCTCACAAGGTCGACCACTTAGTTTCGTCGAACACATACGGTTTCGAGTGGCATCGCCACAGATTTCAGAGAACAGGCGCTTCTCCTGGCACAGTATCGAACACTTAGTTTCAGATAGAACAATTAGTTTAAAATGGTATTAAGTTTCGCATCAGGAGTTTCCTCCCTCACAAGTTCGACCACTTAGTTTCGTCGAACACATACGGTTTCGAGAGGCATCGTCACATATTTCAGAGAACAGGCGCTTCTCCTGGCAGAATATCGAACACTTAGTTGCAGATAGAACAATTAGTTTAAAATGGTATTAAGTTTCGCATCAGGAGTTTCCTCTCTCACAAGGTCGACCATTTAGATTCGTCGAACACATACGGTTTCGAGTAGCATCGCGACAGATATCCGAGAACAGGCGCTTCTCCTGGCACAGTATCGAACACTTAGTTTCAGATAGAACGATCAGTTTAAAATGGAACTAAGTTTCGCATCTGGAGTTTCGTCTCTCACAAGGTCGACAAATTAGTTTCGTCAAACACATACGGTTTCGAGTGCCATCTTTCGCAGATTTCAGAGAACAGGCGCTTCTCCTGGCACAGTGTCGAACACATAGTTTCATATAGAACAATTAGTTTAAAATGGAAATAAGCTTCGCATCTGGAGTTTCCTCTCTCACAAGGTCGACCACTTAGTTTCGTCGAACACATACGGTTTCGAGTGGCATCGCCACAGATTTCAGAGAGCAGGCGCTTCTCCTGGCACAGTATCGAACACTTAGTTTCAGATAGAACAAGTAGTTTAAAATGGAACTAATTTTCGCATCTGGAGTTTCCTCTCACACAAGGTCGACCACTTAGTTTCGTCGAACACATGCGGTTTCGAGTGGCATCGCCACAGATTTCAGAGAACAGGCGCTTCTCCTGGCACTGTATCGAACACATAGATTCAGATAGAACAATTAGTTTAAAATGGAACTAAATTTCGCATCTGGAGTCTCCTCTCTCACAAGGCGGACCACTTAGTTTCGTCGAACACATACGGTTTCGAGCGGCATCGCCACAGATTACAGAGAACAGGCGCTTCTCCTGGCACAGTATCGAACACTTAGTTTCAGGTGGAACATTTAGTTTAAAATTGAACTAACTTTCGCACCTGGAGTTTCCTCTCTCAAAAGATCGACCACTTAGTTTCGTCGAACACATACGTTTTCGAGTGGCATCGCCACAGATTTCAGAGAACAGGCGCTTCTCCTGGCACAGTACCGAAAACTTAGTTTCAGATAGAACAATTAGTTTAAAATTGAACTACGTTTCGCACCCGAGTTTCCTCTCTCACAAGGTCGGCCACTTAGTTTCGTCGAACACATACGGTTTCGAGTGGCATCGCCACAGATTTCAGAGAACAGGCGCTTCACCTGGCACATTATCGAACACTTAGTTTCAGATGGAACATTTAGTTTAAAATTGAACTATGTTTCGCATCTGGAGTTTCCTCTCTCACAAGTTCGACCACTTAGTTTCGGCGAACGCATACGGTTTCGAGTGGCATCGCCACAGATTTCAGAGACAAGGCGCTTCTGCTGGCACAGTATCGAACACTTAGTTTCAGCTAGAACGATTAGTTTAAAATGGAACTAAGTTTCGCATCTGGAGTTTCCTCTATCACAATGTCGACCACTTAGTTTCGCCGAACACATACGGTTTCGAGTAGCATCGCCACAGATTTCAGAGAACAGGCGCTTCTCCTGGCACTGTATCGAACACTTAGTTTCAGACAGAACATTTAGTTTAAAATGGAACAAAGTTTCGCATCTGGAGTTTCCTCTCTCACAAGGTCGACCACTTAGTTTCGTCGAACACATACGGTTTCGTGTAGCAGCGCCACTGATCTCAGAGGACAGGCGCTACTCCTGGTACAGTATCGAATACTTAGTTTCAGATAGAACAAGTAGTTTAAAATGGAACTAATTTTCGCATCTGGAGTTTCCTCTCTCACAAGTTCCACCACATAGTTTCGTCGAACACATACGGTTTCTTGTGGCATCGCCACACTATTCAGAGAACAGGCGCTTCTCCTGGCACAGTGTCGAACACACAGTTTCAGATAGAACAATTAGTTTAAAATGGAACAAAGCTTCGCATTTCGAGTTTCCTCTCTCACAAGGTCGACCACTTAGTTTCGTCGAACACATACGGTTTCGAGTAGCATCGCCACAGATTTCAGAGAACAGGCGCCTCTCCTGGCACAGTATCGAACACTTAGTTTCAGATGGAACATTTAGTTTAAAATTGAACTATGTTTCGCATCTGGAGTTTCCTCTCTCACAAGTTCGACCACTTAGTTTCGGCGAACGCATACGGTTTCGAGTGGCATCGCCACAGATTTCAGAGACAAGGCGCTTCTGCTGGCACAGTATCGAACACTTAGTTTCAGCTAGAACGATTAGTTTAAAATGGAACTAAGTTTCGCATCTGGAGTTTCCTCTCTCACAAGGTCGGCCACTTAGTTTCGTCGAACACATACGGTTTCGAGTGGCGTCGCCACAGATTTCAGAGAACAGGCGCGTCTCCTGGCACTGTATCGAACACTTAGTTTCAGATGGAACACTTAGTTTTAAATGGAACTAAGTTTCGCTTCTGGAGTTTCCTCTCTCACAAGGTCGACCATTTAGATTCGTCGAACACATACGGTTTCGAGTAGCATCGCCAGAGGTTTCAGAGAACAGGCGCTTCTCCTGGCACAGTATCGAACACTTAGTTCCAGATAGAATAATTAGTTTAAAATGGAACTAAGCTTCGCATCTGGAGTTTCCTCTCTCACCAGGTCGTCCAATTAGTTTCGTCGAACCCATACAGTTTCGAGTGGTATCGCCACAAATTTCGCAGAACGGCGTTTCTCCTAGCACATTATCGAACACATATTTTCAGAGAGAACAATTAGTTTAAAATTCATGTATGTTTCGCAGCTCGAGTTTCCTCTCTCACAAGGTCGGCCACTTAGTTTCGTCGAACACGTATGGTTTCGAGTAGCATAGTCGCAGATTTCAGAGAACAGGCGCTTCTCCTGGCCCAGTATCGAACACTTAGTTTCAGATAGAACAATTAGTTTAAAATGGAACAAAGTTTCGCTTCTGGAGTTTCCTCTCTCACAAGGTCGACCACTTAGTTTCGTCGAACACATACGGTTTGGAGTAGCATCGCCAGAGATTTCAGAGAACAGGCGCTTCTCCTGGCACAGTATCGAACACTTAGTTTCAGATAGAACAATTAGTTTAAAATGGAACTAAGTTTCGCATCTGGAGTTTCCTCTCTCACAAGATCGACCACTTAGTTTCGTCGAACACATACGGTTTGGAGTAGCATCGCCAGAGATTTCAGAGAACAGGCGCTTCTCCTGGGACAGTATCGGACACTTAGTTTCAGATAGAACAATTAGTTTAAAATGGAAATAAGTTTCGCATCTGGAGTTTCCTCTCTCAAAAGCGACCACTTAATTTCTTCGAACCCATACGCTTCCGACTAGCATCGCCACAGATTTCAGAAAACAGGCGTTTCTCCTGGCACAGAATCGAACACTTAGTTTCAGATAGAACAATTAGTTTAAAATGGAACTATGTTTCGCATCTGGAGTTCCTTCCCTCACAAGGCGACCACTTAATTTCGTCGAACACATACGGTTTCGAGTGACATCGCCACAGATTTCAGAGAACAGGCGCTTCTCCTGGCACAGTATCGAACACTTAGTTTCAGATAGAAAAATTAGTTTAAAATGGACCCATGTTTCGCATTTGGAGTATCCTCCCTCACAAGGTCGACCACTTAGTTTAGTCGAACACATACGGTTTCGAGTGGCTTCGCCACACATTTCAGAGAACAGGCGCTTCTCCTGGCACAGTATCGAAAACTTAGTTTCAGATAGAACAATTAGTTTAAAATGGAACTATGTTTCGCATCTGGAGTTTCCTCTCTCACAAGGTTAACCACTTAGTTTCGTCGAACACATACGGTTTGGAGTGGCATCGCCACAGATTTCAGAGAGCAGACGCTTCTCCTGGCACTGTATGGAACACTTATTTCAGACAGAACAATTAGTTTAAAATGTAACTATGTTTCGCATCTGGAGTATCCTCCCTCACAAGGTCGACCACTTAGTTTAGTCGAACACATACGGTTTCGAGTGGCTTCATCACACATTTCAGAGAACAGGCGCTTCTCCTGGCACAGTATCGAAAACTTAGTTTCAAATAGCACAATAAGATCAAAATGGAACGAAGTTTCGCATCTGGAGTATCCTCCCTCACAAGGTCGACCACTTAGTTTCGTCGAACATATACGGTTTCGAGTGGCATCGCCACGGATTTCAGAGAACGGGCCCTTCTCCTGGCACAGTATCGAACACTTAGCTTCAGATAGAACAATTAGTTTAAAATGGAACTAAGTTTCGCATCTGGAGTTTCCTCTCTCAAAAGGCGACCACTTAATTTCTTCGAACCCATACTCTTTCGAGTAGCATCGCCACAGATTTCAGAGAACAGGCGCTTCTCCTGGCACAGTATCGAACACTTAGTATCAGATAGAACAATTAGTTTTAAATGGAACTATACTTCGCATATGGAGTTTCCTCTCTCACAAGGTTAACCATTTGTTTCGTCGAACACATACGGTTTCGACTGACATCGCCACAGATTTAAGAGAACAGGCGCTTCTCCTGGCACAGTATCGAACACTTAGTTTCAGATAGAACAATCAGTTTAAAATGGAACTAAGTTCCGCATCTGGAGTTTCCTCTCTCACCATGTCGACAACTTAGTTTCGTCGAACACATACGGTTTCGAGTAGCATCGCCACAGATTTCAGAGAACAGGCGGTTCTCCTGGCACAGTATCGAACACTTAGTTTCAGATAGAACAATTAGTTTTAAATGGAAATAAGTTTCGCATCTGGAGTTTCCCCTGTCACAAGGTCAACCACTTAGTTTCGTCGAACACGTATGGTTTCGAGTAGCATAGTCACAGATTTCAGAGAACAGGCGCTTCTCCTGGCCCAGTATCGAACACTTAGTTTAAAATGGAACAAAGTTTCGCTTCTGGAGTTTCCTCTCTCACAAGGTCGACCACTTAGTTTCGTCGAACACATACGGTTTGGAGTAGCATCGCCAGAGATTTCAGAGAACAGGCGCTTCTCCTGGCACAGTATCGAACACTTAGTTTCAGATAGAACAATTAGTTTAAAATGGAACTAAGTTTCGCATCTGGAGTTTCCTCTCTCACAAGGTCGACCACTTAGTTTCGTCGAACACATACGGTTTGGAGTAGCATCGCCAGAGATTTCAGAGAACAGGCGCTTCTCCTGGGACAGTATCGGACACTTAGTTTCAGATAGAACAATTAGTTTAAAATGGAACTAAGTTTCGCATCTGGAGTTTCCTCTCTCAAAAGGCGACCACTTAATTTCTTCGAACCCATACTCTTTCGAGTAGCATCGCCACAGATTTCAGAAAACAGGCGTTTCTCCTGGCACAGAATCGAACACTTAGTTTCAGATAGAACAATTAGTTTAAAATGGAACTATGTTTCGCATCTGGAGTTCCTTCCCTCACAAGGCGACCACTTAATTTCGTCGAACACATACGGTTTCGAGTGACATGGCCACAGATTTCAGAGAACAGGCGCTTCTCCTGGCACAGTATCGAACACTTAGTTTCAGATAGAAAAATTAGTTTAAAATGGACCCATGTTTCGCATTTGGAGTATCCTCCCTCACAAGGTCGACCACTTAGTTTAGTCGAACACATACGGTTTCGAGTGGCTTCGCCACACATTTCAGAGAACAGGCGCTTCTCCTAGCACAGTATCGAAAACTTAGTTTCAGATAGAACAATTAGTTTAAAATGGAACTATGTTTCGCATCTGGAGTTTCCTCTCTCACAAGGTTAACCACTTAGTTTCGTCGAACACATACGGTTTGGAGTGGCATCGCCACAGATTTCAGAGAACAGGCGCTTCTCCTGGCACAGTATCGAACACTTAGTATCAGATAGAACAATTAGTTTTAAATGGAACTAAACTTCACTTCTGGAGCTTCCTCTCTCACAAGGTGGACCACTTAGTTTCGTCGAACACAAACGGTTTCGAGTAGCATCGCCACAGATTTCAGAGAACAAGCACTTATCCTGGCACAGTATGGAACTCTTAGTTTCAGATAGAACAATTAGTTTAAAATGGAACTAAGTTTCGCATTTGGAGTTATCTCTCTCACAAGTTCGACCACTTAGTTTCGTTGAACACATCCGGTTTCGAGTGGCAACGCCACAGATTTCAGAGAACAGGCGCTTCTCCTGGCACAGTATCAGAAACATAGTTTCAGATAGAACAATTAGTCTAATATTGTACTAAATTTCGCATCTGGAGTTTCTTCCCTCACAACGCGACCACTTACTTTCGACGAACACCTACGATTTCGAGTGGCATCGCGACAGATTTCAGAGAACAGGCGCTTCTCCTGGCAAAGTATCGAACACTTAGTTTCAGGTAGAACAATTAATTTAAAATGGTACTAAGTTTCGCATCTGGAGTTTCCTCTTTCACAAGGCGACCACTTAGTTTCGTCGAACACATACGGTTTCGAGTAGCATCGCCACAGATTTCAGAGAACAGGCGCCTCTCCTGGCACAGTATCGAACACTTAGTTTCAGATAGAATAATTAGTTTAAAATGGAACTATGTTTCGCATCTGGAGTTTCCTCTCTAACAAGGCGACCACTTAGTTTCGTGGAACACATACGGTCTCGAGTGGCATCGCCACAGATTTCAGAGAACTGGCGCTTCTCCTGGCACAGTATCGAACACATAGTTTCAGATAGAACAATTAGTTTAAAATGGAAATAAGTTTCGCATCTGGAGTTTCTTCCATCACAAGGCGACCACTTAGTTTCGTCGAACACATACGGTTTCGAGTAGCATCGCCACAGATTTCAGAGAACAGGCGCCTCTCCTGGCACAGTATCGAACACTTAGTTTCAGATAGAACAATTAGTTTAAAAGGGAAGTAAGTTTCGCATCTAGTGAATCCTCTCTCACAAGGTCGACCACTTAGTTTCGCCGAACGCATACGGTTTCGAGTGGCATCGCCACAGATTTCAGAGAACAGGCGCTTCTGCTGGCACAGTATCGAACACTTAGTTTTAGATAGAACAATTAGTTTAAAATGGAAATAAGTTTCGCATCTGGAGTTTCTTCCTTCACAAGGCGACAACTTAGTTTCGTCGAACACATACGGTTTCGAGTAGCATCGCCACAGATTTCAGAGAACAGGCACTTCTCCTGGCACATTATCGAACACTTAGTTTCAGATAGAACAATTAGTTTAAAATTGAACTAAGATTCGCATCTGGATATTCCTCTCTCACAAGGTCGGCGACTTAGTTTCGTCGAACACATACGGTTTCGAGTGGCATCGCCACAGATTTCAGAGTACAGGCGCTTCTCCTGGCACAGTATCGAACATTTAGTCTCAGAAGGAACTTTTAGTTTAAAATTGAACTATGTTTCGCATCTGGAGTTTCCTCTCTCACAAGGTCGACCACTTAGTTTCGCCGAACGCATACGATTTCGAGTGGCATCGTAACAGATTTCAGAGACGAGGCGCTTCTGCTGGCACAGTATCGACCACTTAGTTCCAGATAGAACAATTAGTTTAAAATGGCACTAAGTTTTGCGTCTGGAGTTTCCTCTCTCACAATGTCAACCACTCAGTTTCGTCGAACACATACCGTTTCGAGTGGTATCGCCACAGGTTTCACAGAACGGGCGCTTCTCGTGGCTCAGTATCGAACACTTAGTTTCAGATAGAACAATTTGCTTCAAATGGAACTAAACTTCGCATCTGGAGTTTCCTCTCTCACAAGGTGGACCACTTAGTTTCGTCGAACACATACGGTTTCGAGTAGCATCCCGACAGATTTCAGAGAACAAGCGCTTCTCCTGGCACATTATCGAACACTTAGTTTGAGATAGAACAATTAGTTTAAAATGGAAATAAGTTTCGCATCTGGAGTTTCTTCCTTCACAAGGCGACAACTTAGTTTCGTCGAAAACATACGGTTTCGAGTAGCATCGCCACAGATTTCAGAGAACAGGCGCCTCTCCTGGCACAGTATCGAACACTTAGTTTCAGATAGAACAATTAGTTTAAAATGGAACTAAGTTTCGCATCTGCAGTTTCCTCTCTCACAAGGTCGACCACTTAGTTTTGTCGAACACATACGGTTTCGAGTGGCATCGCCACACATTTCAGAGAACAAGCGCTTCTCGTGGCACAGTGTCGAACACATTGTTTCAGATAAAACAATTAGTTTAAAATTGAACTATGTTTCGCATCTGGAGTTTTTTCCATCACAAGGCGACCACTTAGTTTCGTCGAACACATACGGTTTCGAGTGGCATCGCCACAGATATCAGAGAACAGCCGTTTATCGTGGCACACTCTCGAACATTTAGTTTCAGATAGAACAATTAGTTTAAAATGGAAATAAGTTTCGCATCTGGAGTTTCTTCCATCACAAGGCGACCACTTAGTTTCGTCGAACACATACGGTTTCGAGTAGCATCGCCACAGATTTCAGAGAACAGGCGCCTCTCCTGGCACAGTATCGAACACTTAGTTTCAGATAGAACAATTAGTTTAAAATGGACCCATGTTTCGCATTTGGAGTATCCTCCCTCACAAGGTCGACCACTTAGTTTAGTCGAACACATACGGTTTCGAGTGGCTTCGCCACACATTTCAGAGAACAGGCGCTTCTCCTAGCACAGTATCGAAAACTTAGTTTCAGATAGAACAATTAGTTTAAAATGGAACTATGTTTCGCATCTGGAGTTTCCTCTCTCACAAGGTTAACCACTTAGTTTCGTCGAACACATACGGTTTGGAGTGGCATCGCCACAGATTTCAGAGAACAGGCGCTTCTCCTGGCACAGTATCGAACACTTAGTATCAGATAGAACAATTAGTTTTAAATGGAACTAAACTTCACTTCTGGAGCTTCCTCTCTCACAAGGTGGACCACTTAGTTTCGTCGAACACAAACGGTTTCGAGTAGCATCGCCACAGATTTCAGAGAACAAGCACTTATCCTGGCACAGTATGGAACTCTTAGTTTCAGATAGAACAATTAGTTTAAAATGGAACTAAGTTTCGCATTTGGAGTTATCTCTCTCACAAGTTCGACCACTTAGTTTCGTTGAACACATCCGGTTTCGAGTGGCAACGCCACAGATTTCAGAGAACAGGCGCTTCTCCTGGCACAGTATCAGAAACATAGTTTCAGATAGAACAATTAGTCTAATATTGTACTAAATTTCGCATCTGGAGTTTCTTCCCTCACAACGCGACCACTTAATTTCGACGAACACCTACGATTTCGAGTGGCATCGCGACAGATTTCAGAGAACAGGCGCTTCTCCTGGCAAAGTATCGAACACTTAGTTTCAGGTAGAACAATTAATTTAAAATGGTACTAAGTTTCGCATCTGGAGTTTCCTCTTTCACAAGGCGACCACTTAGTTTCGTCGAACACATACGGTTTCGAGTAGCATCGCCACAGATTTCAGAGAACAGGCGCCTCTCCTGGCACATTATCGAACACTTAGTTTCAGATAGAACAATTAGTTTAAAATTGAACTAAGATTCGCATCTGGATATTCCTCTCTCACAAGGTCGGCGACTTAGTTTCGTCGAACACATACGGTTTCGAGTGGCATCGCCACAGATTTCAGAGTACAGGCGCTTCTCCTGGCACAGTATCGAACATTTAGTCTCAGAAGGAACTTTTAGTTTAAAATTGAACTATGTTTCGCATCTGGAGTTTCCTCTCTCACAAGGTCGACCACTTAGTTTCGCCGAACGCATACGATTTCGAGTGGCATCGTAACAGATTTCAGAGACGAGGCGCTTCTGCTGGCACAGTATCGACCACTTAGTTCCAGATAGAACAATTAGTTTAAAATGGCACTAAGTTTTGCGTCTGGAGTTTCCTCTCTCACAATGTCAACCACTCAGTTTCGTCGAACACATACCGTTTCGAGTGGTATCGCCACAGGTTTCACAGAACGGGCGCTTCTCGTGGCTCAGTATCGAACACTTAGTTTCAGATAGAACAATTTGCTTCAAATGGAACTGAACTTCGCATCTGGAGTTTCCTCTCTCACAAGGTGGACAACTTAGTTTCGTCGAACACATACGGTTTCGAGTAGCATCCCGACAGATTTCAGAGAACAAGCGCTTCTCCTGGCACATTATCGAACACTTAGTTTGAGATAGAACAATTAGTTTAAAATGGAAATAAGTTTCGCATCTGGAGTTTCTTCCTTCACAAGGCGACAACTTAGTTTCGTCGAAAACATACGGTTTCGAGTAGCATCGCCACAGATTTCAGAGAACAGGCGCCTCTCCTGGCACAGTATCGAACACTTAGTTTCAGATAGAACAATTAGTTTAAAATGGAACTAAGTTTCGCATCTGCAGTTTCCTCTCTCACAAGGTCGACCACTTAGTTTTGTCGAACACATACGGTTTCGAGTGGCATCGCCACACATTTCAGAGAACAAGCGCTTCTCGTGGCACAGTGTCGAACACATTGTTTCAGATAAAACAATTAGTTTAAAATTGAACTATGTTTCGCATCTGGAGTTTTTTCCATCACAAGGCGACCACTTAGTTTCGTCGAACACATACGGTTTCGAGTGGCATCGCCACAGATATCAGAGAACAGCCGTTTATCGTGGCACACTCTCGAACATTTAGTTTCAGATAGAACAATTAGTTTAAAATGGAAATAAGTTTCGCATCTGGAGTTTCTTCCATCACAAGGCGACCACTTAGTTTCGTCGAACACATACGGTTTCGAGTAGCATCGCCACAGATTTCAGAGAACAGGCGCCTCTCCTGGCACAGTATCGAACACTTAGTTTCAGATAGAACAATTAGTTTAAAAGGGAAGTAAGTTTCGCATCTAGTGAATCCTCTCTCACAAGGTCAGCCACTTAGTTTTGTCGAACACATACGGTTTCGAGTGGCATCGCCACAGATATCAGAGAACAGCCGTTTATCGTGGCACACTCTCGAACCTTTAGTCTCAGAAGGAACTTTTAGTTTAAAATTGAACTATGTTTCGCATCTGGAGTTTCCTCTCTCACAAGGTCGACCACTTAGTTTCGCCGAACGCATACGGTTTCGAGTGGCATCGCCACAGATTTCAGAGAACAGGCGCTTCTGCTGGCACAGTATCGAACACTTAGTTTCAGATAGAACAATTAGTTTAAAATGGCACTAAGTTTTGCGTCTGGAGTTTCCTCTCTCACAATGTCAACCACTCAGTTTCGTCGAACACATACCGTTTCGAGTGGTATCGCCACAGGTTTCACAGAACGGGCGCTTCTCGTGGCACGGTATCGAACACTTAGTTTCAGATAGAACAATTTGCTTCAAATGGAACTAAACTTCGCATCTGGAGTTTCCTCTCTCACAAGGTGGACCACTTAGTTTCGTCGAACACATACGGTTTCGAGTAGCATCCCGACAGATTTCAGAGAACAAGCGCTTCTCCTGGCACATTATCGAACACTTAGTTTGAGATAGAACAATTAGTTTAAAATGGAAATAAGTTTCGCATCTGGAGTTTCTTCCTTCACAAGGCGACAACTTAGTTTCGTCGAACACATACGGTTTCGAGTAGCATCGCCACAGATTTCAGAGAGCAGGCGCCTCTCCTGGCACAGTATCGAACACTTAGTTTCAGATAGAACAATTAGTTTAAAATGGAACTAAGTTTCGCATCTGCAGTTTCCTCTCTCACAAGGTCGACCACTTAGTTTCGTCGAACACATACGGTTTCGAGTGGCATCGCCACACATTTCAGAAAACAAGCGCTTCTCGTGGCACAGTGTCGAACACATTGTTTCAGATAGAACAATTAGTTTAAAATTGAACTATGTTTCGCATCTGGAGTTTCCTCTCTCACAAGGCGACCACTTAGTTTCGTGGAACACATACGGTCTCGAGTGGCATCGCCGCAGATTTCAGAGAACAGGCGCTTCTCCTGGCACAGTATCGAACACTTAGATTCAGATGGAACAATTAGTTTAAAATGGAACTAAGTTTCGCATCTTGAGTTTCCTCTCTCACAAGGTCAACCACTTAGTTTCGTGGAACACATACGGTCTCGAGTGGCATCGCCACAGATTTCAGAGAACTGGCGCTTCTCCTGGCACAGTATCGAACACATAGTCTCAGATAGAACAATTAGTTTAAAATGGAAATAAGTTTCGCATCTGGAGTTTCTTCCATCACAAGGCGACCACTTAGTTTCGTCGAACACATACGGTTTCGAGTAGCATCGCCACAGATTTCAGAGAACAGGCGCCTCTCCTGGCACAGTATCGAACACTTAGTTTCAGATAGAACAATTAGTTTAAAAGGGCAGTAAGTTTCGCATCTAGTGAATCCTCTCTCACAAGGTCAGCCACTTAGTTTTGTCGAACACATACGGTTTCGAGTGGCATCGCCACAGATATAAGAGAACAGCCGTTTATCGTGGCACACTCTCGAACATTTAGTCTCAGAAGGAACTTTTAGTTTAAAATTGAACTATGTTTCGCATCTGGAGTTTCCTCTCTCACAAGGTCGACCACTTAGTTTCGCCGAACGCATACGGTTTCGAGTGGCATCGCCACAGATTTCAGAGAACAGGCGCTTCTGCTGGCACAGTATCGAACACTTAGTTTCAGATAGAACAATTAGTTTAAAATGGCACTAAGTTTTGCGTCTGGAGTTTCCTCTCTCACAATGTCAACCACTCAGTTTCGTCGAACACATACCGTTTCGAGTGGTATCGCCACAGGTTTCACAGAACGGGCGCTTCTCGTGGCACGGTATCGAACACTTAGTTTCAGATAGAACAATTTGCTTCAAATGGAACTAAACTTCGCATCTGGAGTTTCCTCTCTCACAAGGTGGACCACTTAG
Source organism: Nysson spinosus (assembly GCA_910591585.2). Classification (NCBI taxonomy): domain Eukaryota; kingdom Metazoa; phylum Arthropoda; class Insecta; order Hymenoptera; family Crabronidae; genus Nysson; species Nysson spinosus. The sequence goes on along the minus strand of CAJUYC020000090.1, from coordinate 1,676,860 downwards.
TTTCGTCGAACACATACGGTTTCGAGAAGCATCCCGACAGATTTCAGAGAACAAGCGCTTCTCCTGGCACATTATCGAACACTTAGTTTGAGATAGAACAATTAGTTTAAAATGGAAATAAGTTTCGCATCTGGAGTTTCTTCCTTCACAAGGCGACAACTTAGTTTCGTCGAACACATACGGTTTCGAGTAGCATCGCCACAGATTTCAGAGAGCAGGCGCCTCTCCTGGCACAGTATCGAACACTTAGTTTCAGATAGAACAATTAGTTTAAAATGGAACTAAGTTTCGCATCTGCAGTTTCCTCTCTCACAAGGTCGACGACTTAGTTTCGTCGAACACATACGGTTTCGAGTGGCATCGCCACACATTTCAGAAAACAAGCGCTTCTCGTGGCACAGTGTCGAACACATTGTTTCAGATAGAACAATTAGTTTAAAATTGAACTATGTTTCGCATCTGGAGTTTCCTCTCTCACAAGGCGACCACTTAGTTTCGTGGAACACATACGGTCTCGAGTGGCATCGCCGCAGATTTCAGAGAACAGGCGCTTCTCCTGGCACAGTATCGAACACTTAGATTCAGATGGAACAATTAGTTTAAAATGGAACTAAGTTTCGCATCTTGAGTTTCCTCTCTCACAAGGTCGACCACTTAGTTTCGTGGAACACATACGGTCTCGAGTGGCATCGCCACAGATTTCACAGAACTGGCGCTTCTCCTGGCACAGTATCGAACACATAGTTTCAGATAGAACAATTAGTTTAAAATGGAAATAAGTTTCGCATCTGGAGTTTCTTCCATCACAAGGCGAACACTTAGTTTCGTCGAACACATACGGTTTCGAGTAGCATCGCCACAGATTTCAGAGAACAGGCGCCTCTCCTGGCACAGTATCGAACACTTAGTTTCAGATAGAACAATTAGTTTAAAAGGGAAGTAAGTTTCGCATCTAGTGAATCCTCTCTCACAAGGTCAGCCACTTAGTTTTGTCGAACACATACGGTTTCGAGTGGCATCGCCACAGATATCAGAGAACAGCCGTTTATCGTGGCACACTCTCGAACATTTAGTCTCAGAAGGAACTTTTAGTTTAAAATTGAACTATGTTTCGCATCTGGAGTTTCCTCTCTCACAAGGTCGACCCCTTAGTGTCGCCGAACGCATACGGTTTCGAGTGGCATCGCCACAGATTTCAGAGAACAGGCGCTTCTGCTGGCACAGTATCGAACACTTAGTTTCAGATAGAACAATTAGTTTAAAATGGCACTAAGTTTTGCGTCTGGAGTTTCCTCTCTCACAATGTCAACCACTCAGTTTCGTCGAACACATACCGTTTCGAGTGGTATCGCCACAGGTTTCACAGAACGGGCGCTTCTCGTGGCACGGTATCGAACACTTAGTTTCAGATAGAACAATTTGCTTCAAATGGAACTAAACTTCGCATCTGGAGTTTCCTCTCTCACAAGGTGGACCACTTAGTTTCGTCGAACACATACGGTTTCGAGTAGCATCCCGACAGATTTCAGAGAACAAGCGCTTCTCCTGGCACATTATCGAACACTTAGTTTGAGATAGAACAATTAGTTTAAAATGGAAATAAGTTTCGCATCTGGAGTTTCTTCCTTCACAAGGCGACAACTTAGTTTCGTCGAACACATACGGTTTCGAGTGGCATCGCCACACATTTCAGAAAACAAGCGCTTCTCGTGGCACAGTGTCGAACACATTGTTTCAGATAGAACAATTAGTTTAAAATTGAACTATGTTTCGCATCTGGAGTTTCCTCTCTCACAAGGCGACCACTTAGTTTCGTGGAACACATACGGTCTCGAGTGGCATCGCCGCAGATTTCAGAGAACAGGCGCTTCTCCTGGCACAGTATCGAACACTTAGATTCAGATGGAACAATTAGTTTAAAATGGAACTAAGTTTCGCATCTTGAGTTTCCTCTCTCACAATGTCGACCATTTAGATTCGTCGAACACATACGGTTTCGAGTGGTATCGCCACAGATTTCGCAGAACGGCGTTTCTCCTGGCACAGTATCGAACACTTAGTTTCAAATATAACAATTAGTTTAAAATGGAACTAGGTTTCGCATCTGGAGTTTCCTCTCTCACAAGGTCGACCACTTAGTTTCGTCGAACACATACGGTTTCGAGTAGCATCGCCACAGATTTCAGAGAACAGGCGCTTCTCCTGGCACAGTATCGAACACTTAGTTACAGATAGAACACTTAGTTAAAATGGAACTAAGTTTCGCATCTGGAGTTTCCTCTCTCACAAGGTCGGCCACTTAGTTTCGTCGAACACATACGGTTTCGAGTGGCATCGCCACAGATTTCAGAGAACAGGCGGTTCTCCTGGCACAGTATCGAACACTTAGTTTCAGATAGAACAATTAATTTAAAATGGAACTAAGTTTCGCATCTGTAGTTTCCTCTCTCACAAGGTCGGCCACTTAGTTTCGTCGAACACATACGGTTACGAGTGGCATCGCTACAGATTTCAGTGAACAGGCGCTTCTCCTGGCACAGTATCGAACACATAGTTTCAGATAGAACAATTAGTTTAAAATGGAACTAAGTTTCGCTTCTGGAGTTTCCTCTCTCTCAAGGTCGACCACTTAGTTTCGTCGACACATACGGTTTCGAGTGGTATCGCCACACATTTCAGAGAACAGGCGCTTCTCCTGGCACAGTATCGAACACTTGTGTCAGACAGAACAATTAGTATAAAATGGAACTATGTTTCGCATCTGGAGTTTCCTCTCTCACAAGTTCGGCCACTTAGTTTCGTCGAACACATACGGTTTCGAGCGGCATCGCCACACAGTTCAGAGAACAGGCGCTTCTCCTGCTACAGTATCGAACACTTAGATTCAGATAGAACAATTAGTTTACAATGTAACTATGTTTCGCATCTGGAGTTTCCTCTCTCACAAGCTCGACCACTTAGTTTCGTCGAACACATACGGCTTCGAGTAGCATCAGCACAGATTTCAGAGAACATGCGCTTCTCCTGGCACACTATCGAACACTTAGTATCAGATAGAACAATTAATTTAAAATGGAACAAAGCTTCGCATCTGGAGTTTCCTCTCTCACATGGTCGACCACCTAGTTTCGTCGAACACATACGGTTTCGAGTAGCATCGCCACAGATTTCAGAGAACATGCGCTTCTCCTGGCACACTATCGAACACTTAGTTTCAGATATAACAATTAGCTGAAAATGGAAGTAAGTTTCGCATCTGCAGTTTCCTCTCTCACAAGGTCGACCACTTAGTTTCGTCGAACACATACGGTTTCGAGTAGCATCGCCACCGATTTCAGAGAACTGACGTTTCTCCTGGCACAGTATCGAACACTTAATAGCATATAGAACAATTATTTTAAAATGGAATTAAGTTTCGCATTTGGAGTTTCCTCTCTCACAAGGTCGACAACTTAGTTTCGTCGAACAAATACGGTTTCGAGTGGCATCGCCACAGATTTCAGAGAACAGAAGCTTCTACTGGCACAGTATCGAACACATTGTTCCAGATAGAACAATTAGTTTAAAATGGAACTAAGTTTCGCTGCTGGAGTTTCCTCTCTCAAAAGGTCGACCACTTAGTTTCGTGGAATACATACAGTTTCGAGTTGTATCGCTACAGATTTCGCAGAACGGCGTTTCTCCTGGCACAGTATCGAACACATAGTTTCAGATAGAAAAATTAGTTTAAAATGGAACTAAGTTTCGCATCTGGAGTTTCCTCTCTCACAAGGTCGACCACTTAGTTTCGTCGAACACATACGGTTTCGAGTGGCATCGCCACAGATTTCAGAGAACAGGCGCTTCTCCTGGCACAGTATCGAACACTTAGATTCAGATGGAACAATTAGTTTAAAATGGAACTAAGTTTCGCATCTTGAGTTTCCTCTCTCACAATGTCGACCATTTAGATTCGTCGAACACATACGGTTTCGAGTGGTATCGCCACAGATTTCGCAGAACGGCGTTTCTCCTGGCACAGTATCGAACACTTAGTTTCAAATATAACAATTAGTTTAAAATGGAACTAGGTTTCGCATCTGGAGTTTCCTCTCTCACAAGGTCGACCACTTAGTTTCGTCGAACACATACGGTTTCGAGTAGCATCGCCACAGATTTCAGAGAACAGGCGCTTCTCCTGGCACAGTATCGAACACTTAGTTACAGATAGAACACTTAGTTAAAATGGAACTAAGTTTCGCATCTGGAGTTTCCTCTCTCACAAGGTCGGCCACTTAGTTTCGTCGAACACATACGGTTTCGAGTGGCATCGCCACAGATTTCAGAGAACAGGCGGTTCTCCTGGCACAGTATCGAACACTTAGTTTCAGATAGAACAATTAATTTAAAATGGAACTAAGTTTCGCATCTGTAGTTTCCTCTCTCACAAGGTCGGCCACTTAGTTTCGTCGAACACATACGGTTACGAGTGGCATCGCTACAGATTTCAGTGAACAGGCGCTTCTCCTGGCACAGTATCGAACACATAGTTTCAGATAGAACAATTAGTTTAAAATGGAACTAAGTTTCGCTTCTGGAGTTTCCTCTCTCTCAAGGTCGACCACTTAGTTTCGTCGACACATACGGTTTCGAGTGGTATCGCCACACATTTCAGAGAACAGGCGCTTCTCCTGGCACAGTATCGAACACTTGTGTCAGACAGAACAATTAGTTTAAAATGGAACTATGTTTCGCATCTGGAGTTTCCTCTCTCACAAGTTCGGCCACTTAGTTTCGTCGAACACATACGGTTTCGAGCGGCATCGCCACACAGTTCAGAGAACAGGCGCTTCTCCTGCTACAGTATCGAACACTTAGATTCAGATAGAACAATTAGTTTACAATGTAACTATGTTTCGCATCTGGAGTTTCCTCTCTCACAAGCTCGACCACTTAGTTTCGTCGAACACATACGGCTTCGAGTAGCATCAGCACAGATTTCAGAGAACATGCGCTTCTCCTGGCACACTATCGAACACTTAGTATCAGATAGAACAATTAATTTAAAATGGAACAAAGCTTCGCATCTGGAGTTTCCTCTCTCACATGGTCGACCACCTAGTTTCGTCGAACACATACGGTTTCGAGTAGCATCGCCACAGATTTCAGAGAACATGCGCTTCTCCTGGCACACTATCGAACACTTAGTTTCAGATATAACAATTAGCTGAAAATGGAAGTAAGTTTCGCATCTGCAGTTTCCTCTCTCACAAGGTCGACCACTTAGTTTCGTCGAACACATACGGTTTCGAGTAGCATCGCCACCGATTTCAGAGAACTGACGCTTCTCCTGGCACAGTATCGAACACTTAATAGCATATAGAACAATTATTTTAAAATGGAATTAAGTTTCGCATTTGGAGTTTCCTCTCTCACAAGGTCGACAACTTAGTTTCGTCGAACAAATACGGTTTCGAGTGGCATCGCCACAGATTTCAGAGAACAGAAGCTTCTACTGGCACAGTATCGAACACATTGTTCCAGATAGAACAATTAGTTTAAAATGGAACTAAGTTTCGCTGCTGGAGTTTCCTCTCTCAAAAGGTCGACCACTTAGTTTCGTGGAATACATACAGTTTCGAGTTGTATCGCTACAGATTTCGCAGAACGGCGTTTCTCCTGGCACAGTATCGAACACATAGTTTCAGATAGAAAAATTAGTTTAAAATGGAACTAAGTTTCGCATCTGGAGTTTCCTCTCTCACAAGGTCGACCACTTAGTTTCGTCGAACACATACGGTTTCGAGTGGCATCGCCACAGATTTCAGAGAACAGGCGCTTCTCCTGGCACAGTATCGAACACTTAGTTTCAGAAGGAACATTTAGTTTAAAATGGAACTCAGTCTTGCATCTGGTGTTTCCTCTCTCACAAGGTCGACCACTTAGTTTCGTTGAACACATACGGTTTCGAGTGGCAAAGCCACATATTTCAGAGGACAGGCGCTTCTCCTGGCACACTATCGAACACTTAGTATCAGATAGAACAATTAGTTTAAAATGGAACAAAGCTTCGCATCTGGAGTTTCCTCTCTCACAAGGTCGACCACTCAGTTTCGTCGAACACATACGGTTTCTAGTGGCATCGCCACAGATTTCAGAGAACAGGCGCTTCTCCTGGCACAGTATCCAACACATAGTTTCAGATAGAACAATCAGTTTAAAATGGAACTAAGTTTAGCATCTGGAGTTTCCTCTCTCAAAAGGTCGACCACTTAGTTTCGTGGAATACATACAGTTTCGAGTTGTATCGCTACAGATTTCGCAGAACGGCGTTTCTCCTGGCACAGTATCGAACACATAGTTTCAGATAGAAAAATTAGTTTAAAATGGAACTAAGTTTCGCATCTGGAGTTTCCTCTCTCACAAGGTCGACCACTTAGTTTCGTCGAATACATACGGTTTCGAGTCGTATCGCCACATATTTCGCACAACGGCGCTTCTCCTGGCACAGTATCGAACACATAGTTTCAGACAGAACAATTAGTTTAAAATGTAACTATGTTTCGCATCTGAAGTTTCCTCTCTCACAAGGTCGGCCACTTAGTTTCGTGGAACACATACAGTTTCGAGTGGTATCGCCACAGATTTCGCAGAACGGCGTTTCTCCTGGCACATTATCGAACACACAGTTTCAGATAGAACAATTAGTTTAAAATGGAACTAAGTTTCGCATCTGGAGGTTCCTCTCTCACAAGGTCGACCACTTAGTTTCGTCGAACACATACGGTTTCTAGTGGCATCGCCACAGATTTCAGAGAACAGGCGCTTCTCCTGGCACAGTATCGAACACTTAGTTTCAGAAGGAACATTTAGTTTAAAATGGAACTAAGTCTTGCATCTGGAGTTTCCTCTCTCACAAGGTCGGCCACTTAGTTTCGCCGATCACATACGGTTTCGAGTGGCATCGCCACAGATTTCAGAGAACAGGCGCTTCTCCTGGCACGGTATCGAACACTTAGTTTCAGATAGAACAATTAGTTCAAAATGGAACTAAATTTCGCATCTGGAGTTTCCTCTCTCACAAGTTCAACCACTTAGTTTCGAAGAACACATACGGTTTCGAGTGGTATCGCCACAGATTTCGCAGAACGGGAGTTTCTCCTGGCACATTATCGAACACTATGTTTCAGATAGAACAATTAGTTTAAAATGGAACTAAGTCTCGCATCTGGAGTTTCCTCTCCAACAAGGTCGACCACTTAGTTTCGTCGAACACATACGGTTTCGAGTAGCATCGCCACAGATTTCAGAGAACAGGCGCTTCTCCTGGCTCAGTATCGAACTCTTAGTTTCAGATAGAACAATTAGTTTAAAATGGAACTATGTTTCGCATTTGGAGTTTCCTCTCCCACAAGGTCGACCACTTAGTTTCGTCGAACACATACAGTTTCGAGTGGCATCGCCACAGATTTCAGAGAATAGGCGCTTCTCCTGGCACAGTATCGAACACTTAGTATCAGATAGAACAATTAGTTTAAAATGGAACTAAGGTTCGCATCTGGAGTTTCCTCTCTCACAAGGTCGACCACTAAGTTTCGTCGAACACATAAGGTTTCGAGTGGCATCGCCACAGATTTCAGAGAACAGGCGCTTCTCCTGGCACAGTATCGAACACTTAGTTTCAGAAGGAACATTTAGTTTAAAATGGAACTCAGTCTTGCATCTGGTGTTTCCTCTCTCACAAGGTCGACCACTTAGTTTCGTTGAACACATACGGTTTCGAGTGGCAACGCCACATATTTCAGAGGACAGGCGCTTCTCCTGGCACACTATCGAACACTTAGTATCAGATAGAACAATTAGTTTAAAATGGAACAAAGCTTCGCATCTGGAGTTTCCTCTCTCACAAGGTCGACCACTCAGTTTCGTCGAACACATACGGTTTCTAGTGGCATCGCCACAGATTTCAGAGAACAGGGGCTTCTCCTGGCACAGTATCCAACACATAGTTTCAGATAGAACAATCAGTTTAAAATGGAACTAAGTTTAGCATCTGGAGTTTCCTCTCTCAAAAGGTCGACCACTTAGTTTCGTGGAATACATACAGTTTCGAGTTGTATCGCTACAGATTTCGCAGAACGGCGTTTCTCCTGGCACAGTATCGAACACATAGTTTCAGATAGAAAAATTAGTTTAAAATGGAACTAAGTTTCGCATCTGGAGTTTCCTCTCTCACAAGGTCGACCACTTAGTTTCGTCGAATACATACGGTTTCGAGTCGTATCGCCACATATTTCGCAGAACGGCGCTTCTCCTGGCACAGTATCGAACACATAGTTTCAGACAGAACAATTAGTTTAAAATGTAACTATGTTTCGCATCTGAAGTTTCCTCTCTCACAAGGTCGGCCACTTAGTTTCGTGGAACACATACAGTTTCGAGTGGTATCGCCACAGATTTCGCAGAACGGCGTTTCTCCTGGCACATTATCGAACACACAGTTTCAGATAGAACAATTAGTTTAAAATGGAACTAAGTTTCGCATCTGGAGGTTCCTCTCTCACAAGGTCGACCACTTAGTTTCGTCGAACACATACGGTTTCTAGTGGCATCGCCACAGATTTCAGAGAACAGGCGCTTCTCCTGGCACAGTATCGAACACTTAGTTTCAGAAGGAACATTTAGTTTAAAATGGAACTAAGTCTCGCATCTGGAGTTTCCTCTCCAACAAGGTCGACCACTTAGTATCGTCGAACACATATGGTTTCGAATAGCATCGCCACAGATTTCAGAGAACAGGCTCTTCTCCTGGCACAGTATCGGACACTTAGTTTCAGATAGAAAAATTAGTTTAAAATGGAACTAAGTTTCGCATCTGGAGTTTCCTCTCTCACAAGTTCAACCACTTAGTTTCGAAGAACACATACGGTTTCGAGTGGTATCGCCACAGATTTCGCAGAACGGGAGTTTCTCCTGGCACATTATCGAACACTATGTTTCAGATAGAACAATTAGTTTAAAATGGAACTAAGTCTCGCATCTGGAGTTTCCTCTCCAACAAGGTCGACCACTTAGTTTCGTCGAACACATACGGTTTCGAGTAGCATCGCCACAGATTTCAGAGAACAGGCGCTTCTCCTGGCTCAGTATCGAACTCTTAGTTTCAGATAGAACAATTAGTTTAAAATGGAACTATGTTTCGCATTTGGAGTTTCCTCTCCCGCAAGGTCGACCACTTAGTTTCGTCGAACACATACAGTTTCGAGTGGCATCGCCACAGATTTCAGAGAATAGGCGCTTCTCCTGGCACAGTATCGAACACTTAGTATTAGATAGGACAATTAGTTTAAAATGGAACTAAGTTTCGCATCTGGAATTTCCTCTCTCACAAGGTGGACCACTTAGTTTCATCGACCATATACTGTTTCGAGTAGCATCGCCACTGATTTCAGAGAACAGGCGCTTCTCCTGGCACAGTATCGCACACTTAGTCTCAGATAGTACAATTAGTTTAAAATGGAACTATGTTTCGCATCTGGAGTATCCTCTCTCACAAGGTCGACCACTTAGTTTCGTCGAACACATACGGTTTCGAGCGGCATCGCCACACATTTTAGAGAACAGGCGCTTCTCCTGGCACACTATCGAACACTTAGTTTCAGATAGAACAATTATTTTAAAATGGAATTAAGTTTCGCATTTGGAGTTTCCTCTCTCACAAGGACGGCCACTTAGTTTCGTCGAACACATACGGTTTCGAGTAGCATCGCCACAGATTTCAGGGAACATGTGCTTCTCCTGGCACAGTATCGAACACTTAGTTTCAGATAGAACAATTAGTTTAAAATGGAAGTACGATTCGCATCCGCAGTTTCCTCTCTCACAAGGTCGACAACTTAGTTTCGTCGAACAAATACGGTTTCGAGTGGCATCGCCACAGATTTCAGGGAACATGTGCTTCTCCTGGCACAGTATCGAACACTTAGTTTCAGATAGAACAATTAGTTTAAAATGGAACTAAGTTTCGCATCTGGAGTTGCTCACTCACAAGGTCGACCACTTAGTTTCGCCGAACACATACGGTTTCGAGTGGTATCGCCACAGATTTCGCCGAACGGGAGTTTCTCCTGGCACAGTATCGACCACTTAGTTTCGTCGAACACATACGATTTCGAGTGGTATCGCCACAGATTTCGCAGAACGGCGTTTCTCCTGGCACAGTATCGAACACTTATTTTCAGATAGAACAATTAATTTAAAATGGAACTATGTTTTGCATCTGGAGTTTCCTCTCTCACAATGTCGGCAACTTAGTTTCGTCGAACACATACGGTTTCGAGTGGCATCGCCCCAGATCTCAGAGAACTGGCGCTTCTCCTGGCACAGTATCGAACACTTAATTTCAGATAGAACAATTAATTTGAAATGGAACTATGTTTCGCATCTGGAGTTTCCTCTCTCACAAGGTCGACCACTTAGTTTCGTCGAACACATACGGTTTCGAGTGGCCTCGCCCCAGATTTCAGAGAACAGGCGCTTCTCCTGGCACAGAATCGAACACTTAGTATCAGATAGAACAATTAGTTTCTAATGGAAATAAGCTTCGAATCTTGGGTTTACTCTCCCACAAGGTCGACCACTTAGCTTCGTGGAACACATTCGGTTTCGAGTGGCACGGCCACAGATTTCGCCGAACGGGAGTTCCTCCTGGCACAGTATCGACAACTTAGTTTCGTCGAACACACGCGGTTTCGAGTGGCATCGCCACAGATTTCAGAGAACAGGCGCTTCTCCTGGCACATTATCGAACACTTAGTTACAGATACAACAATTAGTTTAAAATGGAACTATGTTTCGCATCTGGAGTATCCTCTCCCACAAGGTCAACCATTTAGTTTCGTGGAACACTTACGGTTTCGAGCGGCATCGCCACACATTTCAGAGAACAGGCGCTTCTCCTGGCACAGTATCGAACACATAGTTTCAGATAGAACCACTAGTTTAAAATGCAACTATGTTTCGCATTTGGAGTTTCCTCTCTCACAAGGTCGACCGCTTAGTTTCGACGAACACATACGGTTTCGAGCGGCATCGCCACACATTTCAGAGAACAGGCGCTTCTCCTGGCACAGTATCGAACACTTAGTATCAGATAGAACAATTAGTTTAAAATGAATCTATGTTTCGCATCTGGAGTGTCCTCTCTCACAAGGTCGACAACTTAGTTTCGTCGAACAAATACGGTTTCGAGTGTCATCACCACAGATTTCAGAGAACAGGCGCTTCTACTGGCACAGTATCGAACACTTAGTTTCAGATAGAACAATTAGTTTAAAATGGAAGTACGATTCGCATCTGCAGTTTCCTCTCTCACAAGGTCGACAACTTAGTTTCGTCGAACAAATACGGTTTCGAGTGTCATCACCACAGATTTCAGAGAACAGGCGCTTCTACTGGCACAGTGTCGAACACTTAGTTTCATATAGAACAATTAGTTTAAAATGGAACTAAGTTTCGCATCTGGAGTTTCCTCTCTCACAAGGACGGCCACTTAGTTTCGTCGAATACATACGGTTTCGAGTAGCATCGCCACAGATTTCAGGGAACATGTGCTTCTCCTGGCACAGTATCGAACACTTAGTTTCAGATAGAAAAATTAGTTTAAAATGGAACTAAGTTTCGCATCTGGAGTTGCTCACTCACAAGGTCGACCACTTAGTTTCGCCGAACACATACGGTTTCGAGTGGTATCGCCACAGATTTCGCCGAACGGGAGTTTCTCCTGGCACAGTATCGACCACTTAGTTTCGTCGAACACATACGATTTCGAGTGGTATCGCCACAGATTTCGCAGAACGGCGTTTCTCCTGGCACAGTATCGAACACATAGTTTCAGATAGAACCACTAGTTTAAAATGCAACTATGTTTCGCATTTGGAGTTTCCTCTCTCACAAGGTCGACCGCTTAGTTTCGACGAACACATACGGTTTCGAGCGGCATCGCCACACATTTCAGAGAACAGGCGCTTCTCCTGGCACAGTATCGAACACTTAGTATCAGATAGAACAATTAGTTTAAAATGAATCTATGTTTCGCATCTGGAGTGTCCTCTCTCACAAGGTCGACAACTTAGTTTCGTCGAACACATACGGTTTCGAGTGGCCTCGCCCCAGATTTCAGAGAACAGGCGCTTCTCCTGGCACAGAATCGAACACTTAGTATCAGATAGAACAATTAGTTTCTAATGGAAATAAGCTTCGAATCTTGGGTTTACTCTCCCACAAGGTCGACCACTTAGCTTCGTGGAACACATTCGGTTTCGAGTGGCACGGCCACAGATTTCGCCGAACGGGAGTTCCTCCTGGCACAGTATCGACAACTTAGTTTCGTCGAACACACGCGGTTTCGAGTGGCATCGCCACAGATTTCAGAGAACAGGCGCTTCTCCTGGCACATTATCGAACACTTAGTTACAGATACAACAATTAGTTTAAAATGGAACTATGTTTCGCATCTGGAGTATCCTCTCCCACAAGGTCAACCATTTAGTTTCGTGGAACACTTACGGTTTCGAGCGGCATCGCCACACATTTCAGAGAACAGGCGCTTCTCCTGGCACAGTATCGAACACATAGTTTCAGATAGAACCACTAGTTTAAAATGCAACTATGTTTCGCATTTGGAGTTTCCTCTCTCACAAGGTCGACCGCTTAGTTTCGACGAACACATACGGTTTCGAGCGGCATCGCCACACATTTCAGAGAACAGGCGCTTCTCCTGGCACAGTATCGAACACTTAGTATCAGATAGAACAATTAGTTTAAAATGAATCTATGTTTCGCATCTGGAGTGTCCTCTCTCACAAGGTCGACAACTTAGTTTCGTCGAACAAATACGGTTTCGAGTGTCATCACCACAGATTTCAGAGAACAGGCGCTTCTACTGGCACAGTATCGAACACTTAGTTTCAGATAGAACAATTAGTTTAAAATGGAAGTACGATTCGCATCTGCAGTTTCCTCTCTCACAAGGTCGACAACTTAGTTTCGTCGAACAAATACGGTTTCGAGTGTCATCACCACAGATTTCAGAGAACAGGCGCTTCTACTGGCACAGTGTCGAACACTTAGTTTCATATAGAACAATTAGTTTAAAATGGAACTAAGTTTCGCATCTGGAGTTTCCTCTCTCACAAGGACGGCCACTTAGTTTCGTCGAATACATACGGTTTCGAGTAGCATCGCCACAGATTTCAGGGAACATGTGCTTCTCCTGGCACAGTATCGAACACTTAGTTTCAGATAGAAAAATTAGTTTAAAATGGAACTAAGTTTCGCATCTGGAGTTGCTCACTCACAAGGTCGACCACTTAGTTTCGCCGAACACATACGGTTTCGAGTGGTATCGCCACAGATTTCGCCGAACGGGAGTTTCTCCTGGCACAGTATCGACCACTTAGTTTCGTCGAACACATACGATTTCGAGTGGTATCGCCACAGATTTCGCAGAACGGCGTTTCTCCTGGCACAGTATCGAACACTTATTTTCAGATAGAACAATTAATTTAAAATGGAACTATGTTTTGCATCTGGAGTTTCCTCTCTCACAATGTCGGCAACTTAGTTTCGTCGAACACATACGGTTTCGAGTGGCATCGCCCCAGATCTCAGAGAACTGGCGCTTCTCCTGGCACAGTATCGAACACTTAATTTCAGATAGAACAATTAATTTGAAATGGAACTAAGTTCCGCATCTGGAGATTCCTCTCTCACATGGTTGTCCACTTAGTTTCGTCGAACACATACTATTTCGAGTAGCATCGCCACAGATTTCAGAGAACAGGCGCTTCTCCTGGCACAGTATCGAACACTTAGTTTCAGATAGAACAATTAGTTTTAAATAGAACTGAGTTTAACTTCTGGAGTTTCCTCTCTCACAAGGTCGACCACTTAGTTTCGTCGATCCCATACGGTTTCGAGTGGCCTCGCCCCAGATTTCAGAGAACAGGCGCTTCTCCTGGCACAGAATCGAACACTTAGTATCAGATAGAACAATTAGTTTCTAATGGAAATAAGCTTCGAATCTTGGGTTTACTCTCCCACAAGGTCGACCACTTAGCTTCGTGGAACACATTCGGTTTCGAGTGGCACGGCCACAGATTTCGCCGAACGGGAGTTCCTCCTGGCACAGTATCGACAACTTAGTTTCGTCGAATACACGCGGTTTCGAGTGGCATCGCCACAGATTTCAGAGAACAGGCGCTTCTCCTGGCACATTATCGAACACTTAGTTACAGATACAACAATTAGTTTAAAATGGAACTATGTTTCGCATCTGGAGTATCCTCTCTCACAAGGTCAACCATTTAGTTTCGTGGAACACTTACGGTTTCGAGCGGCATCGCCACACATTTCAGAGAACAGGCGCTTCTCCTGGCACAGTATCGAACACATAGTTTCAGATAGAACCACTAGTTTAAAATGCAACTATGTTTCGCATTTGGAGTTTCCTCTCTCACAAGGTCGACCGCTTAGTTTCGACGAACACATACGGTTTCGAGCGGCATCGCCACACATTTCAGAGAACAGGCGCTTCTCCTGGCACAGTATCGAACACTTAGTATCAGATAGAACAATTAGTTTAAAATGAATCTATGTTTCGCATCTGGAGTGTCCTCTCTCACAAGGTCGACAACTTAGTTTCGTCGAACAAATACGGTTTCGAGTGTCATCACCACAGATTTCAGAGAACAGGCGCTTCTACTGGCACAGTATCGAACACTTAGTTTCATACAGAGCAATTAGTTTAAAATGGAACTAAGTTTCGCATCTGGAGTTTCCTCTCTCACAAGGACGGCCACCTAGTTTCGTCGAACACATACGGTTTCGAGTAGCATCGCCACAGATTTCAGGGAACATGTGCTTCTCCTGGCACAGTATCGAACACTTAGTTTCAGATAGAACAATTAGTTTAAAATGGAAGTACGATTCGCATCTGCAGTTTCCTCTCTCACAAGGTCGACAACTTAGTTTCGTCGAACAAATACGGTTTCGAGTGTCATCACCACAGATTTCAGAGAACAGGCGCTTCTCCTGGCACAGTATCGAACATTTAGTTTCAGATAGAACAATTAGTTTAAAATGGAACTATGGTTCGCATCTGGTGAATCCTCTCTCACAAGGTGGACCACTTAGTTTCGCCGAACACACACGGTTTCGAGTGGCATCGCACCAGATTTCAGAGAACAGGCGCTTCTCCTGGCACAGTATCGAACACTTAGTTACAGATAAAACGCTTAGTTTAAAATGGAACTATGTGTCGCATCTGGAGTATCCTCTCTCACAAGGTCAACAATTTAGTTTCGTGGAACACATACGGTTTCGAGTGGCATCGCCCCAGATTTCAGAGAACAGGCGCTTCTCCTGGCACAGTATCGAACACTTAGTATCAGATAGAACAATTAGTTTAAAATGAATCTATGTTTCGCATCTGGAGTGTCCTCTCTCACAAGGTCGACAACTTAGTTTCGTCGAACAAATACGGTTTCGAGTGTCATCACCACAGATTTCAGAGAACAGGCGCTTCTACTGGCACATTATCGAACACTTAGTTTCATACAGAGCAATTAGTTTAAAATGGAACTAACTTTAGCATCTGGAGTTTCCTCTCTCACAAGGACGGCCACTTAGTTTCGTCGAACACATACGGTTTCGAGTAGCATCGCCACAGATTTCAGGGAACATGTGCTTCTCCTGGCACAGTATCGAACACTTAGTTTCAGATAGAACAATTAGTTTAAAATGGAACTAAGTTTCGCATCTGGAGTTTCCTCTCCCACAAGGTCGACCACTTAGTTTCGTCGAACACATACGGTTTCGAGTGGCATCGCCACAGATTTCAGAGAACCGGCGTTTCTCCTGGCACACTATCGAACACTTAGTTTCACATAGAACAATTAGTATAAAATGGTACTAAGTTTCGCATTTGGAGTTTCTTCCCGCACAAGGTCGGCAACTTAGTTTCGTCGAACACATACGGTTTCGAGTGGCATCGCCACAGATTTCAGAGAACAGGCGCTTCTCCTGGCACAGTATCGAAAACTTAATATCATATAGAACAATTAGTTTAAAATGGAACTAATTTTCGCATCAGGAGTTTCTTCTCTCACCAGGTCGTCCACTTAGTTTCGTCGAACCCATACAGTTTCGAGTGGTATCGCCACAGATTTCGCAGAACGGCGTTTCACCTGGCACATTATCGAACACATATTTTCAGATAGAACAATTAGTTTAAAATGGAACTAAGTTTCGCATGTGGAGTTTCCTCTCTCACAAGGTCGGACACTTAGTATCGTCGAACACATACGGTTTCGAGTGGCATCGCCACAGATTGCAGAGAACAGGCGCTTCTCCTGGCAGAGTATCGAACACTTAGTTTCAGATAGAACAATTTGTTTAAAATGGAACTATGTTTCGCACCAGGAGTTTCCTCTACCACAAGGTCGACCACTTAGTATCGTCGAACACATACGGTTTCGAGTGGCATCGCCACAGATTTCAGAGAACAGGCGCTTCTCCTGGTACAGTATCGAACACTTAGATTCAGATAGAACAATTAGTTTAAAATGGAACTAAGGTCCGCATCTGGAGTTTCCTCTCTCACAAGGTCGACCATTTAGATTCGTCGAACACATACGGGTTCGAGTAGCATCGCCACTGATTTCAGAGAACAGGCGCTTCTCCTGGCACAGTATCGAACACTTTCAGATAGAACAATTAGTTTAAAATGGAACTAAGTTTCGCATCTGGAGTTTCCTCTCTCACAAGGTCGGCCACTTAGTTTCGTCGAACACATACGGGTTCCAGTAGCATCGCCACTGATTTCAGAGAACAGGCGCTTCTCCTGGCACAGTATCAAACACTTTCAGATAGAACATTTAGTTTAAAATGGAACTAAGTTCGGCATCTGGAGATTCCTGTCTCACAAGGTCGTCCACTTAGTTTCGTCGAACACATACGGTTTCGAGTGGCATCGCCACAGATTTCAAAGAACAGACGCTTCTCCTGGCACAGTATCGCACACTTAGTTTCGGACGGAACATTTGGTTTAAAATGGAACTATGTTTCGCACCTGGAGTTTCCTCTACCACAAGGGCGACCACTTTGTTTCGTCGAACATATACGGTTTCGAGTAGCATCGCCACAGATTTCAGAGAATGGGCGCTTCTCCTGGCACAGTATTGAACACTTAGTTTGATATAGAACAATTATTTTTGAATGGTACTGAGTTTCGCATCTAGAGTGTCCTCTCTCACAAGGTCGACCACTTAGTTTCGTCGAACAAATACGGTCTCGAGTTGCATCGGCACACATTTCAGAGAACAGGCGCTTCTCCTGGCACAGTAGCGAACACTTTCAGATAGAACAATTAGTTTAAAATGGAACTAAGGTCCGTATCTGGAGTTTCCTCTCTCACAAGGTCGACCATTTAAATTCGTCGAACACATACGGGTTCGAGTAGCATCGCCACTGATTTCAGAGAACAGGCGCTTCTCCTGGCACAGTATCGAACACTTTCAGATAGAACAATTAGTTTAAAATGGAACTAAGTTTCGCATCTGGAGTTTCCTCTCTCACAAGGTCGGCCACTTAGTTTCGTCGAACACATACGGTTTCGAGTGGCATCGCCACAGATTTCAGAGAACAGGCGCCTCTCCTGGCACGTTGTGAATGGAACCACCATCCACTCCTTCACTCACCGTTGTGCGACGCGCTTCCGTTTCCGGATCGACTTAAATGATCGACTTCAGATCTCTCACAGGTGGTAGTGACAGAGACACCTACATTTATCAATGCCAACTAGTGCACAATACATAACAATTGACACCGCAATGTTTTTAAAATAAAGATCAGAACAATGACCTAACGTCCATCTCCCCCACTTGCTCGACTCACCCCAGATTTAAATTGTTTAACGCTATTCAGTCTCAACCAACACCGGAGACGATAGCACCTAGGACTAATTACTGTAAAATCCACATCCTAGGACTTCTTGGTGTGAGTCTGTTCGGGAATACTTCGAGAAATTTAATCGCATTGTTCTGACCGTTAGAGCCGAGTCAAAGAAGCCGACCCGAACAGGAAAAAAATGTAGAGATTTATTCTGTTTATATCAATTTGCGGTTACCGAGCACGTTGTCCGTTACCAGGCTTTGTCTGTTTTGAATCCGTACTGGCTGGCAACGGGTGTTGACACGGATATGTGTCCCTTTGTTCGGGTAGCCCGTTTTTCGGCTTGAGTGCTAACGAGTCAGCGGATTTGAATTTAGTCGTTTACCGATTTCCGTCCGATATACAAGCTACCGTAATCCGTTACAAGTTAATCTTCGTGGGTCTGTTCGATATCGCAACGCCGTCTTCTTATTCTCGTTATCCGGCGATATTCGAAGGCTCTCCGTAGAAATACGGCTAGTCTCGTCGTTTAATCCGTTTAATTAACAATATATTTAATTACGTGTGTTGAACTGGAACACATTGCACTTATTTAAAACTTTATATTCTGTATACTTATTACATCCATCCGTTCAACAGACAATTTATACGACGGAAGAGGATAAGAACTACCTTATCGAAACGTTTCGTCGAAAATTGAAATAAAGAAGTATTAGCCTAAACTTTGGACTTATTAATAGCCGCTTAAAACAATATTTCACATATTAACTAATTGTTCTATCTGAAACTAAGCGTTCGACACTGTGCCAGGAGAAGCGCCTCTTCTCTGAATTCTGTGGCGATGCCACTCGAAACCGTATGTGTTCGACGAAACTAAGTTGTCGAACTTGTGAGAGAGGAAACGCCAAATGCGAAACATAGGTCCATTTTAGACTAATTTTTCTATCTGAAACTAAGTGTTCGATAATGTGCCAGGAGAAGCGCCTGTTCTCTGAAATCTGTGGCGATACCACTCGAAACCGTATGTGTTCGACGAAACTAAGTGGTCGACCTTGTGAGAGAGGAATTTCCAGATGCGAAACTTAGTTCCATTTTAAACTAATTGTTCTATCAGAAACTAACTGTTCGATAATGTGCCAGGAGAAGCGCTAGTTCTCTGAAAATTGTGGCGATGCCACTCGAAACCGTATGTGTTCGACGAAACTAAGTGGTCGACTTGTTGAGAGAGGAAACTCCAGATGCGAAACTTAGTTCCATTCTAAACTAATTATTCTATCTGAAACTAAGTGTTCGATACTGTGCCAGGAGAAGCGCCTGTACTCTGAAATCTGTGGCGATGCCACTCGAAACCGTATGTGTTCGACGAAACTAAGTGGCCGACCTTGTGAGAGAGGAAACTCCAGATGCGAAACATAGTTGCATTTTAAACTAATGGTTCTATCTGAATCTAAGTGTTCGATACTGTACCAGGAGAAGCGCCTGTTCTCTGAAATCTGTGGCGATGCCACTCGAAACCGTATGTGTTCGACGGTAACTAAGTGGCCGACGTTGTGAGAGAGGAATTGCCAGATGCGAAACTTAGTTCCATTTTAAACTAATTGTTCTATCTGAAACTAAGTGTTCGATAATGGGCCAGGAGAAGCGCTTGTTCTCTGAAATCTGTGGCGATGCTACTCAAAACCGTATGTGTTCGACGAAACTAAGTGGCCGACCTTGTGAGAGAGGAACTCCAGACGCGAAACATAATTCCATTTTAAACTAATTGTTCTATCTGAAACTAAGTGTTCGATACTGTGCCAGGAGACGCGCCGGTTCTCTGAAATCTGTGGCGATGCCACTCGAAACCGTATGTGTTCGACGAAACTAAGTGGCCGACCTTGTGAGAGAGGAAACTCCAGACGCGAAACATAATTCCATTTTAAACTAATTGTTCTATCTGAAACTAAGTGTTCGATACTGTGCCAGGAGAAACCCCCGTTCTCTGAAATCTGTGGCGATGCCACTCGAAACCGTATGTGTTCGACGAAACTAAGTGGCCGACCTTGTGAGAGAGGAAACTCCAGATGCGAAACATAGTTCAATTTTAAACTAATTGTTCTCTCTGAAAATATGTGTTCGATAATGTGCCAGGAGAAACGCCGTTCTGCGAAATCTGTGGCGATACCACTCGCAACTGTATGGGTTCGACGAAACTAAGTGGACGACCTGGTGAGAGAGGAAACTCCAGATGCGAAGCTTAGTTCCATTTTAAACTAATTATTCTATCTGAAACTAAGTGTTCGATACTGTGCCAGGAGAGGCGCCTGTTCTCTGAAATCTGTGGCGATGCTACTCGAAACCGTATGTGTTCGACGAAACTAAGTGGTCGCCTTGTGAAAGAGGAAACTCCAGATGCGAAACTTAGTACCATTTTAATTAACTGTTCTACCTGAAACTAAGTGTTCGATACTGTGCCAGGAGAAGCGCCTGTTCTCTGAAATCTGTGGCGATGCCACTCGAAACCGTATGTGTTCGACGAAACTAAGTGGTCGACCTTGTGGGAGAGGAACCTCTAGATGCGAAACTTAGTTCCATTTAAAACTAATTGTTCTATCTGATACTAAGTGTTCGATACTGTGCCAGGATAAGTGCTTGTTCTCTGAAATCTGTGGCGATGCTACTCGAAACCGTTTGTGTTCGACGAAACTAGGTGGTCCACCTTGTGAGAGAGGAAACTCCAGAAGCGAAGTTTAGTTCCATTTAAAACTAATTGTTCTATCTGATACTAAGTGTTCGATACTGTGCCAGGAGAAGCGCCTGTTCTCTGAAATGTGTGGCGATGCCACTCGAACCCGTATTTGTTCGAGGAAACTAAGTGGTTGATCTTGTGAGAGAGGAAACTCCAGATGCGAAACTTAGTTCCATTTTAAACTAATTGTTCTATCTGAAACTATGTGTCTGATACTGTGCCAGCAGAAGCGCCTGTTCCCTGAAATCTGTGGCGTTGCCACTCGAAACCGTATGCATTCAACGAAACTAAGTGTTCGACCATGTGAGAGAGGAAACTCCAGATGCGAAAATTAATTCCATTTAAAACTAATTGTTCTATCAGAAATTAAGTTTTCGATACTGTGCCGGGAGAAACGCCTGTTCTCTGAAATCGGTGGCGATGCTACTCGAAACTGTATGTGTTTGACGAAACTAAGTGGTCGACCTTGTGAGAGAGGAAACTCCAGATGCGAAACTTAGTTCCATTTAAAACTAATTGTTCTATCTGATACTAAGTGTTCGATAATGTGCCAGGAGAAGCGCCTGTTCTCTGAAACCTGTGGCGATGCTACTCGAAACCGAATGTTTTTGACGAAACTAAGTGGTCGGCCTTGTGAGAGAGGAAACTCCAGATGCGAAAATTAATTCCATTTAAAACTAATTGTTCCATCAGAAATTAAGTTTTCGATACTGTGCCGGGAGAAACGCCTGTTCTCTGAAATCGGTGGCGATGCTACTCGAAACCGTATGTGTTCGACGAAACTAAGTGGTCGACCTTGTGGGAGAGGAATCTCTAGATGCGAAACTTAGTTCCATTTAAAACTAATTGTTCTATCTGATACTAAGTGTTCGATACTGTGCCAGGAGAAGTGCTTGTTCTCTGAAATCTGTGGCGATGCTACTCGAAACCGTATGTGTCTGACGAAACTAAGTGGTCGACCTTGTGAGAGAGGAAACTCCAGATGCGAAACTTAGTTCCATTTTAAACTGATTGTTCTATCTGAAACTTAGTGTTTGATAATGAGCCAGGAGAAGCGCCTGTTCTCTGAAATCTGTGGCGATGCTACTCGAAACCGTTTGTCTTCGACGAAACTAAGTGGTCGAACTTGTGAGAGAGGAAACTCCAGATGCGAAGTTTAGTTCCATTTTAAACTAATTGATCTATCTGAAACCAAGTGTTCGACACTGTGGCAGGAGAAGCACCTGTTCTCTGCAATCTGTGGCGATGCCACTCGAAACCGTATGTGTTCGAGGAAACGAAGTGTTTGACCTTGTGAGGGAGGATTCACCAGATGCGGAACATAGTTCCATTTTAAACTAATTGTTCTAGCTGAAACTAAGTGTTCGATACTGTGCCAGGAGAATTGCCTGTTCTCTGAAATCTGTGGCGATGCCACTCGAAACCGTATGTGTTCCACGAAACTAAGTGGTCGACCTTGTAAGAGAGGAAACTCCAGATACGAAACTTAGTTCCATTTTAACCTAATTGTTCTATCTGAAACTATGTGTTCGACACTGTACCAGGAGAAGCGCCTGTTCTCTGAAATCTGTGGCCATGCCACTCGAAACCGTATGTGTTCGACGAAACTAAGTGGTCGACCTTGTGGGAGAGGAAACTCCACATGCGAAACTTAGTTCCATTTTAAACTGATTGTTCTATCTGAAACTTAGTGTTTGATAATGAGCCAGGAGAAGCGCCTGTTCTCTGAAATGTGTGGTGATGCCCCTCGAAAACGTATGTGTTCGAGGAAACGAAGTGGTCCACCTTGTGAGAGAGGAAACTCCAGATGCGAAGTTTAGTACCATTTTAAATTAATTGTTCCACCTGAAACTAAGTGTTCGATACTGTGCCAGGAGAAGCGCCTGTTCTCTGAAATCTGTGGCGATGCCACTCGAAATCGTAGGTGTTCGTCGAAATTAAGTGGTCGCGTTCTGAGGGAAGAAACTCCAGATGCGAAATTTAGTACAATATTAGACTAATTGTTCTATCTGAAACTATGTGTCTGATACTGTGCCAGGAGAAGCGCCTGTTCTCTGAAATCTGTGGCGTTGCCACTCGAAACCGTATGTGTTCAACGAAACTAAGTGGTCGAACTTGTGAGAGAGATAATTCCAGGTGCGAAACATAGTGCCATTTTGAACTAATTGTTCTATCTGAAACTAAGTGTTCGATAATGTGCCAGGAGAAGCGCCTGTTCTCTGAAACCTGTGGCGATGCTACTCGAAACCGAATGTCTTCGACGAAACTAAGTGGTCGACCTTGTGAGAGAGGAAACTCCAGATGCGAAACTTAGATCCATTTTAACTGTGTGTTCTATCTGTAACTAACTCTTCGATACTGTGCCAGGAGAAGCGCCTGTTCTCTGAAATCTGTGGCGATGCCACTCGAAAGAGTATGTGTTTGACGAAACTAAGTGGTCGACCTTGTGAGAGATGAAACTCCAAATGCGAAACATAGTTCCATTTTAAACTAAGTATTCTATCTTTAACTAAGTGTTCGACACTGTGCCAGGAGAAGCGCCTGTTCTCTGAAATCGGTGGCGATGCTACTCGAAACCGTATGTGTTCGACGAAACTAAGTGGTCGACCTTGTGGGAGAGGAATCTCCAGATGCGAAACTTAGTTCCATTTAAAACTAATTGTTCTATCTGATACTAAGTGTTCGATACTGTGCCAGGAGAAGTGCTTGTTCTCTGAAATCTGTGGCGATGCCACTCGAAACCGTATGTGTTCGACGAAACTAAGTGGTCGACCTTGTGGGAGAGGAACCTCTAGATGCGAAACTTAGTTCCATTTAAAACTAATTGTTCTATCTGATACTAAGTGTTCGATACTGTGCCAGGATAAGTGCTTGTTCTCTGAAATCTGTGGCGATGCTACTCGAAACCGTTTGTGTTCGACGAAACTAGGTGGTCCACCTTGTGAGAGAGGAAACTCCAGAAGCGAAGTTTAGTTTCATTTAAAACTAATTGTTCTATCTGATACTAAGTGTTCGATACTGTGCCAGGAGAATCGCCTGTTCTCTGAAATCGGTGGCGATGCTACTCGAAACCGTATGTGTTCGACGAAACTAAGTGGTCGACCTTGTGGGAGAGGAATCTCCAGATGCGAAACTTAGTTCCATTTAAAACTAATTGTTCTATCTGATACTAAGTGTTCGATACTGTGCCAGGAGAAGTGCTTGTTCTCTGAAATCTGTGGCGATGCTACTCGAAACCGTGTGTTCGACGAAACTAAGTTGTTGACCTTGTGAGAGAGCATACTCCAGATACGAAACAGAGTTCCATTTGAAACTACTTGTTCTATCTGAAACTAAGTGTTCGATAGTGTGCCAGGAGAAACTCCCGTTCGGCGAAACCTGTGGCGATAGCACTCGACCCCGTATGTGTTCGACGAAACTAAGTGGTCGACCTTCTGAGAGAGGAAACTCCAGAAGCGAAACTTAGTTCCATTTAAAACTAATTGTTCTATCTGAAACTAAGTGTTCGATACCGTGCCAGGAGAAGCGCCTGTTCTCTGAAATCTGTGGCGATGCCACTCGAAACCGTATGTGTTCGACGAAACTATGTTGTCGACCTTGTGGGAGAAGAAACTCCAGATGCGAAACCTATTTCCATTTTAAACTAATTGTTCTATCTGAAACTAAGTGTTCGATACTGTGCCAGGAGAAGCGACTGTTCTCTGAAATCTGTGACGATGCTACTCGAAACCGTATGTGTTCGACGAAACTAAGTGGTCGAACTTGTGAGAGAGGAAACTCAAAATGCGGAACAGAGTTCCATTTTAAACTGATTGTTCTATCTGAAACTATGTGTTCGATACAGTGCCAGGAGAAGCGCCTGTTCTCTGAAATCTGTGGCGATGCTACTCGAAACCGTATGTGTTCGACCAAACTAAGTGGTCGACCTTGTGAGAGAGGAAACTCCAAATGCGAAACATATTTCCATTTCAAACTAAATGTTCGATCTGAAACTAAGTATTCGGTACTGCGCCAGGAGAAGCGCCTGCTCTCTGATATCTGTGGCGATGCTACTCGAAACCGTATGTGTTTGACGAAACTAAGTGGTCGACCTTTTGAGGGAGGAAACTCCAAAGGCGAAACAATGTTCCATTTTAAACTAAGTGTTATATCTGTAACTAAGTGTTCGATACTGTGCCAGGAGAAGCGCCTGTTCTCTGAAATCTGTGGCGTTGCCACTCGAAACCGTATGTGTTCAACGAAACTAAGTGGCCGACCTTGTGAGAGGGGAAACTCCAGATGCGAAGCTTAATTCCATTTTAAACTAATTGTTCTATCTGAAACTAAGTGTTCGATACTGTACCAGGAGAAGCGCCTGTTCTCTGAAATCTATGGCGATGCTACTCGAAACCGTATGTGTTCGACGAAATTAAGTCGCCGACCTTGTGAGAGAGGAAACTCCAGATGCGAAACAGAGTTCCATTTTAAACTAAATGTTCTATCTGAAACTATGTCTTCGATACTGTGCCAGGAGAAGCGCCTGTTCTCTGAAATCTGTGGCGATGCTACTCGAAACCGTATGTGTTCGAGGAAACTAAGTGGTTGAACTTGTGAGAGAGGATACTCCAGATGCGAGACATAGTTCCATTTTAAACTAATTGTTCTATCTGAAACTATGTCTTCGATACTGTGCCAGGAAAAGCGCCTGTTCTCTGAAATCTGTGGCGATGCTACTCGAAACCGTATGTGTTCGACCAAACTAAGTG
Source organism: Nysson spinosus (assembly GCA_910591585.2). Lineage (NCBI taxonomy): Eukaryota > Metazoa > Arthropoda > Insecta > Hymenoptera > Crabronidae > Nysson > Nysson spinosus. Next base: position 1,651,456 of record CAJUYC020000090.1, on the reverse strand, counting down.
GTCGACCTTGTGAGGGAGGAAACTCCAAATGCGAAACATATTTCCATTTTAAACTAAATGTTCGATCTGAAACTAAGTATTCGGTACTGCGCCAGGAGAAGCGCCTGTTCTCTGATATCTGTGGCGATGCTACTCGAAACCGTATGTGTTTGACGAAACTAAGTGGTCGACCTTTTGAGGGAGGAAACTCCAAAGGCGAAACAATGTTCCATTTAAACTGAGTGTTATATCTGTAACTAAATGTTCGATACTGTGCCAGGAGAAGCGCCTGTTCTCTGAAATCTGTGGCGATGCTACTCGAAACCGTATGTGTTCCACGAAATTAAGTGGTCGCATTGTGAGGGAAGAAACTGCAGATGCGAAATTTAGTACAATTTTAAACTAATTGTTCTATCTGAAACTATGTGTCTGATACTCTGCCAGGAGAAGCGCCTATTTTCTGAAATCTGTGGCGTTGCCACTCGAAACCGTATGTGTTCAACGAAACTAAGTGGCCGACCTTGTGAGAGGGGAAACTTCAGATGCGAAGCTTAATTCCATTTTAAACTAATTGTTCTATCTGAAACTAAGTGTTCGATACTGTACCAGGAGAAGCGCCTGTTCTCTGAATTCTATGGCGATGCTACTCGAAACCGTATGTGTTCGACGAAATTACGTCGCCGACCTTGTGAGAGAGGAAACTCCAGATGCGAAACAGAGTTCCATTTTAAACTAATTGTTCTATCTGAAACTAAGTGTTCGATACTGTGCCAAGAGCAGCGCCTGTTCTCTGAAATCTGTGACGATGACACTCAAAACCGTATGTGTTCGACGAAACTAAGTGGCCGACCTTGTGAGAGAGGAAACTCCAAAGGCGAAACAATGTTCCATTTAAACTGAGTGTTATATCTGTAACTAAGTGTTCGATACTGTGCCAGGAGTAGTTGTGAGAGCGCCTGTTCTCTGAAATCTGTGGCGATGCTACTCGAAACCGTATGTGTTCGACGAAACTAAGTGGTCCACCTTGTGAGGAAGGAAACTACAAATGCGAAACATATTTCCATTTTAAACTAAATGTTCTATCTGAAACTAAGCATACGATACTCTGCCAGCAGAAGCGCCTGTTCTCCGAAACCTGTGGCGTTGCTACTCGAAGCCGAATGTGTTCGACGAAACTAAGTGGTCGACCTTGTGAGGGAGGAAACACCAAATTGCGAAACTTAGTTCATTTTAAACTAATAATCCTATCTGACAATAAGTGTTCGATACTGTGCCAGGAGAAGCGCCTGTTCTCTGAAATCTGTGGCGATGTTACTCGAAACCGTATGTGTTCGACGAAAATAAGTGGTCGACCTTGTGGTAGAGGAAACTCCAGATGCGAAACATAGTTCCATTTTAAACTAATTGTTCTATCTGAAACTAAGTGTTCGGTACTGTGCCAGGAGATGCGCCTGTTCTCTGAAATCTGTGGCGATGCCACTCGAAACCGTATCTGTTCGACGATACTAAGTGGCCGACCTTGTGAGAGAGGAAACTTCATATGCGAAACTTAGTTCCATTTTAAATTAATTGTTCTATCTGAAACTAAGTGTTCGATACTGTGCCGGGAGAAGCGACTGTTCTCTGACATCTGTGGCGATGCCACTCGAAACCGTATGTGTTCGACGAAACTAAGTAGTCGACCTTGTGAGGGAGGATACTCCAGATGCGAAACATAGTTACATTTTAAACTAATTGTTCTGTCTGAAACTGAGTGTTCGATACTGTGCCAGGAGAAGCGCCTGTTCTCTGAAATCTCTGGCGATGCTACTCCAAACCGTATGTGTTCGACGAAACTAAGTTGTCGACCTTGTGAGAGAGGAAACTCCAGAGGCGAAACTTTGTTCCATTTAAAACTAATTGTTCTATCTGAAACTATGTGTACGATAATGTGCCAGGAGAAGCGCCTGTTCTCTGAAATCTGTGGCGATGCCACTCGAAACCGTATGTGTTCGACGAAACTAAGTGGTCGACCTTGTGAGAGAGGAAACTCCAGTTGCGAAACATAGTTCCATTTTAAACTAATTGTTCTGTCTGAAACTAAGTGTTCGATAATGTGCCAGCAGGAGCGCTTGTTCCCTGAAATCTGTGACGATGCTACTCGAAACCGTATGTGTTCGACGAAACTAAGTGGTCGAACTTGTGAGAGAGGAAACTCAAAATGCGGAACAGAGTTCCATTTTAAACTGATTGTTCTATCTGAAACTATGTGTTCGATACAGTGCCAGGAGAAGCGCCTGTTCTCTGAAATCTGTGGCGATGCTACTCGAAACCGTATGTGTTCGACCAAACTAAGTGGTCGACCTTGTGAGGGAGGAAACTCCAAATGCGAAACATATTTCCATTTCAAACTAAATGTTCGATCTGAAACTAAGTATTCGGTACTGCGCCAGGAGAAGCGCCTGCTCTCTGATATCTGTGGCGATGCTACTCGAAACCGTATGTGTTTGACGAAACTAAGTTGTCGACCTTTTGAGGGAGGAAACTCCAAAGGCGAAACAATGTTCCATTTTAAACTAAGTGTTATATCTGTAACTAAGTGTTCGATACTGTGCCAGGAGAAGCGCCTGTTCTCTGAAATCTGTGGCGTTGCCACTCGAAACCGTATGTGTTCAACGAAACTAAGTGGCCGACCTTGTGAGAGGGGAAACTCCAGATGCGAAGCTTAATTCCATTTTAAACTAATTGTTCTATCTGAAACTAAGTGTTCGATACTGTACCAGGAGAAGCGCCTGTTCTCTGAAATCTATGGCGATGCTACTCGAAACCGTATGTGTTCGACGAAATTAAGTCGCCGACCTTGTGAGAGAGGAAACTCCAGATGCGAAACAGAGTTCCATTTTAAACTAAATGTTCTATCTGAAACTATGTCTTCGATACTGTGCCAGGAGAAGCGCCTGTTCTCTGAAATCTGTGGCGATGCTACTCGAAACCGTATGTGTTCGAGGAAACTAAGTGGTTGAACTTGTGAGAGAGGATACTCCAGATGCGAGACATAGTTCCATTTTAAACTAATTGTTCTATCTGAAACTATGTCTTCGATACTGTGCCAGGAAAAGCGCCTGTTCTCTGAAATCTGTGGCGATGCTACTCGAAACCGTATGTGTTCGACCAAACTAAGTGGTCGACCTTGTGAGGGAGGAAACTCCAAATGCGAAACATATTTCCATTTTAAACTAAATTTTCGATCTGAAACTAAGTATTCGGTACTGCGCCAGGAGAAGCGCCTGTTCTCTGATATCTGTGGCGATGCTACTCGAAACCGTATGTGTTTGACGAAACTAAGTGGTCGACCTTTTGAGGGAGGAAACTCCAAAGGCGAAACAATGTTCCATTTAAACTGAGTGTTATATCTGTAACTAAATGTTCGATACTGTGCCAGGAGAAGCGCCTGTTCTCTGAAATCTGTGGCGATGCTACTCGAAACCGTATGTGTTCCACGAAATTAAGTGGTCGCATTGTGAGGGAAGAAACTGCAGATGCGAAATTTAGTACAATTTTAAACTAATTGTTCTATCTGAAACTATGTGTCTGATACTCTGCCAGGAGAAGCGCCTATTTTCTGAAATCTGTGGCGTTGCCACTCGACACCGTATGTGTTCAACGAAACTAAGTGGCCGACCTTGTGAGAGGGGAAACTTCAGATGCGAAGCTTAATTCCATTTTAAACTAATTGTTCTATCTGAAACTAAGTGTTCGATACTGTACCAGGAGAAGCGCCTGTTCTCTGAATTCTATGGCGATGCTACTCGAAACCGTATGTGTTCGACGAAATTACGTCGCCGACCTTGTGAGAGAGGAAACTCCAGATGCGAAACAGAGTTCCATTTTAAACTAATTGTTCTATCTGAAACTAAGTGTTCGATACTGTGCCAAGAGCAGCGCCTGTTCTCTGAAATCTGTGACGATGACACTCAAAACCGTATGTGTTCGACGAAACTAAGTGGCCGACCTTGTGAGAGAGGAAACTCCAAAGGCGAAACAATGTTCCATTTAAACTGAGTGTTATATCTGTAACTAAGTGTTCGATACTGTGCCAGGAGAAGCGCCTGTTCTCTGAAATCTGTGACGATGCTACTCGAAACCATACGTGTTCGACGAAACTAAGTGGTTGACCTTGTGAAAGGGGAAACTCCAGATGCGAAACTTATTTCCATTTAAAACTAATTGTTCTATCTGAAACTAAGTGTTCGATAGTGTGCCAGGAGAAACGCCCGTTCTCTGAAATCTGTGGCGATGCCTCTCGAAACCGTATGTGTTCGACGGAACTAAGTTGTCGACCTTGTGAGGGAGGAAACTGCAGATGCGAAACTTAGTTCCATTTTGAACTAATTGTTCTATCTGAAACTAAGTGTTCGATAATGTGCCAGGAGAAGCGGCTGTTATCTGAAACCTGTGGCGATGCTACTCGAAACCGAATGTGTTCGACGAAACTAAGTGGTCGACCTTGTGAGAGAGGAAACTCCAGATGCGAAACATAGTTCCATTTTGAACTAATTGTTCTATCTGAAACTAAGTGTTCGATAATGTGCCAGGAGAAGCGCCTGTTCTCTGAAACCTGTGGCGATGCTACACGAAACCGAAAGTGTTCGACGAAACTAAGTGGTCGACCGTGTGAGTAATGAAACTCCAAATGCGAAACATAGTTCCATTTTGAACTAATTGTTCTATCTGAAACTAAGTGTTCGATAATGTGCCAGGAGAAGCGCCTGTTTTCTGAAACCTGTGGCGATGCTACTCGAAACCGAATGTGTTAGACGAAACTAAGTGGTCGACCATGTGAGAGAGGAAACTCCAGATGCGAAACATAGTTCCATTTTGAACTAATTGTTCTATCTGAAACTAAGTGTTCGATTCTATGCCAGGAGAAGCGCCTGTTCTCTGAACTGTGTGGCGATGCCGCTCGAAACCGTATGTGTTCGACGAAACTAAGTGGTCGACCTTGTGAGAGAGGAAACTCCAGATGCGAAACTTAGTTCCATTTTGAACTAATTGTTCTATCTGAAACTAAGTGTTCGATAATGTGCCAGGAGAAGCGCCTGTTCTCTGAAACCTGTGGCGATGCTACTCGAAACCGAATGTGTTCGACGAAACTAAGTGGTCGAACTTGTGAGAGAGGAAACTCCAGATGCGAAACATAGTTCCATTTTGAACTAATTGTTCTATCTGAAACTAAGTGTTCGATAATGTGCCAGGAGAAGCGCCTATTCTCTGAAATCTGTGGCGATGCTACTCGAAACCGTATGTGTTCGACGAAACTAAGTGGTCGACCTTCTGAGAGAGGAAACACCAGATGCGAAACTTAGTTCCATTTTAAACTAATTGTTCTATCTGAAACTAAGTGTTCGATACTGTGCCAGGAGAAGCGCCTGTTCTCTGAACTGTGTGGCGATGCCGCTGGAAACCGTATGTGTTCGACGAAACTGAGTGGTCGACCTTGCGAGAGAGGAAACTCCAGATGCGAAACTTTGTTCCATTTTAAACTAATTGTTCTATCTGAAACTAAGTGTTCGATACTGTGCCAGGAGAAGCGCCTGTTCTCTGAACTGTGTGGCGATGCCGCTGGAAACCGTATGTGTTCGACGAAACTGAGTGGTCGACCTTGCGAGAGAGGAAACTCCAGATGCGAAACTTTGTTCCATTATAAACTAATTGTTCTATCTGGAACTATGTGTTCCATACTGTGCCAGGAGAAGCGCCTGTTCTCTGAAATCTGTCGCGATGCTACACGAAACCGTATGTGTTCGACGAAACTAAGTGGTTGACCTTGTGAGAGAGGATACTCCAGATGCGAAACATAGTTCTATTTTAAACTAATTGTTCTGTCTGAAACTAAGTGTTCGATAAGGTGCCAGGAGAAGCGCCTGTTCTCTGAACTGTGTGGCGATGACGCTCGAAACCGTATGTGTTCGACGAAACTAAGTGGTCGACCTTGTGGGAGACGAAACACCAGAAGCGAAACTTAGTTCCATTTAAAACTAAGTATTCCATCTGAAACTAAGTGTTCGATACAGTGCCAGGAGACGCGCCTGTTCTCTGAAATCTGTCGCGATGCTACTCGAAACCGTAAGTGTTCGACGAAACTAAGTGGTCGACCTTTTGAGAGAGGAAACTCCAGATGCGAAACTTATTTCCATTTTAAACTAATTGTTCCTTCTGAATCTAAGTCTTCGATACTGTGCCAGGAGAAGCGCCTGTTCTCTGAAATCTGTGCCGATGCCACTCGAAACCGTATGTGTTCGACGAAACTAAGTGGCCGACCTTGTGAGAGAGGAAACTCCAGATGCGAAACTTAGTTCCATTTTAAACTAATTGTTCCTCCTGAATCTAAGTGTTCGATACTGTGCCAGGAGAAGCGCCAGTTCTCTGAAATCTGTGGCGATGCCACTCGAAACCGTATGTGTTCGACGAAACTAAGTGGCCGACCTTGTGAGAGAGGAAACTCCAGATGCGAAACTTAGTTCCATTTTAAACTAATTGTTCCTTCTGAATCTAAGTGTTCGATACTCTGCCAGGAGTAGCGCCGGGTCTCTGAGATCAGTGGCGGTGCTACTCGAAACCGTATGTGTTCATCGAAACTAAGTGGTCGACCTTGTATGGGAGGAAACTCCAAATGCGAAACTTAGTTCCATTTTAAACTAATTGTTATATCTGAAACTAAGTGTTCCATACTGTGCCAGGAGAAGCGCCTATTCTCTGAAATCTGTGGCGATGCTACTCGAAACCGTATGTGTTCGACGAAACTAAGTGGTCGACCTTCTGAGAGAGGAAACACCAGATGCGAAACTTAGTTCCATTTTAAACTAATTGTTCTATCTGAAACTAAGTGTTCGATACTGTGCCAGGAGAAGCGCCTGTTCTCTGAACTGTGTGGCGATGCCGCTGGAAACCGTATGTGTTCGACGAAACTGAGTGGTCGACCTTGCGAGAGAGGAAACTCCAGATGCGAAACTTTGTTCCATTTTAAACTAATTGTTCTATCTGAAACTAAGTGTTCGATACTGTGCCAGGAGAAGCGCCTGTTCTCTGAACTGTGTGGCGATGCCGCTGGAAACCGTATGTGTTCGACGAAACTGAGTGGTCGACCTTGCGAGAGAGGAAACTCCAGATGCGAAACTTTGTTCCATTTTAAACTAATTGTTCTATCTGGAACTATGTGTTCCATACTGTGCCAGGAGAAGCGCCTGTTCTCTGAAATCTGTCGCGATGCTACACGAAACCGTATGTGTTCGACGAAACTAAGTGGTTGACCTTGTGAGAGAGGATACTCCAGATGCGAAACATAGTTCTATTTTAAACTAATTGTTCTGTCTGAAACTAAGTGTTCGATAAGGTGCCAGGAGAAGCGCCTGTTCTCTGAACTGTGTGGCGATGACGCTCGAAACCGTATGTGTTCGACGAAACTAAGTGGTCGACCTTGTGGGAGACGAAACACCAGAAGCGAAACTTAGTTCCATTTAAAACTAAGTATTCCATCTGAAACTAAGTGTTCGATACAGTGCCAGGAGACGCGCCTGTTCTCTGAAATCTGTCGCGATGCTACTCGAAACCGTATGTGTTCGACGAAACTAAGTGGTCGACCTTTTGAGAGAGGAAACTCCAGATGCGAAACTTATTTCCATTTTAAACTAATTGTTCCTTCTGAATCTAAGTCTTCGATACTGTGCCAGGAGAAGCGCCTGTTCTCTGAAATCTGTGCCGATGCCACTCGAAACCGTATGTGTTCGACGAAACTAAGTGGCCGACCTTGTGAGAGAGGAAACTCCAGATGCGAAACTTAGTTCCATTTTAAACTAATTGTTCCTCCTGAATCTAAGTGTTCGATACTGTGCCAGGAGAAGCGCCAGTTCTCTGAAATCTGTGGCGATGCCACTCGAAACCGTATGTGTTCGACGAAACTAAGTGGCCGACCTTGTGAGAGAGGAAACTCCAGATGCGAAACTTAGTTCCATTTTAAACTAATTGTTCCTTCTGAATCTAAGTGTTCGATACTCTGCCAGGAGTAGCGCCGGGTCTCTGAGATCAGTGGCGGTGCTACTCGAAACCGTATGTGTTCATCGAAACTAAGTGGTCGACCTTGTATGGGAGGAAACTCCAAATGCGAAACTTAGTTCCATTTTAAACTAATTGTTATATCTGAAACTAAGTGTTCCATACTGTGCCAGGAGAAGCGCCTGTTCTCTGAAAACTGTCGCGATGCTACTCGAAACCGTATGTGTTCGACGAAACTAAGTGGTCGACCTCTGAGAGAGGAAACGCCAGATGCGAAACTTAGTTCCATTTTAAACTAATTGTTCTATCTGAAACTAAGTGTTCGATCCTGTGCCAGGAGAAGCGCCTGTTCTCTGAACTGTGTGGCGATGCCGCTCGAAACCGTATGTGTTCGACGAAACTAAGTGGTCGACCTTGTGAGAGAGGAAACTCCAGATGCGAAACTTAGTTCCATTTTAAACTAATTGTTCTATCTGAAACTAAGTGTTCCATACTGTGCCAGGAGAAGCGCCTGTTCTCTGAAATCTGTCGCGATGCTACTCGAAACCGTATGTGCTCGACGAAACTAAGTGGTCGACCTTCTGAGAGAGGAAACTACAGATGCGAAACTTAATTCCATTTTGAACTAATTGTTCTATCTGAAACTAAGTGTTCGATAATGTGCCAGGAGAAGCGCCTGTTTTCTGAAACCTGTGGCGATGCTACTCGAAACCGAATGTGTTAGACGAAACTAAGTGGTCGACCATGTGAGAGAGGAAACTCCAGATGCGAAACATAGTTCCATTTTAAACTAATTGTTCTATCTGAAACTAAGTGTTCGATCCTGTGCCAGGAGAAGCGCCTGTTCTCTGAACTGTGTGGCGATGCCGCTCGAAACCGTATGTGTTCGACGAAACTAAGTGGTCGACCTTGTGAGAGAGGAAACTCCAGATGCGAAACTTAGTTCCATTTTAAACTAATTGTTCTATCTGAAACTAAGTGTTCCATACTGTGCCAGGAGAAGCGCCTGTTCTCTGAAATCTGTCGCGATGCTACTCGAAACCGTATGTGCTCGACGAAACTAAGTGGTCGACCTTCTGAGAGAGGAAACTACAGATGCGAAACTTAATTCCATTTTGAACTAATTGTTCTATCTGAAACTAAGTGTTCGATAATGTGCCAGGAAAAGCGCCTGTTATCTGAAACCTGTGGCGATGCTACTCGAAACCGAATGTGTTCGACGAAACTAAGTGGTCGACCGTGTGAGTAATGAAACTCCAAATGCGAAACATAGTTCCATTCTGAACTAATTGTTCTATCTGAAACTAAGTGTTCGATAATGTGCCAGGAGAAGCGCCTGTTCTCTGAAACCTGTGGCGATGCTACTCGAAACCGAAAGTGTTCGACGAAACTAAGTGGTCGACCGTGTGAGTAATGAAATTCCAAATGCGAAACATAGTACCATTTTGAACTAATTGTTCTATCTGAAACTAAGTTTACGATACTGTGCCAGGAGAAGCGCCTGTTCTCTGAAATCTGGGGCGATGCTACTCGAAACCGTATGTGTTCGACGAAACTAAGTTGTCGAACTTCTGAGAGAGGAAACGCCAAATGCGAAACTTAGTTCCATTTTAAACTAATTGTTCGATCTGAAACTAAGTGTTCGATACTGTGCCAGGAGTAGCGCCTGTTCTCTGAAATCTGTGGCGACGCCACTCGAAACCGTATGTGTTCCACGAAACTAAGTGGTCGACCTTGTGGGAGAAGAAACTCCAGATGCGAAACTTAGTAGCATTTTAAATTAATTGTTTTATCTGAAACTAAGTGTTCGATACTATGCCAGGAGAAGCGCCTGTTCTTTGAAATCTGTGGCGATGCTACTCGAAACCGAATGTGTTCCACGAAACTAAGTGGCCGCCTTCTAAGGGAGGAAACTCCAGATGTGAAATTTAGTACCATTTTAAACTAATTGTTCTATCTAAACCTATGTGTCCGATACTGTGCTAGGAGAAGCGCCTGTTCTCTGAAATCTGTGGCGATGCTACTCGAAAGCATATGTGTTCCACGAAACTAAGTGGTCGACATTGTGAGAGAGGAAACTCCAGATGCGAAACATAGTTACATTTTAAACTAATTGTTCTATCTGAAACTAAGTATTCGATACTGTGCCAGGAGTAGCTTCTGTTCTCTGAAATCTGTGGCGATGCTACTCGAAACCGTTTGTGTTCCACGAAACTAAGTGGTCGACCTTGTGAGAGAGGAAACTCCAGATTCGAAGCATAGTTCCATTTTAAACTAATTGTTCTATCTGAAACTAAGTTTACGATACTGTGCCAGGAGAAGCGCCTGTTCTCTGAAATCTGGGGCGATGCTACTCGAAACCGTATGTGTTCGACGAAACTAAGTTGTCGAACTTCTGAGAGAGGAAACGCCAAATGCGAAACTTAGTTCCATTTTAAACTAATTGTTCGATCTGAAACTAAGTGTTCGATACTGTGCCAGGAGTAGCGCCTGTTCTCTGAAATCTGTGGCGATGCCACTCGAAACCGTATGTGTTCCACGAAACTAAGTGGTCGACCTTGTGGGAGAAGAAACTCCAGATGCGAAACTTAGTAGCATTTTAAATTAATTGTTTTATCTGAAACTAAGTGTTCGATACTGTGCCAGGAGAAGCGCCTGTTCTCTGAAATCAGTGACGATGCCACTCGAAACCGTATGTGTTCGACGAAACTAAGTGGCCGACCTTGTGAGAGAGGAAACTCCAGATGCGAAACATAGTTGCATTTTAAACTAATGGTTCTATCTGAATCTAAGTGTTCGATACTGTACCAGGAGAAGCGCCTGTTCTCTGAAATCTGTGGCGATGCCACTCGAAACCGTATGTGTTCGACGGTAACTAAGTGGCCGACGTTGTGAGAGAGGAATTGCCAGATGCGAAACTTAGTTCCATTTTAAACTAATTGTTCTATCTGAAACTAAGTGTTCGATAATGGGCCAGGAGAAGCGCTTGTTCTCTGAAATCTGTGGCGATGCTACTCAAAACCGTATGTGTTCGATGAAACTAAATGGTCCACCTTGTGAGAGAGGAAACTCCAAATGCGAAACATAGTTCCATTTAAACTAATTGTTCTCTCTGAAACTAAGTGTTCGATACTATGCCAGGAGAAGCGCCTGTTCTTTGAAATCTGTGGCGATGCTACTCGAAACCGAATGTGTTCCACGAAACTAAGTGGCCGCCTTCTAAGAGAGGAAACTCCAGATGTGAAATTTAGTACCACTTTAAACTAATTGTTCTATCTAAAACTATGTGTCCGATACTGTGCTAGGAGAAGCGCCTGTTCTCTGAAATCTGTGGCGATGCTACTCGAAAGCGTATGTGTTCCACGAAACTAAGTGGTCGACATTGTGAGAGAGGAAACTCCAGATGCGAAACATAGTTACATTTTAAACTAATTGTTCTATCTGAAACTAAGTATTCGATACTGTGCCAGGAGTAGCTTCTGTTCTCTGAAATCTGTGGCGATGCTACTCGAAACCGTTTGTGTTCCACGAAACTAAGTGGTCGACCTTGTGAGAGAGGAAACTCCAGATTCGAAGCATAGTTCCATTTTAAACTAATTGTTCTATCTGAAACTAAGTTTACGATACTGTGCCAGGAGAAGCGCCTGTTCTCTGAAATCTGGGGCGATGCTACTCGAAACCGTATGTGTTCGACGAAACTATGTTGTCGAACTTGTGAGAGAGGAAACGCCAAATGCGAAACTTAGTTCCATTTTAAACTAATTGTTCGATCTGAAACTAACTGTTCGATACTGTGCCAGGAGTAGCGCCTGTTCTCTGAAATCTGTGGCGATGCCACTCGAAACCGTATGTGTTCCACGAAACTAAGTGGTCGACCTTGTGGGAGAAGAAACTCCAGATGCGAAACTTAGTAGCATTTTAAATTAATTGTTTTATCTGAAACTAAGTGTTCGATACTGTGCCAGGAGAAGCGCCTGTTCTCTGAAATCTGTGACGATGCCACTCGAAACCGTATGTTTTCGACGAAACTAAGTGGTCGACCTTGTGAGAGAGGAAACACCAGATGCGAATCTTAGTTCCATTTTAAACTAATTGTTCTATCTGAAACTATGTGTTCGATACTGTGCCAGGAGAAGCGCCTGTTCTCTGAAATCTGTGGCGATGCCACTCGAAACCGTATGTGTTCGACGTAACTAAGTGGCCGACCTTGTGACAGAGAAAACCCCAGATGCGAAACTTAGTTCCATTTTAAACCAAATGTTCCATCTGAAAATAAGTGTTCGATACTGTGCCAGAAGAAGCGCCTGTTTTCTGAAATCTGTGGCGATGCCACTCGAAACCGTATGTGTTCGACGAAACTAAGTGGTCGACCTTCTGAGAGAAGAAACTCCAGATGCGAAACTTAGTTCCATTTTAAACTACTTGTTCTATCTGAAACTAAGTGTTCGATACTATGCCAGGAGAAGCACCTGTTCTCTGAAATCTGTGGCGATGCCACTCGAAACGGTATGTGTTCGACGAAACTAAATGGCCGACCTTGTGAGAGAGGAAACTCCAGATGCGGAACTTAGTTCCATTTTAAAGTAATTGTTCTATCTGAAAGTGTTCGATACTGTGCCAGGAGAAGCGCCTGTTCTCTGAAATCAGTGGCGATGCTACTTGAACCCGTATGTGTTCCACGAAACTAAGTGGCCGACATTGTGACAGAGGAAACTCCAGATGCGAAACTTAGTTCCATTTTAAACTAATTGTTCTATCTGAAAGTGTTCGATACTGTGCTAGGAGAAGCACCTGTTCTCTGAAATCGGTGGCGATGCTACTCCAACCCGTATGTGTTCGACGAATCTAAATGGTCGACCTTGTGAGAGAGGACACTCCAGATGCGAAACTTAGTTCCATTTAAAACTAATTGTTCTATCTGAAACTAAGTGTTCGATACTGTGCCAGGAGAAGCGGCTGTTCTCTGAAATCTGTGGCGATGCCACTCGAAACCGTATGTGTTCGACGAAACTAAATGGCCGACCTTGTGAGAGAGGAAACTCCAGATGCGGAAATTAGTTCCATTTTAAACTAATTGTTCTATCTGAAAGTGTTCGATACTGTGCCAGGAGAAGCGCCTGTTCTCTGAAATCAGTGGCGATGCTACTCGAACCCGTATGTGTTCGACGAATCAAAATGGTCGACCTTGTGAGAGAGGAAACTCCAGATGCGAAACCTAGTTCCACTTTAAACCAAATGTTCCGTCCGAAACTGAGTGTGCGATACTGTGCCAGGAGAAGCGCCTGTTCTCTGAAATCAGTGGCGATGCTACTCGAACCCGTATATGTTCGACGAAACTCCAGATGCGAAACATAGTTCCATTTTAAACTAATTGTTCTATCTGAAAGTGTTCGATACTGTGCTAGGAGAAGCGCCTGTTCTCTGAAATCAGTGGCGATGCTACTCGAACCCGTATGTGTTCGACGAATCTTAATGGTCGACCTTGTGAGAGAGGACACTCCAGATGCGAAACTTAGTTCCATTTAAAACTAATTGTTCTATCTGAAACTAAGTGTTCGGTACTATGCCAGTAGAAGCGTCTGTTCTCTGAAATCTGTGGCGATGCCACTCGAAACCGTATTTGTTCGACGAAACTAAGTGGTCGACCTTGTGAGAGAGGAAACTCCAGATGCGGAACTTAGTTCCATTTTGAACTAATTGTTCTATCTGAAAGTGTTCGATAGTGTACCAGGAGAAGCGCCTGTTCTCTGAAATTAGTGGCGATGCTACTCGAACCCGTATGTGTTCAACGTAACTAAGTGGCCGACATTGTGAGAGAGGAAACTCCAGATCCGAAACTTAGTTCCATTTTAAACTAATTGTTCTATCTGAAACTAAGTGTTCGATACTGTGCCAGGAGAAGCGCCTGTTCTCTGAAATCAGTGGCGATGCTACTCGAACCCGTATGTGTTCGACGAAACTAAGTGGCCGACCTTGTGAGAGAGGAAACTCCAGATGCGGAACTTAGTTCCATTTTAAACTAATTGTTCTATCTGAAAGTGTTCGATACTATGCCAGGAGAAGCACCTGTTCTCTGAAATCTGTGGCGATGCCACTCGAAACGGTATGTGTTCGACGAAACTAAATGGCCGACCTTGTGAGAGAGGAAATTCCAGATGCGGAACTTAGTTCCATTTTAAACTAATTGTTCTATCTGAAAGTGTTCGATAGTGTGCCAGGAGAAGCGCCTGTTCTCTGAAATCAGTGGCGATGCTACTCGAACCCGTATGTGTTCAACGTAACAAAGTGGCCGACATTGTGAGAGAGGAAACTCCAGATGCAAAACTTAGTTCCATTTTAAACTAATTGTTCTATCTGAAACTAAGTGTTCGATACTCTGCCAGGACAAGCGCCTGTTCTCTGAAATCGGTGGCGATGCTACTCGAACCCGTATGTGTTCGACGAAACTAAGTGGCCGACCTTGTGAGAGAGGAAACTCCAGATGCGGAACTTAGTTCCATTTTAAACTAATTGTTCTATCTGAAAGTGTTCGATACTATGCCAGGAGAAGCACCTGTTCTCTGAAATCTGTGGCGATGACACTCGAAACGGTATGTGTTCGACGAAACAAAATGGCCGACCTTGTGAGAGAGGAAACTCCAGATGTGAAACTTAGTTGCATTTTTAACTAATTGTTCTATATGAAACTAAGTTTTCGATACTGTGCCAGGAGAAGCGCCCGTTCTCTGAAATCTGTGGCGATGCTACTCGAAACCGTATGTGTTCGTCGAAACTAAGCGGTCGACCTTGTGAGAGAGGAAACTCCAGATGCGCAACTTAGTTCCATTTTAAACTAATTGTTCTATCTGAAACTAAGTGTTCGATACTGTGCCAGGAGAAACTCCCGTTCTGCGAAATCTGTGGCGATGCCACTCGAAACCGTATGTGTTCGACGAAACTAAGTGGCCGACCTTGTGAGAGAGGAAGCTCCAGATGCGAAACTTAGTTCCATTTTAAACTAATTGTTCTATCTGAAACTAAGTTTTCCATACTGTGCCAGGAAAAGCGCCTGTTCTCTGAAATCTGTAGCGATGCCACTCGAAACCGTATGTGTTCGACGGAACTAAGTGGTCGACCTTGTGAGAGAGGAAACTCCAGATGCGAAACTTAGTTCCATTTTAAACTAATTGTTCTATCTGAAAGTGTTCGATACTGTGCTAGGAGAAGCACCTGTGCTCTGAAATCGGTGGCGATGCTACTCGAACCCGTATGTGTTCGACGAATCTAAATGGTCGACCTTGTGAGAGAGGACACTCCAGATGCGAAACATAGTGGCATTTTAAACTAATTGTTCTATCTGAAACTAAGTGTTCGATACTGTGCCAGGAGAAGCACCTGTTCTCTGAAATCTGTGGCGATACCACTCGAAACCGTATTTGTTCGACGAAACTAAGCTGTCGACCTTGTGAGAGAGGAAACGCCAAATACGAAACATAGTTCCATTTTAAAATATTTGTTCTATATGATATTAAGTGTTCGATACTGTGCCAGGAGAAGCGCCCGTTCTCTGAAATCTGTGGCGATGCTACTCGAAACCGTATGTGTTCGTCGAAACTAAGCGGTCGACCTTGTGAGAGAAGAAACTCCAGATGCGAAACTTAGTTCCATTTTAAACTAATTGTTCTATCTGAAACTAAGTGTTCGATACTGTGCCAGGAGAAGCACCTGTTCTCTGAAATCTGTGGCGATGCCACTCGAAACCGTATGTGTTCGACGAAACTATGTGGACGACCTTGTGAGAGAGGAAACTCCAGATGCGGAACTTAGTTCCATTTAAAACTAATTGTTCTATCTGAAACTAAGTGTGCGATACTGTGCCAGGAGAAGCGCCTGTTCTCTGAAATCTGCGGCGATGCCACTCGAAATCGTATGTGTTCGACGAAACTAAGTGGCCGACCTTGTGAGAGAGGAAACTCCAGATGCGGAACTTAGTTCCATTTTAAACTAATTGTTCTATCTGAAAGTGTTCGATACTATGCCAGGAGAAGCACCTGTTCTCTGAAATCTGTGGCGATGCCACTCGAAACGGTATGTGTTCGACGAAACTAAATGGCCGACCTTGTGAGAGAGGAAACTCCAGATGCGGAACTTAGTTCCATTTTAAACTAATTGTTCTATCTGAAAGTGTTCGATAGTGTGCCAGGAGAAGCGCCTGTTCTCTGAAATCAGTGGCGATGCTACTCGAACCCGTATGTGTTCGACGAAACTAAGTGGCCGACCTTGTGAGAGAGGAAACTCCAGATGCGGATCTTAGTTCCATTTTAAACTAATTGTTCTATCTGAAAGTGTTCGATACTATGCCAGGAGAAGCACCTGTTCTCTGAAATCTGTGGCGATGACACTCGAAACGGTATGTGTTCGACGAAACAAAATGGCCGACCTTGTGAGAGAGGAAACTCCAGATGTGAAACTTAGTTGCATTTTTAACTAATTGTTCTATCTGAAACTAAGTTTTCGATACTGTGCCAGGAGAAGCGCCCGTTCTCTGAAATCTGTGGCGATGCTACTCGAAACCGTATGTGTTCGTCGAAACTAACCGGTCGACCTTGTGAGAGAGGAAACTCCAGATGCGCAACTTAGTTCCATTTTAAACTAATTGTTCTATCTGAAACTAAGTGTTCGATACTGTGCCAGGAGAAACTCCCGTTCTGCGAAATCTGTGGCGATGCCACTCGAAACCGTATGTGTTCGACGAAACTAAGTGGCC
Source organism: Nysson spinosus (assembly GCA_910591585.2). NCBI lineage: Eukaryota > Metazoa > Arthropoda > Insecta > Hymenoptera > Crabronidae > Nysson > Nysson spinosus. The sequence continues at coordinate 1,634,700 of CAJUYC020000090.1, read as the reverse complement.
GACCTTGTGAGAGAGGAAACTCCAGATGCGAAACTTAGTTCCATTTTAAACTAATTGTTCTATCTGAAACTAAGTTTTCCATACTGTGCCAGGAAAAGCGCCTGTTCTCTGAAATCTGTAGCGATGCCACTCGAAACCGTATGTGTTCGACGGAACTAAGTGGTCGACCTTGTGAGAGAGGAAACTCCAGATGCGAAACTTAGTTCCATTTTAAACTAATTGTTCTATCTGAAAGTGTTCGATACTGTGCTAGGAGAAGCACCTGTTCTCTGAAATCGGTGGCGATGCTACTCGAACCCGTATGTGTTCGACGAATCTAAATGGTCGACCTTGTGAGAGAGGACACTCCAGATGCGAAACATAGTGGCATTTTAAACTAATTGTTCTATCTGAAACTAAGTGTTCGATACTGTGCCAGGAGAAACTCCCGTTCTGCGAAATCTGTGGCGATGCCACTCGAAACCGTATGTGTTCGACGAAACTAAGTGGCCGACCTTGTGAGAGAGGAAGCTCCAGATGCGAAACTTAGTTCCATTTTAAACTAATTGTTCTATCTGAAACTAAGTTTTCCATACTGTGCCAGGAAAAGCGCCTGTTCTCTGAAATCTGTAGCGATGCCACTCGAAACCGTATGTGTTCGACGGAACTAAGTGGTCGACCTTGTGAGAGAGGAAACTCCAGAGGCGAAACATAGTTCCATTTTAAACTAATTGTTCTATCTGAAACTAAGTGTTCGATACTGTGCCAGGAGAAGCACCTGTTCTCTGAAATCTGTGGCGATACCACTCGAAACCGTATTTGTTCGACGAAACTAAGCTGTCGACCTTGTGAGAGAGGAAACGCCAAATGCGAAACATAGTTCCATTTTAAAATATTTGTTCTATATGATATTAAGTGTTCGATACTGTGCCAGGAGAAGCGCCCGTTCTCTGAAATCTGTGGCGATGCTACTCGAAACCGTATGTGTTCGTCGAAACTAAGCGGTCGACCTTGTGAGAGAAGAAACTCCAGATGCGAAACTTAGTTCCATTTTAAACTAATTGTTCTATCTGAAACTAAGTGTTCGATACTGTGCCAGGAGAAGCACCTGTTCTCTGAAATCTGTGGCGATGCCACTCGAAACCGTATGTGTTCGACGAAACTATGTGGACGACCTTGTGAGAGAGGAAACTCCAGATGCGGAACTTAGTTCCATTTAAAACTAATTGTTCTATCTGAAACTAAGTGTGCGATACTGTGCCAGGAGAAGCGCCTGTTCTCTGAAATCTGCGGCGATGCCACTCGAAATCGTATGTGTTCGACGAAACTAAGTGGCCGACCTTGTGATAGAGGAAACTCTAGATGCGAAACATAGTGGCATATTAAACTAATTGTTCTATCTGAAACTAAGTGTTCGATACTGTGCCAGGAGAAACTCCCGTTCTGCGAAATCTGTGGCGATGCCACTCGAAACCGTATGTGTTCGACGAAACTAAGTGGCCGACCTTGTGAGAGAGGAAGCTCCAGATGCGAAACTTAGTTCCATTTTAAACTAATTGTTCTATCTGAAACTAAGTTTTCGATACTGTGCCAGGAAAAGCGCCTGTTCTCTGAAATCTGTGGCGATACCACTCGAAAACGTATGTGTTCGACGATACTAAGGGGCCGACCTTGCGAGAGAGGAAACTCCAGATGCGAAACTTAGTTCCATTTTAAACTAATTGTCCTTTCTGAAATTAAGTGTTCGATACTGTGCCAGGAGAAGCGCCTGTTCTCTGAAATCTGTGGCGATGCCACTCGAAACCGTATGTGTTCGACGAAACTATGTGGACGACCTTGTGAGAGAGGAAACTCCAGATGCGGAACTTAGTTCCATTTAAAACTAATTGTTCTATCTGAAACTAAGTGTGCGATACTGTGCCAGGAGAAGCGCCTGTTCTCTGAAATCTGCGGCGATGCCACTCGAAATCGTATGTGTTCGACGAAACTAAGTGGCCGACCTTGTGAGAGAGGAAACTCCAGATGCGGAACTTAGTTCCATTTTAAACTAATTGTTCGATCTGAAAGTGTTCGATACTGTGCCAGGAGAAGCGCCTGTTCTCTGAAATCAGTGGCAATGCTACTCGAACCCGTATGTGTTCGACGAAACTAAGTGGCCGACCTTGTGAGAGAGGAAACTCCAGATGCGAAACTTAGTTCCACTTTAAACCAAATGTTCCGTCCGAAACTGAGTGTGCGATACTGTGCCAGGAGAAGCGCCTGTTCTCTGAAATCTGTGGCGATGCCACTCGAAACCGTATGTGTTCGACGAAACTAAGTGGACGACCTTGTGAGAGGGGAAACTCCAGATGCGGAACTTAGTTCCATTTTAAACTAAATGTTCTATCTGAAAGTGTTCGATACTGTGCCAGGAGAAGCGCCTGTTCTCTGAAATCAGTGGTGATGCTACTCGAAACCGTATGTGTTCGACGTAACTAAGTGGTCGACCTTGTGAGAGAGGAAACTCCAGATGCGGAACTTAGTTCCATTTTAAAATATTTGTTCTATATGATATTAAGTGTTCGATACTGTGCCAGGAGAAGCGCCCGTTCTCTGAAATCTGTGGCGATGCTACTCGAAACCGTATGTGTTCGTCGAAACTAAGCGGTCGACCTTGTGAGAGAAGAAACTCCAGATGCGAAACTTAGTTCCATTTTAAACTAATTGTTCTATCTGAAACTAAGTGTTCGATACTGTGCCAGGAGAAGCACCTGTTCTCTGAAATCTGTGGCGATACCACTCGAAACAGGATGTGTTCGACGAAACTAAGTGGCCGACCTTGTGATAGAGGAAACTCTAGATGCGAAACATAGTGGCATTTTAAACTAATTGTTCTATCTGAAACTAAGTGTTCGATACTGTGCCAGGAGAAACTCCCGTTCTGCGAAATCTGTGGCGATGCTACTCGAAACCGTATGTGTTCGTCGAAACTAAGCGGTCGACCTTGTGAGAGGGGAAACTCTAGATGCGGAACTTAGTTCCATTTTAAACTAATTGTTCTATCTGAAACTAAGTGTTCGATACTGTGCCAGGAGAAGCACCTGTTCTCTGAAATCTCTGGCGATACCACCCGAAACAGGATGTGTTCGACGAAACTAAGTGGCCGACCTTGTGAGAGAAGAAACTCCAGATGCGAAACTTAGTTCCATTTTAAACTAATTGTTCTATCTGAAACTAAGTGTTCGATACTGTGCCAGGAGAAGCACCTGTTCTCTGAAATCTCTGGCGATACCACCCGAAACAGGATGTGTTCGACGAAACTAAGTGGCCGACCTTGTGATAGAGGAAACTCTAGATGCGAAACATAGTGGCATTTTAAACTAATTGTTCTATCTGAAACTAAGTGTTCGATACTGTGCCAGGAGAAACTCCCGTTCTGCGAAATCTGTGGCGATGCCACTCGAAACCGTATGTGTTCGACGAAACTAAGTGGCCGACCTTGTGAGAGAGGAAGCTCCAGATGCGAAACTTAGTTCCATTTTAAACTAATTGTTCTATCTGAAACTAAGTTTTCGATACTGTGCCAGGAAAAGCGCCTGTTCTCTGAAATCTGTGGCGATACCACTCGAAAACGTATGTGTTCGACGATACTAAGGGGCCGACCTTGCGAGAGAGGAAACTCCAGATGCGAAACTTAGTTCCATTTTAAACTAATTGTCCTTTCTGAAATTAAGTGTTCGATACTGTGCCAGGAGAAGCGCCTGTTCTCTGAAATCTGTGGCGATGCCACTCGAAACCGTATGTGTTCGACGAAACTATGTGGACGACTTTGTGAGAGAGGAAACTCCAGATGCGGAACTTAGTTCCATTTTAAAATATTTGTTCTATATGATATTAAGTGTTCGATACTGTGCCAGGAGAAGCGCCCGTTCTCTGAAATCTGTGGCGATGCTACTCGAAACCGTATGTGTTCGTCGAAACTAAGCGGTCGACCTTGTGAGAGAAGAAACTCCAGATGCGAAACTTAGTTCCATTTTAAACTAATTGTTCTATCTGAAACTAAGTGTTCGATACTGTGCCAGGAGAAGCACCTGTTCTCTGAAATCTCTGGCGATACCACCCGAAACAGGATGTGTTCGACGAAACTAAGTGGCCGACCTTGTGATAGAGGAAACTCTAGATGCGAAACATAGTGGCATTTTAAACTAATTGTTCTATCTGAAACTAAGTGTTCGATACTGTGCCAGGAGAAACTCCCGTTCTGCGAAATCTGTGGCGATGCCACTCGAAACCGTATGTGTTCGACGAAACTAAGTGGCCGACCTTGTGAGAGAGGAAGCTCCAGATGCGAAACTTAGTTCCATTTTAAACTAATTGTTCTATCTGAAACTAAGTTTTCGATACTGTGCCAGGAAAAGCGCCTGTTCTCTGAAATCTGTGGCGATACCACTCGAAAACGTATGTGTTCGACGATACTAAGGGGCCGACCTTGCGAGAGAGGAAACTCCAGATGCGAAACTTAGTTCCATTTTAAACTAATTGTCCTTTCTGAAATTAAGTGTTCGATACTGTGCCAGGAGAAGCGCCTGTTCTCTGAAATCTGTGGCGATGCCACTCGAAACCGTATGTGTTCGACGAAACTATGTGGACGACTTTGTGAGAGAGGAAACTCCAGATGCGGAACTTAGTTCCATTTAAAACTAATTGTTCTATCTGAAACTAAGTGTGCGATACTGTGCCAGGAGAAGCGCCTGTTCTCTGAAATCTGCGGCGATGCCACTCGAAACCGTATGTGTTCGACGAAACTAAGTGGCCGACCTTGTGAGAGAGGAAACTCCAGATGCGGAACTTAGTTCCATTTTAAACTAATTGTTCGATCTGAAAGTGTTCGATACTGTGCCAGGAGAAGCGCCTGTTCTCTGAAATCAGTGGCAATGCTACTCGAACCCGTATGTGTTCGACGAAACTAAGTGGCCGACCTTGTGAGAGAGGAAACTCCAGATGCGAAACTTAGTTCCATTTTAAACTAATTGTTCTATCTGAAAGTGTTCGATACTGTGCTAGGAGAAGCACCTGTTCTCTGAAATCGGTGGCGATGCTACTCGAACCCGTATGTGTTCGACGAATCTAAATGGTCGACCTTGTGAGAGAGGACACTCCAGATGCGAAACTTAGTTCCATTTAAAACTAATTGTTCTATCTGAAACTAAGTGTTCGATACTGAGCCAGGAGAAGCGGCTGTTCTCTGAAATCTGTGGCGATGCCACTCGAAACCGTATGTGTTCGACGAAACTAAATGGCCGACCTTGTGAGAGAGGAAACTCCAGATGCAAAACTTAGTTCCACTTTAAACCAAATGTTCCGTCCGAAACTGAGTGTGCGATACTGTGCCAGGAGAAGCGCCTGTTCTCTGAAATCTGTGGCGATGCCACTCGAAACCGTATGTGTTCGACGAAACTAAGTGGACGACCTTGTGAGAGGGGAAACTCCAGATGCGGAACTTAGTTCCATTTTAAACTAAATGTTCTATCTGAAAGTGTTCGATACTGTGCCAGGAGAAGCGCCTGTTCTCTGAAATCAGTGGTGATGCTACTCGAAACCGTATGTGTTCGACGTAACTAAGTGGTCGACCTTGTGAGAGAGGAAACTCCAGATGCGGAACTTAGTTCCATTTTAAACTAATTGTTCTATCTGAAAGTGTTCGAAACTGGGCCAGGAGAAGCGCCTGTTCTCTGAAATCAGTGGCGATGCCACTCGAAACCGTATGTGTTCGACGAAACTAAGTGGCCGACCTTGTGAGAGAGGAAACTCCAGATGCGGAACTTAGTTCCATTTTAAACTAATTGTTCGATCTGAAAGTGTTCGATACTGTGCCAGGAGAAGCGCCTGTTCTCTGAAATCAGTGGCAATGCTACTCGAACCCGTATGTGTTCGACGAAACTAAGTGGCCGACCTTGTGAGAGAGGAAACTAAAGATGCGAAACTTAGTTCCACTTTAAACCAAATGTTCCGTCCGAAACTGAGTGTGCGATACTGTGCCAGGAGAAGCGCCTGTTCTCTGAAATCTGTGGCGATGCCACTCGAAACCGTATGTGTTCGACGAAACTAAGTGGACGACCTTGTGAGAGGGGAAACTCCAGATGCGGAACTTAGTTCCATTTTAAACTAAATGTTCTATCTGAAAGTGTTCGATACTGTGCCAGGAGAAGCGCCTGTTCTCTGAAATCAGTGGTGATGCTACTCGAAACCGTATGTGTTCGACGTAACTAAGTGGTCGACCTTGTGAGAGAGGAAACTCCAGATGCGAAACTTAGTTCCATTTTAAAATATTTGTTCTATATGATATTAAGTGTTCGATACTGTGCCAGGAGAAGCGCCCGTTCTCTGAAATCTGTGGCGATGCTACTCGAAACCGTATGTGTTCGTCGAAACTAAGCGGTCGACCTTGTGAGAGAAGAAACTCCAGATGCGAAACTTAGTTCCATTTTAAACTAATTGTTCTATCTGAAACTAAGTGTTCGATACTGTGCCAGGAGAAGCACCTGTTCTCTGAAATCTGTGGCGATACCACTCGAAACAGGATGTGTTCGACGAAACTAAGTGGCCGACCTTGTGATAGAGGAAACTCTAGATGCGAAACATAGTGGCATTTTAAACTAATTGTTCTATCTGAAACTAAGTGTTCGATACTGTGCCAGGAGAAACTCCCGTTCTGTGAAATCTGTGGCGATGCTACTCGAAACCGTATGTGTTCGTCGAAACTAAGCGGTCGACCTTGTGAGAGGGGAAACTCCAGATGCGGAACTTAGTTCCATTTTAAACTAAATGTTCTATCTGAAAGTGTTCGATACTGTGCCAGGAGAAGCGCCTGTTCTCTGAAATCAGTGGTGATGCTACTCGAAACCGTATGTTTTCGACGTAACTAAGTGGTCGACCTTGTGAGAGAGGAAACTCCAGATGCGAAACTTAGTTCCATTTTAAAATATTTGTTCTATATGATATTAAGTGTTCGATACTGTGCCAGGAGAAGCGCCCGTTCTCTGAAATCTGTGGCGATGCTACTCGAAACCGTATGTGTTCGTCGAAACTAAGCGGTCGACCTTGTTAGAGAAGAAACTCCAGATGCGAAACTTAGTTCCATTTTAAACTAATTGTTCTATCTGAAACTAAGTGTTCGATACTGTGCCAGGAGAAGCACCTGTTCTCTGAAATCTCTGGCGATACCACTCGAAACAGGATGTGTTCGACGAAACTAAGTGGCCGACCTTGTGATAGAGGAAACTCTAGATGCGAAACATAGTGGCATTTTAAACTAATTGTTCTATCTGAAACTAAGTGTTCGATACTGTGCCAGGAGAAACTCCCGTTCTGCGAAATCTGTGGCGATGCCACTCGAAACCGTATGTGTTCGACGAAACTAAGTGGCCGACCTTGTGAGAGAGGAAGCTCCAGATGCGAAACTTAGTTCCATTTTAAACTAATTGTTCTATCTGAAACTAAGTTTTCGATACTGTGCCAGGAAAAGCGCCTGTTCTCTGAAATCTGTGGCGATACCACTCGAAAACGTATGTGTTCGACGATACTAAGGGGCCGACCTTGCGAGAGAGGAAACTCCAGATGCGAAACTTAGTTCCATTTTAAACTAATTGTCCTTTCTGAAATTAAGTGTTCGATACTGTGCCAGGAGAAGCGCCTGTTCTCTGAAATCTGTGGCGATGCCACTCGAAACCGTATGTGTTCGACGAAACTATGTGGACGACTTTGTGAGAGAGGAAACTCCAGATGCGGAACTTAGTTCCATTTAAAACTAATTGTTCTATCTGAAACTAAGTGTGCGATACTGTGCCAGGAGAAGCGCCTGTTCTCTGAAATCTGCGGCGATGCCACTCGAAACCGTATGTGTTCGACGAAACTAAGTGGCCGACCTTGTGAGAGAGGAAACTCCAGATGCGGAACTTAGTTCCATTTTAAACTAATTGTTCGATCTGAAAGTGTTCGATACTGTGCCAGGAGAAGCGCCTGTTCTCTGAAATCAGTGGCAATGCTACTCGAACCCGTATGTGTTCGACGAAACTAAGTGGCCGACCTTGTGAGAGAGGAAACTCCAGATGCGAAACTTAGTTCCATTTTAAACTAATTGTTCTATCTGAAAGTGTTCGATACTGTGCTAGGAGAAGCACCTGTTCTCTGAAATCGGTGGCGATGCTACTCGAACCCGTATGTGTTCGACGAATCTAAATGGTCGACCTTGTGAGAGAGGACACTCCAGATGCGAAACTTAGTTCCATTTAAAACTAATTGTTCTATCTGAAACTAAGTGTTCGATACTGAGCCAGGAGAAGCGGCTGTTCTCTGAAATCTGTGGCGATGCCACACGAAACCGTATGTGTTCGACGAAACTAAATGGCCGACCTTGTGAGAGAGGAAACTCCAGATGCGAAACTTAGTTCCACTTTAAACCAAATGTTCCGTCCGAAACTGAGTGTGCGATACTGTGCCAGGAGAAGCGCCTGTTCTCTGAAATCTGTGGCGATGCCACTCGAAACCGTATGTGTTCGACGAAACTAAGTGGACGACCTTGTGAGAGGGGAAACTCCAGATGCGGAACTTAGTTCCATTTTAAACTAAATGTTCTATCTGAAAGTGTTCGATACTGTGCCAGGAGAAGCGCCTGTTCTCTGAAATCAGTGGTGATGCTACTCGAAACCGTATGTGTTCGACGTAACTAAGTGGTCGACCTTGTGAGAGAGGAAACTCCAGATGCGGAACTTAGTTCCATTTTAAACTAATTGTTCTATCTGAAAGTGTTCGAAACTGGGCCAGGAGAAGCGCCTGTTCTCTGAAATCAGTGGCGATGCTACTCGAACCCGTATGTGTTCCACGAAACTAAGTGGCCGACATTGTGACAGAGGAAACTCCAGATGCGAAACTTAGTTCCATTTTAAACTAATTGTTCTATCTGAAAGTGTTCGATACTGTGCTAGGAGAAGCACCTATTCTCTGAAATCTGTGGCGATGCCACTCGAAACCGTATGTGTTCGACGAAACTAAGTGGACGACCTTGTGAGAGGGGAAACTCCAGATGCGGAACTTAGTTCCATTGTAAACTAAATGTTCTATCTGAAAGTGTTCGATACTGTGCTAGGAGAAGCACCTGTTCTCGGATATCTGTCGCGATGCTACTCGAAACCGTATGTGTTCGACGAATCTAAATGGTCGACCTTGTGAGAGAGGAAACTCCAGATGCGAAACTTAGTTCCATTTAAAACTAATTGTTCTATCTGAAACTAAGTGTTCGATACTGAGCCAGGAGAAGCGGCTGTTCTCTGAAATCTGTGGCGATGCCACACGAAACCGTATGTGTTCGACGAAACTAAATGGCCGACCTTGTGAGAGAGGAAACTCCAGATGCGAAACTTAGTTCCACTTTAAACCAAATGTTCCGTCCGAAACTGAGTGTGCGATACTGTGCCAGGAGAAGCGCCTGTTCTCTGAAATCTGTGGCGATGCCACTCGAAACCGTATGTGTTCGACGAAACTAAGTGGACGACCTTGTGAGAGAGGAAACTCCAGATGCGGAACTTAGTTCCATTTTAAACTAAATGTTCTATCTGAAAGTGTTCGATACTGTGCCAGGAGAAGCGCCTGTTCTCTGAAATCAGTGGTGATGCTACTCGAAACCGTATGTGTTCGACGTAACTAAGTGGTCGACCTTGTGAGAGAGGAAACTCCAGATGCGGAACTTAGTTCCATTTTCAACTAATTGTTCTATCTGAAAGTGTTCGAAACTGGGCCAGGAGAAACGCCTGTTCTCTGAAATCAGTGGCGATGCTACTCGAACCCGTATGTGTTCCACGAAACTAAGTGGACGACCTTGTGAGAGAGGAAACTCCAGATGCGGAACTTAGTTCCATTTTAAACTAATTGTTCTATCTGAAAGTGTTCGATACTGTGCTAGGAGAAGCACCTATTCTCTGAAATCTGTGGCGATGCCACTCGAAACCGTATGTGTTCGACGAAACTAAGTGGACGACCTTGTGAGAGGGGAAACTCCAGATGCGGAACTTAGTTCCATTGTAAACTAAATGTTCTATCTGAAAGTGTTCGATACTGTGCCAGGAGAAGCGCCTGTTCTCTGAAATCAGTGGTGATGCTACTCGAAACCGTATGTGTTGGACGTAACTAAGTGGTCGACCTTGTGAGAGAGGAAACTCCAGATGCGGAACTTAGTTCCATTTTAAACTAATTGTTCTATCTGAAAGTGTTCGAAACTGGGCCAGGAGAAGCGCCTGTTCTCTGAAATCAGTGGCGATGCTACTCGAACCCGTATGTGTTCGACCGGTATCGAACACTTAGTTTCGGATGGAACATTTGGTTTAAAGTAGAACTAAGTTTCGCATCTGGAGTTTCCTCTCTCACAAGGTCGACCATTTAGATTCGTCGAACACATACGGTTTCGAGTAGCATCGCGACAGATATCCGAGAACAGGCGCTTCTCCTGGCACAGTATCGAACACTTAGTTTCGGATGGAACATTTGGTTTAAAGTGGAACTAAGTTTCGCATCTGGAGTTTCCTCCCACCCAAGGCGGCCACTTAGTTTCGTGGAAAACATTCGGTTTCGAGTAGCATCGCCACAGATTTCAGAGAACAGGCGCTTCTCCTGGCACAGTATCGAACACTTAGTTTCGGATGGAACATTTGGTTTAAAGTAGAACTAAGTTTCGCATCTGGAGTTTCCTCTCTCACAAGGTCGACCATTTAGATTCGTCGAACACATACGGTTTCGAGTAGCATCGCGACAGATATCCGAGAACAGGCGCTTCTCCTGGCACAGTATCGAACACTTAGTTTCAGATAGAACGATCAGTTTAAAATGGAACTAAGTTTCGCATCTGGAGTTTCCTCTCTCACAAGGTCGACAACTTAGTTTCGTCAAACACATACGGTTTCGAGTGCCATCGCCACAGATTTCAGAGAACAGGCGCTTCTCCTGGCACAGTACCGAACACTTAGTTTCAGATAGAACAAATAGTTTAAAATGGAAATAAGCTTCGCATCTGGAGTTTCTTCTCTCACAAGGTCGACCGCTTAGTTTCGTCGAACACATACGGTTTCGAGTGGCATCGCCACATATTTCAGAGAACAGGCGCTTCTCGTGTCACAGTATCGATCACTTAGTTTCAGATAGAACAATTAGTTTAAAATGGAACTAAGTTTTGCATCTGGAGTTTCCTCTCTCACAAGGTCGACCGCTTAGTTTCGACGAACACATACCGTTTCGAGTAGCATCGCCACCGATTTCTGAGAACTGGCCCTTCTCCTCGCGCAGTATCGAACACTTAGTTACAGATAGAACACTTAGTTGAAAATGGAACTAAGTTTCGCATCTGGAGTTTCCTCTCTCGCAAGGTCGACCACTTAGTTTCGTCGAACACATTCGGCTTCGAGTAGGAACGCCACAGATTTCAGAGAAGAAGCGCTTCTCCTGGCACAGTATCGAACACTTAGTATCAGATAGAACAATTAGTTTAAAATGGAACTATGTTTCGCATCTGGAGTTTACTCTCTCACAAGGTCGAGCACTTAGTTTCGTCGAACACATACGGTTTCGAGGGGCATCGCCACGCATTTCAGAGAACCGGCGCTTCTCCTGGCACAGTATCGAACACTTAGTTTCAGATAGAACAATTAGTTTAAAATGGATCTATGTTTCGCATCTGGAGTTTCCTCTCCCACAATGTCGACAACTTAGTTTCGACGAACACATACCGTTTCGAGTAGCATCGCCACAGATTTCAGAGAACAGGCGCTTCTCCTGGCACAGTAACGAACACTTAGTTTCAGATAGAACAATTAGTTTAGAATTGAACTATGTTTCGCATCTGGAGTTTCCTCTCCCACAATGTCGACCACTTAGTTTCGTCGAACACATACGGTTTCGAGGGGCATCGCCACGCATTTCAGAGAACAGGCGCTTCTCCTGGCACAGTATCAAACACTTAGTATCAGATAGAACAGTTAGTTTCTAATGGAAATAAGCTTCGAATCCGGAGTATCCTCTCCCACAAGATCAACCACTTAGTTTCGTCGAACACATACGGTTTCGAGTAGCACCGCCACAGATTTCAGTGAACAGGCGCTTCTCTTGGCGCATTATCGAACACTTAGTTTCAGATAGAACAATTAGTCTAAAATGGACCTATGTTTCGCATTTGGCGTTTCCTTTCTCACAAGTTCGACAACTTAGTTTCGTTGAACACATACCGTTTCGAGTGGCAACGCCACAGATTTCAGAGAACAGGCGCTTCTCGTGGCACAGTATCGAACACTTAGTTTCAGATAGAACAATTAGTTTAAAATGGAACTAAGTTTTGCATCTGGAGTTTCCTCTCTCACAAGGTCGACCGCTTAGTTTCGACGAACACATACCGTTTCGAGTAGCATCGCTACCGATTTCTGAGAACTGGCCCTTCTCCTCGCGCAGTATCGAACACTTAGTTACAGATAGAACACTTAGTTGAAAATGGAACTAAGCTTCGAATCCGGAGTATCCTCTCCCACAAGATCAACCACTTAGTTTCGTCGAACACATACGGTTTCGAGTAGCACCGCCACAGATTTCAGCGAACAGGCGCTTCTCTTGGCGCATTATCGAACACTTAGTTTCAGATAGAACAATTAGTCTAAAATGGACCTATGTTTCGCATTTGGCGTTTCCTCTCTCACAAGTTCGACAACTTAGTTTCGTTGAACACATACCGTTTCGAGTGGCAACGCCACAGATATCCGAGAACAGGCGCTTCTGCTGGCACAGTATCGAACACTTAGTTTCAGATAGAACGATCAGTTTAAAATGGAACTAACTTTCGCATCTGGAGTTTCGTCTCTCACAAGGTCGACAACTTAGTTTCGTCAAACACATACGGTTTCGAGTGCCATCGCCACAGATTTCAGAGAACAGGCGCTTCTCCTGGCACAGTACCGAACACTTAGTTTCAGATAGAACAAATAGTTTAAAATGGAAATAAGCTTCGCATCTGGAGTTTCCTCTCTCACAAGGTCGACCACTTAGTTTCGTCGAACACATAGGGTTTCGAGTGGCATCGCCACAGATTTCAGAGAACAGGCGCTTCTCCTGGCACAGTATCGAACACTTAGTTTCAGATAGAACAATTAGTTTAAAATGGTATTAAGTTTCGCATCAGGAGTTTCCTCCCGCACAAGTTCGACCACTTAGTTTCGTCGAACACATACGGTTTCGAGAGGCATCGTCACATATTTCAGAGAACAGGCGCTTCTCCTGGCACAGTACCGAACACTTAGTTTCAGATAGAACAAATAGTTTAAAATGGAACTATGTTTCGCATCTGGATTTTCTTCTGCCACAAGGTCGACCACTTAGTTTCGTGGAAAACATTCGGTTTCGAGTGGCATCGCCACAGATTTCAGAGAACAGGCGCTTCTCCTGGCACAGTATCGAACACTTAGTTTCAGATAGAACAATTAGTTTAAAATGGTATTAAGTTTCGCATCAGGAGTTTCCTCCCTCACAAGTTCGACCACTTAGTTTCGTCGAACACATACGGTTTCGAGAGGCATCGTCACATTTTTCAGAGAACAGGCGCTTCTCCTGGCACAGTACCGAACACTTAGTTTCAGATAGAACAAATATTTTTAAATGGAACTATGTTTCGCATCTGGATTTTCCTCTGCCACAAGGTCGACCACTTAGTTTCGTGGAAAACTTTCGGTTTCGAGTAGCATCGCCACAGATTTCAGAGAACAGGCGCTTCTCGTGGCACAGTATCGAACACTTAGTTTCAGATAGAACAATTAGTTTAAAATGGAACTAAGTTTTGCATCTGGAGTTTCCTCTCTCACAAGGTCGACCGCGTAGTTTCGACGAACACATACCGTTTCGAGTAGCATCGCCACCGATTTCTGAGAACTGGCCCTTCTCCTCGCGCAGTATCGAACACTTAGTTACAGATAGAACACTTAGTTGAAAATGGAACTAAGTTGCGCATCTGGAGTTACCTCTCTCGCAAGGTCGACCACTTAGTTTCGTCGAACACATTCGGCTTCGAGTAGGAACGCCACAGGTTTCAGATAACAGGCGCTTCTCCTGGCACAGTACCGAACACTTAGTTTCAGATAGAACAAATAGTTTAAAATGGAAATAAGCTTCGCATCTGGAGTTTCCTCTCTCACAAGGTCGACCACTTAGTTTCGTCGAACACATACGGTTTCGAGTGGCATCGCCACAGATTTCAGAGGACAGGCGCTTCTCCTGGCACAGTATCGAACACTTAGTTTCAGATAGAACAATTAGTTTAAAATGGTATTAAGTTTCGCATCAGGAGTTTCCTCCCTCACAAGTTCGACCACTTAGTTTCGTCGAACACATACGGTTTCGAGAGGCATCGTCACATATTTCAGAGAACAGGCGCTTCTCCTGGCACAGTACCGAACACTTAGTTTCAGATAGAACAAATAGTTTAAAATGGAACTATGTTTCGCATCTGGATTTTCCTCTGCCACAAGGTCGACCACTTAGTTTCGTGGAAAACATTCGGTTTCGAGTAGCATCGCCACAGATTTCAGAGAACAGGCGCTTCTCCTGGCACAGTATCGAACACTTAGTTTCGGATGGAACATTTGGTTTAAAGTGGAAGTAAGTTTCGCATCTGGAGTTTCCTCCCACCCAAGGCGGCCACTTAGTTTCGTGGAAAACATTCGGTTTCGAGTAGCATCGCCACAGATTTCAGAGAACAGGCGCTTCTCATGGCACAGTATCGAACACTTAGTTTCGGATGGAACATTTGGTTTAAAGTAGAACTAAGTTTCGCATCTGGAGTTTCCTCTCTCACAAGGTCGACCATTTAGATTCGTCGAACACATACGGTTTCGAGTAGCATCGCGACAGATATCCGAGAACAGGCGCTTCTCCTGGCACAGTATCGAACACTTAGTTTCAGATAGAACGATCAGTTTAAAATGGAACTAAGTTTCGCATCTGGAGTTTCCTCTCTCACAAGGTCGACAACTTAGTTTCGTCAAACACATACGGTTTCGAGTGCCATCGCCACAGATTTCAGAGAACAGGCGCTTCTCATGGCACATTACCGAACACTTAGTTTCAGATAGAACAAATAGTTTAAAATGGAAATAAGCTTCGCATCTGGAGTTTCTTCTCTCACAAGGTGGACCACTTAGTTTCGTCGAACACATACGGTTTCGAGTGGCATCGCCACAGATTTCAGAGAACAGGCGCTTCTCCTGGCACAGTATCGAACACTTAGTTTCAGATAGAACAATTAGTTTAAAATGGTTTTATGTTTCGCATCAGGAGTTTCCTCCCTCACAAGTTCGACCACTTAGTTTCGTCGAACACATACGGTTTCGAGAGGCATCGTCACATATTTCAGAGAACAGGCGCTTCTCCTGGCACAGTACCGAACACTTAGTTTCAGATAGAACAAATATTTTACAATGGAACTATGTTTCGCATCTGGATTTTCCTCTGCCACAAGGTCGACCACTTAGTTTCGTGGAAAACATTCGGTTTCGAGTAGCATCGCCACAGATTTCAGAGAACAGGCGCTTCTCCTGGCACAGTATCGAACACTTAGTTTCGGATGGAACATTTGGTTTAAAGTGGAACTAAGTTTCGCATCTGGAGTTTCCTCTCACCCAAGGCGGCCACTTAGTTTCGTGGAAAACATTCGGTTTCGAGTAGCATCGCCACAGATTTCAGAGAACAGGCGCTTCTCCTGGCACAGTATCGAACACTTAGTTTCGGATGGAACATTTGGTTTAAAGTAGAACTAAGTTTCGCATCTGGAGTTTTCTCTCTCACAAGGTCGACCATTTAGATTCGTCGAACACATACGGTTTCGAGTAGCATCGCGACAGATATCCGAGAACAGGCGCTTCTCCTGGCACAGTATCGAACACTTAGTTTCAGATAGAACGATCAGTTTAAAATGGAACTAAGTTTCGCATCTGGAGTTTCGTCTCTCACAAGGTCGACAACTTAGTTTCGTCAAACACATACGGTTTCGAGTGCCATCGCCACAGATTTCAGAGAACAGGCGCTTCTCATGGCACATTACCGAACACTTAGTTTCAGATAGAACAAATAGTTTAAAATGGAAATAAGCTTCGCATCTGGAGTTTCTTCTCTCACAAGGTGGACCACTTAGTTTCGTCGAACACATACGGTTTCGAGTGGCATCGCCACAGATTTCAGAGAACAGGCGCTTCTCCTGGCACAGTATCGAACACTTAGTTTCAGATAGAACAATTAGTTTAAAATGGTTTTAAGTTTCGCATCAGGAGTTTCCTCCCTCACAAGTTCGACCACTTAGTTTCGTCGAACACATACGGTTTCGAGAGGCATGGTCACATATTTCAGAGAACAGGCGCTTCTCCTGGCACAGTACCGAACACTTAGTTTCAGATAGAACAAATAGTTTAAAATGGAACTATGTTTCGCATCTGGATTTTCCTCTGCCACAAGGTCGACCACTTAGTTTCGTGGAAAACATACGGTTTCGAGTAGCATCGCGACAGATATCCGAGAACAGGCGCTTCTCCTGGCACAGTATCGAACACTTAGTTTCAGATAGAACGATCAGTTTAAAATGGAAATAAGCTTCGCATCTGGAGTTTCCTCTCTCACAAGGTCGACCACTTAGTTTCGTCGAACACATACGGTTTCGAGTGGCATCGCCACAGATTTCAGAGAACAGGCGCTTCTCCTGGCACAGTATCGAACACTTAGTTTCAGATAGAACAATTAGTTTAAAATTGAACTATGTTTCGCATCTGGAGTTTCCTCTCCCACAATGTCGACCACTTGGTTTCCTCGAACACATACGGTTTCGAGTGGCATCGCCACAGATTTCAGAGAAGAAGCGCTTCTCCTGGCACAGTATCGAACACTTAGTATCAGATAGAACAATTAGTTTAAAATGGAACTAAGCTCCGCATCTGGAGTTTACTCTCTCACAAGGTCGACCACTTAGTTTCGTTGAACACATACGGTTTCGAGGGGCATCGCCACGCATTTCAGAGAACAGGCGCTTCTCCTGGCACAGTATCAAACACTTAGTATCAGATAGAACAGTTAGTTTCTAATGGAAATAAGCTTCGCATCCGGAGTTTACTCTCCCACAAGGTCGACCACTTAGTTTCGTCGAACACATACGGTTTCGAGTAGCATCGTCACATATTTCAGAGAACAGGCGCTTCTCCTGGCACAGTATCGAACACTTAGTTTCAGATAGAACAATTAGTTTAAAATGGTATTAAGTTTCGCATCAGGAGTTTCCTCCCTCACAAGTTCGACCACTTAGTTTCGTCGAACACATACGGTTTCGAGAGGCATGGTCACATATTTCAGAGAACAGGCGCTTCTCCTGGCACAGTACCGAACACTTAGTTTCAGATAGAACAAATAGTTTAAAATGGAACTATGTTTCGCATCTGGATTTTCCTCTGCCACAAGGTCGACCACTTAGTTTCGTGGAAAACATACGGTTTCGAGTAGCATCGCGACAGATATCCGAGAACAGGCGCTTCTCCTGGCACAGTATCGAACACTTAGTTTCAGATAGAACGATCAGTTTAAAATGGAAATAAGCTTCGCATCTGGAGTTTCCTCTCTCACAAGGTCGACCACTTAGTTTCGTCGAACACATACGGTTTCGAGTGGCATCGCCACAGATTTCAGAGAACAGGCGCTTCTCCTGGCACAGTATCGAACACTTAGTTTCAGATAGAACAATTAGTTTAAAATGGTATTAAGTTTCGCATCAGGAGTTTCCTCCCTCACAAGTTCGACCACTTAGTTTCGTCGAACACATACGGTTTCGAGAGGCATCGTCACATATTTCAGAGAACAGGCGCTTCTCCTGGCACAGTATCGAACACTTAGTTGCAGATAGAACAATTAGTTTAAAATGGTATTAAGTTTCGCATCAGGAGTTTCCTCTCTCACAAGGTCGACCATTTAGATTCGTCGAACACATACGGTTTCGAGTAGCATCGCGACAGATATCCGAGAACAGGCGCTTCTCCTGGCACAGTATCGAACACTTAGTTTCAGATAGAACGATCAGTTTAAAATGGAACTAAGTTTCGCATCTGGAGTTTCGTCTCTCAAAAGGTCGACAACTTAGTTTCGTCAAACACATACGGTTTCGAGTGCCATCGCCACAGATTTCAGAGAACAGGCGCTTCTCCTGGCACAGTGTCGAACACATAGTTTCATATAGAACAATTAGTTTAAAATGCTACTAAGTTTCGCATCTGGAGTTTCTCCTCTCACAAGGTCGACCATTTAGATTCGTCGAACACATACGGTTTCGAGTAGCATCGCGACAGATATCCGAGAACAGGCGCTTCTTCTGGCACAGTATCGAACACTTAGTTTCAGATAGAACGATCAGTTTAAAATGGAAATAAGCTTCGCATCTGGAGTTTCCTCTCTCACAAGGTCGACCACTTAGTTTCGTCGAACACATACGGTTTCGAGTGGCATCGCCACAGATTTCAGAGAACAGGCGCTTCTCCTGGCACAGTATCGAACACTTAGTTTCAGATAGAGCAATTAGTTTAAAGTGGAACTAAGTTTCGTATCTGGAGTTTCCCCTCTCACAAAGTCGACGACTTAGTTTCGTCGGTTTCGAGTGGCATCGCTACAGATTTCAGAGAACAGGCGCTTCTCCTGGCACAGTATCGAACACATAGATTCAGATAGAACAATTAGTTTAAAATGGAACTAAGTTTCGCATCTGGATTTTCCCCTCTCACTACGTCCACCAGTTTGTTTCGTCGAACACATACGGTTTCGAGTAGCCTCGCCACAGATTTCAGGGACAGGCGCTTCTCCTGGCACAGAATCGAACACTTAGTATCAGATGGAACAATTAGTTTCTAATGGAAATAAGCTACGAATCTGGGGTTTACTCTCCCACAAGGTCGACCACTTAGCTTCGTGGAACACATTCGGTTTCGAGTGGCACGGCCACAGATTTCGCCGAACGGGAGTTCCTCCTGGCACAGTATCGACAACTTAGTTTCGTCGAACACACACGGTTTCGAGTGGCATCGCCACAGATTTCAGAGAACTGGCGCTTCACCTGGCACAGTATCGCACACTTAGTTTCAGATAGAGCAATTAGTTTAAAGTGGAACTAAGTTTCGCATCTGGAGTTTACTCTCCCACAAGGTCGACCGCTTAGTTTCGTGGAACACATACGGTTTCGAGTGGCACCGCCACAGATTTCAGAGAACAGGCGCTTCTCCTGGCACAGTATCGAACACTTAGTTTCACATAGTACAATTAGTTTAAAATGGAACTAAGTTTCGCATCTGGAGTTTCCTCTCTCACAATGTCGGCCACTTAGTTTCGTCGAACACATACGTTTTCGAGTGGCATCGCAACAGATTTCAGAGAACAGGCGCTTCTCCCGGCACAGTATCGAACACTTAGTATCGGATATAACAATTACTTTAAAATGGAACTAAGCTTCGCATCTGGAGTTTCCTCTCTCACAAGGTCGACCACATAGTTTCGTCGAACACATACGGTTTCGAGTGGCATCGCCCCGGTTCTCAGAACAGGCGCTTCTCCTGGCACAGTATCGAACACTTAATATCATATAGAACAATTAGTTTAAAATGGAACAAAGTTTCGCATTTGGAGTTTCCTCACTCACAAGGTCGACCACTTAGTTTCCTTGAACACATACGGTTTCGAGAGGCAACGCCACAGATTTCAGAGAACAGGCGCTTCTCCTGGCAGAGTATCGAACACTTAGTTTAAACTTTTACAAAATTTCGCATCTGGAGTTTCCTGCCTCACAAGGTCGACCACTTAGTTTCGTCGAACACATACGGTTTCGAGGAGCATCGCCACCGATTTCTGAGAACTGGCCCTTCTCCTCGCGCAGTATCGAACACTTAGTTACAGATAGAACACTTAGTTTAAAATGGAAATAAGTTTCGCATCTGGAGTTTCCTCTCTCACAAGGTCGACCACATAGTTTCGTCGAACACATACGGTTTCGAGTAGAATCGCCACAGATTTCAGAGAACAGGCGCTTCTCCTGGCACAGTATCGAACACATAGTTTCAGATAGAACAATTGGTTTAAAATGGAACTAAGTTTCGCATCCGGATATTCCTCTCTCACAAGCTCGACCAAATAGTTTCGTCGAACACATACGGTTTCGAGTAGCATCGCCACCGATTTCTGAGAACTGGCCCTTCTCCTCGCGCGGTATCGAACACTTAGTTACAGATAGAACACTTAGTTTTAAATGAAACTAAGTTTGGTATCTGGAGGTTCCTCTCTCACAAGGTCAACCACTTAGTTCCGTCGAACACATACGGTTTCGAGTGGCATCGCCACGGTTTTCAGAGAAGAAGCGCTTCTCCTGGCACAGTATCGAACACTTGGTATCAGATAGAACAATTAGTTTAAAATGGATCTATGTTTCGCATTTGGAGTTTCCTCTCTCACAAGGTCGACCGCTTAGTTTCGACGAACACATACCGTTTCGAGTAGCATCGCCACAGATTTCAGAGAACAGGCGCTTCTCCTGGCACAATAACGAACACTTAGTTTCCGATAGAACAATTAGTTTAAAAATGAACTATGTTTCGCATCTGGAGTTTCCTCTCCCACAATGTCGACCACTTAGTTTCGACGAACACATACCGTTTCGAGTAGCATCGCCACAGATTTCAGAGAACAGGCGCTTCTCCTGGCACAGTAACGAACACTTAGTTTCAGATAGAACAATTAGTTTAAAATTGAACTATGTTTCGCATCTGGAGTTTCCTCTCCCACAATGTCGACCACTTGGTTTCCTCGAACACATACGGTTTCGAGTGGCATCGCCACAGATTTCAGAGAAGAAGCGCTTCTCCTGGCACAGTATCGAACACTTAGTATCAGATAGAACAATTAGTTTAAAATGGAACTAAGCTCCGCATCTGGAGTTTACTCTCTCACAAGGTCGACCACTTAGTTTCGTTGAACACATACGGTTTCGAGGGGCATCGCCACGCATTTCAGAGAACAGGCGCTTCTCCTGGCACAGTATCAAACACTTAGTATCAGATAGAACAGTTAGTTTCTAATGGAAATAAGCTTCGCATCCGGAGTTTACTCTCCCACAAGGTCGACCACTTAGTTTCGTCGAACACATACGGTTTCGAGTAGCATCGCCACAGATTTCAGAGAACAGGCGCTTCTCCTGGCAGAGTATCGAACACTTAGTTTCAGGTAGAACAATTAGTTTAAACTTTTACAAAATTTCGCATCTGGAGTTTCCTGTCTCACAAGGTGGACCACTTAGTTTCGTCGAACACATACGGTTTCGAGTAGCATCGCCACCTATTTCAGAGAACAGGCGCATCTCCTGGCACAGTATCGAAAGCTTAGTTTCACATACAACTACTAGTTTTAAATGGAACTAAGTTTCGCATTTGGAGTTTCCTCTCTCACAAGGTCGACCGCTTAGTTTCGACGAACACATACCGTTTCGAGTAGCATCGCCACAGATTTCAGAAAACAGGCGCTTCTCCTGGCACAATAACGAACACTTAGTTTCCGATAGAACAATTAGTTTAAAATTGAACTATGTTTCGCATCTGGAGTTTCCTCTCCCACAATGTCGACCACTTAGTTTCGACGAACACATACCGTTTCGAGTAGCATCGCCACAGATTTCAGAGAACAGGCGCTTCTCCTGGCACAGTAACGAACACTTAGTTTCAGATAGAACAATTAGTTTAAAATTGAACTATGTTTCGCATCTGGAGTTTCCTCTCCCACAATGTCGACCACTTAGTTTCGTTGAACACATACGGTTTCGAGGGGCATCGCCACGCATTTCAGAGCACAGGCGCTTCTCCTGGCACAGTATCGAACACTTAGTTTCAGATGGTACATTTGGTTTAAAGTGGAACTAAGTTTCGCATCTGAAGTTTCCTCTCGCACAAGGTCGGCCACTTAGTTTCGTCGAACACACACGGTTTCGAGTAGCATCGCCACTGATCTCAGAGAACAGGCGCTACTCCTGGCACAGTATGGGACACTTTCGGATAGAACAATCAGTTTAAAATGGAACTAAGTTTTGCATCTGGAGTTTCCTCTCTCACAAGGTCGACCACTTAATTCCCTCGAACACATACGGTTTCGAGTAGCATCGCCACAGATTTCAGAGAACAGGCGCTTCTCCTGGCACAGTATCGAACACTTACTTTCAGATAGAACAATTAGTTTAAAATGGAACTAAATTTCGCATGTGGAGTTTCCTCTCTCACAAGATCAACCACTTAGTTTCCTCGAACACATACGGTTTCGAGTGGTATCGCCACAGATTTCGCCGAACGGGAGCTTCTCCTGGCACAGTATCGAC
Source organism: Nysson spinosus (assembly GCA_910591585.2). Taxonomy (NCBI): domain Eukaryota; kingdom Metazoa; phylum Arthropoda; class Insecta; order Hymenoptera; family Crabronidae; genus Nysson; species Nysson spinosus. The sequence goes on along the minus strand of CAJUYC020000090.1, from coordinate 1,612,301 downwards.
CACTTAGTATCAGATAGAACAATTAGTTTAAAATGGAACTAAGCTTCGCATTTGGAGTTTCCCCTCTCACAAGGTCAACCTCTTAGTTTTGTCGAACACATACGGTTTCGAGTAGCATCGCCACAGGTTTCAGAGAACAGGCGCTTCTCCTGGCACATTATCGAACACTTAGTTTCAGATAGAACAATTAATTTAGAATGGAACTATTTCTCGCAACTGGAGTTTCCTCTCTCACAAGGTCGACCATTTAGATTCGTCGAACACATACGGTTTCGAGTGGCATCGCCACAGATTTCAGAGAACAGGCGCTTCTCCTGGCACAGTATCGAACACTTAGTTTCAGATGGTACATTTGGTTTAAAGTGGAACTAAATTTCGCATCTGAAGTTTCCTCTCGCACAAAGTCGGCCACTTAGTTTCGTCGAACACATACGGTTTCGAGTAGCATCGCCACTGATCTCAGAGAACAGGCGCTACTCCTGGCACAGTATGGGACACTTTCGGATAGAACAATCAGTTTAAAATGGAACTAAGTTTTGCATCTGGAGTTTCCTCTCTCACAAGTTCGACCACTTAGTTCCCTCGAACACATACGGTTTCGAGTAGCATCGCCACACATTTCAGAGAACAGGCGCTTCTCCTGGCACAGTATCGAAAACTTAGTTTCACATAGCACAATAAGATCAAAATGGAACAAAGTTTCGCATCTGGAGTATCCTCCCTCACAAGGTCGACCACTTAGTTTCGTCGAACATATACGGTTTCGAGTGGCATCGCCACGGATTTCAGAGAACGGGCCCTTCTCCTGGCACAGTATCGAACACTTAGCTTCAGATAGAACAATCAGTTTAAAATGGAACTAAGTTTCGCATCTGGAGTTTCCTCTCCCACAAGGCGGCCACTTAGTTTCGTGAAAAACATTCGGTTTCGAGTAGCATCGCCACAGATTTCAGAGAACAGGCGCTTCTCCTGGCACAGTATCGAACACTTAGTATCAGATAGAACAATTAGTTTTAAATGGAACTACACTTCGCATATGGAGTTTCCTCTGTCACAAGGTTAACCACTTTGTTTCGTCGAACACATACTGTTTCGACTGACATCGCCACAGATTTAAGAGAACAGGCGCTTCTCCTGGCACAGTATCGAACACTTAGTTTCAGATAGAAAAATTAATTTAAAATGGACCTATGTTTCGCATTTGGAGTTTCCTATCTCACAAGTTCGAACACTTAGTTTCGTCGAACACATACGGTTTCGAGTGGCATCGCCACAGATTTCAGAGAACAGGCGCGTCTCCTGGCACTGTATCGAACACTTAGTTTCAGATGGAACACTTAGTTTTAAATGGAACTAAGTTTCGATTCTGGAGTTTCCTCTCTCGCAAGGTCGACCACTTAGTTTCCTCGAACACATACGGTTTCGAGTTGTATCGCCACAGATTTCAGAGAACTGGCGCTTCTCCTGGCACATTATCGAACACTTAGTTTCAGATAGAACAATTAGTTCAAAATGGCACTACGTTTCGCACCTGGAGTTTCCTCTCTCACAAGGTCGGGAACTTAGTTTCGTCGAACACATACGGTTTCGAGTGGCATCGCCACAGATTTCAGAGAACAGGCGTTTCTCCCGGCACAGTATCGAAAACTTAATTTCAGATAGAACAATTAGTTTTAAATGGAACTAATTTTCGCATCTGGAGTTTCCTCTCTCACAAGGCCGACCACTTAGTTTCGTCAAAAACATTCGGTTTCGAGTAGCATCGCCACAGGTTTCAGAGAACAGGCGCTTCTCCTGGCACATTATCGAACACTTAGTTTCAGATAGAACAATTAGTTCAGAATGGAACTATGTTTCGCATCTGGAGTTTCCTCTCTCACATGGTCGAACACTTAGTTTCGTTGAATGCATACTGTTTCGAGTGGCAACGCCACAGATTTCAGAGAACAGGCGCTTCTCCTGGCACAGTATCAGACACATAGTTTCAGATAGAACAATTAGTTTAAAATGGAACTATGTTTCGCATCTGGAGTTTCCTCTCCCACAAGATCAACCACTTAGTTTCCTCGAACACATACGGTTTCGAGTGGCATCGCCACACATTTCAGAGAACAGGCGCTTCTCCTGGCACAGTATCGAACACTTAGTATCAGATAGAACAATTAGTTTTAAATGGAACTAAACTTCACTTCTGGAGCTTCCTCTCTCACAAGGTGGACCACTTAGTTTCGTCGAACACAAACGGTTTCGAGTAGCATCGCCACAGATTTCAGAGAACAGGCGCTTCTCCTGGCACAGTATCGAACACTTAGTTTCAGGTAGAACAATTAATTTAAAATGGTACTAAGTTTCGCATCTGGAGTTGCCTCTTTCACAAGGCGACCACTTAGTTTCGTCGAACACATACGGTTTCGAGTAGCATCGCCACAGATTTCAGAGAACAGGCGCCTCTCCTGGCACAGTATCGAACACTTAGTTTCAGATAGAATAATTAGTTTAAAATGGAACTATGTTTCGCATCTGGAGTTTCCTCTCTAACAAGGCGACCACTTAGTTTCGTGGAACACATACGGTCTCGAGTGGCATCGCCACAGATTTCAGAGAACTGGCGCTTCTCCTGGCACAGTATCGAACACATAGTTTCAGATAGAACAATTAGTTTAAAATGGAAATAAGTTTCGCATCTGGAGTTTCTTCCATCACAAGGCGACCACTTAGTTTCGTCGAACACATACGGTTTCGAGTAGCATCGCCACAGATTTCAGAGAACAGGCGCCTTTCCTGGCACAGTATCGAACACTTAGTTTCAGATAGAACAATTAGTTTAAAAGGGAAGTAAGTTTCGCATCTAGTGAATCCTCTCTCACAAGGTCAGCCACTTAGTTTTGTCGAACACATACGGTTTCGAGTGGCATCGCCACAGATTTCAGAGAACAGGCGCTTCTCCTGGCACAGTATCGAACACTTAGTTTCTGATGGACCATTTAGTTTAAAATTGAACTATGTTTCGCATCTGGAGTTTCCTCTCTCACAAGGTCGACCACTTAGTTTCGCCGAACGCATACGGTTTCGAGTGGCATCGCCACAGATTTCAGAGAACAGGCGCTTCTGCTGGCACAGTATCGAACACTTAGTTTTAGATAGAACAATTAGTGTAAAATGGAACTAAGATTCGCATCTGGAGTTTCCTCTCTCACAAGGTCGACCATTTAGATTCGTCGAACACATACGGTTTCGAGTAGCATCGCCACAGATTTCAGAGAACAGGCACTTCTCCTGGCACATTATCGAACACTTAGTTTCAGATAGAACAATTAGTTTAAAATTGAACTAAGTTCCGCATCCGGATATTCCTCTCTCACAAGGTCGGCGACTTAGTTTCGTCGAACACATACGGTTTCGAGTGGCATCGCCACAGATTTCAGAGAACAGGCGCTTCTCCTGGCACAGAATCGAACATTTAGTCTCAGAAGGAACTTTTAGTTTAAAATTGAACTATGTTTCGCATCTGGAGTTTCCTCTCTCACAAGGTCGACCACTTAGTTTCGCCGAACGCATACGGTTTCGAGTGGCATCGCCACAGATTTCAGAGAACAGGGGCTTCTGCTGGCACAGTATCGAACACTTAGTTTCAGATAGAACAATTAGTTTAAAATGGCACTAAGTTTTGCGTCTGGAGTTTCTTCTCTCACAATGTCAACCACTCAGTTTCGTCGAACACATACCGTTTCGAGTGGTATCGCCACAGCTTTCACAGAACGGGCGCTTCTCGTGGCACAGTATCGAACACTTCGTTTGAGATAGAACAATTAGTTTAAAATGGAAATAAGTTTCGCATCTGGAGTTTCTTCCTTCACAAGGCGACAACTTAGTTTCGTCGAACACATACGGTTTCGAGTAGCATCGCCACAGATTGCAGAGAACAGGCGCTTCTCCTGGCACAGTATCGAACACTTAGTTTCAGATAGAACAATTAGTTTAAAATGGAACTAAGTTTCGCATCTGCAGTTTCCTCTCTCACAAGGTCGACCACTTAGTTTCGTCGAACACATACGGTTTCGAGTGGCATCGCCACACATTTCAGAGAACAAGCGCTTCTCGTGGCACAGTGTCGAACACATTGTTTCAGATAGAACAATTAGTTTAAAATGGAACTAAGATTCGCATCTGGAGTTTCCTCTCTCACAAGGTCGACCATTTAGATTCGTCGAACACATACGGTTTCGAGTAGCATCGCCACAGATTTCAGAGAACAGGCACTTCTCCTGGCACATTATCGAACACTTAGTTTCAGATAGAACAATTAGTTTAAAATTGAACTAAGTTCCGCATCTGGATATTCCTCTCTCACAAGGTGGACCACTTAGTTTCGTCGAACACAAACGGTTTCGAGTAGCATCGCCACAGATTTCAGAGAACAGGCGCGTCTCCTGGCACTGTATCGAACACTTAGTTTCAGATGGAACACTTAGTTTTAAATGGAACTAAGTTTCGATTCTGGAGTTTCCTCTCTCACAAGGTCGACCACTTAGTTTCCTCGAACACATACGGTTTCGAGTTGTATCGCCACAGATTTCAGAGAACTGGCGCTTCTCCTGGCACATTATCGAACACTTAGTTTCAGATAGAACAATTAGTTCAAAATGGCACTACGTTTCGCACCTGGAGTTTCCTCTCTCACAAGGTCGGGAACTTAGTTTCGTCGAACACATACGGTTTCGAGTGGCATCGCCACAGATTTCAGAGAACAGGCGTTTCTCCCGGCACAGTATCGAAAACTTAATTTCAGATAGAACAATTAGTTTTAAATGGAACTAATTTTCGCATCTGGAGTTTCCTCTCTCACAAGGCCGACCACTTAGTTTCGTCAAAAACATTCGGTTTCGAGTAGCATCGCCACAGGTTTCAGAGAACAGGCGCTTCTCCTGGCACATTATCGAACACTTAGTTTCAGATAGAACAATTAGTTCAGAATGGAACTATGTTTCGCATCTGGAGTTTCCTCTCTCACATGGTCGAACACTTAGTTTCGTTGAATGCATACTGTTTCGAGTGGCAACGCCACAGATTTCAGAGAACAGGCGCTTCTCCTGGCACATTATCGAACACACAGTTTCAGATAGAACAATTAGTTTAAAATGGAACTAAGTTTCGCATCTGGAGGTTCCTCTCTCACAAGGTCGACCACTTAGTTTCGTCGAACACATACGGTTTCTAGTGGCATCGCCACAGATTTCAGAGAACAGGCGCTTCTCCTGGCACAGTATCGAACACTTAGTTTCAGAAGGAACATTTAGTTTAAAATGGAACTAAGTTTTGCATCTGGAGTTTCCTCTCTCACAAGGTCGGCCACTTAGTTTCGCCGATCACATACGGTTTCGAGTGGCATCGCCACAGATTTCAGAGAACAGGCGCTTCTCCTGGCACGGTATCGAACACTTAGTTTCAGATAGAACAATTAGTTCAAAATGGCACTACGTTTCGCACCTGGAGTTTCCTCTCTCACAAGGTCGGGAACTTAGTTTCGTCGAACACATACGGTTTCGAGTGGCATCGCCACAGATTTCAGAGAACATGCGTTTCTCCCGGCACAGTATCGAAAACTTAATTTCAGATAGAACAATTAGTTTTAAATGGAACTAATTTTCGCATCTGGAGTTTCCTCTCTCACAAGGCCGACCACTTAGTTTCGTCAAAAACATTCGGTTTCGAGTAGCATCGCCACAGGTTTCAGAGAACAGGCGCTTCTCCTGGCACAGTATCGAACACATAATTTCAGACAGAACAATTAGTTTAAAATGGAACTATGTTTCGCATCTGAAGTTTCCTCTCTCACAAGGTCGGCCACTTAGTTTCGTGGAACACATACAGTTTCGAGTGGTATCGCCACAGATTTCGCAGAACGGCGTTTCTCCTGGCACATTATCGAACACACAGTTTCAGATAGAACAATTAGTTTAAAATGGAACTAAGTTTCGCATCTGGAGGTTCCTCTCTCACAAGGTCGACCACTTAGTTTCGTCGAACACATACGGTTTCTAGTGGCATCGCCACAGATTTCAGAGAACAGGCGCTTCTCCTGGCACAGTATCGAACACTTAGTTTCAGAAGGAACATTTAGTTTAAAATGGAACTAAGTTTTGCATCTGGAGTTTCCTCTCTCACAAGGTCGGCCACTTAGTTTCGCCGATCACATACGGTTTCGAGTGGCATCGCCACAGATTTCAGAGAACAGGCGCTTCTCCTGGCACGGTATCGAACACTTAGTTTCAGATAGAACAATTAGTTCAAAATGGCACTACGTTTCGCACCCGGAGTTTCCTCTCTCACAAGGTCGGGAACTTAGTTTCGTCGAACACATACGGTTTCGAGTGGCATCGCCACAGATTTCAGAGAACAGGCGTTTCTCCCGGCACAGTATCGAAAACTTAATTTCAGATAGAACAATTAGTTTTAAATGGAACTAATTTTCGCATCTGGAGTTTCCTCTCTCACAAGGCCGACCACTTAGTTTCGTCAAAAACATTCGGTTTCGAGTAGCATCGCCACAGGTTTCAGAGAACAGGCGCTTCTCCTGGCACAGTATCGAACACATAATTTCAGACAGAACAATTAGTTTAAAATGGAACTATGTTTCGCATCTGAAGTTTCCTCTCTCACAAGGTCGGCCACTTAGTTTCGTGGAACACATACAGTTTCGAGTGGTATCGCCACAGATTTCGCAGAACGGCGTTTCTCCTGGCACATTATCGAACACACAGTTTCAGATAGAACAATTAGTTTAAAATGGAACTAAGTTTCGCATCTGGAGGTTCCTCTCTCACAAGGTCGACCACTTAGTTTCGTCGAACACATACGGTTTCTAGTGGCATCGCCACAGATTTCAGAGAACAGGCGCTTCTCCTGGCACAGTATCGAACACTTAGTTTCAGAAGGAACATTTAGTTTAAAATGGAACTAATTTTTGCATCTGGAGTTTCCTCTCTCACAAGGTCGGCCACTTAGTTTCGCCGATCACATACGGTTTCGAGTGGCATCGCCACAGATTTCAGAGAACAGGCGCTTCTCCTGGCACGGTATCGAACACTTAGTTTCAGATAGAACAATTAGTTCAAAATGGAACTAAATTTCGCATCTGGAGTTTCCTCTCTCACCATGTCGACCACTTAGTTTCGTCGAACACATACGCTTTCGAGTAGCATCGCGACAGATTTCCGAGAACAGGCGCTTCTCCTGGCACAGTATCCAACACATAGTTTCAGATAGAACAATCAGTTTAAAATGGAACTAAGTTTCGCAACTGGAGTTTCCTCTCTCACAATGTCGACCACTTAGTTTCGTCGAATACATACGGTTTCGAGTCGTATCGCCACATATTTCGCAGAACGGCGCTTCTCCTGGCACAGTATCGAACACATAGTTTCAGACAGAACAATCAGTTTAAAATGGAACTAAGTTTCGCATCTGTAGTTTCCTCTCTCACAAGTTCAACCACTTAGTTTCGAAGAACACATACGGTTTCGAGTGGTATCGCCACAGATTTCGCAGAACGGGAGTTTCTCCTGGCACATTATCGAACACTATGTTTCAGATAGAACAATTAGTTTAAAATGGAACTAAGTCTCGCATCTGGAGTTTCCTCTCCAACAAGGTCGACCACTTAGTATCGTCGAACACATATGGTTTCGAATAGCATCGCCACAGATTTCAGAGAACAGGCTCTTCTCCTGGCACAGTATCGGACACTTAGTTTCAGATAGAAAAATTAGTTTAAAATGGAACTAAGTTTCGCATCTGGAGTTTCCTCTCTCACAAGTTCAACCACTTAGTTTCGAAGAACACATACGGTTTCGAGTGGTATCGCCACAGATTTCGCAGAACGGGAGTTTCTCCTGGCACATTATCGAACACTATGTTTCAGATAGAACAATTAGTTTAAAATGGAACAAAGTCTCGCATCTGGAGTTTCCTCTCCAACAAGGTCGACCACTTAGTTTCGTCGAACACATATGGTTTCGAATAGCATCGCCACAGATTTCAGAGAACAGGCTCTTCTCCTGGCACAGTATCGGACACTTAGTTTCAGATAGAAAAATTAGTTTAAAATGGAACTATGTTTCGCATTTGGAGTTTCCTCTCTCACAAGTTCAACCACTTAGTTTCGAAGAACACATACGGTTTCGAGTGGTATCGCCACAGATTTCGCAGAACGGGAGTTTCTCCTGGCACATTATCGAACACTATGTTTCAGATAGAACAATTAGTTTAAAATGGAACTAAGTCTCGCATCTGGAGTTTCCTCTCCAACAAGGTCGACCACTTAGTATCGTCGAACACATATGGTTTCGAATAGCATCGCCACAGATTTCAGAGAACAGGCGCTTCTCCTGGCACAGTATCGGACACTTAGTTTCAGATAGAAAAATTAGTTTAAAATGGAACTAAGTTTCGCATCTGGAGTTTCCTCTCTCACAAGTTCAACCACTTAGTTTCGAAGAACACATACGGTTTCGAGTGGTATCGCCACAGATTTCGCAGAACGGGAGTTTCTCCTGGCACATTATCGAACACTATGTTTCAGATAGAACAATTAGTTTAAAATGGAACAAAGTCTCGCATCTGGAGTTTCCTCTCCAACAAGGTCGACCACTTAGTTTCGTCGAACACATATGGTTTCGAATAGCATCGCCACAGATTTCAGAGAACAGGCTCTTCTCCTGGCACAGTATCGGACACTTAGTTTCAGATAGAAAAATTAGTTTAAAATGGAACTATGTTTCGCATTTGGAGTTTCCTCTCTCACAAGGTCGGCCACTTAGTTTCGCCGATCACATACGGTTTCGAGTGGCATCGCCACAGATTTCAGAGAACAGGCGCTTCTCCTGGCACGGTATCGAACACTTAGTTTCAGATAGAACAATTAGTTCAAAATGGAACTAAATTTCTCATCTGGAGTTTCCTCTCTCACCATGTCGACCACTTAGTTTCGTCGAACACATACGCTTTCGAGTAGCATCGCGACAGATTTCCGAGAACAGGCGCTTCTCCTGGCACAGTATCCAACACATAGTTTCAGATAGAACAATCAGTTTAAAATGGAACTAAGTTTCGCAACTGGAGTTTCCTCTCTCACAAGGTCGACCACTTAGTTTCGTCGAACAGATACGGTTTCGAGTAGCATCGCCACATATTTCAGAGAGCAGGCGCTTCTCCTGGCACAGTATCGAAAACTTAGTTTCAGATAGAACAATTTGTTTAAAATGGAACTAAGTTTCGCATCTGGAGTTTCCTCTCTCACAAGGTCGGCCACTTGGTTTCGCCGAGCACATACGGTTTCGAGTGGCATCGCCACAGATTTCAGAGAACAGGCGCTTCTCCTGGCACAGTATCGAACACTTAGTTTCAGATAGAACAATCAGTTTAAAATGGAACTATGTTCCGCATCTGGAGTTTCCTCGCTCACCATGTCGACCACTTAGTTTCGTCGAACACATACGCTTTCGAGTAGCATCGCGACAGATTTCCGAGAACAGGCGCTTCTCCTCGCACAGTATCGAACACATAGTTTCAGACAGAACAATTAGTTTAAAATGGAACTATGTTTCGCATCTGATGTTTCCTCTCTCACAAGGTCGACCACTTAGTTTCGTGGAACACATACAGTTTCGAGTAGTATCGCCACAGATTTCGCAGAACGGCGTTTCTCCTGGCACATTATCGAACACACAGTTTCAGATAGAACAATTTGTTTAAAATGGAACTAAGTTTCGCATTTGGAGTTTCCTCTCTCACAAGGTCGGCCACTTAGTTTCGTCGAACACATACGGTTTCGAGTGGTATCGCCACAGATTTCGCCGAACGGGAGTTTCTCCTTACACAGCATCGACCACTTTGTTTCGTCGAACACATACGGTTTCGAGTGACATCGCCACAGATTTCAGAGAACAGGCGCTTCTCCTGGCACAGTATCGAACATTTAGTATCAGATAGAACAATTAGTTTAAAATGGGACTATGTTTCGCATCTGGAGTTTCTTCGCTCACAAGGCGACCACTTAGTTTCGTCGAACACATACGGTTTCGAGTGGTTCGCCACAGATTTCGCAGAACAGGCACTTCTGCTGGCACAGTATCGAACACTTAGTTTCAGATAGAACAATTAGTTTAAAATGGAACTAAGTTTAGCATCTGGAGTTTCCTCTCTCACAAGGTCGGCGACTTAGTTTCGTCGAACTCATACGGTTTTGAGTAGTATCGCGACAGATTTCCGAGAACAGGCGCTTCTCCTGGCACAGTATCGAACACTTAGTTTCAGATATAACAATTAATTTAACATGGAACTATGTTTCGCATCTGGAGTTTCCTCTCCCGCAAGGTCGACCACTTAGTTTCGTCGAACACATACGGTTTCGAGTGGCATCGCCAAACATTTCAGAGAACAGGCGCTTCTCCTGGCACATTATCGAACACATAGTTTCAGATAGAACAATTAATTTAAAATGGAACTATATTTCGCATCTGGAGTTTCCTCTCCCGCAAGGTCGACCACTTAGTTTCGTCGAACACATACGGTCTCGAGTAGCATAGCCACAAATTTCATAATACAAGCGCTTCTGCTGGCACAGTATTGAACACTTCGTTTCAGATAGAACAATTAGTTTAAATTGGAACTATGTTTCGCATTTGGAGTTTCCTGTCTCACAAGGTCGACCACTTAGTTTCGTCGAACATATATGGTTTCGAGTAGCATCGCCACATATTTCAGAGAACAGGCGCTTCTACTGGTACAGTATCGAACACATAGTTTCAGATAGAACAATCAGTTGAAAATGGTATTAAGTTTCGCATCTGGAGTTTCCTCTCGCACAAGGTTGACCACTTAGTTTCGTCGAACACATACGGTTTCGAGTAGCATGGCCACAGATTTCAGAGAACAGGCGCTTCTCCCGGCACAGTATCGAACACTTAGTTTCAGATAGAATAATTCGTTTAAAATGGAAGTAAGATTCGCATCTGCAGTTTCCTCTCTCACAAGGTCGACCACTTAGTTTCGTCGAACACATACGGTTTCGAGTGGCATCGCCACAGATTTCAGGGAACATGTGCTTCTCCTGGCACAGTATCGAACACTTAGTTTCAGATAGAACAATTAGTTTAAAATGGAAGTACGATTCGCATCTGCAGTTTCCTCTCTCACAAGGTCGACAACTTAGTTTCGTCGAACAAATACGGTTTCGAGTGTCATCACCACAGATTTCAGAGAACAGGCGCTTCTACTGGCACAGTATCGAACACTTAGTTTCATATAGAACAATTAGTTTAAAATGGAACTAAGTTTCGCATCTGGAGTTTCCTCTCTCACAAGGACGGCCACTTAGTTTCGTCGAATACATACGGTTTCGAGTAGCATCGCCACAGATTTCAGGGAACATGTGCTTCTCCTGGCACAGTATCGAACACTTAGTTTCAGATAGAAAAATTAGTTTAAAATGGAACTAAGTTTCGCATCTGGAGTTGCTCCCTCACAAGGTCGACCACTTAGTTTCGCCGAACACATACGGTTTCGAGTGGTATCGCCACAGATTTCGCCGAACGGGAGTTTCTCCTGGCACAGTATCGACCACTTAGTTTCGTCGAACACATACGATTTCGAGTGGTATCGCCACAGATTTCGCAGAACGGCGTTTCTCCTGGCACAGTATCGAACACTTATTTTCAGATAGAACAATTAGTTTAAAATGGAACTATGTTTTGCATCTGGAGTTTCCTCTCCCGCAAGGTCGACCACTTAGTTTCGTCGAACACATACGGTCTCGAGTAGCATAGCCACAAATTTCATAATACAAGCGCTTCTGCTGGCACAGTATTGAACACTTCGTTTCAGATAGAACAATTAGTTTAAATTGGAACTATGTTTCGCATTTGGAGTTTCCTGTCTCACAAGGTCGACCACTTAGTTTCGTCGAACATATATGGTTTCGAGTAGCATCGCCACATATTTCAGAGAACAGGCGCTTCTACTGGTACAGTATCGAACACATAGTTTCAGATAGAACAATCAGTTGAAAATGGTATTAAGTTTCGCATCTGGAGTGTCCTCTCTCACAAGGTCGACAACTTAGTTTCGTCGAACAAATACGGTTTCGAGTGTCATCACCACAGATTTCAGAGAACAGGCGCTTCTACTGGCACAGTATCGAACACTTAGTTTCATACAGAGCAATTAGTTTAAAATGGAACTAAGTTTCGCATCTGGAGTTTCCTCTCTCACAAGGACGGCCACCTAGTTTCGTCGAACACATACGGTTTCGAGTAGCATCGCCACAGATTTCAGGGAACATGTGCTTCTCCTGGCACAGTATCGAACACTTAGTTTCAGATAGAACAATTAGTTTAAAATGGAAGTACGATTCGCATCTGCAGTTTCCTCTCTCACAAGGTCGACAACTTAGTTTCGTCGAACAAATACGGTTTCGAGTGTCATCACCACAGATTTCAGAGAACAGGCGCTTCTACTGGCACAGTATCGAACACTTAGTTTCATATAGAACAATTAGTTTAAAATGGAACTAAGTTTCGCATCTGGAGTTTCCTCTCTCACAAGGACGGCCACTTAGTTTCGTCGAATACATACGGTTTCGAGTAGCATCGCCACAGATTTCAGGGAACATGTGCTTCTCCTGGCACAGTATCGAACACTTAGTTTCAGATAGAAAAATTAGTTTAAAATGGAACTAAGTTTCGCATCTGGAGTTGCTCCCTCACAAGGTCGACCACTTAGTTTCGCCGAACACATACGGTTTCGAGTGGTATCGCCACAGATTTCGCCGAACGGGAGTTTCTCCTGGCACAGTATCGACCACTTAGTTTCGTCGAACACATACGATTTCGAGTGGTATCGCCACAGATTTCGCAGAACGGCGTTTCTCCTGGCACAGTATCGAACACTTATTTTCAGATAGAACAATTAGTTTAAAATGGAACTATGTTTTGCATCTGGAGTTTCCTCTCTCACAATGTCGGCAACTTAGTTTCGTCGAACACATACGGTTTCGAGTGGCATCGCCCCAGATCTCAGAGAACTGGCGCTTCTCCTGGCACAGTATCGAACACTTATTTTCAGATAGAACAATTAATTTGAAATGGAACTAAGTTCCGCATCTGGAGATTCCTCTCTCACATGGTTGTCCACTTAGTTTCGTCGAACACATACTATTTCGAGTAGCATCGCCACAGATTTCAGAGAACAGGCGCTTCTCCTGGCACAGTATCGAACACTTAGTTTCAGATAGAACAATTAGTTTTAAATAGAACTGAGTTTAACTTCTGGAGTTTCCTCTCTCACAAGGTCGACCACTTAGTTTCGTCGAACACATACGGTTCCGAGTGGCCTCGCCCCAGATTTCAGAGAACAGGCGCTTCTCCTGGCACAGAATCGAACACTTAGTATCAGATAGAACAATTAGTTTCTAATGGAAATAAGCTTCGAATCTTGGGTTTACTCTCCCACAAGGTCGACCACTTAGCTTCGTGGAACACATTCGGTTTCGAGTGGCACGGCCACAGATTTCGCCGAACGGGAGTTCCTCCTGGCACAGTATCGACAACTTAGTTTCGTCGAACACACGCGGTTTCGAGTGGCATCGCCACAGATTTCAGAGAACAGGCGCTTCTCCTGGCACATTATCGAACACTTAGTTACAGATACAACAATTAGTTTAAAATGGAACTATGTTTCGCATCTGGAGTATCCTCTCTCACAAGGTCAACCATTTAGTTTCGTGGAACACTTACGGTTTCGAGCGGCATCGCCACACATTTCAGAGAACAGGCGCTTCTCCTGGCACAGTATCGAACACATAGTTTCAGATAGAACCACTAGTTTAAAATGCAACTATGTTTCGCATTTGGAGTTTCCTCTCTCACAAGGTCGACCGCTTAGTTTCGACGAACACATACGGTTTCGAGCGGCATCGCCACACATTTCAGAGAACAGGCGCTTCTCCTGGCACAGTATCGAACACTTAGTATCAGATAGAACAATTAGTTTAAAATGAATCTATGTTTCGCATCTGGAGTGTCCTCTCTCACAAGGTCGACAACTTAGTTTCGTCGAACAAATACGGTTTCGAGTGTCATCACCACAGATTTCAGAGAACAGGCGCTTCTACTGGCACAGTATCGAACACTTAGTTTCATACAGAGCAATTAGTTTAAAATGGAACTAAGTTTCGCATCTGGAGTTTCCTCTCTCACAAGGACGGACACCTAGTTTCGTCGAACACATACGGTTTCGAGTAGCATCGCCACAGATTTCACGGAACATGTGCTTCTCCTGGCACAGTATCGAACACTTAGTTTCAGATAGAACAATTAGTTTAAAATGGAAGTACGATTCGCATCTGCAGTTTCCTCTCTCACAAGGTCGACAACTTAGTTTCGTCGAACAAATACGGTTTCGAGTGTCATCACCACAGATTTCAGAGAACAGGCGCTTCTACTGGCACAGTATCGAACACTTAGTTTCATATAGAACAATTAGTTTAAAATGGAACTAAGTTTCGCATCTGGAGTTTCCTCTCTCACAAGGACGGCCACTTAGTTTCGTCGAATACATACGGTTTCGAGTAGCATCGCCACAGATTTCAGGGAACATGTGCTTCTCCTGGCACAGTATCGAACACTTAGTTTCAGATAGAAAAATTAGTTTAAAATGGAACTAAGTTTCGCATCTGGAGTTGCTCCCTCACAAGGTCGACCACTTAGTTTCGCCGAACACATACGGTTTCGAGTGGTATCGCCACAGATTTCGCCGAACGGGAGTTTCTCCTGGCACAGTATCGACCACTTAGTTTCGTCGAACACATACGATTTCGAGTGGTATCGCCACAGATTTCGCAGAACGGCGTTTCTCCTGGCACAGTATCGAACACTTATTTTCAGATAGAACAATTAGTTTAAAATGGAACTATGTTTTGCATCTGGAGTTTCCTCTCTCACAATGTCGGCAACTTAGTTTCGTCGAACACATACCGTTTCGCGTGGCATCGCCCCAGATCTCAGAGAACTGGCGCTTCTCCTGGCACAGTATCGAACACTTAATTTCAGATAGAACAATTAATTTGAAATGGAACTAAGTTCCGCATCTGGAGATTCCTCTCTCACATGGTTGTCCACTTAGTTTCGTCGAACACATACTATTTCGAGTAGCATCGCCACAGATTTCAGAGAACAGGCGCTTCTACTGGCACAGTCTCGAACACTTAGTTTCAGATAGAACAATTAGTTTTAAATAGAACTGAGTTTAACTTCTGGAGTTTCCTCTCTCACAAGGTCGACAACTTAGTTTCGTCGAACACATACGGTTTCGAGTGGCCTCGCCCCAGATTTCAGAGAACAGGCGCTTCTCCTGGCACAGAATCGAACACTTAGTATCAGATAGAACAATTAGTTTCTAATGGAAATAAGCTTCGAATCTTGGGTTTACTCTCCCACAAGGTCGACCACTTAGCTTCGTGGAACACATTCGGTTTCGAGTGGCACGGCCACAGATTTCGCCGAAAGGGAGTTCCTCCTGGCACAGTATCGACAACTTAGTTTCGTCGAACACACGCGGTTTCGAGTGGCATCGCCACAGATTTCAGAGAACAGGCGCTTCTCCTGGCACAGTATCGAACACTTCTTAACAGATAGAACAATTAGTTTAAAATGGAACTAAGCTTCGCATCTGGAGTTTCCTCTCTCACAAGTTGGACCACTTAGTTTTGTCGAACACATACGGTTTCGAGTAGCATCGCCACAGATTTCAGAGAACAGGCTCTTCTCCCGGCACAGTATCGAACACTCAGTATTAGATAGGACAATTAGTTTAAAATGGAACTAAGTTTCGCATCTGGAATTTCCTCTCTCACAAGGTGGACCACTTAGTTTCATCGACCATATACTGTTTCGAGTAGCATCGCCACTGATTTCAGAGAACAGGCGCTTCTCCTGGCACAGTATCGCACACTTAGTCTCAGATAGAACAATTAGTTTAAAATGGAACTATGTTTCGCATCTGGAGTATCCTCTCTCACAAGGTCGACCACTTAGTTTCGTCGAACACATACGGTTTCGAGCGGCATCGCCACACATTTCAGAGAACAGGCGCTTCTCCTGGCACACTATCGAACACTTAGTTTCAGATAGAACAATTATTTTAAAATGGAATTAAGTTTCGCATTTGGAGTTTCCTCTCTCACAAGGACGGCCACTTAGTTTCGTCGAACACATACGGTTTCGAGTAGCATCACCACAGATTTCAGAGAACAGGCGCTTCTACTGGCACAGTATCGAACACTTAGTTTCATACAGAGCAATTAGTTTAAAATGGAACTAAGTTTCGCATCTGGAGTTTCCTCTCTCACAAGGACGGCCACCTAGTTTCGTCGAACACATACGGTTTCGAGTAACATCGCCACAGATTTCAGGGAACATGTGCTTCTCCTGGCAGAGTATCGAACACTTAGTTTCAGATAGAACAATTAGTTTAAAATGGAAGTACGATTCGAATCTGCAGTTTCCTCTCTCACAAGGTCGACAACTTAGTTTCGTCGAACAAATACGGTTTCGAGTGTCATCACCACAGATTTCAGAGAACAGGCGCTTCTACTGGCACAGTATCGAACACTTAGTTTCATATAGAACAATTAGTTTAAAATGGAACTAAGTTTCGCATCTGGAGTTTCCTCTCTCACAAGGTCGACCACCTAATTTCGTCGAACACATACGGTTTCGAGTGGCATCGCCACAGATTTCAGAGAACAGGCGCTTCTCGGGGCACAGTATCGAACTCTTAATATCATATAGAACAATTAGTTTAAAATGGAACTAAGTTTCGCATCTGGAGTGTCCTCTCTCACAAGGTCAACCATTTAGTTTCGTGGAACACATACGGTTTCGAGTGGCATCGCCCCAGATTTCAGAGAACAGGCGCTTCTCCTGGCACAGTATCGAACACTTAGTTTCAGATAGAACAATTAGTTTAAAATGGAAATATGCTTCGCATCTGGAGTGTCCTCTCTCACAAAGTCGACCACTTTGTTTCGACGAACACATACGGTTTCGAGTGGTATCGCCACTGATTTCAGGGAACAGGCGCTTCGCCTGGCACAGTATCGAACACTTAGTTTCAGATAGAACAATTAGTTTAAAATGGAACTATGCTTCGCGTCTGGATTTTCCTCTCTCACAAGGTCGGCCACTTAGTTTCGTCGAACACATACTTTTTCGAGTGGTATCGCCACAGATTTCGCAGAACGGCGTTTCACCTGGCACATTATCGAACACATATTTTCAGATAGAACAATTAGTTTAAAATGGAACTAAGTTTCGCATGTGGAGTTTCCTCTCTCACAAGGTCGGACACTTAGTATCGTCGAACACATACGGTTTCGAGTGGCATCGCCACAGATTTCAGAGAACAGGCGCTTCTCCTGGCACAGTATCGAACACTTAGTTTCAGATAGAACAATTTGTTTAAAATGGGACTAAGTTTCGCATCTGGAGTTTCCTCTCCCACAAGGTCGACCACTTAGTTTCGTCGAACACATACTTTTTCGAGTAGCATCGCCACAAATTTCAGAGAACAGGCGCTTCTCCTGGCAGAGTATCGAACACTTAGTTTCAGATAGAACAATCAGTTTAAAATGGAACTAAGTTTCGCATACGGAGTTTCCTCTCCCACAAGGTCGACCACTTAGTTTCGTCGAACACATACGGTTTCGAGTGGCATCGCCACAGATTGCAGAGAACAGGCGCTTCTCCTGGCACAGTATCGAACACTTAGTTTCAGATAGAACAATTTGTTTAAAATGGAACTATGTTTCGCACAAGGAGTTTCCTCTACCACAAGGTCGACAACTTAGTATCGTCGAACACATACGGTTTCGAGTGGCATCGCCACAGATTGCAGAGAACAGGCGCTTCTCCTGGCACAGTATCGAACACTTTCAGATAGAACAATTAGTTTAAAATGGAACTAAGGTCCGCATCTGGAGTTTCCTCTCTCACAAGGTCGACCATTTAGATTCGTCGAACACATACGGGTTCGAGTAGCATCGCCACTGATTTCAGAGAACAGGCGCTTCTCCTGGCACAGTATCGAACACTTTCAGATAGAACTATTAGTTTAAAATGGAACTGAGTTTCGCATCTGGAGTTTCCTCTCTCACAAGGTCGGCCACTTAGTTTCGTCGAACACATACGGGTTCCAGTAGCATCGCCACTGATTTCAGAGAACAGGCGCTTCTCCTGGCACAGTATCAAACACTTTCAGATAGAACATTTAGTTTAAAATGGAACTAAGTTCCGCATCTGGAGATTCCTGTCTCACAAGGTCGTCCACTTAGTTTCGTCGAACACATACGGTTTCGAGTGGCATCGTCACAGATTTCAAAGAACAGACGCTTCTCCTGGCACAGTATCGCACACTTAGTTTCGGACGGAACATTTGGTTTAAAATGGAACTATGTTTCGCACCTGGAGTTTCCTCTAACACAAGGGCGACCACTTTGTTTCGTCGAACATATACGGTTTCGAGTAGCATCGCCACAGATTTCAGAGAATGGGCACTTCTCCTGGCACAGTATTGAACACTTAGTTTGATATAGAACAATTATTTTTGAATGGTACTGAGTTTCGCATCTAGAGTGTCCTCTCTCACAAGGTCGACCACTTAGTTTCGTCGAACACATACGGTCTCGAGTTGCATCGGCACACATTTCAGAGAACAGGCGCTTCTCCTGGCACAGTAGCGAACACTTTCAGATAGAACAATTAGTTTAAAATGGAACTAAGGTCCGTATCTGGAGTTTCCTCTCTCACAAGGTCGACCATTTAGATTCGTCGAACACATACGGGTTCGAGTAGCATCGCCACTGATTTCAGAGAACAGGCGCTTCTCCTGGCACGTTGTGAATGGAACCACCATCCACTCCTTCACTCACCGTTGTGCGACGCGCTTCCGGTTCCGGATCGACTTAAATGATCGACTTCAGATCTCTCACAGGTGGTAGTGACAGAGACACCTACATTTATCAATGCCAACTAGTGCACAATACATAACAATTGACACCGCAATGTTTTTAAAATAAAGATCAGAACAATGACCTAACGTCCATCTCCCCCACTTGCTCGACTCACCCCAGATTTAAATTGTTTAACGCTATTCAGTCTCAACCAAGACCGGAGACGATAGCACCTAGGACTAATTACTGTAAAATCCACATCCTAGGACTTCTTGGTGTGAGTCTGTTCGGGAATACTTCGAGAAATTTAATCGCATTGTTCTGACCGTTAGAGCCGAGTCAAAGAAGCCGACCCGAACAGGAAAAAAATGTAGAGATTTATTCTGTTTATATCAATTTGCGGTTACCGAGCACGTTGTCCGTTACCAGGCTTTGTCTGTTTTGAATCCGTACTGGCTGGCAACGGGTGTTGACACGGATATGTGTCCCTTTGTTTGGGTAGCCCGTTTTTCGGCTTGAGTGCTAACGAGTCAGCGTATTTGAATTTAGTCGTTTACCGATTTCCGTCCGATATACAAGCTACCGTAATCCGTTACAAGTTAATCTTCGTGGGTCTGTTCGATATCGCAACGCCGTCTTCTTATTCTCGTTATCCGGCGATATTCGAAGGCTCTCCGTAGAAATACGGCTAGTCTCGTCGTTTAATCCGTTTAATTAACAATATATTTAATTACGTGTGTTGAACTGGAACACATTGCACTTATTTAAAACTTTATATTCTGTATACTTATTTCATCCATCCGTTCAACAGACAATTTATACGACGGAAGAGGATAAGAACTACCTTATCGAAACGTTTCGTCGAAAATTGAAATAAAGAAGTATTAGCCTAAACTTTGGACTTATTAATAGCCGCTTAAAACAATATTTCACATATTAACTAATTGTTCTATCTGAAACTAAGCGTTCGACACTGTGCCAGGAGAAGCGCCTCTTCTCTGAATTCTGTGGCGATGCCACTCGAAACCGTATGTGTTCGACGAAACTAAGTTGTCGAACTTGTGAGAGAGGAAACGCCAAATGCGAAACATAGGTCCATTTTAGACTAATTGTTCTATCTGAAACTAAGTGTTCGATAATATGCCAGGAGAAGCGCCTGTTCTCTGAAATCTGTGGCGATACCACTCGAAACCGTATGTGTTCGACGAAACTAAGTGGTCGACCTTGTGAGAGAGGAAACTCCAGATGCGAAGCATAGTTCCATTTTAAACTAATTGTTCTATCTGATACTAAGTGTTCGATACTGTGCCAGGAGAAGCGCCTCTTCTCTGAAATCTGTGGCGATGCCACTCGAAACCGTATGTGTTCGACGAAACTAAGTTGTCGAACTTGTGAGAGAGGAAACGCCAAATGCGAAACATAGGTCCATTTTAGACTAATTGTTCTATCTGAAACTAAGTGTTCGATAATGTGCCAGGAGAAGCGCCTGTTCTCTGAAATCTGTGGCGATACCACTCGAAACCGTATGTGTTCGACGAAACTAAGTGGTCGACCTTGTGAGAGAGGAATTTCCAGATGCGAAACTTAATTCCATTTTAAACTAATTGTTCTATCTGAAACTAACTGTTCGATAATGTGCCAGGAGAAGCGCTAGTTCTCTGAAAATTGTGGCGATGCCACTCGAAACCGTATGTGTTCGACGAAACTAAGTGGTCGACTTGTTGAGAGAGGAAACTCCAGATGCGAAACTTAGTTCCATTCTAAACTAATTATTCTATCTGAAACTAAGTGTTCGATACTGTGCCAGGAGAAGCGCCTGTACTCTGAAATCTGTGGCGATGCCACTCGAAACCGTATGTGTTCGACGAAACTAAGTGGCCGACCTTGTGAGAGAGGAAACTCCAGATGCGAAACATAGTTGCATTTTAAACTAATGGTTCTATCTGAATCTAAGTGTTCGATACTGTGCCAGGAGAAGCGCCTGTTCTCTGAAATCTGTGGCGATGCCACTCGAAACCGTATGTGTTCGACGGTAACTAAGTGGCCGACGTTGTGAGAGAGGAATTGCCAGATGCGAAACTTAGTTCCATTTTAAACTAATTGTTCTATCTGAAACTAAGTGTTCGATAATGGGCCAGGAGAAGCGCTTGTTCTCTGAAATCTGTGGCGATGCTACTCAAAACCGTATGTGTTCGATGAAACTAAGTGGTCCACCTTGTGAGAGAGGAAACTCCAAATGCGAAACATAGTTCCATTTAAACTAATTGTTCTCTCTGAAACTAAGTGTTCGATACTATGCCAGGAGAAGCGCCTGTTCTTTGAAATCTGTGGCGATGCTACTCGAAACCGAATGTGTTCCACGAAACTAAGTGGCCGCCTTCTAAGAGAGGAAACTCCAGATGTGAAATTTAGTACCATTTTAAACTAATTGTTCTATCTAAAACTATGTGTCCGATACTGTGCTAGGAGAAGCGCCTGTTCTCTGAAATCTGTGGCGATGCTACTCGAAAGCGTATGTGTTCCACGAAACTAAGTGGTCGACATTGTGAGAGAGGAAACTCCAGATGCGAAACATAGTTACATTTTAAACTAATTGTTCTATCTGAAACTAAGTATTCGATACTGTGCCAGGAGTAGCTTCTGTTCTCTGAAATCTGTGGCGATGCTACTCGAAACCGTTTGTGTTCCACGAAACTAAGTGGTCGACCTTGTGAGAGAGGAAACTCCAGATTCGAAGCATAGTTCCATTTTAAACTAATTGTTCTATCTGAAACTAAGTTTACGATACTGTGCCAGGAGAAGCGCCTGTTCTCTGAAATCTGGGGCGATGCTACTCGAAACCGTATGTGTTCGACGAAACTAAGTTGTCGAAATTCTGAGAGAGGAAACGCCAAATGCGAAACTTAGTTCCATTTTAAACTAATTGTTCGATCTGAAACTAAGTGTTCGATACTGTGCCAGGAGTAGCGCCTGTTCTCTGAAATCTGTGGCGATGCCACTCGAAACCGTATGTGTTCCACGAAACTAAGTGGTCGACCTTGTGGGAGAAGAAACTCCAGATGCGAAACTTAGTAGCATTTTAAATTAATTGTTTTATCTGAAACTAAGTGTTCGATACTGTGCCAGGAGAAGCGCCTGTTCTCTGAAATCTGTGACGATGCCACTCGAAACCGTATGTGTTCGACGAAACTAAGTGGCCGACCTTGTGAGAGAGGAAACTCCAGATGCGAAACATAGTTCCATTTAAACTAATTGTTCTCTCTGAAACTAAGTGTTCGATACTATGCCAGGAGAAGCGCCTGTTCTTTGAAATCTGTGGCGATGCTACTCGAAACCGAATGTGTTCCACGAAACTAAGTGGCCGCCTTCTAAGAGAGGAAACTCCAGATGTGAAATTTAGTACCATTTTAAACTAATTGTTCTATCTAAAACTATGTGTCCGATACTGTGCTAGGAGAAGCGCCTGTTCTCTGAAATCTGTGGCGATGCTACTCGAAAGCGTATGTGTTCCACGAAACTAAGTGGTCGACATTGTGAGAGAGGAAACTCCAGATGCGAAACATAGTTACATTTTAAACTAATTGTTCTATCTGAAACTAAGTATTCGATACTGTGCCAGGAGTAGCTTCTGTTCTATGAAATCTGTGGCGATGCTACTCGAAACCGTTTGTGTTCCACGAAACTAAGTGGTCGACCTTGTGAGAGAGGAAACTCCAGATTCGAAGCATAGTTCCATTTTAAACTAATTGTTCTATCTGAAACTAAGTTTACGATACTGTGCCAGGAGAAGCGCCTGTTCTCTGAAATCTGGGGCGATGCTACTCGAAACCGTATGTGTTCGACGAAACTAAGTTGTCGAACTTGTGAGAGAGGAAACGCCAAATGCGAAACTTAGTTCCATTTTAAACTAATTGTTCGATCTGAAACTAAGTGTTCGATACTGTGCCAGGAGTAGCGCCTGTTCTCTGAAATCTGTGGCGATGCCACTCGAAACCGTATGTGTTCCACGAAACTAAGTGGTCGACCTTGTGGGAGAAGAAACCCCAGATGCGAAACTTAGTAGCATTTTAAATTAATTGTTTTATCTGAAACTAAGTGTTCGATACTGTGCCAGGAGAAGCGCCTGTTCTCTGAAATCTGTGACGATGCCACTCGAAACCGTATGTTTTCGACGAAACTAAGTGGTCGACCTTGTGAGAGAGGAAACACCAGATGCGAATCTTAGTTCCATTTTAAACTAATTGTTCTATCTGAAACTATGTGTTCGATACTGTGCCAGGAGAAGCGCCTGTTCTCTGAAATCTGTGGCGATGCCACTCGAAACCGTATGTGTTCGACGTAACTAAGTGGCCGACCTTGTGACAGAGAAAACCCCAGATGCGAAACTTAGTTCCATTTTAAACCAAATGTTCCATCTGAAAATAAGTGTTCGATACTGTGCCAGGAGAAGCGCCTGTTCTCTGAAATCAGTGGTGATGCTACTCGAAACCGTATGTGTTCGACGTAACTAAGTGGTCGACCTTGTGAGAGAGGAAACTTCAGATGCGAAACTTAGTTCCATTTTAAACTAATTATTCTATCTGATACTAAGTGTTCGATACTGTGCCAGGAGAAGCGCCTGTTCTCTGAAATCTGTGGCGATGCCACTCGAAACCGTATGTGTTCGACGAAACTAAGTGGCCGACTTTGTGAGAGAGGAAACTCCAGATCCGAAACATAGTTCCATTTTAAACTAATTGTTCTATCTGAAACTAAGTGTTCGATACTATGCCAGCAGAAGCGCCTGTTCTCTGAAATCTGTGGCGATGCCACTCGAAACCGTATGTGTTCGACGAAACTAAATGGCCGACCTTGTGAGAGAGGAAACTCCAGATGCGGAACTTAGTTCCATTTTAAACTAATTGTTCTATCTGAAAGTGTTCGATACTATGCCAGGAGAAGCACCTGTTCTCTGAAATCTGTGGCGATGCCACTCGAAACGGTATGTGTTCGACGTAACTAAATGGCCGACCTTGTGAGAGAGGAAACTCCAGATGCGGAACTTAGTTCCATTTTAAAGTAATTGTTCTATCTGAAAGTGTTCGATACTGTGCCAGGAGATGCGCCTGTTCTCTGAAATCAGTGGCGATGCTACTTGAACCCGTATGTGTTCCACGAAACTAAGTGGCCGACATTGTGACAGAGGAAACTCCAGATGCGAAACTTAGTTCCATTTTAAACTAATTGTTCTATCTGAAAGTGTTCGATACTGTGCTAGGAGAAGCACCTGTTCTCTGAAATCGGTGGCGATGCTACTCGAACCCGTATGTGTTCGACGAATCTAAATGGTCGACCTTGTGAGAGAGGACAATCCAGATGCGAAACTTAGTTCCATTTAAAACTAATTGTTCTATCTGAAACTAAGTGTTCGATACTGTGCCAGGAGAAGCGGCTGTTCTCTGAAATCTGTGGCGATGCCACTCGAAACCGTATGTGTTCGACGAAACTAAATGGCCGACCTTGTGAGAGAGGAAACTCCAGATGCGGAAATTAGTTCCATTTTAAACTAATTGTTCTATCTGAAAGTGTTCGATACTGTGCCAGGAGAAGCGCCTGTTCTCTGAAATCAGTGGCGATGCTACTTGAACCCGTATGTGTTCCACGAAACTAAGTGGTCGACCTTGTGAGAGAGGAAACTCCAGATGCGAAACCTAGTTCCACTTTAAACCAAATGTTCCGTCCGAAACTGAGTGTGCGATACTGTGCCAGGAGAAGCGCCTGTTCTCTGAAATCAGTGGCGATGCTACTCGAACCCGTATATGTTCGACGAAACTCCAGATGCGAAACATAGTTCCATTTTAAACTAATTGTTCTATCTGAAAGTGTCCGATACTGTGCTAGGAGAAGCGCCTGTTCTCTGAAATCAGTGGCGATGCTACTCGAACCCGTATGTGTTCGACGAATCTTAATGGTCGACCTTGTGAGAGAGGACACTCCAGATGCGAAACTTAGTTCCATTTAAAACTAATTGTTCTATCTGAAACTAAGTGTTCGGTACTGTGCCAGGAGAAGCGGCTGTTCTCTGAAATCTGTGGCGATGCCACTCGAAACCGTATGTGTTCGACGAAATTAAATGGCCGACCTTGTGAGAGAGGAAACTCCAGATGCGAAACTTAGTTCCATTTTGAACTAATTGTTCTATCTGAAAGTGTTCGATAGTGTACCAGGAGAAGCGCCTGTTCTCTGAAATTAGTGGCGATGCTACTCGAACCCGTATGTGTTCAACGTAACTAAGTGGCCGACATTGTGAGAGAGGAAACTCCAGATGCGAAGCTTAGTTCCATTTTAAACTAATTGTTCTATCTGAAACTAAGTGTTCGATACGGTGCCAGGAGAAGCGCCTGTTCTCTGAAATCTGTGGCGATGCTACTCGAAACCGAATGTGTTCCACGAAACTAAGTGGCCGCCTTCTAAGAGAGGAAACTCCAGATGTGAAATTTAGTACCATTCTAAACTAATTGTTCTATCTAAAACTATGTGTCCGATACTGTGCTAGGAGAAGCGCCTGTTCTCTGAAATCTGTGGCGATGCTACTCGAAAGCGTATGTGTTCCACGAAACTAAGTGGTCGACATTGTGAGAGAGGAAACTCCAGATGCGAAACATAGTTACATTTTAAACTAATTGTTCTATCTGAAACTAAGTATTCGATACTGTGCCAGGAGTAGCTTTTGTTCTCTGAAATCTGTGGCGATGCTACTCGAAACCGTTTGTGTTCCACGAAACTAAGTGGTCGACCTTGTGAGAGAGGAAACTCCAGATTCGAAGCATAGTTCCATTTTAAACTAATTGTTCTATCTGAAACTAAGTTTACGATACTGTGCCAGGAGAAGCGCCTGTTCTCTGAAATCTGGGGCGATGCTACTCGAAACCGTATGTGTTCGACGAAACTAAGTTGTCGAACTTGTGAGAGAGGAAACGCCAAATGCGAAACTTAGTTCCATTTTAAACTAATTGTTCGATCTGAAACTAAGTGTTCGATACTGTGCCAGGAGTAGCGCCTGTTCTCTGAAATCTGTGGCGATGCCACTCGAAACCGTATGTGTTCCACGAAACTAAGTGGTCGACCTTGTGGGAGAAGAAACCCCAGATGCGAAATTTAGTAGCATTTTAAATTAATTGTTTTATCTGAAACTAAGTGTTCGATACTGTGCCAGGAGAAGCGCCTGTTCTCTGAAATCTGTGACGATGCCACTCGAAACCGTATGTTTTCGACGAAACTAAGTGGTCGACCTTGTGAGAGAGGAAACACCAGATGCGAATCTTAGTTCCATTTTAAACTAATTGTTCTATCTGAAAGTGTTCGATACTATGCCAGGAGAAGCACCTGTTCTCTGAAATCTGTGGCGATGCCACTCGAAACGGTATGTGTTCGACGTAACTAAATGGCCGACCTTGTGAGAGAGGAAACTCCAGATGCGGAACTTAGTTCCATTTTAAAGTAATTGTTCTATCTGAAAGTGTTCGATACTGTGCCAGGAGAAGCGCCTGTTCTCTGAAATCAGTGGCGATGCTACTTGAACCCGTATGTGTTCCACGAAACTAAGTGGCCGACATTGTGACAGAGGAAACTCCAGATGCGAAACTTAGTTCCATTTTAAACTAATTGTTCTATCTGAAAGTGTTCGATACTGTGCTAGGAGAAGCACCTGTTCTCTGAAATCGGTGGCGATGCTACTCGAACCCGTATGTGTTCGACGAATCTAAATGGTCGACCTTGTGAGAGAGGACACTCCAGATGCGAAACTTAGTTCCATTTAAAACTAATTGTTCTATCTGAAACTAAGTGTTCGGTACTGTGCCAGGAGAAGCGGCTGTTCTCTGAAATCTGTGGCGATGCCACTCGAAACCGTATGTGTTCGACGAAATTAAATGGCCGACCTTGTGAGAGAGGAAACTCCAGATGCGGAACTTAGTTCCATTTTGAACTAATTGTTCTATCTGAAAGTGTTCGATAGTGTACCAGGAGAAGCGCCTGTTCTCTGAAATTAGTGGCGATGCTACTCGAACACGTATGTGTTCAACGTAACTAAGTGGCCGACATTGTGAGAGAGGAAACTCCAGATGCGAAACTTAGTTCCATTTTAAACTAATTGTTCTATCTGAAACTAAGTGTTCGATACTGTGCCAGGAGAAGCGCCTGTTCTCTGAAATCAGTGGCGATGCTACTCGAACCCGTATGTGTTCGACGAAACTAAGTGGCCGACCTTGTGAGAGAGGAAACTCCAGATGCGGAACTTAGTTCCATTTTAAACTAATTGTTCTATCTGAAAGTGTTCGATACTATGCCAGGAGAAGCACCTGTTCTCTGAAATCTGTGGCGATGCCACTCGAAACGGTATGTGTTCGACGAAACTAAATGGCCGACCTTGTGAGAGAGGAAACTCCAGATGCGGAACTTAGTTCCATTTTAAACTAATTGTTCTATCTGAAAGTGTTCGATAGTGTGCCAGGAGAAGCGCCTGTTCTCTGAAATCAGTGGCGATGCTACTCGAACCCGTATGTGTTCAACGTAACTAAGTGGCCGACATTGTGAGAGAGGAAACTCCAGATGCAAAACTTAGTTCCATTTTAAACTAATTGTTCTATCTGAAACTAAGTGTTCGATACTGTGCCAGGAGAAGCGCCTGTTCTCTGAAATCGGTGGCGATGCTACTCGAACCCGTATGTGTTCGACGAAACTAAGTGGCCGACCTTGTGAGAGAGGAAACTCCAGATGCGGAACTTAGTTCCATTTTAAACTAATTGTTCTACCTGAAAGTGTTCGATACTATGCCAGGAGAAGCACCTGTTCTCTGAAATCTGTGGCGATGACACTCGAACCCGTATGTGTTCGACGAATCAAAATGGTCGACCTTGTGAGAGAGGAAACTCCAGATGCGAAACCTAGTTCCACTTTAAACCAAATGTTCCGTCCGAAAATAAGTGTTCGATACTGTGCGAGGAGAAGCGCCTGTTCTCTGAAATCAGTGGCGATGCTACTCGAACCCGTGCGGAACTTAGTTCCATTTTAAACTAATTGTTCTATCTGAAAGTGTTCGATACTGTGCTAGGAGAAGCGCCTGTTCTCTGAAATCAGTGGCGATGCTACTCGAACCCGTATGTGTTCGACGAATCTTAATGGTCGACCTTGTGAGAGAGGACACTCCAGATGCGAAACTTAGTTCCATTTAAAACTAATTGTTCTATCTGAATCTAAGTGTTCGGTACTGTGCCAGGAGAAGCGGCTGTTCTCTGAAATCTGTGGCGATGCCACTCGAAACCGTATGTGTTCGACGAAATTAAATGGCCGACCTTGTGAGAGAGGAAACTCCAGATGCGGAACTTAGTTCCATTTTGAACTAATTGTTCTATCTGAAAGTGTTCGATAGTGTACCAGGAGAAGCGCCTGTTCTCTGAAAATAGTGGCGATGCTACTCGAACCCGTATGTGTTCAACGTAACTAAGTGGCCGACATTGTGAGAGAGGAAACTCCAGATGCGAAACTTAGTTCCATTTTAAACTAATTGTTCTATCTGAAACTAAGTGTTCGATACTGTGCCAGGAGAAGCGCCTGTTCTCTGAAATCAGTGGCGATGCTACTCGAACCCGTATGTGTTCGACGAAACTAAGTGGCCGACCTTGTGAGAGAGGAAACTCCAGATGCGGAACTTAGTTCCATTTTAAACTAATTGTTCTATCTGAAAGTGTTCGATACTATGCCAGGAGAAGCACCTGTTCTCTGAAATCTGTGGCGATGCCACTCGAAACGGTATGTGTTCGACGAAACTAAGTGGCCGACATTGTGAGAGAGGAAACTCCAGATGCAAAACTTAGTTCCATTTTAAACTAATTGTTCTATCTGAAACTAAGTGTTCGATACTGTGCCAGGAGAAGCGCCTGTTCTCTGAAATCGGTGGCGATGCTACTCGAACCCGTATGTGTTCGACGAAACTAAGTGGCCGACCTTGTGAGAGAGGAAACTCCAGATGCGGAACTTAGTTCCATTTTAAACTAATTGTTCTACCTGAAAGTGTTCGATACTATGCCAGGAGAAGCACCTGTTCTCTGAAATCTGTGGCGATGACACTCGAACCCGTATGTGTTCGACGAATCAAAATGGTCGACCTTGTGAGAGAGGAAACTCCAGATGCGAAACCTAGTTCCACTTTAAACCAAATGTTCCGTCCGAAACTGAGTGTGCGATACTGTGCCAGGAGAAGCGCCTGTTCTCTGAAATCAGTGGCGATGCTACTCGAACCCGTATATGTTCGACGAAACTCCAGATGCGAAACATAGTTCCATTTTAAACTAATTGTTCTATCTGAAAGTGTTCGATACTGTGCTAGGAGAAGCGCCTGTTCTCTGAAATCAGTGGCGATGCTACTCGAACCCGTATGTGTTCGACGAATCTTAATGGTCGACCTTGTGAGAGAGGACACTCCAGATGCGAAACTTAGTTCCATTTAAAACTAATTGTTCTATCTGAATCTAAGTGTTCGGTACTGTGCCAGGAGAAGCGGCTGTTCTCTGAAATCTGTGGCGATGCCACTCGAAACCGTATGTGTTCGACGAAATTAAATGGCCGACCTTGTGAGAGAGGAAACTCCAGATGCGGAACTTAGTTCCATTTTGAACTAATTGTTCTATCTGAAAGTGTTCGATAGTGTACCAGGAGAAGCGCCTGTTCTCTGAAAATAGTGGCGATGCTACTCGAACCCGTATGTGTTCAACGTAACTAAGTGGCCGACATTGTGAGAGAGGAAACTCCAGATGCGAAACTTAGTTCCATTTTAAACTAATTGTTCTATCTGAAACTAAGTGTTCGATACTGTGCCAGGAGAAGCGCCTGTTCTCTGAAATCAGTGGCGATGCTACTCGAACCCGTATGTGTTCGACGAAACTAAGTGGCCGACCTTGTGAGAGAGGAAACTCCAGATGCGGAACTTAGTTCCATTTTAAACTAATTGTTCTATCTGAAAGTGTTCGATACTATGCCAGGAGAAGCACCTGTTCTCTGAAATCTGTGGCGATGCCACTCGAAACGGTATGTGTTCGACGAAACTAAATGGCCGACCTTGTGAGAGAGGAAACTCCAGATGCGGAACTTAGTTCCATTTTAAACTAATTGTTCTATCTGAAAGTGTTCGATAGTGTGCCAGGAGAAGCGCCTGTTCTCTGAAATCAGTGGCGATGCTACTCGAACCCGTATGTGTTCAACGTAACTAAGTGGCCGACATTGTGAGAGAGGAAACTCCAGATGCAAAACTTAGTTCCATTTTAAACTAATTGTTCTATCTGAAACTAAGTGTTCGATACTGTGCCAGGAGAAGCGCCTGTTCTCTGAAATCGGTGGCGATGCTACTCGAACCCGTATGTGTTCGACGAAACTAAGTGGCCGACCTTGTGAGAGAGGAAACTCCAGATGCGGAACTTAGTTCCATTTTAAACTAATTGTTCTATCTGAAAGTGTTCGATACTATGCCAGGAGAAGCACCTGTTCTCTGAAATCTGTGGCGATGACACTCGAAACGGTATGTGTTCGACGAAACAAAATGGCCGACCTTGTGAGAGAGGAAACTCCAGATGCGGAACTTAGTTCCATTTCAAACTAATTGTTCTATCTGAAAGTGTTCGATACTGTGCCAGGGGAAGCGCCTGTTCTCTGAAATCAGTGGCGATGCTACTCGAACCCGTATGTGTTCGACGAAACTAAATGGTCGACTTTGTGAGAGAGGAAACTCCAGATGCGAAACTTAATTCCACTTTAAACCAAATGTTCCGTCCGAAACTATGTGTGCGATACTGTGCCAGGAGAAGCGTCTGTTCTTCGAAATCTGTGGCGATGCCACTCGAAACCGTATGTTTTCGACGAAACTAAGTGGACGACCTTGTGAGAGAGGAAACTCCAGATGCGGAACTTAGTTCCATTTTAAACTAAATGTTCTATCTGAAAGTGTTCGATACTGTGCCAGGAGAAGCGCCTGTTTTCTGAAATCAGTGGCGATGCTACTCGAAGCTGTATGTGTTAGACGAATCTAAATGGTCGACCTTGTGAGAGAGGAAACGCCAGATGCGAAACTTAGTTCCATTTAAAACTAATTATTCTATCTGAAACTAAGTGTGCGATACTGTGCCAGGAGAAGCGCCTGTTCTCTGAAATCTGTGGCGATGCCACTCGAAACCGTATGTGTTCGACGAAACTATGTGGACGACCTTGTGAGAGAGGAAACTCCAGATGCGGAACTTAGTTCCATTTTAAACTAATTGTTCGATCTGAAAGTGTTCGATACTGTGCCAGGAGAAGCGCCTGTTCTCTGAAATCAGTGGCAATGCTACTCGAACCCGTATGTGTTCGACGAAACTAAGTGGCCGACCTTGTGAGAGAGGAAACTCCAGATGCGAAACTTAGTTCCATTTTAAACTAATTGTTCTATCTGAAAGTGTTCGATACTGTGCTAGGAGAAGCACCTGTTCTCTGAAATCGGTGGCGATGCTACTCGAACCCGTATGTGTTCGACGAAACTAAATGGTCGACCTTGTGAGAGAGGAAACTCCAGATGCGAAACTTAGTTCCACTTTAAACCAAATGTTCCGTCCGAAACTATGTGTGCGATACTGTGCCAGGAGAAGCGTCTGTTCTTCGAAATCTGTGGCGATGCCACTCGAAACCGTATGTTTTCGACGAAACTAAGTGGACGACCTTGTGAGAGAGGAAACTCCAGATGCGAAACTTAGTTCCATTTTAAACTAATTGTTCTATCTGAAAGTGTTCGATACTGTGCTAGGAGAAGCACCTGTTCTCTGAAATCGGTGGCGATGCTACTCGAACCCGTATGTGTTCGACGAAACTAAATGGTCGATCTTGTGAGAGAGGAAACTCCAGATGCGAAACTTAGTTCCACTTTAAACCAAATGTTCCGTCCGAAACTATGTGTGCGATACTGTGCCAGGAGAAGCGCCTGTTCTCTGAAATCTGTGGCGATGCCACTCGAAACCGTATGTGTTCGACGAAACTATGTGGACGACCTTGTGAGAGAGGAAACTCCAGATGCGAAACTTAGTTCCATTTTAAACTAATTGTTCTATCTGAAAGTGTTCGATACTGTGCTAGGAGAAGCACCTGTTCTCTGAAATCGGTGGCGATGCTACTCGAACCCGTATGTGTTCGACGAAACTAAATGGTCGACCTTGTGAGAGAGGAAACTCCAGATGCGAAATTTAGTTCCACTTTAAACCAAATGTTCCGTCCGAAACTATGTGTGCGATACTGTGCCAGGAGAAGCGCCCGTTCTCTGAAATCTGTGGCGATGCCACTCGAAACCGTATGTGTTCGACGAAACTATGTGGACGACCTTGTAAGAGAGGAAACTCCAGATGCGGAACTTAGTTCCTTGTAAACTAATTGTTCCATCTGAAACTAAGTGTTCGATACTGTGCCCGGAGAAGCGCCTGTTCTCTGAAATCTGTGGCGATGCTACTCGAAACCATATGTGTTCGACGAAACTAAGTGGTCGACCTTGTGAGAGAGGAAACTCCAGATGCGAAACTTAGTTCCATTTTAAACTAATTGTTCTATCTGTAATTAAGTGCTCGATACTGTGCCAGGATAAGCGCCTGTTCTCTGAAATTTGGGGCGATGCTACTCGAAACCGTATGTGTTCGACGAAACTTAGTGGTCGTCCTTGTGACAGAGGAAACTCCAGATGCGAAGTTTATTTCCATTTTAAACTAATTGTTCTATCTGATACTAAGTGTTCGATACTGTGCAGGGAGACGCGCCTGTTCTCTGAAATCTGGGGCGATGCGACTCGAAACCGTATGTGTTCGAGGAAACTAAATGGTCGTCCTTGTGTCAGAGGAAACTCCAGATGCGAAGTTTATTTCCATTTTAAACTAATTGTTCTATCTGATACTAAGTGTTCGATACTGTGCCAGGAGAAGCGCCTGTTCTCTGAAATCTGTGGCGATACCACTCGAAAACATATGTGTTCGGCGATACTAAGGGGCCGACCTTGCGAGAGAGGAAACTCCAGATGCGAAACTTAGTTCCATTTTAAACTAATTGTCCTTTCTGAAATTAAGTGCTCGATACTGTGCCAGTAGAAGCGTCTGTTCTCTGAAATCTGTGGCGATGCCACTCGAAACCGTATTTGTTCGACGAAACTAAGTGGTCGACCTTGTGAGAGAGGACACTCCAGATGTGAAACTTAGTTACATTTTTAACTAATTGTTCTATCTGAAACTAAGTTTTCGATACTGTGCCAGGAGAAGCGCCCGTTCTCTGAAATCTGTGGCAATGCTACTCGAAACCGTATGTGTTCGTCGAAACTAAGCGGTCGACCTTGTGAGAGAGGAAACTCCAGATGCGCAACTTAGTTCCATTTTAAACTAATTGTTCTATCTGAAACTAAGTGTTCGATACTGTGCCAGGAGAAGCACCTGTTCTCTGAAATCTGTGGCGATACCACTCGAAACAGGATGTGTTTGACGAAACTAAGTGGCCGACCTTGTGATAGAGGAAACTCTAGATGCGAAACATAGTGGCATTTTAATCTAATTGTTCTATCTGAAACTAAGTGTTCGATACTGTGCCAGGAGAAACTCCCGTTCTGCGAAATCTGTGGCGATGCCACTCGAAACCGTATGTGTTCGACGAAACTAAGTGGCCGACCTTGTGAGAGAGGAAGCTCCAGAGGCGAAACCTAGTTCCATTTTAAACTAATTGTTCTATCTGAAACTAAGTGTTCGATACTGTGCCAGGAGAAGCGCCTGTTTTCTGAAATCAGTGGCGATGCTACTCGAAGCTGTATGTGTTAGACGAATCTAAATGGTCGACCTTGTGAGAGAGGAAACGCCAGATGCGAAACTTAGTTCCATTTAAAACTAATTGTTCTATCTGAAACTAAGTGTGCGATACTGTGCCAGGAGAAGCGCCTGTTCTCTGAAATCTGTGGCGATGCCACTCGAAACCGTATGTGTTCGACGAAACTATGTGGACGACCTTGTGAGAGAGGAAACTCCAGATGCGGAACTTAGTTCCATTTTAAACTAATTGTTCGATCTGAAAGTGTTCGATACTGTGCCAGGAGAAGCGCCTGTTCTCTGAAATCAGTGGCAATGCTACTCGAACCCGTATGTGTTCGACGAAACTAAGTGGCCGACCTTGTGAGAGAGGAAACTCCAGATGCGAAACTTAGTTCCATTTTAAACTAATTGTTCTATCTGAAAGTGTTCGATACTGTGCTAGGAGAAGCACCTGTTCTCTGAAATCGGTGGCGATGCTACTCGAACCCGTATGTGTTCGACGAAACTAAATGGTCGACCTTGTGAGAGAGGAAACTCCAGATGCGAAACTTAGTTCCACTTTAAACCAAATGTTCCGTCCGAAACTAGGTGTGCGATACTGTGCCAGGAGAAGCGTCTGTTCTTCGAAATCTGTGGCGATGCCACTCGAAACCGTATGTTTTCGACGAAACTAAGTGGACGACCTTGTGAGAGAGGAAACTCCAGATGCGAAACTTAGTTCCATTTTAAACTAATTGTTCTATCTGAAAGTGTTCGATACTGTGCTAGGAGAAGCACCTGTTCTCTGAAATCGGTGGCGATGCTACTCGAACCCGTATGTGTTCGACGAAACTAAATGGTCGATCTTGTGAGAGAGGAAACTCCAGATGCGAAACTTAGTTCCACTTTAAACCAAATGTTCCGTCCGAAACTATGTGTGCGATACTGTGCCAGGAGAAGCGCCTGTTCTCTGAAATCTGTGGCGATGCCACTCGAAACCGTATGTGTTCGACGAAACTATGTGGACGACCTTGTGAGAGAGGAAACTCCAGATGCGAAACTTAGTTCCATTTTAAACTAATTGTTCTATCTGAAAGTGTTCGATACTGTGCTAGGAGAAGCACCTGTTCTCTGAAATCGGTGGCGATGCTACTCGAACCCGTATGTGTTCGACGAAACTAAATGATCGACCTTGTGAGAGAGGAAACTCCAGATGCGAAATTTAGTTCCACTTTAAACCAAATGTTCCGTCCGAAACTATGTGTGCGATACTGTGCCAGGAGAAGCGCCTGTTCTCTGAAATCTGTGGCGATGCCACTCGAAACCGTATGTGTTCGACGAAACTATGTGGACGACCTTGTAAGAGAGGAAACTCCAGATGCGGAACTTAGTTCCATTTAAAACTAATTGTTCTATCTGAAACTAAGTGTGCGATACTGTGCCAGGAGAAGCGCCTGTTCTCTGAAATCTGCGGCGATGCCACTCGAAACCGTATGTGTTCGACGAAACTAAGTGGCCGACCTTGTGAGAGAGGAAACGCCAGATGCGAAACTTAGTTCCTTGTAAACTAATTGTTCCATCTGAAACTAAGTGTTCGATACTGTGCCCGGAGAAGCGCCTGTTCTCTGAAATCTGTGGCGATGCTACTCGAAACCATATGTGTTCGACGAAACTAAGTGGTCGACCTTGTGAGAGAGGAAACTCCAGATGCGAAACTTAGTTCCATTTTAAACTAATTGTTCTATCTGAAATTAAGTGCTCGATACTGTGCCAGGATAAGCGCCCGTTCTC
The DNA here is from genome assembly GCA_910591585.2 of Nysson spinosus. Lineage (NCBI taxonomy): Eukaryota > Metazoa > Arthropoda > Insecta > Hymenoptera > Crabronidae > Nysson > Nysson spinosus. Next base: position 1,576,700 of record CAJUYC020000090.1, on the reverse strand, counting down.
TGAAATTTGGGGCGATGCTACTCGAAACCGTATGTGTTCGACGAAACTTAGTGGTCGTCCTTGTGACAGAGGAAACTCCAGATGCGAAGTTTATTTCCATTTTAAACTAATTGTTCTATCTGATACTAAGTGTTCGATACTGTGCAGGGAGACGCGCCTGTTCTCTGAAATCTGGGGCGATGCGACTCGAAACCGTATGTGTTCGAGGAAACTAAATGGTCGTCCTTGTGTCAGAGGAAACTCCAGATGCGAAGTTTATTTCCATTTTAAACTAATTGTTCTATCTGATACTAAGTGTTCGATACTGTGCCAGGAGAAGCGCCTGTTCTCTGAAATCTGTGGCGATACCACTCGAAAACGTATGTGTTCGGCGATACTAAGGGGCCGACCTTGCGAGAGAGGAAACTCCAGATGCGAAACTTAGTTCCATTTTAAACTAATTGTCCTTTCTGAAATTAAGTGCTCGATACTGTGCCAGTAGAAGCGTCTGTTCTCTGAAATCTGTGGCGATGCCACTCGAAACCGTATTTGTTCGACGAAACTAAGTGGTCGACCTTGTGAGAGAGGACACTCCAGATGTGAAACTTAGTTGCATTTTTAACTAATTGTTCTATCTGAAACTAAGTTTTCGATACTGTGCCAGGAGAAGCGCCCGTTCTCTGAAATCTGTGGCAATGCTACTCGAAACCGTATGTGTTCGTCGAAACTAAGCGGTCGACCTTGTGAGAGAGGAAACTCCATATGCGCAACTTAGTTCCATTTTAAACTAATTGTTCTATCTGAAACTAAGTGTTCGATACTGTGCCAGGAGAAGCACCTGTTCTCTGAAATCTGTGGCGATACCACTCGAAACAGGATGTGTTTGACGAAACTAAGTGGCCGACCTTGTGATAGAGGAAACTCTAGATGCGAAACATAGTGGCATTTTAAACTAATTGTTCTATCTGAAACTAAGTGTTCGATACTGTGCCAGGACAAACTCCCGTTCTGCGAAATCTGTGGCGATGCCACTCGAAACCGTATGTGTTCGACGAAACTAAGTGGCCGACCTTGTGAGAGAGGAAGCTCCAGATGCGAAACTTAGTTCCATTTTAAACTAATTGTTCTATCTGAAACTAAGTTTTCGATACTGTGCCAGGAAAAGCGCCTGTTCTCTGAAATCTGTAGCGATGCCACTCGAAACCGTATGTTTTCGACGGAACTAAGCTGTCGACCTTGTGAGAGAGGAAACGCCAAATGCGAAACATAGTTCCATTTTAAAATATTTGTTCTATATGATATTAAGTGTTCGATACTGTGCCAGGAGAAGCGCCCGTTCTCTGAAATCTGTGGCGATGCTACTCGAAACCGTATGTGTTCGTCGAAACTAAGCGGTCGACCTTGTGAGAGAAGAAACTCCAGATGCGAAACTTAGTTCCATTTTAAACTAATTGTTCTATCTGAAACTAAGTGTTCGATACTGTGCCAGGAGAAGCACCTGTTCTCTGAAATCTGTGGCGATACCACTCGAAACAGGATGTGTTCGACGAAACTAAGTGGCCGACCTTGTGATAGAGGAAACTCTAGATGCGAAACATAGTGGCATATTAAACTAATTGTTCTATCTGAAACTAAGTGTTCGATACTGTGCCAGGAGAAACTCCCGTTCTGCGAAATCTGTGGCGATGCCACTCGAAACCGTATGTGTTCGACGAAACTAAGTGGCCGACCTTGTGAGAGAGGAAGCTCCAGATGCGAAACTTAGTTCCATTTTAAACTAATTGTTCTATCTGAAACTAAGTTTTCGATACTGTGCCAGGAAAAGCGCCTGTTCTCTGAAATCTGTGGCGATACCACTCGAAAACGTATGTGTTCGACGATACTAAGGGGCCGACCTTGCGAGAGAGGAAACTCCAGATGCGAAACTTAGTTCCATTTTAAACTAATTGTCCTTTCTGAAATTAAGTGTTCGATACTGTGCCAGGAGAAGCGCCTGTTCTCTGAAATCTGTGGCGATGCCACTCGAAACCGTATGTGTTCGACGAAACTATGTGGACGACCTTGTGAGAGAGGAAACTCCAGATGCGGAACTTAGTTCCATTTAAAACTAATTGTTCTATCTGAAACTAAGTGTTCGATACTGTGCCAGGAGAAGCGCCTGTTCTCTGAAATCTGCGGCGATGCCACTCGAAACCGTATGTGTTCGACGAAACTAAGTGGCCGACCTTGTGAGAGAGGAAACTCCAGATGCGGAACTTAGTTCCATTTTAAACTAATTGTTCGATCTGAAAGTGTTCGATACTGTGCCAGGAGAAGCGCCTGTTCTCTGAAATCAGTGGCAATGCTACTCGAACCCGTATGTGTTCGACGAAACTAAGTGGCCGACCTTGTGAGAGAGGAAACTCCAGATGCGAAACTTAGTTCCATTTTAAACTAATTGTTCTATCTGAAAGTGTTCGATACTGTGCTAGGAGAAGCACCTGTTCTCTGAAATCGGTGGCGATGCTACTCGAACCCGTATGTGTTCGACGAATCTAAATGGTCGACCTTGTGAGAGAGGACACTCCAGATGCGAAACTTAGTTCCATTTAAAACTAATTGTTCTATCTGAAACTAAGTGTTCGATACTGTGCCAGGAGAAGCGGCTGTTCTCTGAAATCTGTGGCGATGCCACTCGAAAGCGTATGTGTTCGACGAAACTAAATGGCCGACCTTGTGAGAGAGGAAACTCCAGATGCGGAACTTAGTTCCTTTTTAAACTAATTGTTCTATCTGAAAGTGTTCGATACTGTGCCAGGAGAAGCGCCTGTTCTCTGAAATCAGTGGCGATGCTACTCGAACCCGTATGTGTTCGACGAATCAATATGGTCGACCTTGTGAGAGAGGAAACTCCAGATGCGAAACTTAGTTCCACTTTAAACCAAATGTTCCGTCCGAAACTGAGTGTGCGATACTGTGCCAGGAGAAGCGCCTGTTCTCTGAAATCTGTGGCGATGCCACTCGAAACCGTATGTGTTCGACGAAACTAAGTGGACGACCTTGTGAGAGGGGAAACTCCAAATGCGGAACTTAGTTCCATTTTAAACTAAATGTTCTATCTGAAAGTGTTCGATACTGTGCCAGGAGAAGCGCCTGTTCTCTGAAATCAGTGGTGATGCTACTCGAAACCGTATGTGTTCGACGTAACTAAGTGGTCGACCTTGTGAGAGAGGAAACTCCAGATGCGGAACTTAGTTCCATTTTAAAATATTTGTTCTGTATGATATTAAGTGTTCGATACTGTGCCAGGAGAAGCGCCCGTTCTCTGAAATCTCTGGCGATGCCACTCGGAACCGTATGTGTTCGACGAAACTAAGTCGTCGATCTTGTGAGAGAGGAAACTCCAGTTGCGAAACATAGTTCCATTTTAAACTAATTGTTCTACCTGAAACTAAGTTTTCGGTACTGTGCCAGGAGAAGCGCCTGTTCTCTGAAATCTGTGGCGATACCACTCGAAACAGGATGTGTTCGACGAAACTAAGTGGCCGACCTTGTGATAGAGGAAACTCTAGATGCGAAACATGGTGGCATTTTAAACTAATTGTTCTATCTGAAACTAAGTGTTCGATACTGTGCCAGGAGAAACTCCCGTTCTGCGAAATCTGTGGCGATGCTACTCGAAACCGTATGTGTTCGTCGAAACTAAGCGGTCGACCTTGTGAGAGGGGAACCTCCAGATGCGGAACTTAGTTCCATTTTAAACTAAATGTTCTATCTGAAAGTGTTGGATACTGTGCCAGGAGAAGCGCCTGTTCCCTGAAATCTGTGGCAATGCCACTCGAAACCGTATGTGTTCGACGAGACTAAGTGGTCGCCTTGTGCGGGAAGAAACTCCAAATGCGAAACTTAGTACCATTTTAAACTGATTGTTCTATCTGAAACTAAGTGTTCGATATTGTTCCAGGAGAAGCGCCTGTTCTCTGAAATCTGTGGCGATGCCACTCGAAACCGTATGCGTTCGGCGAAACTAAGTGGTCGACCTTGTGAGAGAGGAAACTTCAGATGCGAAACATAGTTCAATTTTAAACTAAATGTTCCCTCTGAAACTAAGTGTTCGATAATGTGCCAGGAGAAGCCCTTGTTCTCTGAAATCTGTGGCGATGATAGTCGAAACCGTATGTGTTCGACGAATCTAAATGGTCGACCTTGTGTGGGAAGAAACTCCAGATGCGGAACTTAGTTCCATTTTAAACAGATTGTTCTATCTGAAACTAAGTGTTCGATACTGTGCCAGCAGAAGCGCCTGTTCTGCGAAATCTGTGGCGATACTACTCGAAACCGTATGTGTTCGACGAAACTAAGTGGTCGACCTTGTGAGAGAGGAAACTGCAGATGCGAAACTTACTTCCATTTTAAACTAATTGTTCTATCTGAAACTAAGTGTTCGATATTGTGCCAGGAGCAGCGCCTGCTCTCTGAAATCTGTGGCGATGCCACTCGAAACCGTATGTGCTTGACGAAACTAAGTGGCCGACCTTGTGAGAGAGGAAACTCCAGATGCGAAACTTAGTTCCATTTTAAACTAATTGTTCTATCTGAAACTAAGTGTTCGATACTGTGCCAGGACGAGCACCTGTTCTCTGAAATCTGTGGCGATGCCACTCGAAACCGTATGTGTTCGACGAAACTAAGTGGCCGACCTTGTTAGAGAGGAAAATCCAGATGCGAAGCTTAGTTCCATTTTAAACTAATAGTTCTATCTGATACTAAGTGTTCGATACTGTGCCAGGAGAAGCGACTGTTCTCTGAAATCTCTGGCGATGCCACTCGAAACCGTATGTGTTCAACGAAAGTAAGTGGTCGACATTGTGAGAGTGGAAACTCCAGATGCGAAATTTAGTTCCATTTTAAACTAATTGTTCTATCTGCAACTAAGTGTTCGTTAGTGTGCCAGGAGTAGCGCCTGTTCTCTGAAATCTCTGGCGATGCCACTCGGAACCGTATGTGTTCGACGAAACTAAGTCGTCGATCTTGTGAGAGAGGAAACTCCAGTTGCGAAACATAGTTCCATTTTAAACTAATTGTTCTACCTGAAACTAAGTTTTCGGTACTGTGCCAGGAGAAGCGCCTGTTCTCTGAAATCTGTGGCGATACCACTCGAAACAGGATGTGTTCGACGAAACTAAGTGGCCGACCTTGTGATAGAGGAAACTCTAGATGCGAAACATGGTGGCATTTTAAACTAATTGTTCTATCTGAAACTAAGTGTTCGATACTGTGCCAGGAGAAACTCCCGTTCTGCGAAATTTGTGGCGATGCTACTCGAAACCGTATGTGTTCGTCGAAACTAAGCGGTCGACCTTGTGAGAGGGGAAACTCCAGATGCGGAACTTAGTTCCATTTTAAACTAAATGTTCTATCTGAAAGTGTTGGATACTGTGCCAGGAGAAGCGCCTGTTCCCTGAAATCTGTGGCAATGCCACTCGAAACCGTATGTGTTCGACGAGACTAAGTGGTCGCCTTGTGCGGGAAGAAACTCCAAATGCGAAACTTAGTACCATTTTAAACTGATTGTTCTATCTGAAACTAAGTGTTCGATATTGTTCCAGGAGAAGCGCCTGTTCTCTGAAATCTGTGGCGATGCCACTCGAAACCGTATGCGTTCGGCGAAACTAAGTGGTCGACCTTGTGAGAGAGGAAACTTCAGATGCGAAACATAGTTCAATTTTAAACTAAATGTTCCCTCTGAAACTAAGTGTTCGATAATGTGCCAGGAGAAGCCCTTGTTCTCTGAAATCTGTGGCGATGATAGTCGAAACCGTATGTGTTCGACGAATCTAAATGGTCGACCTTGTGTGGGAAGAAACTCCAGATGCGGAACTTAGTTCCATTTTAAACAGATTGTTCTATCTGAAACTAAGTGTTCGATACTGTGCCAGCAGAAGCGCCTGTTCTGCGAAATCTGTGGCGATACTACTCGAAACCGTATGTGTTCGACGAAACTAAGTGGTCGACCTTGTGAGAGAGGAAACTGCAGATGCGAAACTTACTTCCATTTTAAACTAATTGTTCTATCTGAAACTAAGTGTTCGATATTGTGCCAGGAGCAGCGCCTGCTCTCTGAAATCTGTGGCGATGCCACTCGAAACCGTATGTGCTTGACGAAACTAAGTGGCCGACCTTGTGAGAGAGGAAACTCCAGATGCGAAACTTAGTTCCATTTTAAACTAATTGTTCTATCTGAAACTAAGTGTTCGATACTGTGCCAGGACGAGCACCTGTTCTCTGAAATCTGTGGCGATGCCACTCGAAACCGTATGTGTTCGACGAAACTAAGTGGCCGACCTTGTTAGAGAGGAAAATCCAGATGCGAAGCTTAGTTCCATTTTAAACTAATAGTTCTATCTGATACTAAGTGTTCGATACTGTGCCAGGAGAAGCGACTGTTCTCTGAAATCTCTGGCGATGCCACTCGAAACCGTATGTGTTCAACGAAAGTAAGTGGTCGACATTGTGAGAGTGGAAACTCCAGATGCGAAATTTAGTTCCATTTTAAACTAATTGTTCTATCTGCAACTAAGTGTTCGTTAGTGTGCCAGGAGTAGCGCCTGTTCTCTGAAATCTCTGGCGATGCCACTCGGAACCGTATGTGTTCGACGAAACTAAGTCGTCGATCTTGTGAGAGAGGAAACTCCAGTTGCGAAACATAGTTCCATTTTAAACTAATTGTTCTACCTGAAACTAAGTTTTCGGTACTGTGCCAGGAGAAGCGCCTGTTCTCTGAAATCTGTGGCGATGCCACTCGAAACCGTATGCGTTCGGCGAAACTAAGTGGTCGACCTTGTGATAGAGGAAACTCTAGATGCGAAACATGGTGGCATTTTAAACTAATTGTTCTATCTGAAACTAAGTGTTCGATACTGTGCCAGGAGAAACTCCCGTTCTGCGAAATCTGTGGCGATGCTACTCGAAACCGTATGTGTTCGTCGAAACTAAGCGGTCGACCTTGTGAGAGGGGAAACTCCAGATGCGGAACTTAGTTCCATTTTAAACTAAATGTTCTATCTGAAAGTGTTGGATACTGTGCCAGGAGAAGCGCCTGTTCCCTGAAATCTGTGGCAATGCCACTCGAAACCGTATGTGTTCGACGAGACTAAGTGGTCGCCTTGTGCGGGAAGAAACTCCAAATGCGAAACTTAGTACCATTTTAAACTGATTGTTCTATCTGAAACTGAGTGTTCGATATTGTTCCAGGAGAAGCGCCTGTTCTCTGAAATCTGTGGCGATGCCACTCGAAACCGTATGCGTTCGGCGAAACTAAGTGGTCGACCTTGTGAGAGAGGAAACTTCAGATGCGAAACATAGTTCAATTTTAAACTAAATGTTCCCTCTGAAACTAAGTGTTCGATAATGTGCCAGGAGAAGCCCTTGTTCTCTGAAATCTGTGGCGATGATAGTCGAAACCGTATGTGTTCGACGAATCTAAATGGTCGACCTTGTGTGGGAAGAAACTCCAGATGCGGAACTTAGTTCCATTTTAAACAGATTGTTCTATCTGAAACTAAGTGTTCGATACTGTGCCAGCAGAAGCGCCTGTTCTGCGAAATCTGTGGCGATACTACTCGAAACCGTATGTGTTCGACGAAACTAAGTGGTCGACCTTGTGAGAGAGGAAACTGCAGATGCGAAACTTACTTCCATTTTAAACTAATTGTTCTATCTGAAACTAAGTGTTCGATATTGTGCCAGGAGCAGCGCCTGCTCTCTGAAATCTGTGGCGATGCCACTCGAAACCGTATGTGCTTGACGAAACTAAGTGGCCGACCTTGTGAGAGAGGAAACTCCAGATGCGAAACTTAGTTCCATTTTAAACTAATTGTTCTATCTGAAACTAAGTGTTCGATACTGTGCCAGGACGAGCACCTGTTCTCTGAAATCTGTGGCGATGCCACTCGAAACCGTATGTGTTCGACGAAACTAAGTGGCCGACCTTGTTAGAGAGGAAAATCCAGATGCGAAGCTTAGTTCCATTTTAAACTAATAGTTCTATCTGATACTAAGTGTTCGATACTGTGCCAGGAGAAGCGACTGTTCTCTGAAATCTCTGGCGATGCCACTCGAAACCGTATGTGTTCAACGAAAGTAAGTGGTCGACATTGTGAGAGTGGAAACTCCAGATGCGAAATTTAGTTCCATTTTAAACTAATTGTTCTATCTGCAACTAAGTGTTCGTTAGTGTGCCAGGAGTAGCGCCTGTTCTCTGAAATCTCTGGCGATGCCACTCGGAACCGTATGTGTTCGACGAAACTAAGTCGTCGATCTTGTGAGAGAGGAAACTCCAGTTGCGAAACATAGTTCCATTTTAAACTAATTGTTCTACCTGAAACTAAGTTTTCGGTACTGTGCCAGGAGAAGCGCCTGTTCTCTGAAATCTGTGGCGATACCACTCGAAACAGGATGTGTTCGACGAAACTAAGTGGCCGACCTTGTGATAGAGGAAACTCTAGATGCGAAACATGGTGGCATTTTAAACTAATTGTTCTATCTGAAACTAAGTGTTCGATACTGTGCCAGGAGAAACTCCCGTTCTGCGAAATCTGTGGCGATGCTACTCGAAACCGTATGTGTTCGTCGAAACTAAGCGGTCGACCTTGTGAGAGGGGAAACTCCAGATGCGGAACTTAGTTCCATTTTAAACTAAATGTTCTATCTGAAAGTGTTGGATACTGTGCCAGGAGAAGCGCCTGTTCCCTGAAATCTGTGGCAATGCCACTCGAAACCGTATGTGTTCGACGAGACTAAGTGGTCGCCTTGTGCGGGAAGAAACTCCAAATGCGAAACTTAGTACCATTTTAAACTGATTGTTCTATCTGAAACTAAGTGTTCGATATTGTTCCAGGAGAAGCGCCTGTTCTCTGAAATCTGTGGCGATGCCACTCGAAACCGTATGCGTTCGGCGAAACTAAGTGGTCGACCTTGTGAGAGAGGAAACTTCAGATGCGAAACATAGTTCAATTTTAAACTAAATGTTCCCTCTGAAACTAAGTGTTCGATAATGTGCCAGGAGAAGCCCTTGTTCTCTGAAATCTGTGGCGATGATAGTCGAAACCGTATGTGTTCGACGAATCTAAATGGTCGACCTTGTGTGGGAAGAAACTCCAGATGCGGAACTTAGTTCCATTTTAAACAGATTGTTCTATCTGAAACTAAGTGTTCGATACTGTGCCAGCAGAAGCGCCTGTTCTGCGAAATCTGTGGCGATACTACTCGAAACCGTATGTGTTCGACGAAACTAAGTGGTCGACCTTGTGAGAGAGGAAACTGCAGATGCGAAACTTACTTCCATTTTAAACTAATTGTTCTATCTGAAACTAAGTGTTCGATATTGTGCCAGGAGCAGCGCCTGCTCTCTGAAATCTGTGGCGATGCCACTCGAAACCGTATGTGCTTGACGAAACTAAGTGGCCGACCTTGTGAGAGAGGAAACTCCAGATGCGAAACTTAGTTCCATTTTAAACTAATTGTTCTATCTGAAACTAAGTGTTCGATACTGTGCCAGGACGAGCACCTGTTCTCTGAAATCTGTGGCGATGCCACTCGAAACCGTATGTGTTCGACGAAACTAAGTGGCCGACCTTGTTAGAGAGGAAAATCCAGATGCGAAGCTTAGTTCCATTTTAAACTAATAGTTCTATCTGATACTAAGTGTTCGATACTGTGCCAGGAGAAGCGACTGTTCTCTGAAATCTCTGGCGATGCCACTCGAAACCGTATGTGTTCAACGAAAGTAAGTGGTCGACATTGTGAGAGTGGAAACTCCAGATGCGAAATTTAGTTCCATTTTAAACTAATTGTTCTATCTGCAACTAAGTGTTCGTTAGTGTGCCAGGAGTAGCGCCTGTTCTCTGAAATCTCTGGCGATGCCACTCGGAACCGTATGTGTTCGACGAAACTAAGTCGTCGATCTTGTGAGAGAGGAAACTCCAGTTGCGAAACATAGTTCCATTTTAAACTAATTGTTCTACCTGAAACTAAGTTTTCGGTACTGTGCCAGGAGAAGCGCCTGTTCTCTGAAATCTGTGGCGATGCCACTCGAAACCGTATGCGTTCGGCGAAACTAAGTGGTCGACCTTGTGAGAGAGGAAACTTCAGATGCGAAACACAGTTCAATTTTAAACTAAATGTTCCCTCTGAAACTAAATGTTCGATAATGTGCCAGGAGAAGCCCTTGTTCTCTGAAATCTGTGGCGATGATAGTCGAAACCGTATGTGTTCGACGAATCTAAATGGTCGACCTTGTGTGGGAAGTAACTCCAGATGCGGAACTTAGTTCCATTTTAAACAGATTGTTCTATCTGAAACTAAGTGTTCGATACTGTGCCAGCAGAAGCGCCTGTTCTGCGAAATCTGTGGCGATACTACTCGAAACCGTATGTGTTCGACGAAACTAAGTGGTCGACCTTGTGAGAGAGGAAACTGCAGATGCGAAACTTACTTCCATTTTAAACTAATTGTTCTATCTGAAACTAAGTGTTCGATATTGTGCCAGGAGCAGCGCCTGTTCTCTGAAATCTGTGGCGATGCCACTCGAAACCGTATGTGCTTGACGAAACTAAGTGGCCGACCTTGTGAGAGAGGAAACTCCAGATGCGAAACTTAGTTCCATTTTAAACTAATTGTTCTATCTGAAACTAAGTGTTCGATACTGTGCCAGGACGAGCACCTGTTCTCTGAAATCTGTGGCGATGCCACTCGAAACCGTATGTGTTCGACGAAACTAAGTGGCCGACCTTGTTAGAGAGGAAAATCCAGATGCGAAACTTAGTTCCATTTTAAACTAATTGTTCTATCTGTAACTGAGTGTTCGATACTGCGCCAGGAGAAGCGCCTGTGCTCTGAAATCGGTGGCGATGCTACTCGAAACCGTATGTGTTCATCGAAACTAAGTGGTCGACCTTGTGAGAGAGGAAACTCCAGATGCGAAGCTTTGTTCCATTTTAAACTAATAGTTCTATCTGATACTAAGTGTTCGATACTGTGCCAGGAGAAGCGCCTGTTCTCTGAAATCTGTGGCGATGCCACTCGAAACCGTATGTGTTCAACGAAATTAAGTGGTCGACCTTGTGAGAGAGGAAACTCCAGATGCGAAACTTAGTTCCATTTTAAACTAATTGTTCTATCTGAAACTAAATGTTCGTTACTGTGCCAGGAGTAGCGCCTGTTCTCTGAAATCTGTGGCGATGCCACTCGAAACCGTATGTGTTCGACGAAACTAAGTCGTCGATCTTGTGAGAGAGGAAACTCCAGATGCGAAGCTTAGTTCCATTTTAAACTAATAGTTCTCTCTGATACTAAGTGTTCGATACTGTGCCAGGAGAAGCGCCTGTTCTCTGAAATCTGTGGCGATGCTACTCGAAACCGAATGTGTTCCACGAAACTAAGTGGCCGCCTTGTGAGAGAGGAAACTCCAGATGCGAAACTTAGTACCATTTTAAACTAATTGTTCTATCTGAAACTAAGTGTTCGATACTGTGCCAGGAGAAGCGCCTGTTCTCTGAAATCTGTGGCGATGCTACTCTAAACCGTATGTGTTCGACGAAACTAAGTGGTCGACCTTCTGAGAGAAGAAACTCCAGATGCGAAACATAGTTCCATTTTAAACTAATTATTCTATCTGGAGCTGAGTGTTCGATACTGCGTCAGGAGAAGCGCCTGTTCTCTGAATTCGGTGGCGATGCTACTCGAAACCGTATGTGTTCATCGAAACTGAGTGGTCGACCTTTTGAGAGAGGAAACTCCTGACCCGAAACTTAGTGCCATTTTAAACTAATTGTTCTATCTGAAACTAAGTGTTCGAAACCGTGCAAGCAGAAGCGCCTGTTCTCTGAAATCTGTGGCGATGCCACTCGAAACCGTATGCGTTCGGCGAAACAAAGTGGCCGACCTTGTGAGAGAGGAAATTCCAGACCCGAAACTTAGTGCCATTTTAAACTAATTGTTCTATCTGATACTAAGTGTCGGATACTGTGCCGGGAGAAGCGCCTGTACTGTGAAACCTGTGGCGATAACTCTCAAAACGCTATGTGTTCAACGAAACTGAGTGTTCGAACTTGTGAGAGAGGAAACTCCAAATTCCAAACATAGTTCCATTTTAAATTAATTGTTATATATGAAACTAAGTGTTCGATAATGTGCCAGGAGAAGCGCCTGTTCTCTGAAATCTGTGGCGATGCCACACGAAACCGTATGTGTTCGACGAAACTAAGTGGTCGACCTTGTGAGAGAGGAAACTCCAGATGCGAAACTTAGTTCCATTTTAAACTAATTGTTCTATCTGAAAGTGTTCGATACTGTGCCAGGAGAAGCACCTGTTCTCTGAAATCTGTGGCGTTGCTACTCGAAACCGTATGTGTTCGAGGAAACTAAGTGGTCGACCTTTTGGGAGAGGAAACTCCAGATGCGAAACTTTGTTCCATTTTAAACTAATTGTTCTATCTGAAACTAAGAGTTCGATACTGTGCCAGGAGAAGCGCCTGTTCTCTGAAATCTGTGGCGATGCTACTCGAAACCGTATGTGTTCGACGAATCTAAATGTTCGACCTTGTGGGGGAGGAATCTCCAGATGCGAAATTTAGTTCCATTTTAAACTAGTTGTTCTATCTGAAAATAAGTGTTCGTTACTGTGCCAGGAGAAGCGCCTGTTCTCTGAAATCTGTGGCGATGCTACTCGAAACCGTATGTGTTCGTCGAAACTAAGTGGTCGACCTTGTGAGAGAGGAATCTCCAGATGCGAAACTTAGTTCCATTTTAAACTAATTATTCTATCTGAAACTAAGTGTTCGATACTGTTCCAGGAGAAGCGCCTCTTCTCTGAAATGTGTGGCGATGCCACTCGAAACCGTAATTGTTCGACGAAACTAAGTGATTGATCTTGTGAGAGAGGAAACTCCAGATGCGAAATTTAGTTCCATTTTAAACTAATTGTTCTATCTGAAACTAAGTGTTCGATACTGTTCCAGGAGAAGCGCTAATTCTCTGAAATGTGTGGCGATGCCACTCGAAACCGTAATTGTTCGACGAAACTAAGTGGTTGATCTTGTGAGAGAGGAAACTCCAGATGCGAAACTTAGTACCATTTTAAACTAATTGTTCTATCTGAAACTAAGTGTTCGATACTGTGCCAGGAGAAGCGCCTGTTCTCTGAAATCTGTGGCGATGCTACTCTAAACCGTATGTGTTCGACGAAACTAAGTGGTCGACCTTCTGAGAGAAGAAACTCCAGATGCGAAACATAGTTCCATTTTAAACTAATTATTCTATCTGGAGCTGAGTGTTCGATACTGCGTCAGGAGAAGCGCCTGTTCTCTGAATTCGGTGGCGATGCTACTCGAAACCGTATGTGTTCATCGAAACTGAGTGGTCGACCTTTTGAGAGAGGAAACTCCTGACCCGAAACTTAGTGCCATTTTAAACTAATTGTTCTATCTGAAACTAAGTGTTCGAAACCGTGCAAGCAGAAGCGCCTGTTCTCTGAAATCTGTGGCGATGCCACTCGAAACCGTATGCGTTCGGCGAAACAAAGTGGCCGACCTTGTGAGAGAGGAAATTCCAGACCCGAAACTTAGTGCCATTTTAAACTAATTGTTCTATCTGATACTAAGTGTCGGATACTGTGCCGGGAGAAGCGCCTGTACTGTGAAACCTGTGGCGATAACTCTCAAAACGCTATGTGTTCAACGAAACTGAGTGTTCGAACTTGTGAGAGAGGAAACTCCAAATTCCAAACATAGTTCCATTTTAAATTAATTGTTATATATGAAACTAAGTGTTCGATAATGTGCCAGGAGAAGCGCCTGTTCTCTGAAATCTGTGGCGATGCCACACGAAACCGTATGTGTTCGACGAAACTAAGTGGTCGACCTTGTGAGAGAGGAAACTCCAGATGCGAAACTTAGTTCCATTTTAAACTAATTGTTCTATCTGAAAGTGTTCGATACTGTGCCAGGAGAAGCACCTGTTCTCTGAAATCTGTGGCGTTGCTACTCGAAACCGAATGTGTTCGACGAAAGTAAGTGGAAGACCTTGTGAGAGAGGAAACTCCAGATGCCAAACTTAGTTCCATTTAAAACTAACTGTTCTATTTGAAACAGTGTTCGATACTGTGCCAGGAGAAACGCCTGTTCTCTGAAATCTGTGGCGATGCCACTCGAAACCGTATGTGTTCAACGAAACTAAGTGGTCGACCTTGTGAGAGAGGAAACTCCAGATGCGAAACTTAGTTCCATTTTATACTAATTGTTCTATCTGAAACTAAGTGTTCGATACTGTGCCAGGAGAAGCGCCTGTTCTCTGAAATCTGTGGCGATGCCACTCGAAACCGTATGTGTTCGAGGAAACTAAGTGGTCGACCTTTTGGGAGAGGAAACTCCAGATGCGAAACTTTGTTCCATTTTAAACTAATTGTTCTATCTGAAACTAAGAGTTCGATACTGTGCCAGGAGAAGCGCCTGTTCTCTGAAATCTGTGGCGATGCTACTCGAAACCGTATGTGTTCGACGAATCTAAATGTTCGACCTTGTGGGGGAGGAATCTCCAGATGCGAAATTTAGTTCCATTTTAAACTAGTTGTTCTATCTGAAAATAAGTGTTCGTTACTGTGCCAGGAGAAGCGCCTGTTCTCTGAAATCTGTGGCGATGCTACTCGAAACCGTATGTGTTCGTCGAAACTAAGTGGTCGACCTTGTGAGAGAGGAATCTCCAGATGCGAAACTTAGTTCCATTTTAAACTAATTATTCTATCTGAAACTAAGTGTTCGATACTGTTCCAGGAGAAGCGCCTCTTCTCTGAAATGTGTGGCGATGCCACTCGAAACCGTAATTGTTCGACGAAACTAAGTGATTGATCTTGTGAGAGAGGAAACTCCAGATGCGAAATTTAGTTCCATTTTAAACTAATTGTTCTATCTGAAACTAAGTGTTCGATACTGTTCCAGGAGAAGCGCTAATTCTCTGAAATGTGTGGCGATGCCACTCGAAACCGTAATTGTTCGACGAAACTAAGTGGTTGATCTTGTGAGAGAGGATACTCCAGATGCGAAACATAGTTCCATTTTAAACTAATTGTTCTGTCTGATATAAGTGTTCGCTACTGTGCCAGGCGAAGCGCCTGTTCTCTGAAATCTGTGGCGATGCCACTCGAAACCGTATGTGTTCGTCGAAACTAAGTGGTTGATCTTGTGAGAGAGGAAACTCCAGATGCGAAACTTAGTTCCATTTTGAACTAATTGTTCTATCTGAAATTAAGTGTTCGATACAATGCCAGGGGAAGCGCCTGTTCTCTGAAATCTGTGGCGATGCTACTCGAAACGGTATGTGTTCGAGGAAACTAAGTGGTCGACCTTGTGGGAGAGGAAACTCCAGATGCGAAACTTAGTTCCATTTTAAGGTAATTGTTCTATCTGAAACTAAGTGTTCGATACTGTGCCAGGAGAAGCGCCTGTTCTCTGAAATCTCTGGCGATGCCACTCGAAACCGTATGTGTTCGAGGAAACTAAGTGGTCGACCTTTTGGGAGAGGAAACTCCAGATGCGAAACTTTGTTCCATTTTAAACTAATTGTTCTATCTGAAACTAAGAGTTCGATACTGTGCCAGGAGAAGCGCCTGTTCTCTGAAATCTGTGGCGATGCTACTCGAAACCGTATGTGTTCGACGAATCTAAATGTTCGACCTTGTGGGGGAGGAATCTCCAGATGCGAAATTTAGTTCCATTTTAAACTAGTTGTTCTATCTGAAAATAAGTGTTCGTTACTGTGCCAGGAGAAGCGCCTGTTCTCTGAAATCTGTGGCGATGCTACTCGAAACCGTATGTGTTCGTCGAAACTAAGTGGTCGACCTTGTGAGAGAGGAATCTCCAGATGCGAAACTTAGTTCCATTTTAAACTAATTATTCTATCTGAAACTAAGTGTTCGATACTGTTCCAGGAGAAGCGCCTCTTCTCTGAAATGTGTGGCGATGCCACTCGAAACCGTAATTGTTCGACGAAACTAAGTGATTGATCTTGTGAGAGAGGAAACTCCAGATGCGAAATTTAGTTCCATTTTAAACTAATTGTTCTATCTGAAACTAAGTGTTCGATACTGTTCCAGGAGAAGCGCTAATTCTCTGAAATGTGTGGCGATGCCACTCGAAACCGTAATTGTTCGACGAAACTAAGTGGTTGATCTTGTGAGAGAGGATACTCCAGATGCGAAACATAGTTCCATTTTAAACTAATTGTTCTGTCTGATATAAGTGTTCGCTACTGTGCCAGGCGAAGCGCCTGTTCTCTGAAATCTGTGGCGATGCCACTCGAAACCGTATGTGTTCGTCGAAACTAAGTGGTTGATCTTGTGAGAGAGGAAACTCCAGATGCGAAACTTAGTTCCATTTTGAACTAATTGTTCTATCTGAAATTAAGTGTTCGATACAATGCCAGGGGAAGCGCCTGTTCTCTGAAATCTGTGGCGATGCTACTCGAAACGGTATGTGTTCGAGGAAACTAAGTGGTCGACCTTGTGGGAGAGGAAACTCCAGATGCGAAACTTAGTTCCATTTTAAGGTAATTGTTCTATCTGAAATTAAGTGTTCGATACTCTGCCAGGAGAAGCGCCTGTTCTCTGAAATCTGTGGCGATGCTACTCGAAACCGTATGTGTTCGAGGAAACTAAGTGGTCGAATTTGTGGGAGAGGAAACTCCAGATGCGAAACTTAATTCCATTTTAAACTAATTGTTCTATCTGTAACTGAGTGTTCGATACTGCGCCAGGAGAAGCGCCTGTGCTCTGAAATCGGTGGCGATGCTACTCGAAACCGTATGTGTTCATCGAAACTAAGTGGTCGACCTTGTGAGAGAGGAAACTCCAGATGCGAAGCTTTGTTCCATTTTAAACTAATAGTTCTATCTGATACTAAGTGTTCGATACTGTGCCAGGAGAAGCGCCTGTTCTCTGAAATCTGTGGCGATGCCACTCGAAACCGTATGTGTTCAACGAAATTAAGTGGTCGACCTTGTGAGAGAGGAAACTCCAGATGCGAAACTTAGTTCCATTTTAAACTAATTGTTCTATCTGAAACTAAATGTTCGTTACTGTGCCAGGAGTAGCGCCTGTTCTCTGAAATCTGTGGCGATGCCACTCGAAACCGTATGTGTTCGACGAAACTAAGTCGTCGATCTTGTGAGAGAGGAAACTCCAGATGCGAAGCTTAGTTCCATTTTAAACTAATAGTTCTCTCTGATACTAAGTGTTCGATACTGTGCCAGGAGAAGCGCCTGTTCTCTGAAATCTGTGGCGATGCTACTCGAAACCGAATGTGTTCCACGAAACTAAGTGGCCGCCTTGTGAGAGAGGAAACTCCAGATGCGAAACTTAGTACCATTTTAAACTAATTGTTCTATCTGAAACTAAGTGTTCGATACTGTGCCAGGAGAAGCGCCTGTTCTCTGAAATCTGTGGCGATGCTACTCTAAACCGTATGTGTTCGACGAAACTAAGTGGTCGACCTTCTGAGAGAAGAAACTCCAGATGCGAAACATAGTTCCATTTTAAACTAATTATTCTATCTGGAGCTGAGTGTTCGATACTGCGTCAGGAGAAGCGCCTGTTCTCTGAATTCGGTGGCGATGCTACTCGAAACCGTATGTGTTCATCGAAACTGAGTGGTCGACCTTTTGAGAGAGGAAACTCCTGACCCGAAACTTAGTGCCATTTTAAACTAATTGTTCTATCTGAAACTAAGTGTTCGAAACCGTGCAAGCAGAAGCGCCTGTTCTCTGAAATCTGTTGCGATGCCACTCGAAACCGTATGCGTTCGGCGAAACAAAGTGGCCGACCTTGTGAGAGAGGAAATTCCAGACCCGAAACTTAGTGCCATTTTAAACTAATTGTTCTATCTGATACTAAGTGTCGGATACTGTGCCGGGAGAAGCGCCTGTACTGTGAAACCTGTGGCGATAACTCTCAAAACGCTATGTGTTCAACGAAACTGAGTGTTCGAACTTGTGAGAGAGGAAACTCCAAATTCCAAACATAGTTCCATTTTAAATTAATTGTTATATATGAAACTAAGTGTTCGATAATGTGCCAGGAGAAGCGCCTGTTCTCTGAAATCTGTGGCGATGCCACACGAAACCGTATGTGTTCGACGAAACTAAGTGGTCGACCTTGTGAGAGAGGAAACTCCAGATGCGAAACTTAGTTCCATTTTAAACTAATTGTTCTATCTGAAAGTGTTCGATACTGTGCCAGGAGAAGCACCTGTTCTCTGAAATCTGTGGCGTTGCTACTCGAAACCGAATGTGTTCGACGAAAGTAAGTGGAAGACCTTGTGAGAGAGGAAACTCCAGATGCCAAACTTAGTTCCATTTAAAACTAACTGTTCTATTTGAAACAGTGTTCGATACTGTGCCAGGAGAAACGCCTGTTCTTTGAAATCTGTGGCGATGCCACTCGAAACCGTATGTGTTCGACGAAACTAAGTGGTCGACCTTGTGAGAGAGGAAACTCCAGATGCGAAACTTAGTTCCATTTTATACTAATTGTTCTATCTGAAACTAAGTGTTCGATACTGTGCCAGGAGAAGCGCCTGTTCTCTGAAATCTCTGGCGATGCCACTCGAAACCGTATGTGTTCGAGGAAACTAAGTGGTCGACCTTTTGGGAGAGGAAACTCCAGATGCGAAACTTTGTTCCATTTTAAACTAATTGTTCTATCTGAAACTAAGAGTTCGATACTGTGCCAGGAGAAGCGCCTGTTCTCTGAAATCTGTGGCGATGCTACTCGAAACCGTATGTGTTCGACGAATCTAAATGTTCGACCTTGTGGGGGAGGAATCTCCAGATGCGAAATTTAGTTCCATTTTAAACTAGTTGTTCTATCTGAAAATAAGTGTTCGTTACTGTGCCAGGAGAAGCGCCTGTTCTCTGAAATCTGTGGCGATGCTACTCGAAACCGTATGTGTTCGTCGAAACTAAGTGGTCGACCTTGTGAGAGAGGAATCTCCAGATGCGAAACTTAGTTCCATTTTAAACTAATTATTCTATCTGAAACTAAGTGTTCGATACTGTTCCAGGAGAAGCGCCTCTTCTCTGAAATGTGTGGCGATGCCACTCGAAACCGTAATTGTTCGACGAAACTAAGTGATTGATCTTGTGAGAGAGGAAACTCCAGATGCGAAATTTAGTTCCATTTTAAACTAATTGTTCTATCTGAAACTAAGTGTTCGATACTGTTCCAGGAGAAGCGCTAATTCTCTGAAATGTGTGGCGATGCCACTCGAAACCGTAATTGTTCGACGAAACTAAGTGGTTGATCTTGTGAGAGAGGATACTCCAGATGCGAAACATAGTTCGATTTTAAACTAATTGTTCTGTCTGATATAAGTGTTCGCTACTGTGCCAGGCGAAGCGCCTGTTCTCTGAAATCTGTGGCGATGCCACTCGAAACCGTATGTGTTCGTCGAAACTAAGTGGTTGATCTTGTGAGAGAGGAAACTCCAGATGCGAAACTTAGTTCCATTTTGAACTAATTGTTCTATCTGAAATTAAGTGTTCGATACAATGCCAGGGGAAGCGCCTGTTCTCTGAAATCTGTGGCGATGCTACTCGAAACGGTATGTGTTCGAGGAAACTAAGTGGTCGACCTTGTGGGAGAGGAAACTCCAGATGCGAAACTTAGTTCCATTTTAAGGTAATTGTTCTATCTGAAATTAAGTGTTCGATACTCTGCCAGGAGAAGCGCCTGTTCTCTGAAATCTGTGGCGATGCTACTCGAAACCGTATGTGTTCGTCGAAACTAAGTGGTCGACCTTGTGAGAGAGGAAACTCCAGATGCGAAACTTAGTTCCATTTTAAACTAATTGTTCTATCTGAAACTAAGTGTGCGATACTCTGCCAGGAGAAGCGCCTGTTCTCTGAAATCTGTGGCGATGCTACTCGAAACCGTATGTGTTCGAGGAAACTAAGTGGTCGAATTTGTGGGAGAGGAAACTCCAGATGCGAAACTTAATTCCATTTTAAACTAATTGTTCTATCTGAAACTAAGTGTTCGATACTGTGCCAGGAGAAGCGCCTGTTCTCTGAAATCTGTGGCGATGCTACTCGAAACCGTATGTGTTCGACGAATCTAAATGTTCGACCTTGTGGGGGAGGAATCTCCAGATGCGAAATATAGTTCCATTTTAAACTAATTGTTCTATCTGAAAATAAGTGTTAGTTACTGTGCCAGGAGAAGCGCCTGTTCTCTGAAATCTGTGGCGATGCTACTAGAAAACGTATGTGTTCGACGAAACTAAGTGGTCGACCTTGTGATAGAGGAAACTCCAGATGCGAAACTTAGTTCCATTTTGAACTAATTGTTCTATCTGAAACTAAGTGTTCGATACTGTTCCAGGAGAAGCGCCTGTTCTCTGAAATGTGTGGCGATGCCACTCGAAACCGTAATTGTTCGACGAAACTAAGTGATTGATCTTGTGAGAGTGGAAACTTCAGATGCGAAACTTAGTTCCATTTTAAACTTATTGTTCCATCTGAAAGTGATCGATAATGTGCCAGGAGAAGCGCCCGTTCTCTGAAATATGTGGCGATGCTACTCGAAACCGTATGTGTTCGAGGAAACTAAGTGGTCGAATTTGTGGGAGAGGAAACTCCAGATACGAAACTTAGTTCCATTTTATACTAATTGTTCTATCTGAAACTAAGTGTTCGATACTGTGCCAGGAGAAGCGCCTGTTCTCTGAAATCTGTGGCGATGCTACTCGAAACCGTAATTGTTCGACGAAACTAAGTGATTGATCTTGTGAGAGTGGAAACTTCAGATGCGAAACTTAGTTCCATTTTAAACTTATTGTTCCATCTGAAAGTGATCGATAATGTGCCAGGAGAAGCGCCCGTTCTCTGAAATATGTGGCGATGCTCCTCGAAACCGTATGTGTTCGGCGAATCTAAATGGTCGACCTTTTGAGGGAGGAAACTCCAGATGCGAAACTTAGTTCCATTTTAAACTAATTGTTCTATCTGAAACTAAGTGTTCGATACTCTGCCAGGAGAAGCGCCTGTTCTCTGAAATCTGTGGCGATGCTACTCGAAACGGTATGTGTTCGAGGAAACTAAGTGGTCGACCTTGTGGGAGAGGAAACTCCAGATGCGAAACTTAGTTCCATTTTAAGGTAATTGTTCTATCTGAAACTAAGTGTTCGATACTGTGCCAGGAGAAGCGCCTGTTCTCTGAAATCTCTGGCGATGCCACTCGAAACCGTATGTGTTCGTCGAAACTAAGTGGTCGACCTTGTGAGAGAGGAAACTCCAGATGCGAAACTTAGTTCCATTTTAAACTAATTGTTCTATCTGAAACTAAGTGTGCGATACTCTGCCAGGAGAAGCGCCTGTTCTCTGAAATCTGTGGCGATGCTACTCGAAACCGTATGTGTTCGAGGAAACTAAGTGGTCGAATTTGTGGGAGAGGAAACTCCAGATGCGAAATTTAGTTCCATTTTAAACTAATTGTTCTATCTGAAACTAAGTGTTCGACACTGTGCCAGGAGAAGCGCCTGTTCTCTGAAATCTGTGGCTATGCGCACTCGAAACGGTATGTGTTCGGCGAAATTAAGTGGTCCACCTTGTGAGAGTGGAAACTCCAGCAGCGAAACTTAGTTCCTTTTTAAACTAATTGTTCTATCTGAAACTATGTGTTCGATACTGTGCCAGTAGAAGCGTCTGTTCTCTGAAATCTGTGGCGATGCCACACGAAATTGTATTTGTTCGAGGAAACTAAGTTGTCGACCTTGTGAGAAAGGAAACTCCAAATGCGAAACTTAATTCCATATTAAAATAATTGTTCTATCTGAAACTAAGTGTTCGACAGTGTGCCAGGAGAAACGCCGGTTCTCTGAAATCTGAGGCGATGCCACTCGAAACCGTATGTGTTCGGCGAAACTAAGTGGTCGACCTGGTGAGAGAGGAAACTCCAGTTGCGAAACTTAGTTCCATTTTAAACTAATTGTTCTATCTGATACTAAGTGTTCGATACTGTGCCAGGAGAAACGCCTGTTCTCTGAAATCTGTGGCGATGCCACTCGAAACCGTATGTGTTCGACGAAACTGAGAGGTCGCCTTGTGAAAGAGGAAACTCCAGATGCGAAACTTAGCCCCAGTTAAAACTAATTGTTCCATCTGAAACTAAGTATTCGATACTGTGCCAGGAGAAGCGCCTGTTCTCTGAAATCTGTGGCGATACCACTCGAAACCGTATGTGTTCGACGAAACAAAGTGGCCGACTTTGTGAGAGAGGAAACTCCATATTCGAACCATAGTTCCATTTTAACTAATTGTTCTATCTCAAACTAAGTGTTCGATACTATGCCAGGATAAACTCCCGTTCTGCGAAATCTGTGGCGATACTACTCGAAACCGTATGTGTTCGACGAAACTAAGTGGTCGACCTTGTGAGAGAGGACACTCCAGATGCGAAACATAGATCCATTTTAAACTAATTGTTCTATCTGATACTAAGTGTTCAATACTGTGCCAGGAGTGGCGCCTGTCCTCTGAAATGTGTGGCGATGCCGCTCGAAACCGTATGTGTTCGACGAAACTAAGTGGTCGACCTTGTGAGAGAGGAAACTCCAGATGCGAAACTTAGTTCCATTTTAAACTAACTGTTCCTTCTGAAACTAAGTGTTGGATACTGTGCCAGGAGAAGCGCATGTTCTCTGAAATCTGTGGCGATGCCACTCGAAACCGTATGTGTTCGACGAAACAAAGTGGCCGACCTTGTGAGAGAGGAAACTCCAGATGCGAAACTTAGTACCATTCTCAACTAATTGTTCTATCTGAAACTATGTGATCGACACTGTGCCAGGAGAAGCGCCTGTGCTCTGAAATCTGTGGCGATGCCACTCGAAACCGTATGTGTTCGACGAATCTAAATGGTCGACCTTCTGAGAGAGGAAACTCCGGATGCGAAACTTAGTTCCATTTTAAAATAATTATTCTATCTGAACCAAGTGTTCGATACTCTGCCAGGAGAAACGCCTGTTCTCTGAAATCTGTGGCGATGCTACTCGAAACCGTATGTGTTCGACGAAACTAAGTGGTCGACCTTGTGAGAGAGGACTCTCCAGATGCGAAACATAGATCCATTTTTAAATAATTGTTCTATCTGTAACTAAGTGTTCGATACTGCGCCAGGAGAAGCGCCTGTTCTCTGAAATCGGTGGCGATGCTACTCGAAACCGTATGTGTTCGACGAAACTAAGTGGTCGACCTTGTGAGACAGGAAACTTCAGATGCGAAACTTAGTTCCATTTTAAACTAATTGTTCTATCTGATACTAAGTGTTCGATACTGTGCCGGCAGAAACGCCTGTTCTCTGAAATCTGTGGCGATGCTACTCGAAACCGTATGTGTTCGACGAAACTAAGTGGCCCACCTTGTGAGAGAGGAAACACCAGATGCGAAACATAGATCCATTTTAAACTAATTGTTCTATCTGAAAGTCAGTGTTCGATAATGTGCCAGGAGGAGCGGCTGTTCTGTGAAATGTGTGGCGATGCCACTCGGAACCGTATGTGTTCGACGAATCTAAGTGGTCGACCTTGTGAGAGAAGAAACTGCAGATGCGAGACATAGTTCCATTTTAAACTAATTGTTCTATCTGAAACAAAGTGTTCGATACTGTGCCAGGAGAAGCGCCTGTTCTCTGAAATCTGTGGCGATGCCACTCGAAACCGTATGTGTTCGACGAAACTAAGTGGCCGACCTTATGCGAGAGGAAACTTCAGATGCAAAAATTAGTACCATTTTAAACTAATTGTTCTATCTGAAACTAAGTGTTCGATACTGTGGCAGGAGAAGCGCCTGTTCTCTGAAATCTGTCGCGATACCACTCGAAACCGCATATGTTCGATGAAACTAGGTGGTCGACCTTGTGAGAGAGGAAACTGCAGATGCGAAACTTAGTTCCATTTTAAACTAATTGTTCTATCTTAAACTATGTGTTCGATACTGTGCCAGTAGAAGCACCTGTTCTCTGAAATCTGTGGCAATGCCACTCGAAACCGTATGTGTTCGATGAAATTAAGTGGCCGACCATCTGAGAGAGGAAACTCCAGATGCGAAACTGAGTTACATTTTAAACTAATTGTTCCATGTGAAACTAAGTTTTCGATACTGTGCCAGGAGAAGCGCCTGTTCTCCGAAATCTGTGGCGATGCTACTCGAAACCGTATGTGTTCGACGAAACTAAGTGGCCGACCTTATGCGAGAGGAAACTTCAGATGCAAAAATTAGTACCATTTTAAACTAATTGTTCTATCTGAAACTAAGTGTTCGATACTGTGGCAGGAGAAGCGCCTGTTCTCTGAAATCTGTCGCGATACCACTCGAAACCGCATATGTTCGACGAAACTAAGTGGTCGACCTTGTGAGAGAGGAAACTCCAGATGCGAAACTTAGTTCCATTTTAAACTAATTGTTCTATCTGAAACTGTGTGTTCGATACTGTGCCAGTAGAAGCACCTGTTCTCTGAAATCTGTGGCGATGCCGCTCGAAACCGTATGTGTTCGACGAAACTAAGTGGCCGACCTTGTGAGAGAGGAAACTCCAGACGCGAAACTTAGTTCCATTTTAAACTAATTGTTCCATCTGAAACTAAGTGTTCGATACTGTGCCAGGAGAAACGCCGTTCTGCGAAATCTGTGGCGATGCGCACTCGAAACGGTATGTGTTCGACGAAACTAAGTGGTCGACCTTGTGAGAGAGGAAACTCCAGCAGCGAAACTTAGTTCCATTCTAAACTAATTGTCCTATCTGAAACTATGTGTTCGATACTGTGCCAGTAGAAGCACCTGTTCTCTGAAATGTGCGGCGATGCCACTCGAAACCGTATGTGTTCGACAAAACTAAGTGGCCGGCCTTGTGAGAGAGGAAACTTCAGATGCGAAACTTAGTTCTATTTCAAATTAATTGTGCTATCTGAAACTAAGTGTTCGATACTGTGTTAGGAGAAGCGTCCGTTCTCTGAAACCTGTGGCGATACCACTCGAAACCGTATGTGTTCGACGAAACTAAGTTGTCGACCTTGTGAGAGAGGAAACTCCAGATGCGAAACTTAGTTGCATTTTAAACTAATTGTTCTATCTGAAAGTGTTCGATACTGTGCCAGGAGAATCGCCTGTTCTCTGAAATCTGTGGCGATGCTACTCGAAACCGTATGTGTTCGACGAAACTAAGTGGTCGCCTTGTGAAAGAGGAAACTCCAGATGCGAAACTTAGTACCATTTTAAACTAATTGTTCTATCTGAAACTATGTGTTCGATACTGTGCCACGAGAAGCGTAGAGAATGTAGTGTTAAAATATAGTATAAGAATGACTGAGTCAAACACCCGTTAAGTAGCACTATCGGCTGTCCAACCAAGTACTCTACGCCCTGATGCCTAAAACAATATTTCGGTCGTGGGCGGTGTGAAACTTCATAATTTACGTTCCAACGAAATGCAAAAAACACCAATGTATTAGGTGGTCCAATGAGTTCGTTCCGGTTTCAGCCGTTACAGTAAAACGCCGTTTTTTTCAAATACAATTTATTTTATTTACATACATAGTCACCATTCTTTTCAATTACTTCTTGCCACTTCTCAGGTAGCTTCATAATTCCTTTCGCATAAAAGTCTTTCCTTTTTTTTATTAAAAAACTTCGCCACGTGCTTTTGGAGGACCTCAAAGTTTTCAAATTGTTTTCCGGTAACCGAATTTTGAATGCACCGAAATAAATAATAATCTGATGGGGCTATGTCAGGAGAGTACGGAGGTACTCAGTACCAGTAACATTCCTTTTAAAATTGATTCATTTCGATGCCGATTCAACAGAGCCATGCACACACAACTTTGATATTAATCCCATCTTCCGTAAACAATCATGCACGGTGGATTTTTTCATTTGAAGTTCCGATGGAATTTCACGCACTTGAATGCAACGATTTTGCTCCACTATTGCACGTACAGCACTGTTGTCATCAGTATGTGGTCGTCCAGCGCGATGGTCATCTTCTAATGAAAAATTTCCTTGACGAAAATGATCAAACCATTTTCTGCACGTACGATCTGTTACAGCACCTTCCCCATAAACAACACAAATATTTCTCGAAGTTTCTGAACCGTTATACCCTTTACGAAACTCTTATAACATGATGTGTCGAAAATGAATTTTGTTGTCCGTCATGATTTTAGTTTAGATATTACAGAAAAACTTAAAAAAATACGTCTAATTCGCACGAAAGCAAAACTAGAAGTGTACTGGAATATGTACATTTTTACCTGAGTATGTACTGTGGTTTATTACTCAGGTAAGAAGGTAATAAGTCGCCGCGCCGAAAACGGAACGAACTTTTTGGACCACCTAATAGAAGAACCTAGTTGAGCCCCAGAGGACCCGTAGAAGACATGTGACTGTTTTCCAACAGTGGGTGGTGGAATCGTCACATTCCGCACCGTGCATCATGATCCGGTGTATGCAAAATTGAAGCAAACCCTGATTCATGGAATTCCGATTTTCGGGCTGATTTCTTAAAAAGTAGTCAGAGAGTTGTCGCTCATTGGTGAACCTAATCATCCGGAACATGGACCGCAAGATATTTGCCACCTATAAAATACGTGCAGATACGCACACGGGGATCATATGCACACGTGCATCAGTCGTGTTAGCATGGAGTCCTTCAGTTTCTTGCTACATGCAATCGGGACGCCACGCTCGGCAAATGTGGACTTCGTCCATGAGTTACCTCTGGAAATATCGCAGTTGATTCTGCAGCAATTGGATTCTGCATCTTTACTGAGCGCAGCGCTTGTTTCCCGGAAGTGGCTATCGGTTTGCCGGGCCGATGTGAAACTCAGGCAAAGGGTAAGGAGATACCTCAGGAAGAAGGCGGAGCGGATTCGGCCGGACTACATTGGGAGGCCCACAACGGATGTAGTCAGACGTCATGGGTTCAGAATGAATTCACGTGTTAGAAATATGCAAAGATCTGCGCCTCCGACCAGTATTGACGCATATCGCCTAATGGATATAGAATCGACACGGCACAGTCGTTATCATGGACATCAGCGCGATGACAACAAAAGGCGAATCAA
Source organism: Nysson spinosus (assembly GCA_910591585.2). Classification (NCBI taxonomy): domain Eukaryota; kingdom Metazoa; phylum Arthropoda; class Insecta; order Hymenoptera; family Crabronidae; genus Nysson; species Nysson spinosus. Next base: position 1,549,578 of record CAJUYC020000090.1, on the reverse strand, counting down.
GTCTTACAGAATTTGATGTTGTGAGAAACGGAACGGGAATTTCTCCTGGCACAGTATCGAACAGATAGTTTCAACCAACACATACGGTTTCGAGTGGTAACGCCACAGATTGCGCGGAACGGGAGTTTCTCCTGGCACAGTATCGAACAGATAGTTTCGACCAACACATAAGGTTTCGAGTGGTTCGCCACAGATTTCAGAGACCAGGCGCTTCTCGTGGCCCAGTATCGGTCACTTAGTTTCAGATAGAACAATTAGTTTTAAATGGAACTATGTTTCGCATCTGGAGTTTCCTCTCTCACAAGGTCGACCACTTGGTTTCGTCGAACACATAAGGTTTCAAGTATCATCGCCACAGATTTCAGAGAACTGACGCTTCTCCTGGCACAGTATCCAACACTTTCAGATAGAACAATTAGTTTTAAATGGAACTAAGATTCGCATCTGGAGATTCTTCTCTCACAAGGTCGGCAACCGAGTTTCGTCGAATACATACGGTTTCGAATGGCATCGCCACCGATTTCAGAGAACAGTCGCTTCTCCTGGCACAGTATCGAACACTTAGTTTCACAGAGAACAATTAGTTTAAAATGGAACTAAGTTTCGTATCTGGAGTTTCCTCTCTCACACGGTCGACCACTTAGTTTCGTCGAACACATACGGTTTCGAGTGGCATCAACACAGATTTCAGAGAACAGGCGCTTCTCCTGGCACATCATCGAACACTTAGTTTCAGATAGAACAATTAGTTTAAAATGGAACTAAGTTTCGCATCCGGAGTTTCCTCTCTCACAAGGTCGAACATTTAGATTCGTCGAACACATACGGTTTCGAGTATCATCGCCACAGACTTCAGAGAACGGACGCTTCTCCTGGCACAGTATCCAACACTTTCAGATAGAACAATTAGTTTTAAATGGAACTAGGTTTCGCATCTGGAGATTCCTCTCTCACAAATTCGGCCACTTAGTTTCGTCGAATACATACGGTTTCGAGTGTCATCGCCACAGATTTCAGAGAACAGGCGCGTCTCCTGGCACAGTATCGAACACTTAGTTCCAGATAGAACAATTAGTTTAAAATGGAACTAAGTTTCGCGTCCGGAGTTTCCTCTCTCAGAAGGTCGACCACTTAGTTTCGTCGAACACATACGGTTTCGAGTGGCATCGCCACAGATTTCAGAGAACAGGCGCTTCTCCTGGCACAGTATCGAACACTTATGTCAGACAGAACAATTAGTTTAAAATGGAACTATGTTTCGCATCTGGAGTTTCCACTCTCACAAGGTCGACCACTTAGTTTCGTCGAACACATACGGTTTCGAGTGGCATCAACACAGATTTCAGAGAACAGGCGCTTCTCCTGGCACATCATCGAACACTTAGTTTCAGATAGAACAATTAGTTTAAAATGGAACTAAGTTTCGCATCCGGAGTTTCCTCTCTCACAAGGTCGACTATTTAGATTCGTCGAACACATACGGTTTCGAGTATCATCGCCACAGATTTCAGAGCACTGACGCTTCTCCTGGCACAGTATCCAACACTTTCAGATAGAACAATTAGTTTAAAATGTAACTATGTTTCGCATCTGGAGTTTCCTCTCTCACACGGTCGACCACTTAGTTTCGTCGAACACATACGGTTTCGAGTGGTATCGCCAGAGTTTTCAGAGAACAGGCGCTTCTCCTGGCACAGTACCGAACACTAAGTTTCAGACAGAACAATTAGTTTAAAATGGAACAATGTTTCGCAATTGGAGTTTCCTCTCTCACAAGGTCGACTACTTAGTTTCGTCGAACACATACGGTTTCGAATGGCATCGCCACCGATTTCAGAGAACAGTCGCTTCTCCTGGCACAGTATCGAACACTTAGTTTCAGAGAGCACAATTAGTTTAAAATGGAACTAAGTTTCGCATCCGGAGTTTCCTCTCTCACAAGGTCGAACATTTAGATTCGTCGAACACATACGGTTTCGAGTATCATCGCCACAGATTTCAGAGAACGGACGCTTCTCCTGGCACAGTATCCAACACTTTCAGATAGAACAATTAGTTTTAAATGGAACTAGGTTTCGCATCTGGAGATTCCTCTCTCACAAATTCGGCCACTTAGTTTCGTCGAATACATACGGTTTCGAGTGTCATCGCCACAGATTTCAGAGAAAAGGCGCGTCTCCTGGCACAGTATCGAATACTTAGTTCCAGATAGAACAATTGGTTTAAAATGGAACTATGTTTCGCATTTGGAGTTTCCTCTCTCACAAGTTCGACCACTTAGCTTCGTCGAACACATACGTTTTCGAGTAGCATCGCCACAGATTTCACAGAACACGCGCTTCTCCTGGCACAGTATCGAACACTTATGTCAGACAGAACAATTAGTTTAAAATGGAACTATGTTTCGCATCTGGAGTTTCCACTCTCACAAGGTCGACCACTTAGTTTCGTCGAACACATACGGTTTCGAGTGGCATCAACACAGATTTCAGAGAACAGGCGCTTCTCCTGGCACATCATCGAACACTTAGTTTCAGATAGAACAATTAGTTTAAAATGGAACTAAGTTTCGCATCCGGAGTTTCCTCTCTCACAAGGTCGACTATTTAGATTCGTCGAACACATACGGTTTCGAGTATCATCGCCACAGATTTCAGAGCACTGACGCTTCTCCTGGCACAGTATCCAACACTTTCAGATAGAACAATTAGTTTAAAATGTAACTATGTTTCGCATCTGGAGTATCCTCCCTCACAAGGTCGACCACTTAGTTTCGTCGAACACATACGGTTTCATGTGGCATCGCCACAGATTTCAGAGAACAGGCGCTTCTCCTGGCACAGTATCGTACACTTAGTTTCAGATAGAGCAATTAGTTTCAAATGGAACTAAGTTTCGCATCTGGAGATTCCTCTCTCACAAGATCGACCACTTAGTTTCGTCGAACACATACGGTTTCGAGTAGCATCGCCACAAATTTCAGAGAACAGGCGCTTCTCCCGGCACAGTATCGAACACTAAGTATCGGATAGAACAATTACTTTAAAATGGAACTAAGCTTCGCATCTGGAGTTTCCTGTCTCACAAGGTGGACCACTTAGTTTCGTCGAAAACATACGGTTTCGAGTAGCATCGCCACTGATCTCAGAGAACCGGCGCTACTCCTGGCACAGTTTCGCACACTTAGTTTCGGATAGAACGATTAGTTTAAAATGGAACTAAGTTTCGCATCTGGAGATTCCTCTCTCACATGGTCGACCACTTAGTTTCGTCGAACACATACGGTTTCATGTGGCATCGCCACAGATTTCAGAGAACAGGCGCTTCTCCTGGCACAGTATCGTACACTTAGTTTCAGATAGAACGATTAGTTTAAAATGGAACTAAGTTTCGCATCTGGAGATTCCTCTGTCACATGGTCGACCACTTAGTTTCGTCGAAAACATACGGTTTCATGTGGCATCGCCACAGATTTCAGAGAACAGGCGCTTCTCCTGGCACAGTATCGAACACTTATTTTAGACAGAACAATTGGTTTAAAATGGAACTATGTTTCGCATTTGGAGTTTCCTCTCTCAGAAGTTCGACCACTTAGCTTCGTCGAACACATACGTTTTCGAGTAGCATCGCCACAGATTTCACAGAACACGCGCTTCTCCTGGCACAGTATCGAACACTTAGTTTCAGATAGAACAATTAGTTTAAAATGGAACTAAGTTTCGCATCTGGAGTTTCTCCTCGCACAAGGTCGGCCACTTAGTTTCGTCGAACACATACGGTTTCGAGTGCCATCGCCCTAGATTTCAGAGAACAGGCGCTTCTCCTGGCACAGTATCGAACACTTAGTTTCAGATGGAACATTTAGTTTAAAATTGAACTATGTTTCGCATCTGGAGTTTCCTCTTTCACTAGGTCGGCCACTTAGTTTCGTCGAACACATACGGTTTCGAGTGGCATCGCCACAGATTTCAGAGAACAGGCGCTTCTCCTGGCACATTATCGTACACTTAGTTTCAGATAGAACAATTAGTTTAAAATGGAACTAAGTTTCGCAACTGGAGTTTCCTCTCTCACAAGGTCGACCACTTAGTTTCGTCGAACACATGCGGTTTCGAGTGGCATCGCCACAGATTTCACAGAACAGGCGCTTCTTCTGGCACAGTATCGAACACTTAGTGTCAGATAGAACAATTAGTTTAAAATGGAACTAAGTTTCGCATCTGGAGTTTCCTCTCTCAGAAGGTCGACCACTTACTTTCGCCGAACGCATACGGTTTCGAGTGGCATCGCCACAGATTTCACAGAACAGGCGCTTCTCCTTGCACAGTATCGAACACTTAGTTTCAGATAGAACAATTAGTTTAAAATGGAACTAAGTTTCGCATCTGGAGTTTCCTCTATCAAAAGGTCGACCACTTAGTTTCGTCGAACACATACGGTTTCGAGTAGCATCGCCACAGATTTCAGAGAACAGGCGCTTCTCCTGGCACAGTGTCGAACACATAGTTTCAGATAGAACAATTAGTTTAAAATGGAACTAAGTTTCGCATCTGGAGTTTCCTCTATCAAAAGGTCGACCACTTAGTTTCGTCGAACACATACGGTTTCGAGTAGCATCGCCACAGATTTCAGAGAACAGGCGCTTCTCCTGGCACAGTGTCGAACACATAGTTTCAGATAGAACAATTAGTTTAAAATGGAACTAAGTTTTGCATTTGGAGTTTCCTCTATCACAAGGTCGACCACATAGTTTCGTGGAACACATACGGTTTCGAGTGGCATCGCCACAGATTTCAGAGAACAGGCGCTTCTCCTGGCACAGTATCGATCACTTAGTTTCAGATAGAACGATTAGTTTAAAATGGCACTAAGTTTCGCGTCTGGAGTTTCCTCTCTCACAAGTTCGACAACTTAGTTTCGCCGAACACATAGGGTTTCGAGTTGTATCGCCACAGATTTCGCCGAACGGGAGTTTCTCCTGGCACAGTATCGACCACTTAGTTTCGTCGAACACATACGGTTTCGAGTAGCAACGCCACAGATTTCAGAGAACAGGCCCTTCTCCTGGCACAGTATCGAACACTTAGTTTCAGATAGAACAATCAGTTTAAAATGGAACTAAGTTTCGCATACGGAGTTTCCTCTCCCACAAGGTCGACCACTTAGTTTCGTCGAACACATACGTTTTCGAGTGGCATCGCCACAGTTTCAGAGTACAGCCGCTTCTCCTGGCACAGTATCGAACACTTAATTTCAGATGGAACAATTAGTTTAAAATGGAACTATGTTTCGCATCTGGAGTTTATTCTCTCACAAGGCGACCACTTAGTTTCGTCGAACACATACGGTTTCGAGTAGCATCGCCACAGATTTCAGAGAATATGCGCTTCTCCTGGCACAGTATCGAACATTTAGTTTCAGATAGAACAATTAGTTTAAAATGGAACTAAGTTTCGCATCTGGAGTTCCCTCTCTCACAAGGTCGACCACTTTGTTTCGTCGAACAAATACGGTTTCGAGTGGCATCGCCGCAGATTTCAGAGAACTGTCGCTTCTCCTGGCACAGTATCGAACACTTAGTTTCAGATAGAACAATTAGTTTAAAATGGAACTAAGTTTCGCATCTGGAGTTTACTCTCTCACAAGGTCGTCCACTTAGTTTCGACGAACATATACGGTTTCGAGTAGCATCTCCACTGATCTCAGAGAACAGGCGCTTCGCCTGGCACAGTATCTAACACTTATTTCAGACAGAACAATTAGTTTAAAATGAAACTATGTTTCGCATCTGGAGTAACCTCTCTCACAAGATCAATCACTTAGTTTCGTGGAACACATACGCTTTCGAGTAACATCGCCACAGATTTCAGAGTACAGGCGCTCCCTCCTAGCACAGTATCGGACACATAGTTTTAGATAGAACAATTAGTTTAAAATGGGACTAAATTTTGCATCTGGAGTTTCCTCTCTCAGAAGGCGGCCACTTAGTTTCGTGGAACAGAAACGGTTTCGAGTAGCATCGCCACAGATTTCAGAGAACAGGCGCTTCTCCTGGCATAGTATCGAACACTTAGTTTCAGAGAGAAAAATTAGTTTAAAATGGAACTATGTTTCGCTTTTGGAGTTTCCTCTCTCACAAGGTGGACCCCATAGTTTCATCGAACACATACGGTTTCAAGTAGCATCGCCACTGTTTTCAGAGAACGGGCGCTTCTCCTGGCACAGTGTCGAACACACAGTTTCAGATGGAACAATTAGTTTAAAATGGAACAAAGCTTCGCATTTGGAGTTTCCTCTCTCACAAGGTCGACACCTTAGTTTCGTTGAACACATTCGGTTTCGAGTAGCATCGCGACAGAATTCAGAGAACTGGCGCTTCTCCTGGCACAGTATCGGACACTTAGTTTCAGATAGAACAATTAGTTTAAAATGGAACTAGGTTTCGCATCTGGAGTTTCCTCTCTCACAAGGTCGGACACTTAGTTTCGTCGAACACATACGGTTTCGAGTAGCATCGCGACAGAATTCAGAGAACAGGCGCGTCTCCTGGCACTGTATCGAACACTTAGTTTCAGATGGAACACTTAGTTTTAAATGGAACTAAGTTTCGCATCTGGAGTTTACTCTCTCACAAGGTCGTCCACTTAGTTTCGACGAACATATACGGTTTCGAGTAGCATCTCCACTGATCTCAGAGAACAGGCGCTTCGCCTGGCACAGTATCTAACACTTATTTCAGACAGAACAATTAGTTTAAAATGAAACTATGTTTCGCATCTGGAGTAACCTCTCTCACAAGATCAATCACTTAGTTTCGTGGAACACATACGCTTTCGAGTAACATCGCCACAGATTTCAGAGTACAGGCGCTCCCTCCTAGCACAGTATCGGACACATAGTTTTAGATAGAACAATTAGTTTAAAATGGGACTAAATTTTGCATCTGGAGTTTCCTCTCTCAGAAGGCGGCCACTTAGTTTCGTGGAACAGAAACGGTTTCGAGTAGCATCGCCACAGATTTCAGAGAACAGGCGCTTCTCCTGGCATAGTATCGAACACTTAGTTTCAGAGAGAAAAATTAGTTTAAAATGGAACTATGTTTCGCTTTTGGAGTTTCCTCTCTCACAAGGTGGACCCCATAGTTTCATCGAACACATACGGTTTCAAGTAGCATCGCCACTGTTTTCAGAGAACGGGCGCTTCTCCTGGCACAGTGTCGAACACACAGTTTCAGATGGAACAATTAGTTTAAAATGGAACAAAGCTTCGCATTTGGAGTTTCCTCTCTCACAAGGTCGACACCTTAGTTTCGTTGAACACATTCGGTTTCGAGTAGCATCGCGACAGAATTCAGAGAACTGGCGCTTCTCCTGGCACAGTATCGGACACTTAGTTTCAGATAGAACAATTAGTTTAAAATGGAACTAGGTTTCGCATCTGGAGTTTCCTCTCTCACAAGGTCGGACACTTAGTTTCGTCGAACACATACGGTTTCGAGTAGCATCGCGACAGAATTCAGAGAACAGGCGCGTCTCCTGGCACTGTATCGAACACTTAGTTTCAGATGGAACACTTAGTTTTAAATGCAACTATGTTTCGCATCTGGAGTTTCCTCTCTCACAAGGCCGGCCACTTAGTTTCGTCGAACACAGACGGTTTCGAGTGGTATCGCCACATATTTCAGAGAGCAGGCGCTTCTCCTGGCACAGTATCGAACACTTAGTTTCAGATGGAACAATTAGTTTTAAATGGAACTAAGTTTCGCATATGGAGTTTCCTCTTTCACAAGGCGACCACTTAGTTTCGTCGAACACATACGGTTTCGAGTGGCATCGCCACAGATTTCAGAGAACAGGCGCTTCTCCTGGCACAGTACCGAACACTTAGTTTCAGATAGAAAAATTAGTTTAAAATGGAACTATGTTTCGCATCTGGAGTTTCCTCTCTCACAAGGTCGACCACTTTGTTTCGTCGAACACATACGGTTTCGAGTGGCATCGCCGCAGATTTCAGAGAACTGTCGCTTCTCCTGGCACAGTATCGAACACTTAGTTTCAGATAGAACAATTAGTTTAAAATGGAACTAAGTTTCGCATCTGGAGTTTCCTCTCTCACAATGTCGACCACTTAGTTTCGACGAACATATACGGTTTCGAGTGGCATCGCCACAGATTTCAGAGAACAGGCGCTTCTCCTGGCACAGTATCGATCACTTAGTTTCAGATAGAACAATTAGTTTTAAATGAAACTATGTCTGGCATCTGGAGTTTCCTCTCTCACAAGGTGGACAACTTAGTTTCGTCGAACACATACGGTTTCGAGTGGCATCGCCACAGATTTCAGAGAACAGGCGCATCTCCTGGCACAGTATCGAACACTTAGTTTCAGATAGAACAATTAGTTTTAAATGAAACTATGTCTGGCATCTGGAGTTTCCTCTCTCACAAGGTCGACCACTTAGTTTCGTCGAACACATACCGTATCGAGTAGCATCGCCACAGATTTCAGAGAACAGGCGCTTCTCCTGGCACAGTATCGAACACTTAGATTCACATAGACCTATTAGTTTTAAATGAAACTATGTCTGGCATCTGGAGTTTCCTGTCTCACAAGGTGGACCACTTAGTTTCGTCGAACACATACGGTATCGAGTAGCATCGCCACAGATTTCAGAGAACAGGCGCTTCTCCTGGCACAGTATCGAACACTTAGTTTCAGATAGAACAATTACTTTAAAATGGAACTGAGCTTCGCATCTGGAGTTTCCTCTCTCACAAGGTCGACCACTTAGTTTCGTCGAACACATACGGTATCGAGTAGCATCGCCACAGGTTTCAGAGAACAGGCGCTTCTCCCGGCACAGTATCGAACACTTAGTTTCACATAGAACAATTAGTTTTAAATGAAACTAAGCCTCGCATCTGGAGTTTCCTGTCTCAGAAGGTCGACCACTTAGTTTCGTCGAACACATACGGTTTCGAGTAGCATCGCCACAGATTTCAGAGAACAGGCGCTTCTCCTGGCACAGTATCGAACACTTAGTTTCACATAGACCTATTAGTTTTAAATGAAACTATGTCTGGCATCTGGAGTTTCCTCTCTCACAAGGTCGACCACTTAGTTTCGTCGAACACATACGGTATCGAGTAGCATCGCCACAGATTTCAGAGAACAGGCGCTTCTCCTGGCACAGTATCGAACACTTAGTTTCAGATAGAACAATTAGTTTTAAATGAAACTATGTCTGGCATCTGGGGTTTCCTCTCTCACAAGGTCGACCACTTAGTTTCGTCGAACACATACGGTATCGAGTAGCATCGCCACAGATTTCAGAGAACAGGCGCTTCTCCTGGCACAGTATCGAACACTTAGTTTCAGATAGAACAATTAGTTTTAAATGAAACTATGTCTGGCATCTGGGGTTTCCTCTCTCACAAGGTCAACCACTTAGTTTCGTCGAACACGTATGGTTTCGAGTAGCATAGTCACAGATTTCAGAGAACAGGCGCTTCTCCTGGCCCAGTATCGAACACTTAGTTTCAGATAGAACAATTAGTTTAAAATGGAACAAAGTTTCGCTTCTGGAGTTTCCTCTCTCACAAGGTCGACCACTTAGTTTCGTCGAACACATACGGTTTGGAGTAGCATCGCCAGAGATTTCAGAGAACAGGCGCTTCTCCTGGCACAGTATCGAACACTTAGTTTCAGATAGAACAATTAGTTTAAAATGGAACTAAGTTTCGCATCTGGAGTTTCCTCTCTCACAAGGTCGACCACTTAGTTTCGTCGAACACATACGGTTTGGAGTAGCATCGCCAGAGATTTCAGAGAACAGGCGCTTCTCCTGGGACAGTATCGGACACTTAGTTTCAGATAGAACAATTAGTTTAAAATGGAACTAAGTTTCGCATCTGGAGTTTCCTCTCTCAAAAGGCGACCACTTAATTTCTTCGAACCCATACTCTTTCGAGTAGCATCGCCACAGATTTCAGAAAACAGGCGTTTCTCCTGGCACAGAATCGAACACTTAGTTTCAGATAGAACAATTAGTTTAAAATGGAACTATGTTTCGCATCTGGAGTTCCTTCCCTCACAAGGCGACCACTTAATTTCGTCGAACACATACGGTTTGGAGTGGCATCGCCACAGATTTCAGAGAGCAGACGCTTCTCCTGGCACTGTATGGAACACTTATTTCAGACAGAACAATTAGTTTAAAATGTAACTATGTTTCGCATCTGGAGTATCCTCCCTCACAAGGTCGACCACTTAGTTTAGTCGAACACATACGGTTTCGAGTGGCTTCATCACACATTTCAGAGAACAGGCGCTTCTCCTGGCACAGTACCGAAAACTTAGTTTCACATAGCACAATAAGATCAAAATGGAACAAAGTTTCGCATCTGGAGTATCCTCCCTCACAAGGTCGACCACTTAGTTTCGTCGAACATATACGGTTTCGAGTGGCATCGCCACGGATTTCAGAGAACGGGCCCTTCTCCTGGCACAGTATCGAACACTTAGCTTCAGATAGAACAATCAGTTTAAAATGGAACTAAGTTTCGCATCTGGAGTTTCCTCTCCCACAAGGCGGCCACTTAGTTTCGTGAAAAACATTCGGTTTCGAGTAGCATCGCCACAGATTTCAGAGAACAGGCGCTTCTCCTGGCACAGTATCAGAAACATAGTTTCAGATAGAACAATTAGTCTAATATTGTACTAAATTTCGCATCTGGAGTTTCTTCCCTCACAACGCGACCACTTAATTTCGACGAACACCTACGATTTCGAGTGGCATCGCGACAGATTTCAGAGAACAGGCGCTTCTCCTGGCACAGTATCGAACACTTAGTTTCAGGTAGAACAATTAATTTAAAATGGTACTAAGTTTCGCATCTGGAGTTGCCTCTTTCACAAGGCGACCACTTAGTTTCGTCGAACACATACGGTTTCGAGTAGCATCGCCACAGATTTCAGAGAACAGGCGCCTCTCCTGGCACAGTATCGAACACTTAGTTTCAGATAGAATAATTAGTTTAAAATGGAACTATGTTTCGCATCTGGAGTTTCCTCTCTAACAAGGCGACCACTTAGTTTCGTGGAACACATACGGTCTCGAGTGGCATCGCCACAGATTTCAGAGAACTGGCGCTTCTCCTGGCACAGTATCGAACACATAGTTTCAGATAGAACAATTAGTTTAAAATGGAAATAAGTTTCGCATCTGGAGTTTCTTCCATCACAAGGCGACCACTTAGTTTCGTCGAACACATACGGTTTCGAGTAGCATCGCCACAGATTTCAGAGAACAGGCGCCTTTCCTGGCACAGTATCGAACACTTAGTTTCAGATAGAACAATTAGTTTAAAAGGGAAGTAAGTTTCGCATCTAGTGAATCCTCTCTCACAAGGTCAGCCACTTAGTTTTGTCGAACACATACGGTTTCGAGTGGCATCGCCACAGATTTCAGAGAACAGGCGCTTCTCCTGGCACAGTATCGAACACTTAGTTTCTGATGGACCATTTAGTTTAAAATGGAACTAAGATTCGCATCTGGAGTTTCCTCTCTCACAAGGTCGACCATTTAGATTCGTCGAACACATACGGTTTCGAGTAGCATCGCCACAGATTTCAGAGAACAGGCACTTCTCCTGGCACATTATCGAACACTTAGTTTCAGATAGAACAATTAGTTTAAAATTGAACTAAGTTCCGCATCCGGATATTCCTCTCTCACAAGGTCGGCGACTTAGTTTCGTCGAACACATACGGTTTCGAGTGGCATCGCCACAGATTTCAGAGAACAGGCGCTTCTCCTGGCACAGAATCGAACATTTAGTCTCAGAAGGAACTTTTAGTTTAAAATTGAACTATGTTTCGCATCTGGAGTTTCCTCTCTCACAAGGTCGACCACTTAGTTTCGCCGAACGCATACGGTTTCGAGTGGCATCGCCACAGATTTCAGAGAACAGGGGCTTCTGCTGGCACAGTATCGAACACTTAGTTTCAGATAGAACAATTAGTTTAAAATGGCACTAAGTTTTGCGTCTGGAGTTTCTTCTCTCACAATGTCAACCACTCAGTTTCGTCGAACACATACCGTTTCGAGTGGTATCGCCACAGCTTTCACAGAACGGGCGCTTCTCGTGGCACAGTATCGAACACTTCGTTTGAGATAGAACAATTAGTTTAAAATGGAAATAAGTTTCGCATCTGGAGTTTCTTCCTTCACAAGGCGACAACTTAGTTTCGTCGAACACATACGGTTTCGAGTAGCATCGCCACAGATTTCAGAGAACAGGCGCTTCTCCTGGCACGGTATCGAACACTTAGTTTCAGATAGAACAATTAGTTCAAAATGGAACTAAATTTCTCATCTGGAGTTTCCTCTCTCACCATGTCGACCACTTAGTTTCGTCGAACACATACGCTTTCGAGTAGCATCGCGACAGATTTCCGAGAACAGGCGCTTCTCCTGGCACAGTATCCAACACATAGTTTCAGATAGAACAATCAGTTTAAAATGGAACTAAGTTTCGCAACTGGAGTTTCCTCTCTCACAAGGTCGACCACTTAGTTTCGTCGAACAGATACGGTTTCGAGTAGCATCGCCACATATTTCAGAGAGCAGGCGCTTCTCCTGGCACAGTATCGAAAACTTAGTTTCAGATAGAACAATTTGTTTAAAATGGAACTAAGTTTCGCATCTGGAGTTTCCTCTCTCACAAGGTCGGCCACTTGGTTTCGCCGAGCACATACGGTTTCGAGTGGCATCGCCACAGATTTCAGAGAACAGGCGCTTCTCCTGGCACAGTATCGAACACTTAGTTTCAGATAGAACAATCAGTTTAAAATGGAACTATGTTCCGCATCTGGAGTTTCCTCGCTCACCATGTCGACCACTTAGTTTCGTCGAACACATACGCTTTCGAGTAGCATCGCGACAGATTTCCGAGAACAGGCGCTTCTCCTCGCACAGTATCGAACACATAGTTTCAGACAGAACAATTAGTTTAAAATGGAACTATGTTTCGCATCTGATGTTTCCTCTCTCACAAGGTCGACCACTTAGTTTCGTGGAACACATACAGTTTCGAGTGGCATCGCCACAGATTTCAGAGAACAGGCGTTTCTCCCGGCACAGTATCGAAAACTTAATTTCAGATAGAACAATTAGTTTTAAATGGAACTAATTTTCGCATCTGGAGTTTCCTCTCTCACAAGGCCCCCCACTTAGTTTCGTCAAAAACATTCGGTTTCGAGTAGCATCGCCACAGGTTTCAGAGAACAGGCGCTTCTCCTGGCACATTATCGAACACTTAGTTTCAGATAGAACAATTAGTTCAGAATGGAACTATGTTTCGCATCTGGAGTTTCCTCTCTCACATGGTCGAACACTTAGTTTCGTTGAATGCATACTGTTTCGAGTGGCAACGCCACAGATTTCAGAGAACAGGCGCTCCTCCTGGCACATTATCGAACACACAGTTTCAGATAGAACAATTAGTTTAAAATGGAACTAAGTTTCGCATCTGGAGGTTCCTCTCTCACAAGGTCGACCACTTAGTTTCGTCGAACACATACGGTTTCTAGTGGCATCGCCACAGATTTCAGAGAACAGGCGCTTCTCCTGGCACAGTATCGAACACTTAGTTTCAGAAGGAACATTTAGTTTAAAATGGAACTAAGTTTTGCATCTGGAGTTTCCTCTCTCACAAGGCCGGCCACTTAGTTTCGCCGATCACATACTGTTTCGAGTGGCATCGCCACAGATTTCAGAGAACAGGCGCTTCTCCTGGCACGGTATCGAACACTTAGTTTCATATAGAACAATTAGTTTAAAATGGAACTAAGTTTCGCATCTGGAGTTTCCTCTCTCACAAGGACGGCCACTTAGTTTCGTCGAACACATACGGTTTCGAGTGGCATCGCCACAGATTTCAGAGAACAGGCGCTTCTCCTGGCAAGTATCGAACACTTAGTTTCAGATAGAACAATTTGTTTAAAATGGGACTAAGTTTCGCATCTGGAGTTTCCTCTCCCACAAGGTCGACCACTTAGTTTCGTCGAACACATACTTTTTCGAGTAGCATCGCCACAAATTTCAGAGAACAGGCGCTTCTCCTGGCACAGTATCGAACACTTAGTTTCAGATAGAACAATCAGTTTAAAATGGAACTAAGTTTCGCATACGGAGTTTCCTCTCCCACAAGGTCGACCACTTAGTTTCGTCGAACACATACGGTTTCGAGTGGCATCGCCACAGATTGCAGAGAACAGGCGCTTCTCCTGGCACAGTATCGAACACTTAGTATCAGATAGAATAATTAGTTTAAAATGAATCTATGTTTCGCATCTGGAGTGTCCTCTCTCACAAGGTCGACAACTTAGTTTCGTCGAACAAATACGGTTTCGAGTGCCATCGCCACAGATTTCAGAGAACAGGCGCTTCTCATGGCACAGTACCGAACACTTAGTTTCAGATAGAACAAATAGTTTAAAATGGAAATAAGCTTCGCATCTGGAGTTTCTTCTCTCACAAGGTCGACCACTTAGTTTCGTCGAACACATACGGTTTCGAGTGGCATCGCCACAGATTTCAGAGAACAGGCGCTTCTCCTGGCACAGTATCGAACACTTAGTTTCAGATAGAACAATTAGTTTAAAATGGTATTAAGTTTCGCATCAGGAGTTTCCTCCCTCACAAGTTCGACCACTTAGTTTCGTCGAACACATACGGTTTCGAGAGGCATCGTCACATATTTCAGAGAACAGGCGCTTCTCCTGGCACAGTACCGAACACTTAGTTTCAGATAGAACAAATATTTTAAAATGGAACTATGTTTCGCATCTGGATTTTCCTCTGCCACAAGGTCGACCACTTAGTTTCGTGGAAAACATTCGGTTTCGAGTAGCATCGCCACAGATTTCAGAGAACAGGCGCTTCTCGTGGCACAGTATCGAACACTTAGTTTCAGATAGAACAATTAGTTTAAAATGGAACTAAGTTTTGCATCTGGAGTTTCCTCTCTCACAAGGTCGACCGCGTAGTTTCGACGAACACATACCGTTTCGAGTAGCATCGCCACCGATTTCTGAGAACTGGCCCTTCTCCTCGCGCAGTATCGAACACTTAGTTACAGATAGAACACTTATTTGAAAATGGAACTAAGTTGCGCATCTGGAGTTACCTCTCTCGCAAGGTCGACCACTTAGTTTCGTCGAACACATTCGGCTTCGAGTAGGAACGCCACAGGTTTCAGATAACAGGCGCTTCTCCTGGCACAGTACCGAACACTTAGTTTCAGATAGAACAAATAGTTTAAAATGGAAATAAGCTTCGCATCTGGAGTTTCCTCTCTCACAAGGTCGACCACTTAGTTTCGTCGAACACATACGGTTTCGAGTGGCATCGCCACAGATTTCAGAGAACAGGCGCTTCTCCTGGCACAGTATCGAACACTTAGTTTCAGATAGAACAATTAGTTTAAAATGGTATTAAGTTTCGCATCAGGAGTTTCCTCCCTCACAAGTTCGACCACTTAGTTTCGTCGAACACATACGGTTTCGAGAGGCATCGTCACATATTTCAGAGAACAGGCGCTTCTCCTGGCACAGTACCGAACACTTAGTTTCAGATAGAACAAATAGTTTAAAATGGAACTATGTTTCGCATCTGGATTTTCCTCTGCCACAAGGTCGACCACTTAGTTTCGTGGAAAACATTCGGTTTCGAGTAGCATCGCCACAGATTTCAGAGAACAGGCGCTTCTCCTGGCACAGTATCGAACACTTAGTTTCGGATGGAACATTTGGTTTAAAGTAGAACTAAGTTTCGCATCTGGAGTTTCCTCTCTCACAAGGTCGACCATTTAGATTCGTCGAACACATACGGTTTCGAGTAGCATCGCGACAGATATCCGAGAACAGGCGCTTCTCCTGGCACAGTATCGAACACTTAGTTTCAGATAGAACGATCAGTTTAAAATGGAACTAAGTTTCGCATCTGGAGTTTCCTCTCTCACAAGGTCGACAACTTAGTTTCGTCAAACACATACGGTTTCGAGTGCCATCGCCACAGATTTCAGAGAACAGGCGCTTCTCATGGCACAGTACCGAACACTTAGTTTCAGATAGAACAAATAGTTTAAAATGGAAATAAGCTTCGCATCTGGAGTTTCTTCTCTCACAAGGTCGACCACTTAGTTTCGTCGAACACATACGGTTTCGAGTGGCATCGCCACAGATTTCAGAGAACAGGCGCTTCTCCTGGCACAGTATCGAACACTTAGTTTCAGATAGAACAATTAGTTTAAAATGGTTTTAAGTTTCGCATCAGGAGTTTCCTCCCTCACAAGTTCGACCACTTAGTTTCGTCGAACACATACGGTTTCGAGAGGCATCGTCACATATTTCAGAGAACAGGCGTTTCTCCTGGCACAGTACCGAACACTTAGTTTCAGATAGAACAAATATTTTACAATGGAACTATGTTTCGCATCTGGATTTTCCTCTGTCACAAGGTCGACCACTTAGTTTCGTGGAAAACATTCGGTTTCGAGTAGCATCGCCACAGATTTCAGAGAACAGGCGCTTCTCCTGGCACAGTATCGAACACTTAGTTTCGGATGGAACATTTGGTTTATAGTGGAACTAAGTTTCGCATCTGGAGTTTCCTCCCACACAAGGCGGCCACTTAGTTTCGTGGAAAACATTCGGTTCCGAGTAGCATCGCCACAGATTTCAGAGAACAGGCGCTTCTCCTGGCACAGTATCGAACACTTAGTTTCGGATGGAACATTTGGTTTAAAGTAGAACTAAGTTTCGCATCTGGAGTTTCCTCTCTCACAAGGTCGACCATTTAGATTCGTCGAACACATACGGTTTCGAGTAGCATCGCGACAGATATCGGAGAACAGGCGCTTCTCCTGGCACAGTATCGAACACTTAGTTTCAGATAGAACGATCAGTTTAAAATGGAACTAAGTTTCGCATCTGGAGTTTCGTCCCTCACAAGGTCGACAACTTAGTTTCGTCAAACACATACGGTTTCGAGTGCCATCGCCACAGATTTCAGAGAACAGGCGCTTCTCCTGGCACAGTACCGAACACTTAGTTTCAGATAGAACAAATAGTTTAAAATGGAAATAAGCTTCGCATCTGGAGTTTCCTCTCTCACAAGGTCGACCACTTAGTTTCGTCGAACACATACGGTTTCGAGTGGCATCGCCACAGATTTCAGAGAACAGGCGCTTCTCCTGGCACAGTATCGAACACTTAGTTTCAGATAGAACAATTAGTTTAAAATGGTATTAAGTTTCGCATCAGGAGTTTCCTCCCTCAAAATTTCGACCACTTAGTTTCGTCGAACACATACGGTTTCGAGAGGCATCGTCACATATTTCAGAGAACAGGCGCTTCTCCTGGCACAGTACCGAACACTTAGTTTCAGATAGAACAAATAGTTTAAAATGGAACTATGTTTCGCATCTGGATTTTCTTCTGCCACAAGGTCGACCACTTAGTTTCGTGGAAAACATTCGGTTTCGAGTAGCATCGCCACAGATTTCAGAGAACAGGCGCTTCTCCTGGCACAGTATCGAACACTTAGTTTCAGATAGAACAATTAGTTTAAAATGGTATTAAGTTTCGCATCAGGAGTTTCCTCCCTCACAAGTTCGACCACTTAGTTTCGTCGAACACATACGGTTTCGAGAGGCATCGTCACATATTTCAGAGAACAGGCGCTTCTCCTGGCACAGTACCGAACACTTAGTTTCAGATAGAACAAATATTTTAAAGTGGAACTATGTTTCGCATCTGGATTTTCCTCTGCCACAAAGTCGACCACTTAGTTTCGTGGAAAACATTCGGTTTCGAGTAGCATCGCCACAGATTTCAGAGAACAGGCGCTTCTCCTGGCACAGTATCGAACACTTAGTTTCAGATAGAACAATTAGTTTAAAATGGTATTAAGTTTCGCATCAGGAGTTTCCTCCCTCACAAGTTCGACCACTTAGTTTCGTCGAACACATACGGTTTCGAGAGGCATCGTCACATATTTCAGAGAACAGGCGCTTCTCCTGGCACAGTACCGAACACTTAGTTTCAGATAGAACAAATATTTTAAAGTGGAACTATGTTTCGCATCTGGATTTTCCTCTGCCACAAGGTCGACCACTTAGTTTCCTTGAACACATACGGTTTCGAGTGGCAACGCCACATATTTCAGAGAACAGGCGCTTCTCCTGGCAGAGTATCGAACACTTAGTTTCAGGTAGAACAATTAGTTTAAACTTTTACAAAATTTCGCATCTGGAGTTTCCTGCCTCACAAGGTGGACCACTTAGTTTCGTCGAACACATACGGTTTCGAGTAGCATCGCCACCTATTTCAGAGAACAGGCGCATCTCCTGGCACAGTATCGAAAGCTTAGTTTCACATACAACTACTAGTTTTAAATGGAACTAAGTTTCGCATCTGGACTTTCCTCTCTCACAAGGTCGACCACATAGTTTCGTCGAACACATACGGTTTCGAGTAGCATCGCCGCCGATTTCAGAGAACAGGCGCTTCTCCTGGTACAGTAACGAACACTTAGTTTCAGATAGAACAATTAGTTTAAAATTGAACTATGTTTCGCATCTGGAGTTTCCTCTCCCACAAGGTCGACCACTTAGTTTCGTCGAACACATACGGTTTCGAGTAGCATCGCCACCGATTTCTGAGAACTGGCCCTTCTCCTCGCGCAGTATCGAACACTTTGTTACAGATAGAACACTTAGTTTAAAATGGAACTAAGTTTCGCATCTGGAGTTTCCTCTCTCACAAGGTCGACCACATAGTTTCGTCGAACACATACGGTTTCGAGTAGAATCGCCACAGATTTCAGAGAACAGGCGCTTCTCCTGGCACAGTATCGAACACATAGTTTCAGATAGAACAATTGGTTTAAAATGGAACTAAGTTTCGCATCCGGATATTCCTCTCTCACAAGCTCGACCAAATAGTTTCGTCGAACACATACGGTTTCGAGTAGCATCGCCACCGATTTCTGAGAACTGGCCCTTCTCCTCGCGCGGTATCGAACACTTAGTTACAGATAGAACACTTAGTTTTAAATGAAACTAAGTTTGGTATCTGGAGGTTCCTCTCTCACAAGGTCAACCACTTAGTTCCGTCGAACACATACGGTTTCGAGTGGCATCGCCACGGTTTTCAGAGAAGAAGCGCTTCTCCTGATACAGTATCGAACACTTAGTATCAGATAGAACAATTAGTTTAAAATGGGACTATGTTTCGCATTTGGAGTTTCCTCTCTCACAAGGTCGACCGCTTAGTTTCGACGAACACATACCGTTTCGAGTAGCATCGCCACAGATTTCAG
This sequence comes from Nysson spinosus, assembly GCA_910591585.2. NCBI lineage: Eukaryota > Metazoa > Arthropoda > Insecta > Hymenoptera > Crabronidae > Nysson > Nysson spinosus. The sequence continues at coordinate 1,530,191 of CAJUYC020000090.1, read as the reverse complement.
AGAACAGGCGCTTCTCCTGGCACAATAACGAACACTTAGTTTCCGATAGAACAATTAGTTTAAAATTGAACTATGTTTCGCATCTGGAGTTTCCTCTCTCACAAGGTCGACCACTTAGTTTCGTCGAACACATACGGTTTCGAGTGGCATCGCCACAGATTTCAGAGAACAGGCGCTTCTCCTGGCATAGTATCGAACACTTAGTTTCAGATAGAACAATTAGTTTAAAATGGTATTAAGTTTCGCATCAGGAGTTTCCTCCCTCACAAGTTCGACCACTTAGTTTCGTCGAACACATACGGATTCGAGAGGCATCGTCACATATTTCAGAGAACAGGCGCTTCTCCTGGCACAGTATCGAACACTTAGTTGCAGATAGAACAATTAGTTTAAAATGGTATTAAGTTTCGCATCAGGAGTTTCCTCTCTCACAAGGTCGACCATTTAGATTCGTCGAACACATACGGTTTCGAGTAGCATCGCGACAGATATCCGAGAACAGGCGCTTCTCCTGGCACAGTATCGAACACTTAGTTTCAGATAGAACGATCAGTTTAAAATGGAACTAAGTTTCGCATCTGGAGTTTCGTCTCTCAAAAGGTCGACAACTTAGTTTCGTCAAACACATACGGTTTCGAGTGCCATCGCCACAGATTTCAGAGAACAGGCGCTTCTCCTGGCACAGTGTCGAACACATAGTTTCATATAGAACAATTAGTTTAAAATGCTACTAAGTTTCGCATCTGGAGTTTCTCCTCTCACAAGGTCGACCATTTAGATTCGTCGAACACATACGGTTTCGAGTAGCATCGCGACAGATATCCGAGAACAGGCGCTTCTTCTGGCACAGTATCGAACACTTAGTTTCAGATAGAACGATCAGTTTAAAATGGAAATAAGCTTCGCATCTGGAGTTTCCTCTCTCACAAGGTCGACCACTTAGTTTCGTCGAACACATACGGTTTCGAGTGGCATCGCCACAGATTTCAGAGAACAGGCGCTTCTCCTGGCACAGTATCGAACACTTAGTTTCAGATAGAGCAATTAGTTTAAAGTGGAACTAAGTTTCGTATCTGGAGTTTCCCCTCTCACAAAGTCGACGACTTAGTTTCGTCGGTTTCGAGTGGCATCGCTACAGATTTCAGAGAACAGGCGCTTCTCCTGGCACAGTATCGAACACATAGATTCAGATAGAACAATTAGTTTAAAATGGAACTAAGTTTCGCATCTGGATTTTCCCCTCTCACTACGTCCACCAGTTTGTTTCGTCGAACACATACGGTTTCGAGTGGCCTCGCCACAGATTTCAGGGACAGGCGCTTCTCCTGGCACAGAATCGAACACTTAGTATCAGATAGAACAATTAGTTTCTAATGGAAATAAGCTACGAATCTGGGGTTTACTCTCCCACAAGGTCGACCACTTAGCTTCGTGGAACACATTCGGTTTCGAGTGGCACGGCCACAGATTTCGCCGAACGGGAGTTCCTCCTGGCACAGTATCGACAACTTAGTTTCGTCGAACACACACGGTTTCGAGTGGCATCGCCACAGATTTCAGAGAACTGGCGCTTCACCTGGCACAGTATCGCACACTTAGTTTCAGATAGAGCAATTAGTTTAAAGTGGAACTACGTTTCGCATCTGGAGTTTACTCTCCCACAAGGTCGACCGCTTAGTTTCGTGGAACACATACGGTTTCGAGTGGCACCGCCACAGATTTCAGAGAACAGGCGCTTCTCCTGGCACAGTATCGAACACTTAGTTTCACATAGTACAATTAGTTTAAAATGGAACTAAGTTTCGCATCTGGAGTTTCCTCTCTCACAATGTCGGCCACTTAGTTTCGTCGAACACATACGTTTTCGAGTGGCATCGCAACAGATTTCAGAGAACAGGCGCTTCTCCCGGCACAGTATCGAACACTTAGTATCGGATGTAACAATTACTTTAAAATGGAACTAAGCTTCGCATCTGGAGTTTCCTCTCTCACAAGGTCGACCACATAGTTTCGTCGAACACATACGGTTTCGAGTGGCATCGCCCCGGTTCTCAGAACAGGCGCTTCTCCTGGCACAGTATCGAACACTTAATATCATATAGAACAATTAGTTTAAAATGGAACAAAGTTTCGCATTTGGAGTTTCCTCACTCACAAGGTCGACCACTTAGTTTCCTTGAACACATACGGTTTCGAGTGGCAACGCCACAGATTTCAGAGAACAGGCGCTTCTCCTGGCAGAGTATCGAACACTTAGTTTAAACTTTTACAAAATTTCGCATCTGGAGTTTCCTGCCTCACAAGGTGGACCACTTAGTTTCGTCGAACACATACGGTTTCGAGTAGCATCGCCACCTATTTCAGAGAACAGGCGCATCTCCTGGCACAGTATCGAAAGCTTAGTTTCACATACAACTACTAGTTTTAAATGGAACTAAGTTTCGCATCTGGACTTTCCTCTCTCACAAGGTCGACCACATAGTTTCTTCGAACACATACGGTTTCGAGTAGCATCGCCGCCGATTTCAGAGAACAGGCGCTTCTCCTGGCACAGTAACGAACACTTAGTTTCAGATAGAACAATTAGTTTAAAATTGAACTATGTTTCGCATCTGGAGTTTCCTCTCTCACAAGCTCGACCAAATAGTTTCGTCGAACACATACGGTTTCGAGTAGCATCGCCACCGATTTCTGAGAACTGGCCCTTCTCCTCGCGCGGTATCGAACACTTAGTTACATATAGAACACTTAGTTTAAATGAAACTAAGTTTGGTATCTGGAGGTTCCTCTCTCACAAGGTTAACCACTTAGTTTCGTCGAACACATACGGTTTCGAGTAGCATCGCCGCCGATTTCAGAGAACAGGCGCTTCTCCTGGCACAGTAACGAACACTTAGTTTCAGATAGAACAATTAGTTTAAAATTGAACTATGTTTCGCATCTGGAGTTTCCTCTCTCACAAGGTCGGCCACTTAGTTTCGTCGAACACATACGGTTTCGAGTGGCATCGCCACAGATTTCAGAGAACGGGGGTTTCTCCTGGCACAGTATCGAACACTTAGTTTCAGATAGAACAATTAGTTTAAAATGGAACTATGTTTCGCGTCTGGAGTTTCCTCTCTCACAAGGTCGGCCACTTAGTTTCGTCGAACACATACGGTTTCGAGTGGCATCGCCACAGATTTCAGAGAACAGGCGCGTCTCCTGGCACTGTATCGAACACTTAGTTTCAGCTAGAACGATTAGTTTAAAATGGAACTAAGTTTCGCATCTGGAGTTTCCTCTCTCACAATGTCGACCACTTAGTTTCGCCGAACACATACGGTTTCGAGTAGCATCGCCACAGATTTCAGAGAACAGGCGCTTCTCCTGGCACTGTATCGAACACTTAGTTTCAGACAGAACATTTAGTTTAAAATGGAACAAAGTTTCGCATCTGGAGTTTCCTCTCTCACAAGGTCAACCACTTAGTTTCGTCGAACACATACGGTTTCGAGTGGCATCGCCACACATTTCAGAGAACAGGCGCTTCTCCTGGCACAGTATCGAACACTTAGTATCAGATAGAACAATTAGTTTTAAATGGTACTAAGTTTCGCATCTGGAGTTTCCTCTTTCACAAGGCGACCACTTAGTTTCGTCGAACACATACGGTTTCGAGTAGCATCGCCACAGATTTCAGAGAACAGGCGCTTCTCCTGGCACAGTATCGAACACTTAGTTTCAGATGGAACACTTAGTTTTAAATGGAACTAAGTTTCGCTTCTGGAGTTTCCTCTCTCACAAGGTCGACCATTTAGATTCGTCGAACACATACGGTTTCGAGTAGCATCGCCAGAGGTTTCAGAGAACAGGCGCTTCTCCTGGCACAGTATCGAACACTTAGTTTCAGATGGAACAATTTGTTTAAAATGGAAATAAGCTTCGCATCTGGAGTTTCCTCTCTCACAAGGTCGACCACTTAGTTTCGTCGAACACATACGGTTTCGAGTGGTATCGACACAGATTTCAGAGAACAGGCGTTTCTCCTGGCACAGTATCGAACACTTAGTTTCAGCTAGAACGATTAGTTTAAAATGGAACTAAGTTTCGCATCTGGAGTTTCCTCTCTCACAATGTCGACCACTTAGTTTCGCCGAACACATACGGTTTCGAGTAGCATCGCCACAGATTTCAGAGAACAGGCGCTTCTCCTGGCACTGTATCGAACACTTAGTTTCAGACAGAACATTTAGTTTAAAATGGAACAAAGTTTCGCATCTGGAGTTTCCTCTCTCACAAGGTCGAACACTTAGTTTCGTCGAACACATACGTTTTCGAGTGGCATCGCCACAGATTTCAGAGAACAGGCGCTTCTCCTGGCACAGTATCGAACACATAGTTTCGTCGAACACATACGTTTTCGAGTGGCATCGCCACAGATTTCAGAGAACAGGCGCTTCTCCTGGCACAGTATCAGACACATAGTTTCAGATAGAACAATTAGTTTAAAATGGAACTAAGTTTCGCATCTGGAGTTTCCTCTCTCACAAGATCAACCACTTAGTTTCCTCGAACACATACGGTTTCGAGTGGCATCGCCACACATTTCAGAGAACAGGCGCTTCTCCTGGCACAGTATCGAACACTTAGTATCAGATAGAACAATTAGTTTTAAATGGTACTAAGTTTCGCATCTGGAGTTTCCTCTTTCACAAGGCGACCACTTAGTTTCGTCGAACACATACGGTTTCGAGTAGCATCGCCACAGATTTCAGAGAACAGGCGCTTCTCCTGGCACAGTATCGAACACTTAGTTTCAGATGGAACACTTAGTTTTAAATGGAACTAAGTTTCGCTTCTGGAGTTTCCTCTCTCACAAGGTCGACCATTTAGATTCGTCGAACACATACGGTTTCGAGTAGCATCGCCAGAGGTTTCAGAGAACAGGCGCTTCTCCTGGCACAGTATCGAACACTTAGTTTCAGATGGAACAATTTGTTTAAAATGGAAATAAGCTTCGCATCTGGAGTTTCCTCTCTCACAAGGTCGACCACTTAGTTTCGTCGAACACATACGGTTTCGAGTGGTATCGACACAGATTTCAGAGAACAGGCGTTTCTCCTGGCACAGTATCGAACACTTAGTTTCAGCTAGAACGATTAGTTTAAAATGGAACTAAGTTTCGCATCTGGAGTTTCCTCTCTCACAATGTCGACCACTTAGTTTCGCCGAACACATACGGTTTCGAGTAGCATCGCCACAGATTTCAGAGAACAGGCGCTTCTCCTGGCACTGTATCGAACACTTAGTTTCAGACAGAACATTTAGTTTAAAATGGAACAAAGTTTCGCATCTGGAGTTTCCTCTCTCACAAGGTCGACCACTTAGTTTCGTCGAACACATACGGTTTCGTGTAGCATCGCCACTGATCTCAGAGGACAGGCGCTACTCCTGGTACAGTATCGAATACTTAGTTTCAGATAGAACAAGTAGTTTAAAATGGAACTAATTTTCGCATCTGGAGTTTCCTCTCTCACAAGGTCCACCACATAGTTTCGTCGAACACATACGGTTTCTTGTGGCATCGCCACACTATTCAGAGAACAGGCGCTTCTCCTGGCACAGTGTCGACCACACAGTTTCAGATAGAACAATTAGTTTAAAATGGAACAAAGCTTCGCATTTCGAGTTTCCTCTCTCACAAGGTCGGCCACTTAGTTTCGTCGAACACATACGGTTTCGAGTGGCATCGCCACAGATTTCAGAGAACGGGGGTTTCTCCTGGCACAGTATCGAACACTTAGTTTCAGATAGAACAATTAGTTTAAAATGGAACTATGTTTCGCGTCTGGAGTTTCCTCTCTCACAAGGTCGGCCACTTAGTTTCGTCGAACACATACGGTTTCGAGTGGCATCGCCACAGATTTCAGAGAACAGGCGCGTCTCCTGGCACTGTATCGAACACTTAGTTTCAGATGGAACACTTAGTTTTAAATGGAACTAAGTTTCGCTTCTGGAGTTTCCTCTCTCACAAGGTCGACCATTTAGATTCGTCGAACACATACGGTTTCGAGTAGCATCGCCAGAGGTTTCAGAGAACAGGCGCTTCTCCTGGCACAGTATCGAACACTTAGTTTCAGATGGAACAATTAGTTTAAAATGGAAATAAGCTTCGCATCTGGAGTTTCCTCTCTCACAAGGTCGACCACTTAGTTTCGTCGAACACATACGGTTTCGAGTGGTATCGACACAGATTTCAGAGAACAGGCGTTTCTCCTGGCACAGTATCGAACACTTAGTTTCAGCTAGAACGATTAGTTTAAAATGGAACTAAGTTTCGCATCTGGAGTTTCCTCTCTCACAATGTCGACCACTTAGTTTCGCCGAACACATACGGTTTCGAGTAGCATCGCCACAGATTTCAGAGAACAGGCGCTTCTCCTGGCACTGTATCGAACACTTAGTTTCAGACAGAAGATTTAGTTTAAAATGGAACAAAGTTTCGCATCTGGAGTTTCCTCTCTCACAAGGTCGACCACTTAGTTTCGTCGAACACATACGGTTTCGTGTAGCATCGCCACTGATCTCAGAGGACACGCGCTACTCCTGGTACAGTATCGAATACTTAGTTTCAGATAGAACAAGTAGTTTAAAATGGAACTAATTTTCGCATCTGGAGTTTCCTCTCTCACAAGGTCCACCACATAGTTTCGTCGAACACATACGGTTTCTTGTGGCATCGCCACACTATTCAGAGAACAGGCGCTTCTCCTGGCACAGTGTCGAACACACAGTTTCAGATAGAACAATTAGTTTAAAATGGAACAAAGCTTCGCATTTCGAGTTTCCTCTCTCACAAGGTCGACCACTTAGTTTCGTCGAACACATAAGTTTTCGAGTGGCATCGCCACAGATTTCAGAGACCAGGCGCTTCTCCTGGCAGAGTAGCAGACACATAGTTTCAGATAGAACAAATAGTTTAAAATTGAACTACGTTTCGCATCTGGAGTTTCTTCTCTCACAAGGCGACCACTTAGTTTCGTCGAACACATACGGTTTCGAGTGGCATCGCCACAGATTTCAGAGAACAGGCGCTTCTCGTGGCACAGTATCGAACACTTAGTTTCAGATAGAACAATTAATTTAAAATGGAACAAAATTTCGCTTCTGAAGTTTCCTCTCTCACAAGGTCGGCCACTTAGTTTCGTCAAGCTAATACGGTTTCGAGTGGCATCGCCACAAATTTCGCCGAACGGGAGTTTCTGCTGGCACAGTATCGAACACTCAGTATCAGATAGAACAATTAGTTTAAAATGGAAATAAGCTTCGCATCTGGAGTTTCCTCTCTCACAAGGTCGACCACTTAGTTTCGTCGAACACATACGGTTTCGAGTGGTATCGACACAGATTTCAGAGAACAGGCGCTTCTCCTGGCACTGTATCGAACACTTAGTTTTAGACAGAAAATTTAGTTTAAAATGGAACAAAGTTTCGCATCTGGAGTTTCCTCTCTCACAAGGTCGACCACTTAGTTTCGTCGAACACATACGGTTTCGAGTAGCATCGCCACTGATCTCAGAGGACAGGCGCTACTCCTGGCACAGTATCGAACACTTAGTTTCAGATAGAACAAGTAGTTTAAAATGGAACTAATTTTCGCATCTGGAGTTTCCTCTCTCACAAGGTCCACCACATAGTTTCGTCGAACACATACGGTTTCGAGTGGCATCGCCACACTATTCAGAGAACAGGCGCTTCTCCTGGCACAGTGTCGAACACACAGTTTCAGATAGAACAATTAGTTTAAAAAGGAACAAAGCTTCGCATTTCGAGTTTCCTCTCTCACAAGGTCGACCACTTAGTTTCGTCGAACACATACGGTTTCGAGTAGCATCGCCACTGATCTCAGAGGACAGGCGCTACTCCTGGTACAGTATCGAATACTTAGTTTCAGATAGAACAAGTAGTTTAAAATGGAACTAATTTTCGCATCTGGAGTTTCCTCTCACACAAGGTCGACCACTTAGTATCGTCGAACACATGCGGTTTCGAGTGGCATCGCCACAGATTTCAGAGAACAGGCGCTTCTCCTGGCACTGTATCGAACACATAGATTCAGATAGAACAATTAGTTTAAAATGGAACTAAATTTCGCATCTGGAGTTTCCTCTCTCACAAGGTCGGCCACTTAGTTTCGTCGAACACATACGGTTTCGAGTGGCATCGCCACAGATTTCAGAGAACGGGGGTTTCTCCTGGCACAGTATCGAACACTTAGTTTCAGATACAACAATTAGTTTAAAATGGAACTATGTTTCGCGTCTGGAGTTTCCTCTCTCACAAGGTCGGCCACTTAGTTTCGTCGAACACATACGGTTTCGAGTGGCATCGCCACAGATTTCAGAGAACAGGCGCGTCTCCTGGCACTGTATCGAACACTTAGTTTCAGATGGAACACTCAGTTTTAAATGGAACTAAGTTTCGCTTCTGGAGTTTCCTCTCTCACAAGGTCGACCATTTAGATTCGTCGAACACATACGGTTTCGAGTAGCATCGCCAGAGGTTTCAGAGAACAGGCGCTTCTCCTGGCACAGTATCGAACACTTAGTTTCAGATGGAACAATTAGTTTAAAATGGAAATAAGCTTCGCATCTGGAGTTTCCTCTCTCACAAGGTCGACCACTTAGTTTCGTCGAACACATACGGTTTCGAGTGGTATCGACACAGATTTCAGAGAACAGGCGTTTCTCCTGGCACAGTATCGAACACTTAGTTTCAGCTAGAACGATTAGTTTAAAATGGAACAAAGTTTCGCATCTGGAGTTTCCTCTCTCACAAGGTCGACCACTTAGTTTCGTCGAACACATACGGTTTCGTGTAGCATCGCCACTGATCTCAGAGGACACGCGCTACTCCTGGTACAGTATCGAATACTTAGTTTCAGATAGAACAAGTAGTTTAAAATGGAACTAATTTTCGCATCTGGAGTTTCCTCTCTCACAAGGTCCACCACATAGTTTCGTCGAACACATACGGTTTCTTGTGGCATCGCCACACTATTCAGAGAACAGGCGCTTCTCCTGGCACAGTGTCGAACACACAGTTTCAGATAGAACAATTAGTTTAAAATGGAACAAAGCTTCGCATTTCGAGTTTCCTCTCTCACAAGGTCGACCACTTAGTTTCGTCGAACACATAAGTTTTCGAGTGGCATCGCCACAGATTTCAGAGACCAGGCGCTTCTCCTGGCAGAGTAGCAGACACATAGATTCAGATAGAACAAATAGTTTAAAATTGAACTACGTTTCGCATCTGGAGTTTCTTCTCTCACAAGGCGACCACTTAGTTTCGTCGAACACATACGGTTTCGAGTGGCATCGCCACAGATTTCAGAGAACAGGCGCTTCTCGTGGCACAGTATCGAACACTTAGTTTCAGATAGAACAATTAATTTAAAATGGAACAAAATTTCGCTTCTGAAGTTTCCTCTCTCACAAGGTCGGCCACTTAGTTTCGTCAAGCTAATACGGTTTCGAGTGGCATCGCCACAAATTTCGCCGAACGGGAGTTTCTCCTGGCACAGTATCGAACACTCAGTATCAGATAGAACAATTAGTTTAAAATGGAAATAAGCTTCGCATCTGGAGTTTCCTCTCTCACAAGGTCGACCACTTAGTTTCGTCGAACACATACGGTTTCGAGTGGTATCGACACAGATTTCAGAGAACAGGCGCTTCTCCTGGCACTGTATCGAACACTTAGTTTTAGACAGAAAATTTAGTTTAAAATGGAACAAAGTTTCGCATCTGGAGTTTCCTCTCTCACAAGGTCGACCACTTAGTTTCGTCGAACACATACGGTTTCGAGTAGCATCGCCACTGATCTCAGAGGACAGGCGCTACTCCTGGCACAGTATCGAATACTTAGTTTCAGATAGAACAAGTAGTTTAAAATTGAACTACGTTTCGCATCTGGAGTTTCCTCTCTCACAAGGTCGGCCACTTAGTTTCGTCGAACACATACGTTTTCGAGTGGCATCGCCACAGATTTCAGAGAACAGGCGCTTCTCCTGGTACAGTATCGAATACTTAGTTTCAGATAGAACAAGTAGTTTAAAATGGAACTAATTTTCGCATCTGGAGTTTCCTCTCACACAAGGTCGACCACTTAGTATCGTCGAACACATGCGGTTTCGAGTGGCATCGCCACAGATTTCAGAGAACAGGCGCTTCTCCTGGCACTGTATCGAACACATAGATTCAGATAGAACAATTAGTTTAAAATGGAACTAAATTTCGCATCTGGAGTTTCCTCTCTCACAAGGTCGACCACTTAGTTTCGTCGAACACATACGGTTTCGAGTAGCATCGCCACTGATCTCAGAGGACAGGCGCTACTCCTGGCACAGTATCGAATACTTAGTTTCAGATAGAACAATTAGTTTAAAAAGGAACAAAGCTTCGCATTTCGAGTTTCCTCTCTCACAAGGTCGACCACTTAGTTTCGTCGAACACATACGGTTTCGAGTAGCATCGCCACTGATCTCAGAGGACAGGCGCTACTCCTGGTACAGTATCGAATACTTAGTTTCAGATAGAACAAGTAGTTTAAAATGGAACTAATTTTCGCATCTGGAGTTTCCTCTCACACAAGGTCGACCACTTAGTATCGTCGAACACATGCGGTTTCGAGTGGCATCGCCACAGATTTCAGAGAACAGGCGCTTCTCCTGGCACTGTATCGAACACATAGATTCAGATAGAACAATTAGTTTAAAATGGAACTAAATTTCGCATCTGGAGTTTCCTCTCTCACAAGGCGGACCACTTAGTTTCGTCGAACACATATGGTTTCGAGTGGCATCGCCACTGATTTCAGAGAACAGGCGTTTCTCCGGGCACAGTACCGAAAACTTAGTTTCAGATAGAACAATTAGTTTAAAATTGAACTACGTTTCGCATCTGGAGTTTCCTCTCTCACAAGGTCGGCCACTTAGTTTCGTCGAACACATACGTTTTCGAGTGGCATCGCCACAGATTTCAGAGAACAGGCGCTTCTCCTGGCACAGTATCGAACACTTAGTTTCGTCGAACACATACGTTTTCGAGTGGCATCGCCACAGATTTCAGAGAACAGGCGCTTCTCCTGGCAGAGTATCGAACACTTAGTTTCGTCGAACACATACGTTTTCGAGTGGCATCGCCACAGATTTCAGAGAACAGGCGCTTCTCCTGGCACAGTATCAGACACATAGTTTCAGATAGAACAGTTAGTTTAACATGGAACTAAGTTTCGCATCTGGAGTTTCCTCTCTCACAAGATCAACCACTTAGTTTCCTCGAACACATACGGTTTCGAGTGGCATCGCCACACATTTCAGAGAACAGGCGCTTCTCCTGGCACAGTATCGAACACTTAGTATCAGATAGAACAATTAGTTTTAAATGGAACTAAACTTCACTTCTGGAGTTTCCTCTCTCACAAGGTGGACCACTTAGTTTCGTCGAACACAAACGGTTTCGAGTAGCATCGCCACAGATTTCAGAGAACAAGCACTTATCCTGGCACATTATGGAAAACTTAGTTTCAGATAGAACAATTAGTTTAAAATGGAACTAAGTTTCGCATTTGGAGTTATCTCTCTCACAAGTTCGACCACTAAGTTTCGTTGAACACATCCGGTTTCGAGTGGCAACGCCACAGATTTCAGAGAACAGGCGCTTCTCCTGGCACAGTATCAGGAACATAGTTTCAGATAGAACAATTAGTCTAATATTGTACTAAATTTCGCATCTGGAGTTTCTTCCCTCACAACGCGACCACTTAATTTCGACGAACACCTACGATTTCGAGTGGCATCGCCACAGATTTCAGAGAACAGGCGCTTCTCCTGGCACAGTATCGAACACTTAGTTTCAGGTAGAACAATTAATTTAAAATGGTACTAAGTTTCGCATCTGGAGTTTCCTCTTTCACAAGGCGACCACTTAGTTTCGTCGAACACATACGGTTTCGAGTAGCATCGCCACAGATTTCAGAGAACAGGCGCCTCTCCTGGCACAGTATCGAACACTTAGTTTCAGATAGAATAATTAGTTTAAAATGGAACTAAGTTTCGCATTTGGAGTTATCTCTCTCACAAGTCCGACCACTTAGTTTCGTTGAACACATCCGGTTTCGAGTGGCAACGCCACAGATTTCAGAGAACAGGCGCTTCTCCTGGCACAGTATCAGGAACATAGTTTCAGATAGAACAATTAGTCTAATATTGTACTAAATTTCGCATCTGGAGTTTCTTCCCTCACAACGCGACCACTTAATTTCGACGAACACCTACGATTTCGAGTGGCATCGCCACAGATTTCAGAGAACAGGCGCTTCTCCTGGCACAGTATCGAACACTTAGTTTCAGGTAGAACAATTAATTTAAAATGGTACTAAGTTTCGCATCTGGAGTTTCCTCTTTCACAAGGCGACCACTTAGTTTCGTCGAACACATACGGTTTCGAGTAGCATCGCCACAGATTTCAGAGAACAGGCGCCTCTCCTGGCACAGTATCGAACACTTAGTTTCAGATGGAACACTTAGTTTTAAATGGAACTAAGTTTCGCTTCTGGAGTTTCCTCTCTCACAAGGTCGACCATTTAGATTCGTCGAACACATACGGTTTCGAGTAGCATCGCCAGAGGTTTCAGAGAACAGGCGCTTCTCCTGGCACAGTATCGAACACTTAGTTCCAGATAGAATAATTAGTTTAAAATGGAACTAAGCTTCGCATCTGGAGTTTCCTCTCCCACAAGGTCGACCACTTAGTTTCCTGGAACACATACGGTTTCGAGTGGCATCGCCACACATTTCAGGGAACAGGCGCTTCTCCTGGCACAGTATCACGTGCTCAGCACCTGTGCGCTTTGGGGTACGGATAAGCGCCAAATTCAACACTCCCCCTTTATCGGTATTCCAACACATTTTTGTTGCACAATCTTAACGAATCAATACAACTTTCGTGCTTATTCTTTGGAATCGATTTCGTCAATATGGCCGCACTCATCTCGCCGGTAGGTACATACATTACGATAATGTCGCCACGCTCTTGGGCTTCCCGTGAGAAATGGTATCTGATGTCAATGTGCTTGTTCCTATTGTGAAAAACGCTATTTTTACTTAATTTAATTGCACTCTGATTATCGCAATGGATCACAGTCGGTCCTCTTAGGATGCGTTCGTGTCGGATATGTTTAAGCAATTCTCCTATATACACTACTTCTTTGGTAGCATCCGAGAGCGCCATATATTCAGCCTCCATAGTAGAAAGCGCTACGGTCTTTTGCTTTCGACTATTCCAGCTAATCGACCCCCCGGCCAAACATACGACGTATCCGGTATTCGATCGTCTATCGCTCGTGTCTCCTGCCCAAGCGGAGTCCACGTATGCCGTTAAGCAGTCCTCCTCTGTCCTATACCTTATTCCGTAGTTGATTGTGCCTTTCAGATAACGTAAGACTCGCTTTGCCATTTTCCAATAAATCAACTTGGGATCGTTGCAGAAACGACTCAGAAAACTTGCCGCGAACGCAATGTCAGGTCGCGACGCGTTGGCTAGATAAATTAGACATCCCACGAGTTCTCTATAGGGTACGTTTACCCCTTCATTATCATTTTCGTTTTCTATTGCAGCGATATCAATGTTTTGTTCGAGAGGAGTGCTTATCGGTTTACAATCATTCATTCCGAATCTCGATAACGTGTCTTGGACGTATCTTTGTTGCGTTATGCTCACGTCACCGAGTTCGCCCTTCCTTTCCACATGCATACCGAGTATTTCCCTCACGTTACCGAGGTCTTTCATTTTAAATTGACGGCTTAATTCGCGTTTTATTTTTACAATATTCGTTAAACTCTTAGACGCAATTAACAAGTCATCGACGTACACAACTATCACAGTGTCGTGATTTTCCCTACAGTCAACATAGACGCACGGGTTTATTTTAGTGTTTTTAAATCCTAGACTAATTAGATAATTATCTAGTTTTCGATACCATTCGCGGCCCGCTTGCTTTAACCCATACAGGGGCTCGCTTAACTTACATACTTTGTCCCCTTGACCTGGTTTTACAAATACTTCGGGTTGTTCCATGTACAAATCATCATGGAGATCGCCTTGAACGTATGCAGTCACCACGTCCATTTGGTGAACATGCATTTTCCTTGCTACGCTCGATGCGAGGAGCGTGCGTATCGTTTCCAGTCTGGCCACTGGTGCAAAAACCTCATCGTAGTCGATTCCTTCGGTTTGTTGGTCGCCCCTTGCAAGCAACCTGACCTTGTATTTTTCTATGGAACCGTCCAGATTTGTCTTGATCCTAAACACCCATTTGCATTTTAACACCTTGTTTTTATCTGGTCTACTTACTAAGGTCCAAGTGTCATTTTCAGTAAGGGCGTCATGTTCCGTGCGCATCGCTTGTAGTCATTCATCTCGGTCAGACCCGGCCATGGCTTCCTTCAGCGTTCTTGGGTCTGTGCGCACGTCATCTTGAGTGGAGCGCGTAGCGAATATATTTCTCGGTCTCCCCCTTTGTCCAGTTCTTTCTATTCTGGGGCGACCTGGTGCTCTGGTCGTTGTCAACGGTTGCACCGTTTGGGTTGGTGATTGAGGCGTGGGTATAGGCTCCTCCTCATCTGCTTCCCTGTCCTCTTCTTCAACACCCTGTTGCTCATCAACCGACTTGTCTGCCGTTGGATGAACCGATGGCATCCTGAAAAAGGTTTCTTCAGATTGAGGTGACACAAGTTGCTGGTCTTCCAGGAACCTGACGTCTCTGCCGGGCGGGGCTGCACACCCTGGAAAGGTGGCGCAGCCAATTGGAGGAGCCCGGCTCCGGGGAAAGGACCGTCAGGGCCATCCTGCCGGTCCTCCAGCGTTGGCTGGAAAGGAGGGGACGGCTCACCTTCCGTCTAACACAGGTACTCACCGGGCATGGGTGCTTCGGTGAGTATCTGCACAAGATCGGAAGGGAGCCGTCCCCGCAGTGTCATCACTGCGGTGAAGAGAAGGACTCGGCGCAGCACACCCTGGAGGAGTGTCCCTCCTGGGCAGGGGAGCGCCGAGTCCTTCGGAACATCATAGGGTGGGACCTCTCGCTGCCCGCCGTCGTAAAAGCGATGGTGGGCGGCGAAGAGGAGTGGGGAGCCGTGGCCTCCTTCTGCGAACAAGTTATGTCGCGGAAGGAGGCCGCGGAAAGGGCCCGCGAGGCAGCGGACCCAGAGGGTAGGGGCCGAAGGCGGAGACGTACACGTCCCGCCTCCGGCACCGGACGCGGCGACCGTCGGAGTCGTCGGGGCCACTAGGCTGTCTGGATTGGGGTCCAGGCAGCCGATAGGGTGGCCCCAGAGGTAGAGGGATGCGGTGTTGTGGTCGCACCGCATCCCAAATAGTGGATTGGCCCCCCTTCAGGGGGCAAGGCGGGGGGGTATCCGGATCAATACGAAGTGTTCCCGGGTACTCCCCCTAACGCCTGAGGATGACCACCGGGGGGTTTTAGTCGGTAGAAATCCGACACCCCTCCCCCCAAAGGAGGCCGGGGTGTCTATCGAAGATTTCCGCTCGAGAAAAAAAAAAGGAACCTGACGTCTCTGCTCGTCTCTATTTTATTTCTTCCTTTTTCCCACAATCTGTACGCCTTTGCCTCTTCTGAATATCCTACCAACACGAGTTCTTTTCCCATCGGAACAAATTTATTGTGTCGCCGTCTTTTATTTAAAGCAATTACCCTGCTGCCGAATATTCTCATGTACCCGACATACGGCATCTCTCCATGCCATTTCTAGTATGGGGTAGCGTCGTTTAAAGCTTTTGTTGCACAGCGATTTCTTATGTAGGCCGCCGTGTTCACGGCTTCCGCCCACAGATTGAAAGGTGCGTTAGCCTATAAGAGCATGCAGCGCGCCATCTCAACCAGGGTACGGTTTGCTCTTTCCGCAACTCCGTTCTGTTGCGGGGTGTACGGTGCTGACAATTCTCTAGTAATTCCTTCGCGTTTTAAGTAACTTGTGAATTCATTCGACAAGTACTCTTTCGCATTATCGGTGCGAAGTTTCGTTAGCAGCTGTCCTGTGAGTCTCTCTACCTTGGACTTGTATTGTTTGAACGCATTGAACACGTCTGACTTATTCTTTAACATTTGTACTTGCACATATCTGGTTTTGTCATCAATAAAGGTTAGAAAGTACCTTGCTCCACCAAGTGATTTCACTTGCATTGGGCCACATATATCGCTATGCACAAGACCTAGCACCTTGTTTTCCCTTCTCGTGGATGATTGGAAAGGTAATTTGTTAATCTTACATTTGTCACATACCTCAGATCTTTCACTTGGGCCATCAATACTATCATTTAATCCATGTACGAGATTCTTCATTTTCTTAATATCTTCAAAATTTAGGTGTCCCAATCTCGTATGCCATTTTGTAAGGTTATTTCTGTGTGTTTTTGACACACCTGCGTACTCAGAGGAACGTTCATCGACTATGTAAAGTCCATCCCTCTTGAAAGCCTTCATGACTATGGACCCATCTTGCCGTGTTACAATGGCATGATACTTTTTGAACGTTACCTGATAGTCGTGTTCTGTTATGCTGGACACTGATAGTAGGTTATTCTTAAATTCTGGTACAAGCATAGTTTCTTTCAACTTCACGTTATTTGGGTAATTTCCTTCAGCTTGCACCTTTATGCTTACTTCCCCTTTTCCTTGTGAGTTGACACAATTGTCTGCGGCCGTATAGATCCTGCTTGTCTCTCTTCTGTTTAATTTATGGAATCTCTTGACGTCACTGCACATGTGCTTTGTTGCGCCACTATCCAGGCACCATCTGTTTGATCCTTGAAAAGTAGTATTCAAGGCAATTGCAGTCATCGCATCTTCTCCACTCTCTTTGGCTTTTATTTTTGCTTTAGATTTGCAATATCTGCTTATGTGCCCTAATTTCCCGCACTTGAAACATTTAGTATATCTCTTATCTTGTGTAGCTTGAACACTTTCTTTTGGTTGTGCTTTCTTATATGCCCCTCTTCTCCTGATTAGTAGAGCTTCCTCTCCTTGTTCTGGCTGTTGTGCATTTGCGTTCTGTGTTTTTCTCGCTTCCTCCTCAAGCAACTTAGTTGTTAGTTCCTCTAAGCTCGGCATCTCTTCTCTGGACTGGATAGCTATGCTCATAGTTTCAAAATCACTTGGGAGTGAATTTAAAAGCCAAATAGATAGGAGGTTGTCTGGTAATTTCATATTACATTCGTCTAGCTGTTCCGCTATTCTGACGAACTCGGCTATGTACTGGGACATACTTTTCTCTGTGGTCTTTCTTAGGCGATATAGTTGATTGAACAGCATGCATTGCCTCATAGGCCTTTTCGATTCATAAATACCTTTATGTGTTTCCCAAGCTTCCCTGGAGGTTTTCGCCTTCTTTATGTGGTTGTATTGATTTGTTTGGATGCTCAACGTGATCACGTCCAAAGCCTTTTCGTCCTTTTTCATCCACCCGGCGTCGTTCTCTTCGGGTTTCACTAAGCTTCCGTTCACGTAGTTCCACAAATCATTAAATCTTAGAACACTCTTCATTTGTATCTTCCACGTTTCATAGTGCGTGTTATCGAGTTTTTGTACATGTTCGATTTTTCCAAGATTCATTTTTATAATCTTATCGACCACGTGGCGTTCGCAATTCTAACCTCACTTTTTCCCGCTTTACGTTTAGACAGATATATTTAATTGGCGCACTGGCAAAATGCTGGGCCCATAACCTGTTAGGTTTTATAATGAAATGCGCCTGTCTGGTAGCAGAGCGTGGTTTTTGTTGTATATAGAGATATCTTTATTGTAACACAAAATAGAAAGTATATTTACAGTGCGTTGAGTCTCAACGGACTCCGTCTACCCGAGTGACCGAAACCGGGGATTCCCGCTCCTTCGTACTCTTTTCCCGCGCGCAGAAAACAAACGTGCTCAGCACCTGTGCGCGTTGGGGTACGGATAAGCGCCAAATTAAACAGATTTTTAGTACTTTTAGAACGAAAAATTTTAGGATATATTCAATATCGTAAAGGTCCAAATAAAGTAGGAGTAATAGGATTATTTCAACCCTTAGGTGATGCAATTAAATTATTTTCTAAAGAAATTATTATTTTAAGAAATTCTAGAATTTTATTTTTTCATCTAATATCTATAATAATAATAATAATTTCTTTATTAATTTGAATTGTTATACCCTTTTCTAATAATATTTGAAGAATAGAATTTAATTCTTTAGTAATAATATGTTTTTTTGGGGCAAGAGTTTATCCTGTAATAATTATAGGATGATCATCTAATTCTAATTATTCAATAATTGGGGCTTTACGAGCTGTTGTTCAATCAATTTCTTATGAAATTAATTTATTTTTAATTTTGTTTAATTTTTTTATTATATCCTTTAGTTTTTCTTTTCTTGATTTTCAATTTTTTCAAGAATTTGAATTTTTTTTTTATTTACTTACCTATTTTAGTATTTTGATTAATTTGTCTTTTAGCAGAATTAAATCGATCCCCATTTGATTTAGTTGAAGGAGAATCAGAATTAGTTTCTGGTTTTAATACAGAATATTATAGATGAGGATTTGCATTAATTTTTATATCTGAATATATAATAATTATATTTATAAGAATAATAACAGGTGTATTATTTACAGAATTTAAAGTATTTTCTTTTAGATTTTTATTATTTTATTTATTTATAATTTTTATTATTATTTTTATTCGAGCAATTGTACCTCGTTTACGGTATGATGATTTAATATATATATATGTTGAAAATTTATTTTACCATATATTTTGTTTTTTGTTTTGAAAATTTAAATTTCTATCATATATTTTGAAAATATATACTTGTTTCAAGTTCATTAACTTATAGAATTAATTTTTTATAAAAATAATTTTATCTCATAATTTATTAATTATAGGAGAAATAATAAAAAATGAAAAATAAATAATTGCACTAATTTGAGCAATAAATATGTAAGGATACTCAATTGGTTTAGCACCTGTTCATGTTAAAATAATACATGTTGATATAAATATTCAAAAATAAAATTGATTAATTGGATAAAATTTAGTAGTTTTAAATTTTGTTAATCCGTTAAAAGGTAGAATTATTAAAATTAGAATTGAAAATATTAATCCAATTACTCCCCCTAATTTTTTAGGAATTGAACGTAAAATTGTATAGGCAATTAGAAAATATCATTCAGGTTGAATATGTTTAGGGGTATTTATTTGGGAAGCTGGGGTGAAATTATCAGGGTCACAGAAAATATATGGATTATATAATACAATAATAAAAAAAATTATTAAAATTCATCTAAATCCTACTAAATCTATTCAAGTGAAGTAAGGATGAAATCTAATTTTTCCTGGATTTCTAGAAATTCCGTTAGGATTATTAGATCCATATATATGGAGGTATGTTAAATGAATAATTACTATAGATGTAACAATAATAGGAAATAAATAATGTATAGAAAAAAATCGTCCAAGGGTTGGTGTTCTAATTGAATAATCTCCTCAAATTCAGTGAATTATAAATTTTCCAAAGGATGGGATAGCTGTTAATAGATTTGTGATAACTGTTGCTCCTCAATATGACATTTGTCCTCAGGGTAAAACATATCCTATAAATGCAGTTGTTATAGATAATATTAAAATTATTACACCTAATAATCAAACATGTTTAAAGCTATAAGAATGATAATATAATCCTCGTCAAATATGTAAATATATATAAATGAAAAATAAAGATGCTCCATTTATATGGGCTGTTCGGATATATCATCCTTCAATATTTTGAATAATATGAATGATTCTATCAAATGCTATTGATGTTTGAGGGATATAATGTATTGATAAAAGGATTCCTGAGCTAATTTGAATAATTAGAATTAAGGCAAGAATTGAACCAAAATTTCATCATCTAGAAATATTTATAGGAGTAGGTAAAACAATAAATGTATTTTTAAATACATTAATTATTGGGTCATTATTAGATTTAGAATATTTAAACATTATTATTTTGTTCGACGAATAAATTTATATTTTTGTTTACAGATTTTAATAATAGTAATTATTGGAAAGAATAAATAAAAAATTCTTAATAAATAATATGTTATGTTAGAATATTGATAAGTTAAATTATTTGTTTTTTTTAAATTCAATTATATTTATTTTTAAAATAATTAATATTATAAAAATTATTATTAGTGAAATTATAATAATTTTTATAAATATATTATTTGTTTTTATTTTTGATACTCTAATTGATGTTGTAAAAAATATAAATATTACTATTATTCCTCTAATTATTGAAATAAAAAGAATAAGAGCAAAAATATTAAATGAGGTTGTGTATAAACTTATAATAATAACAATTATTAGGGTAAAAATTATTTGATAAATTAGAAATAAGATAGGATTATTTTTTATTAAGAAAATTAATCTTAATAATATAAAAATACTAAATATAGGAATAATTATTTTTATTAAAATAGTGAGTTTAAACATTTCAAGAAATAGTTTAATTAAAATATTAATTTTGGAGATTAAAGACATAAAATTTTTATTTTTTTGATAGCTATAAAATATTTATTTATTTTTAATTTACAAAATTAATATTTTAATTTAAATTATTGTTGCGTATGCATAAGTTCATACGATTTAGTTAAGAACGCTCGGCGACAGAAAGGCGCCTCAGTAGAGTTTTATTTAACTTCCCAGGATACTTTCAGTGAATTCAAAATGCGTTTCCCACAGTCCACGTCGGTCCCACTTGACTTCAATTACCTAAACATCCCCTAGGCAGTGTAGCCTCTCCGGACCCTAAAAGCATCTCCTACCGTTCACGTAAACAACCTAGACCTCCGAAGAAGGAAGCCTATTCCTCCCACTCGCCCTATAGTTTCCTCCCATTTTTCCTCCCGTTTCCCCAAAAATCAAGCCCTATAAAAAGGCACCCATTTTCCATCCAAGCCAGTGTAAAACCATCTTACGACATCACAACGTTACTCTGTCCGATTAAGTCCACGCGTCTTAGGAGTGCGCCGCTCGAATTCACTGAAAGTATCTAAGCTCAATTAAAGTGTCGTTCACCATTGTGATCTTGCTATAAATCAGCAATCGAAGCGGAGTGACCTATCAACGAGTCAACGAACAATATACGTCGTCGCTACTTAGGTAAGCGTTACACTCACACACTAAACACATTTGTAAAAGAGTCATTAATAGAGATTTGTTAGAATAAATTTGTAACTGTTCAAAAAGGGAACATCAATATCTTGTGCATTTCCTTTACTAAAATCAATAACAGCAACGAGCCCATCACAGATTCACTCTAACCGCTCGGAGTGAATCAATTAATTGTTAACGGGTAGTATTTCGATTCGTCGTCACTCTCTCTCCCAGCCTAGTAGTCTGTAGTGGTATCGGTGGGGGGTTCAGTCAATTTCAAAGTGGGGGGGTGAGTGCCTCCCAGGGGGCTGACCCAGGCAGGAGGGACTGCTTGTCCCTGATCAAGGGGCTACAGCTCACACACCCGGCTCGTGAACAATTTCTTTAGTTCCCTGCGGTTAAGCAGGTGAGCTTTGCATATCCCCGCCCACGCTATGGCTACTGCCCCTCTTGCCCGATGCCTCCTGAGACAACCCGCCCCTAGCGGGCAGGAGAGTCTTAAAGACGATCGAGTTGGACGGAGGGCGAGCGTGTTTGTGGATTCGCTTTGCCGCGTCCACGTGCTACGCGAGTGAGAGAGCAGTGCTACACCGGGGTGATCTGACCCACCGGGAGCCGCCGATCCGACTTAAATTGTATGCGCCCAACGACTCGAGGCGATACGGCCCTCTGCCGCGATGCTCTTTCTCTCTCACAGCCTTTCTCTCACAGCCTCTCAAATTGCCTTTAATCCGGGCCGGATGTCGGGTGCATAAAGGCCACCACGCAGCCTATTTCGACGGTAATTCGTCAGCCCCCACCACAACAGGGTGGGTAATTGCCTTTAATCCGGGCCGGAGGTCGGGTGCTTAAGGCCACCACGTAGCCTATCCCGGCGGTGATCGTCGGCTCCCACCACGAGGGTGGGTAATTGCCTTTGATCTGTGCCGGGTTTCGGGTGCATAAAGGCCACCACGTAGCCTATTTTGGCGGTACATTGCCGGCTCCCACCTCAGGGGGGAGTAATTTGCCTTTAATCCGGGCCGGAGGTCGGGTGTATTAAGGCCGCCCTAGCCTAGCTTTGCGGGTTTCATACCGTGGGGGGAGGGTATCCCCGGCGGTGAATTTATCGAAAAAAAGGAAAAAAAAATCCGTTCTTTCGTATGTTATCTGTCTCGTTACTTTGTTTGCATTATCTCCGGAGATATTCGCGGTTTCCCGGGGCGTTTATTCTATTTCAAGCGCGAGAATGCCCCCCGCTCGGAGGAGGCTTCGCATTTAATTGATGTGAAAGAGCGGATCAATTGAAAATATCCCCGACGGTGGATTTATAAAGAAAAATCCGCTCTTTCGATAGCTATCTATTTCGTTAAGCGATGTGCAGTATTTCCGGAGATATTCGCGATTTCCCGGGACGTTTAATCTACTTTTAAGCGCGAGAATGCCCCCCGCTCGGAGGAGGCTTCGTATTTAATTCTCGCGAGAGGGCGGATCACGCGTTATTTACCGACGGTGATTTTATAGAAACAAAAGTCCTCTCTTTCGCATGCTATCCTTCCCGTTATTTCGTTTGCATTATCTCCGGAGATATTCGCGATTTCCCGGGGCGTTTATTTTATTTTACGCGCGGGAATGCTCCCCGCTCGGGGGAGGCTTCTTATTTTAGTTATCGCGAAAGAACGGATCCCGCGTTATTTCCCGACAGTGATTTTATAGAGAAAAATCCGCTCTTTCGTATGCTATCCTTCCTTCTATTTCGATTGCATTATCTCCGGAGATATTCGCGATTTCCCGGGGCGTTTATTCTACTTTTAAGCGCGAGAATGCCCCCCGCTCGGAGGAGGCTTCGTATTTAATTATCGCGAGAGGGCGGATCACGCGTTATTTACCGACGGTGATTTTATAGAAACAAAAGTCCTCTCTTTCGCATGCTATCCTTCCCGTTATTTTTGTTTGCATTATCTCCGGAGATATTCGCGATTTCCCGGGGCGTTTATTTTATTTTACGCGCGCTCTCCCAGCCTAGGTGGTAGTTCTTAGGACCTATCCACAAAAGGTGCAATACAGCCTTCCGGTAATAACAGGTGACAGCAGTTCCTAGGACCTGTCTCGTACCTGTCGCAAGCAATACGCAAGCGAGGAAGTACCTGTATTGTTATTAACGGATGCCTGCTACGGTCTTAGGATCCCCAGTCAGAACCCGGTCTTATTTATCGAGAGAGGACGGTCAAACGAGGTACGCGACGCGATTCGGTCATCTGCCATTTGATAATTAAAACTCGCACGCCCCCGCTCGTAACATTATATAGCTTTATATTATTAAGTAATAATTTATTATGTTTTTTTAAAATTATTTTAAGAATATTTTTGTTTATAAAATATTATAATCATATTTTAATAGTTTTAATTTCTTTAGAATTTATTGTTGTAAGAATTTATTTTATAATTTTTTTATGTTCTAGAAGATTTTTAGAATATTTTATATTATTTTATTTATTATTTTCTATTTGTGAAAGAGTATTAGGCTTGGGATTAATAATTATGATAATTCATTATTATGGAAATGAAAAATTTAAAATTATAAATATTAATTTATGATAGAATTATTAATTGTATTAATTTTTTTAAAATTTATATTTTATTTTTTTTAATAAAATAAATATTTTAATTTTTTTAAGGTATTATATAATATTTTATTTTTTTCAAAATTTGGAAATTTTAGATAATATTTAAATTAGATATAGATTTTGTTTAAGAAAATTTTCTTTAATATTAATTATTTTATCTATTTGGGTAGTATTACTAATTATTTTAAGAATTAATTTAAAATTTAGTCAATTATATTTTATTAATATTTTTTTAATTTTATTAATAATTTTAGTAATAATTTTTTTGAGAATAGATTTATTATTATTTTATATAGTTTATGAATTAGGAATTATTCCTACATTTTTATTAATTTTTTACTGGGGTTCTTATAAAAATCGAGTGGAGGCAAGATATCTTATAATATATTGTATGTAATTTTTTTCTTTACCTTTTTTAGTAATTTTAATATATAGGATATATATAGGATTTAATATAAAATTTAGGATAAGTGTTTAAATAAGTGACCAGTAGTTGTTTCACCCGATCACGAGCCTCATAGTTAATTTCTTTTTCTTGAGTCTACCGAGTTTATTTGACCGGTGTGATTCGAAAAGGAAATAGAAAAACTAGCGAGGTCCAATAACATGACAATGATTGTTTTCGTCTAGACCGTGGGAGACCAGAGATCGGCACGTCTGACCGGTACATATTACCGTTTGAAGACGTTCGAATTCGCGAATAGTAAACGGATATGAGAGAGAGTGAGAAAGAGCTAATAGTTTGACGAAAGCGCCGCGTAACGAGGGATTACTCGTTCGCGCTTGTCGACGACGGTGTAACGTCGCCGACAGTCAGTTCAATTTCGAGAGTCCCCAGCAACAGTTCGCACGGAGCGCATCGATTGTCGATCGTGCTCCCGTTATAACGAACACAGCTTTCAGCTCAACACCAGCAATTGTGAAACTGACTCGAGAATAGCACACGACAATTCGTGTTGACTCTTCAGCACAATAGCTGCGCCTTTTAGTAATTTAGCGGTCTTTACCCTGAATTAGTACTGGGGCGAAAATCGGTGGGTTCACCTGGTTTTCGCCAACAATTGTTATTCGACGTGGGAGCGTCAGGAGTCCACTCCTTGGATGACCACTGGTCGGCGGAGCACTACGTTAGTTGGCGCGCTATTCTAACTTAAGACCCGCTACTCGTTCTCTACCGGGAATCGCCTTGGTGACGTTTAGAGAAACCAAAGAGCGACCGGAGAGTTTCGATACCGCTGTGTCCAGGCTTCCTTCACGACGCGGCGTGTTGAAGAAGACGGGTTCGAAATAGCGTTGGTCCACTCTTACTCCACGCCAAAGCGTGTTGAGAAAGAAACGGTTAGATCAGCCTCCGTTGTCAGCCACCGGGACTAGTTACTAGTAACCGTGGATCTCCCCGCTCACGGAATCCATACAGGAGATTTACAACCTCCGCCTTGGTTTTCCGTTCGAGGCAATACGACTGTGCGGTCGTTGCACTAAAGATTTCATTGCGTAAATCTAACCGACCGCCACGATTGTGTTCCTGAAAAAGACGGAACAGATCGGCCCAAACAGTCGACGCGTGGCTTACCGTATTTAAAAGCCACGCACCAGTACACGCATTAGCACACAAAGCACGGTTACCGTTGCTGTTTAAGTGTGCGCGTCATAACATTCCCGAGACAGAACGTTAATACGATTATCGTATTGTAGGTGATTACACCCGTTCGTTCTTTTTCTGTTGTTCCAGAGTTATAACCTAGGGCAACCAGGCCCGCCGACAGCCAGGCTAACGAGAAGTAGAATTCTTGCAATCGGCTAAACATACTTTGTATTATACAGAGCAAAAGGGTCTGTAATAAACGACTGTCCTTTTCAGGTATTTTAATTCATGGAATAGGAGATATTCAAGATATTCGATTTTACGGAAATTTCTATAAAATTACTCCTTTTGTATGTTTATGTTTTAATTTTGCTTCTTCATCTTTAAGAAGATTACCTTTTTTAAGAGGTTTTTATTCAAAGGATAAAATTTTAGAACTTTTTTTTATAAGTTTATTTTATAATATCAATAAATTTGATTATTTTGTATTTTTATTTTAAAATATTAATTTTAAGATTTATTATTATTGGTTTAATTTTAGGTTATTTTATATATAATAGTATTATAATAAATAAAGTTAAAATATTTTTTTATAATTTGATAATAATAAATTTATTATGATCTTATTTATCTATTTTTCCTTTAAAAATAAGAAGATTTACATTGTTAGAAGTTGAGAAAGGTTTATTGGAAATATTTATCGGTCGATTTGATTCTTTTAATATTTTTTATTATTATGAAAAAAATATTTTAATAAGATGAAGAAGTATTATAATTTTTATAAAAAGAATTTTTATTATAATATTATTAATTTTAATATTTAATTAATTTAAATAGCTTAAAAATTAAAGTTTAATATTGAAGATATTAAGATAATATAATTATTTTTAAAAATGTACGGAAAAGTGAGAAGTTGAGTGGACTGTATGTTTTAATAAAGTCTGAGGCGCGTATCTTAATAGTTATTTATTAATAAGTTAACCGTAGGCAAGAGTACACGGAGTCAGTCATACGCACACACACTCAGTTAATTAGTTATACGCAATAAGTCAGTAAGCACGATAGAGAAAGCAGCTCAAAAGCAGATACGTAAAGTACGCAGATTTACAGGTAAGCACACCA
Source organism: Nysson spinosus (assembly GCA_910591585.2). NCBI lineage: Eukaryota > Metazoa > Arthropoda > Insecta > Hymenoptera > Crabronidae > Nysson > Nysson spinosus. The sequence continues at coordinate 1,503,641 of CAJUYC020000090.1, read as the reverse complement.
GTAAATTAACCGTATAAAGTTACAAAGATAAGCACTAAGCAGCCAAAGAAGATAAGCACAGCACGCAAATTTACAGGTAAGCACACCAATAATTAACGTGTATAAAGTTATACGAAAGTAATAAACCCAATAAGTAATTGTAATCGCACGTTTAAGCTATAACGTCGATACACCCGAAGTAGAATAGATTACCAGAACAAAAGACCCGAACTAAGAGCGCGACCGGTGCCGTCGCACCGGTATTTACGATTTGAGTGAGGGGCTACCCCTTGAGGGGAGCTCACGCGCTCGTGACGCTTCGAGAATATTCGGGAATTCAATTCCTTCTCGAATATTCTCAACTGCTGCGAAGAAGACCTTGTTTCCAGAACGTTCGACGTATTTAAAGTTTTTGCACCATAGTTAAGACGCACGAAGCGAAGCCAGAAAAAGAGTCCAAAGTAAGCATAACACTGTTTGACTACGTCGAACGTTCCGGACTTCGAGAAATCCTGAACAATATATATATGTTGAAATTTGTTTAAAGTATCGGCCAACTCCAACCGATATTGGAGGAAGTGAAACTTCCTCCTCCGGTCCGGACGAGGGAGAGTGGGTAAAGGTAACTCCAAACCAATATGCCTTTGATTCCCTTTGACTGTCCTGAAAAGGACAGTCGTTTATTTCAGACCCTTTTCGCTCTGTATAATACAAAGTGTTTTGCCGATCACAAGAATTTGACTTCTTGGTAGCCTGGCTGTCGGCGGGCCTGGTTGTCCTAGGTTATAATCTCTGGAACAACAGAAAAAGAACGAACGGGTGTAATCACCTGAAATACGATAATCGTATTAACGTTCTGTCTCGGGAATGTTTTGACGCGCACACTTAAACAGCAACGGTAACCGTGCTGTGTGTGCTAATGCGTGTACTGGTGCGTGGATTTTAAATACGGTAAGCCACGCGTCGACTCTTTTGGCCGATCTGTTCCGTCTTTTTCAGGAACACAATCGTGGCGGTTGGCTAGATTTAACGCAATGAAATCTTTAGTGCAACGACCGCACAGTCGTATTGCCTCGAACGGAAAACCAAGGCGGAGGTTGTAAATCTCCTGTATGGATTCCGTGAGCGGGGAGATCCACGGTTACTAGTAACTAGTCCCGGTGGCTGACAACGGAGGCTGATCTAACCGTTTCTTTCTCAACACGCCTTGACGTGGAGTAAGAGTGGACCAACGCTAATTCTAACCCGTCTTCCTCAACACGCCGCGTCGTGAAGGAAGCCTTGACACAGCGATATCGAAACTCTCCGGTCGCTCTTTGGTTACACTAAACGTAACCAAGGCGATTCCCGGTAGAGAACGAGTAGCGGGTCTTAAGTTTAGAATAGCGCGCTAACTAACGTAGTGCTCCGCCGACCAGTGGTCATCCAAGGAGTGGACTCCTGACGCTCCCACGTCGAATAACAATGGTTGGCGAAAACCAGGTGAACCCACCGATTTTCGCCCCAGTACTAATTCAGGGTAAAGACCGCTAAATTACTAAAAGGCGCAGCTATTGTTCTGAAGAGTCAACACGAATCGTCGTGTGTTATTCTCGATTCAGTTTCACAATTTGCTGGTGTTAAGCTGAAAGCAGTGTTCGTTATAACGGGAGCACGATCGACAATCGATGCGCTCCGTGCGAACTGTTGCTGAGGACTCTCTAAGAAGAACTGACTGTCTGCGACGTTACACCGTCGTCGACAAGCGCGAACGAGTAATTACTCGTTACGCGGCGCTTTCGTCAAACTATTAGCTCTTTCTCACTCTCTCTCATATCCGTTTACTATTCGCGAATTCGAACGTCTTCAAACGGTAATATGTACCGGTCAGACGTGCCGATCTCTGGTTTCCCACGGTCTAGACGAAAACAATCATTGTCATGTTATTGGACCTCGATAGTTTTTGTGTTTCCTTTTCGAATCACGCCGGTCAAATAAACTCGGTAGACTCAAGAAAAAGAAATTAACTATGAGGCTCGTGATCAGGTGAAACAACTACTGGTCACTTATTTAAACATACCGCCCCCCTTGCACTGTCTGTGCAATTGCTGGAGGGTTTGGTAGTTGTGACATCGAGACTCGAATCGCGGAATTTTACAAATTCAAGTTGAATAGACGTTTGAGAGAGAGGATTACTGCAAGTTAATTATATAGTATAATTATGACTTACTTTTTGGTGGCGGCGAGGGGGTGACTGTCGTCTCCAACAGTCTCAACGACGTCTCCAGGGCCATACGAGTGATTCGCTCGTACAACGACCGGCTGTCCCTGGAGGGCGTGAGGCTGGCTGAGCTCCCGCTCGTCCCGAGCTGGACGAAGCCCTTCCAGCTCGTCCCCGATGTCGCCTCCGTTTCGGGTCTGTAGAGCTACGCTCCGTTGGACCCGTTGTTGCCCCCTGTGCCGTGGGTGTTGGTACCGGGAGGGCCGGACACGGCGTCCTCTCCGGAGGATTCTCCGGTTTTACCTTGTATAGGAGGGACGTTAAACGTCTCTCGGAGTTCCATCGGAGGGTATACTTCCCTCCTTCCACCCGGCAGTTATACCTCCGGGTGGTCCGGGGTATGTGCTGCGGCACCCGCAATACATCATGCCCCAGGTCAATGATTAGGCCCTCTTTCGGTTTGCCCGGGGCGGGCCTTGCCCCGCTGGGGTCCTCCACTTCCATGCTGGGGCCAGCCTCTTCCTCGTGGGCTGCCCACGCTTTCTCGCCGAGCTTGAGGCACTTCTCAAAGCTCGCACTTATCAATTTTTGACTCTCTCCGTCCATTCTGCCGGCTTTCACAGTTAGAACTATGAGGGCGAACGGATCGGGACCTGTTTTATTTCCTCGGTGGTACCCGTGGGCAACGGGGGTACCTCCCCTACAGGTGCGAAACCAGAAGAGAGACTTTACGCCCTCTTTTCGTCTTATCCTGAGGAGTGGGGGCCAAGAAGGGGGTACCGGATCGAATTTTCGAGCTCAACGGTTTCTCTCCCCTTGTTGCCCCGCCTAACCGAAAAACAGTCCTCTGGAGTGTTTATTCGTCTTCGGGGTCACGATTCGTGCCCGAAGACTCGTTTCCCACGGGTAGCTTACACAGTCTCGTTATCGGACGTGTGTAGGTGGAGGTTTTTGTACGGAGTTTAACCACTCGCACATTACCGTCTCTACCCGGGAAAATCTCCTCAATTCTTCCCATTTCCCATTGATTAGGTGGGAGAAGAGGGTTTTGCACCAGTACCAGATCCCCTGGTTGCAGGTGCATTTCGATGGATCGCCACTTATTGCGATTCTGGAGATGCGTGATATAATCACGTGTCCAATGCTTCCACAGCTGCTCGTGAAATTTCTGGATCGCTCTCCAGCGCGATAGGCGCGAGAGCTGTTCCGTCTCAACAGAGCGCATCGGAAGCGCATTTAAAGGACCTCCAGTAAGGAAGTGGCCCGGCGTGAGAGGCGCATAGCTATCGGGTGCATCACTCAACGCTGCGATCGGGCGGGAGTTTAAGCTCGCCTCGATCTTGCAAAGGAGCGTATACATCTCCTCTGCGGTGGGAGTGAATGCACCGAGAATGCGCTTTAAGTGATGTTTCACTTATTTCACGCCGGCTTCCTGCATACCACCGAAATGTGGTGCACTAGGAGGGTTAAATCTCCATTTTATGCCCTGCGTGTCGCAGCTATTTTGCACTTCCTGCGAATTACTCACCTCGCGGAAGTGCGTTCTTAGCTCGCGATCTGCACCGACGAAGTTTGTCCCATTGTCACTGAAAATGCAGGACGGGGTTCCACGTCGGGCGATAAAGCGATCTAAGGCGGCAATAAACGAGCCTGTCGTGTAATCACTGACAAGTTCGAGATGGACAGCTCTTGTAGCGTAACATACGAAAACCGTAAGGTACGCTTTATGAGCTGTCTTCCCTCGGCCAGCGGAGTAGCGAACGCGAAACGGTCCAGCATAATCCACTCCGCAATTCGAGAAAGCTCGAGCCGGTCTGCAACGCTCAGGGATCAAACCAGCCATAATCTGCGTGGAGGTGCGACCCTTCCACCTTATGCATTTCATGCATTGGTTGATCACCGTTCGAGCGGCATTTCGGCAGCCAAGGATCCAGAATTGCTGTCTCACCTTGTACAAGGTCATCTGCAAACCTCCGTGCAACGTATCCACGTCCCCCTGCCTAATTATTAGTGTGCTCACATAATGTTTCGGCAGGATTATCGGATGTTTCGTTTGCCAATCGAGTACTGTATTCTCCAGCTTTCCACCGACCCTCAAGACGCCTTTATCGTCGAGAAACGGATGCAGACTTTTTATCGGAGATTTCGCAGGAATTCCGCGGTGATTTTTCAAGCACCGGTACTCCTCCGCGAAATGCGTACTCTGTATGTACTGTGCAATTCTGTGGGTTGCTTGTTGCAACTCCGATGCGTGGAGGATCTCCTTGACAAAGGACCTTGGGTCACCTTGCACTCGTCTCCGAAACCGGAGACAATATGCTGTGACGCGCACTAGTTTTCTCCACGATGGAAATCGGAATAGGAAATCCCATTCCTTTTCGGGAGTAACTAGGCTCGTGATCAGGTGAAACAACTACTGGTCACTTATTTAAACAATATATATATATTTGTTATTTATAAATAAAGTATATTACTTTTATAATGAAAATATAATGTTTTAAAATAAACTATATAAATATATATATATTGTTACGACGAGGGTCGTCAAGGGCGCCTAGCAATTTATAAAGAGTCGCAAAAGAATTGAATTGTAATCCGAGAGCGAGAGCGACCGGACGCGCGCTCGACGCTCTGATTCATAAAATACCAATAAACGCTCTGGTAATCGTAATCGTCTCCTCCGTGTACCGATATGCCCCGCACGCGCCGCAACAATATATATAGATTAAATAATTTAATCAAAATTTTAATTCGAAGTTAAATGTAATTTTTACTTTATATATATATATATTAAATGGAACCAAAAAGAGGTATATTATTGTTAATAATATTATTAGAATATAAATTCTCAATTGAAATAATATAAAATTTAAATTTCTAATTTAAAAAAAAATGTTTATTCATTTTTATTTCTAGATATATTGATTTATTCAATAAATTTTAAATGCAATTTGAATGTTATAGATTAACTAATATCCAAATTTAATCAATTAATATTTAAATCAATTCATTCTAGTAATAAACTAGAAATGATTATAATAATAAATAAAAAGATTATAAGGTAATTATTAAAATTGATATTTTGTAAATTAATAAATGGGATAAGAAAGGCAATTTCAATATCAAAAATTAGGAAAATTAATGAAATAATAAAAAAAACTAATTGAAGGGGGTGTTCGCGACCCCTTCGATCTTGGCCGAGAACACCGAATATTTATTTGAGCGCCGGGTGTCGGATCAGAAAGGATGGTGGCTGAATATCGCTCGTCCGTGATTCGCGACGATCTCTCTGTTCGTAACGATCTCCGTAGATCGAAAGATTCCGTAATTAAACTCACTGGGCCCGTGCCCGCGTACAATTCTCTTCCCGTGGTGGAAGAAATTGTCTCCGATGTGAATGTGAGAAGCCTCGTGGCTTGCGATAAAAACTCTTACGTGCGTCGTGGTTAACAGTCGGCAGAAGAAGAACGAGATTTCGCTCTATCCCCCGGAAACGCACTTCGGGGAGACAGAGCCCCCTGCGACTACGCACCCTCTGCCGCCCGCCGGAAACGAGGGGCGCCACGACATTTAAACTGGCTTAAAAAGGGGGTATTCAAGGATTAGAAATATTTGAAAATCCACATTCGTAGGCTATTTTTTTTCTAGATATAATTTTGTATTTATAGAAATTAAAAAATTTAGTATGAAAAAAATTATAGGTAAAATTATAGTTATTGACACTAAAATAATTAAGTAAATTTTTTATATTAAATTAATTAAATTTTTTAATTGGAAATTAAATGTAATTTTTATACTATATAAAAATAATATGAATGGTCATCAATAGATGCAAATATATAAAAATAGTCATACTACATCAACAAAATGTCAATATCAAGCAGCAGCTTCAAATCCAAAGTGATGATTAGATGAAAAATGTTTATTTATTAATCGATAGAAACAAATAATTAAAAATGTTGTTCCAATAATTACATGAATACCATGAAATCCAGTTTTTACATAAAATGTTGATCCGAAAACATTGTCATTAATAGAAAATGATGCATTTTTATATTCAAATAATTGAAGGAAAGAGAAATATATTCCCAGTAAAATGGTTATTATTAATCTTAATTTTCTTTCTTTAAATATATTATTAATAATTGAATGATGACATCAAGTAATAGATAATCCTGAAGATACTAATACAATTGTATTTAGTAGAGGAATATTATAAGGATTAAATATTTTAATTCCTTTGGGAGGTCAAATTATACAAATTTCTATTCTAGGATTAAGGGATATATGAAAAAATGCTCAAAAAAAGGAAATAAAAAAAAATAATTCAGAAATAATAAATAGAATTATTCCAAATCGTAGATTATTATAAACAAGAGAAGTGTGAATTCCTTGATAAAGTCTTTCTCGGATTACATCTCGTCATCATTGAGATATACATAAAATAATAATTATAAAATTAATAATTAAATTTAAGTAATTATTATTATGTATTCATTGAATTATTCTTGTTAATAAATTGAAAATTGAAAATGATGTTAATAGTGGTCATGGTCTTGCAGTAACTAAATGAAATGGATGATTATGTATTGACATTTAAGAAACTTCATTAGAATATAAAGTTCTAAGAATTGAGTATACATAAGCTTGAATTATAGCTACTGAAATTTCTAGAATTATTAATAAAGTTTGAGTTGAAAATGTTAGAGGAAAAATAAGAATATTAAAATTTGTTGAACCAATTAAATTTAATAATAAATGACCTGCAATTATATTAGCTGACAATCGAATAGCTAATGTTCTTGATCGAATAATATTTCTAATTGATTCAAAAATTACTATAAAAGGTATTAGAATATAAGGAGTTCCTGTAGGAATGAGGTGTATAAATATATTTTTATAATTTATTAATCAACCACAAATTATAAAAGATAATCATATAGAAAATGAAAAAGATAAAGAAAAAGATATTGGTCTTGATGGAGTAAAAATATAAGGGAATAATCCTAAAATATTAATTAATATAATAAAATTAAATATAGAAATAAATATTAATAAATTTTTATTAGAAATTTTATTTAATAGAATTTTACATTCATTACATTCAAATTTACATCAGTTTCGTCGAACACATACGGTTTCGAGTGGCATCGCCGCAGATATCAGAGAACAGGCGCTTCTCCTGGCACAGTAACGAACACTTAGTTTCAGATAGAACAATTAGTTTAAAATGGAACTAAGTTTCGCATCTGGAGTTTCCTCTCCCACAATGTCGACCACTTAGTTTCATCGAACACATACGGTTTCGAGTAGCATCGCCACAGATTTCAGAGAACAGGCGCTTCTCCTGGCACAGTATCGGACACTTAGTTTCAGAGAGAACAATTAGTTTAAAATGGAAGTAAGTTTCGCATCTGCAGTTTCCTCTCTCAGAAGGTCGACCACTTAGTTTCGTCGAACACATACGGTTTCGAGTAGCAACGCCACGGGTTTCAGAGAACAGGCGCTTCTCCTGGCACAGTATCGAACACTTAGTTTCAGATAGAACAATTAGTTTAAAATGGAACTATGTTTCGCATCTGGAGTTTCCTCTCTCACAAGATCAACCACTTAGTTTCGTCGAACACATACGGTGTCGAGTAGCATCGCCACACATTTCAAAGAACAGGCGCTTCTCCTGGCACAGTATCGAACACTTTCAGATAGAACAATTAGTTTAAAATGGAACTAAGTTTCGCATCTGGAGTTTCCTCTCTCAGAAGGTCGACCATTTAGATTCGTCGAACACATACGGTTTCGAGTGGCATCGCCACAGATTTCAGAGAACAGGCGCTTCTGCTGGCACAGTATCGAACACTTAGTTTCAGATAGAACAATTAGTTTAAAATGGAACTAAGTTTCGCATCTGGAGATTCCTCTCCCACAAGGTCGAACACTAAGTTTTGTCGAACACCTACGGTTTCGAGTGGCAACGCCACAGGTTTCGGAGAACAGGCGCTTCTACAGGCAGGTTATCGAACACTTAGTTTCAGATGGAACATTTGGTTTAAAATGGAACTAATTTTCGCATCTGGAGTTTCCTCTCTCACAAGGTCGACCACTTAGTTTCGTCGAACACATACGGTTTCGAGTGGCATCGCCACGGATTTCAGAGAGCGGGCGCTTCTCCTGGCACAGTATCGAACACTTAGTTTCAGATAGAACAATCAGTTTTGAATGAAACTAAGTTTGGCATCTGGAGCTTCCTCTCCCACAAGGTCGACCACTTAGTTTCGTCGAACACATACGGTTTCGAGTGGCATCGCCACGGTTTTCAGAGAACAGGCGCTTCCCCTGGCACAGTATCGAACACTTAGTTTCAGATAGAACAATCAGTTTTAAATGAAACTAAGTTTGGCATCTGGAGCTTCCTCTCCCACAAGGTCGACAACTTAGTTTCGTCGAACACATACGGTTTCGAGTAGCATCGCCACAGATTTCAGAGAACAGGCGCTTCTCCTGGCACAGTATCGAAAACGTAGTTTCAGACAGAACAATTAGTTTAAAATGGAATTAACTTTCAGACCTGGAGTTTCCTCACTCACAAGGTCGACCATTTAGATTCGTCGAACACATACGGTTTCGAGTGGCATCGCCACAGATTTCAGAGAACAGGCGCTTCTCCTGGCACAGTATCGAACACTTTCAGATAGAACAATTAGTTTAAAATGGAACTAAGTTTCGCATCTGGAGCTTCCTCTCCCACAAGGTCGACCACTTAGTTTCGTCGAACACATACGGTTTCGAGTGGCATCGCCACGGTTTTCAGAGAACAGGCGCTTCTCCTGGCACAGTATCGAACACTTAGCTTCAGATAGAACAATTAGTTTAAAATGGCACTAAGCTTCGCGTCTGGAGTTTCCTCTCTCACAAGGTCTACAACTCAGTTTCATCGAACACATACCGTTTCGAGTAGCATCGCCACAGATTTCAGAGAACAGGCGCTTCTCCTGGCACAATATCGAACACTTAGTTTCAGATAGAATAATTAGTTTCAAATGGATCTAAGTTTCGCATCTGGAGCTTCCTCTCCCACAAGGTCGAACACTTAGTTTCGTCGAACACATACGGTTACGAGTGGCATCGCCACGGTTTTCAGAGAACAGGCGCTTCTCCTGGCACAGTATCGAACACTTAGTTTCAGATAGAACAATTAGTTTAAAATGGAAGTAAGTTTCGCATCTGGAGTTTCCTCTCTCACAAGGTCGACCACTTAGTTTCGTCGAACACATACGGTTTCGAGTGGCATCGCCACGGATTTCAGAGAGCGGGCGCTTCTCCTGGCACAGTATCGAACACTTAGTTTCAGATAGAACAATCAGTTTTGAATGAAACTAAGTTTGGCATCTGGAGCTTCCTCTCCCACAAGGTCGACCACTTAGTTTCGTCGAACACATACGGTTACGAGTGGCATCGCCACGGTTTTCAGAGAACAGGCGCTTCTCCTGGCAAAATATCGAACACTTAGTTTCAGATAGAACAATTAGTTTAAAATGGAAGTAAGTTTCGCATCTGGAGTTTCCTCTCTCACAAGGTCGACCACTTAGTTTCGTCGAACACATACGGTTTCGAGTAGCATCGCCTCAGATTTCAGAGAAGAGGCGCTTCTCCTGGCACAGTGTCGAACACATAGTTTCAGAAGGAACAATTAGTTAAAAATGGAACTATGTTTCGCATCTGGAATTTCCTCTCTCACAAGGTCGACCACTTAGTTTCGTCGAACACATGCGGTGCCGAGTGGCATCCCCACACATTTCAAGAACAGGCGCTTCTCCTGGCACAGTATCGAACACTTAGTTTCAGATAGAACAATTTGTTTAAAATGGAACTAAGTTTCGCATCTGGAGATTCCTCTCCCACAAGGTCGAACACCTACGGTTTCGAGTGGCATCGCCACAGATTTCAGAGAACAGGCGTTTCTCCTGGCACAGTATCGAACACTTAGTTTCAGATAGAACAATTAGTTTAAAATGGAACTAAGTTTCGCATCTGGAGTTTCCTCTCTCAGAAGGTCGACCATTTAGATTCGTCGAACACATACGGTTTCGAGTGGCATCGCCACAGATTTCAGAGAACAGGCGCTTCTGCTGGCACAGTATCGAACACTTAGTTTCAGATAGAACAATTAGTTTAAAATGGAACTAAGTTTCGCATCTGGAGATTCCTCTCCCACAAGGTCGAACACTAAGTTTTGTCGAACACCTACGGTTTCGAGTGGCAACGCCACAGGTTTCAGAGAACAGGCGCTTCTACAGGCAGGTTATCGAACACTTAGTTTCAGATGGAACATTTGGTTTAAAATGGAACTAATTTTCGCATCTGGAGTTTCCTCTCTCACAAGGTCGACCACTTAGTTTCGTCGAACACATACGGTTTCGAGTGGCATCGCCACGGATTTCAGAGAGCGGGCGCTTCTCCTGGCACAGTATCGAACACTTAGTTTCAGATAGAACAATCAGTTTTGAATGAAACTAAGTTTGGCATCTGGAGCTTCCTCTCCCACAAGGTCGACCACTTAGTTTCGTCGAACACATACGGTTTCGAGTGGCATCGCCACGGTTTTCAGAGAACAGGCGCTTCCCCTGGCACAGTATCGAACACTTAGTTTCAGATAGAACAATCAGTTTTAAATGAAACTAAGTTTGGCATCTGGAGCTTCCTCTCCCACAAGGTCGACAACTTAGTTTCGTCGAACACATACGGTTTCGAGTAGCATCGCCACAGATTTCAGAGAACAGGCGCTTCTCCTGGCACAGTATCGAAAACGTAGTTTCAGACAGAACAATTAGTTTAAAATGGAATTAACTTTCAGACCTGGAGTTTCCTCACTCACAAGGTCGACCATTTAGATTCGTCGAACACATACGGTTTCGAGTGGCATCGCCACAGATTTCAGAGAACAGGCGCTTCTCCTGGCACAGTATCGAACACTTTCAGATAGAACAATTAGTTTAAAATGGAACTAAGTTTCGCATCTGGAGCTTCCTCTCCCACAAGGTCGACCACTTAGTTTCGTCGAACACATACGGTTTCGAGTGGCATCGCCACGGTTTTCAGAGAACAGGCGCTTCCCCTGGCACAGTATCGAACACTTAGTTTCAGATAGAACAATAAGTTTTGAATGAAACTAAGTTTGGCATCTGGAGCTTCCTCTCCCACAAGGTCGACAACTTAGTTTCGTCGAACACATACGGTTTCGAGTGGCATCGCCACGGTTTTCAGAGAACAGGCGCTTCCCCTGGCACAGTATCGAACACTTAGTTTCAGATAGAACAATCAGTTTTAAATGAAACTAAGTTTGGCATCTGGAGCTTCCTCTCCCACAAGGTCGACAACTTAGTTTCGTCGAACACATACGGTTTCGAGTAGCATCGCCACAGATTTCAGAGAACAGGCGCTTCTCCTGGCACAATATTGAAAACTTAGTTTCAGACAGAACAATTAGTTTAAAATGGAATTAACTTTCAGACCTGGAGCTTCCTCACTCACAAGGTCGACCATTTAGATTCGTCGAACACATACGGTTTCGAGTGGCATCGCCACAGATTTCAGAGAACAGGCGCTTCTCCTGGCACAGTATCGAACACTTAGTTTCAGATAGAACAATTAGTTTAAAATGGCACTAAGCTTCGCGTCTGGAGTTTCCTCTCTCACAAGGTCGACAACTCAGTTTCATCGAACACATACCGTTTCGAGTAGCATCACCACAGATTTCAGAGAACAGGCGCTTCTCCTGGCACAATATCGAACACTTAGTTTCAGATAGAATAATTAGTTTCAAATGGATCTAAGTTTCGCATCTGGAGTTTCCTCTCTCACAATGTCGATCACTTAGTTTCGTCGAACACATACGGTTTCGAGCGGCAGCGCCACACATTTCAGAGAACAGGCGCTTCTCCTGGCACAGTATCGAACACATAGTTTCAGATAGAACAATTAGTTTAAAATGGTACTAAGTTTCGCATCTGGAGTTTCCTCTCTCGCAAGGTGGACCACATAGTTTCGCCGAACACATACGGTTTCGAGAGCGCATCGCCACAGAATTCAGAGAACAGGCGCTTCTCCTGGGACAGTATCGAACACTCTCAGATAGAACAATTAGTTTAAAATGGAACTAACTTTCGCATCTGGAGTTTCCTCCCTCATCATGTCGACCACTTAGTTTCGTCGAACACATACGGTTTCGAGTAGCATCGCCACAGATTTCAGAGAACAGGTGCTTCTCCTGCCACAGTATCGAACACTTAGTTTCAGATAGAACAATTAGTTTAAAATGGAACTAAGTTTCGCATCTGGAGTTTCCTCTCTCAGAAGGTCGACCATTTAGATTCGTCGAACACATACGGTTTCGAGTAGCATCGCCACAGATTTCAGAGAACAGGTGCTTCTCCTGCCACAGTATCGAACACTTAGTTTCAGATAGAACAATTAATTTAAAATGGAACTATGTTTCGCATTTGGAGTCTCCTCTCTCACAAGGTCGACCACTTAGTTTCGTCGAACACATACGGTTTCGAGTAGCATCGCCACAGATTTCAGAGAACAGGCGCTTCACCTTGCACAGTATCGAACACATAGTTTCAGATAGAACAATTAGTTTAAAATGGAACTAAGTTTCGCATCTGGAGTTTCCTCTCTCCCAAGGTCGACCACTTAGTTTCGTCGAACACATACGGTTTCGAGCGGCAGCGCCACACATTTCAGAGAACAGGCGCTTCTCCTGGCACAGTATCGAACACATAGTTTCAGATAGAACAATTAGTTTAAAATGGTACTAAGTTTCGCATCTGGAGTTTCCTCTCTCGCAAGGTGGACCACATAGTTTCGTCGAACACATACGGTTTCGAGAGCGCATCGCCACAGAATTCAGAGAACAGGCGCTTCTCCTGGGACAGTATCGAACACTCTCAGATAGAACAATTAGTTTAAAATGGAACTAACTTTCGCATCTGGAGTTTCCTCCCTCATCATGTCGACCACTTAGTTTCGTCGAACACATACGGTTTCGAGTAGCATCGCCACAGATTTCAGAGAACAGGTGCTTCTCCTGCCACAGTATCGAACACTTAGTTTCAGATAGAACAATTAGTTTAAAATGGAATTAAGTTTCGCATCTGGAGTTTCCTCTCTCAGAAGGTCGACCATTTAGATTCGTCGAACACATACGGTTTCGAGTGGCATCGCCACAGATTTCAGAGAACAGGCGCTTCTGCTGGCACAGTATCGAACACTTAGTTTCAGATAGAACAATTAGTTTAAAATGGAACTAAGTTTCGCATCTGGAGATTACTCTCTCACAAGGTCGACCACTTAGTTTCGTCGAACACATGCGGTGCCGAGTGGCATCCCCACACATTTCAAAGAACAGGCGCTTCTCCTGGCACAGTATCGAACACTTAGTTTCAGATAGAACAATTTGTTTAAAATGGAACTAAGTTTCGCATCTGGAGATTCCTCTCCCACAAGGTCGAACACATACGGTTTCGAGTGGCATCGCCACGGTTTTCAGAGAACAGGCGCTTCCCCTGGCACAGTATCGAACACTTAGTTTCAGATAGAACAATCAGTTTTAAATGAAACTAAGTTTGGCATCTGGAGCTTCCTCTCCCACAAGGTCGACAACTTAGTTTCGTCGAACACATACGGTTTCGAGTAGCATCGCCACAGATTTCAGAGAACAGGCGCTTCTCCTGGCACAATATTGAAAACTTAGTTTCAGACAGAACAATTAGTTTAAAATTGAATTAACTTTCAGACCTGGAGCTTCCTCACTCACAAGGTCGACCATTTAGATTCGTCGAACACATACGGTTTCGAGTGGCATCGCCACAGATTTCAGAGAACAGGCGCTTCTCCTGGCACAGTATCGAACACTTAGTTTCAGATAGAACAATTAGTTTAAAATGGCACTAAGCTTCGCGTCTGGAGTTTCCTCTCTCACAAGGTCGACAACTCAGTTTCATCGAACACATACCGTTTCGAGTAGCATCGCCACAGATTTCAGAGAACAGGCGCTTCTCCTGGCACAATATCGAACACTTAGTTTCAGATAGAATAATTAGTTTCAAATGGATCTAAGTTTCGCATCTGGAGTTTCCTCTCTCACAATGTCGACCACTTAGTTTCGACGAACACATACGGTTTCGAGTGTCATCGCCACAGATTTCAGAGAACAGGCGCTTCTCCTGGCACAGTATCGACCACTTAGTTTCAGATAGAACAATTAGTTTAAAATGGAACTAAGTTTCGCATCTGGAGTTTCCTCTCTCACAAGGTCGGCCACTTAGTTTCGTCGAACACATACGGTTTCGAGTGGCTTCGCCTTAGATTTCAGAGAACATGCGCTTCTCCTGGCACAGTATCGAACACTTAGTTTCAGATAGAACAATTAGTTTAAAATGGTACTAAGTTTCGCATCTGGAGTTTCCTCTCTCGCAAGGTGGACCACATAGTTTCGTCGAACACATACGGTTTCGAGAGCGCATCGCCACAGAATTCAGAGAACAGGCGCTTCTCCTGGGACAGTATCGAACACTCTCAGATAGAACAATTAGTTTAAAATGGAACTAACTTTCGCATCTGGAGTTTCCTCCCTCATCATGTCGACCACTTAGTTTCGTCGAACACATACGGTTTCGAGTAGCATCGCCACAGATTTCAGAGAACAGGCACTTCTCCTGGCATAGTATCGAACACTTAGTTTCAGATAGAACATTTAGTTTAAAATGGAACTAAGTTTCGCATCTGGAGTTTCCTCTCTCACAAGGTCGACCACTTAGTTTCGTCGAACACCTACGGTTTCGAGTAGCATCGCCACTGATTTCAGAGAACAGGAGCTTCTCCTGGCACAGTATCGAACACATAGTTTCAGATAGAACAATTAGTTTAAAATGGAAATAAGTTTCGCATCTGGAGTTTCTTCCCTCACATGGCGACCACTTAGTTTCGTCGAACACATACGGTTTCGAGTAGCATTGCCACAGATTTCAGAGAACAGGCGCTTCTCCTGGCACATTATCGAACACTTAGTTTCAGATAGAACAGTTAGTTTAAAATGGAAATATGTTTCGCATATGGAATTTCCTCTCTCACAAGGTCGACGACTTAGTTTCGTCGAACACATACGGTTTCGAGTGGCATCGCCACAGATTTCAGTGAACAGGCGCTTCTCCTGGCACAGTATCGAGCACATAGTTTCAGATAGAACAATTAGTTTAAAGTGGAACTAAATTTCGCATCTGGAGTTTCCTCTCTCACAAGGTCGACCATTTAGATTCATCGAACACATACGGTTTCGAGTGGCATCGCCACATATTTCAGAGAACAGGCGCTTCTCCAGGCACAGTATCGAACACTTAGTTTCAGATGGAACATTTGGTTTAAAATGGAACTAAGTTTCGCATCTGAAGTCTCCTCCCGCACAAGGTCGGCCACTTAGTTTCGTCGAACACACACGGTTTCGAGTGGCATCGCCACAGATTTCAGAGAACAGGCGTTTCTCCTGGCACAGTATCGAACACTTAGTATCAGATAGAACAATTAGTTTAAAATGGAGCAAAGCTTCGCATCTGGTGTTTCCTCTCTCACAAGGTGGACCACTTAGTTTCGTCGAACACATACGGTTTCGAGGAGCATCGCCACAGATTTCAGTGAACCGGCGCTTCTCCTGGCATAGTATCGAACACTTAGTTTCAGATAGAACATTTAGTTTAAAATGGAACTAAGTTTCGCATCTGGAGTTTCCTCTCTCACAAGGTCGACCACTTAGTTTCGTCGAACACCTACGGTTTCGAGTAGCATCGCCACTGATTTCAGAGAACAGGAGCTTCTCCTGGCACAGTATCGAACACTTTCATATAGAACAATTAGTTTAAAATGGAAATAAGTTTCGCATCTGGAGTTTCCTCTCTCACAAGGTCGGCCACTTAGTTTCGTCGAACACATACGGGTTCGAGTAGCATCGCCACTGATTTCAGAGAACAGGCGCTTCTCCTGGCACAGTATCGAACACTTTCAGATAGAACAATTAGTTTAAAATGGAACTAAGTTTCGCATCTGAAGTTTCCTCTCTCACAAGGTCGACTACTTAGTTTCGTTGAGCTCATACGGTTTCGAGTGGCATCGCCACAGATTTCAGAGAACAGGCGCTTCTGCTGGCACAGTATCGAACACTTAGTTTCAGATAGAACAATTAATTTAAAATGGAACTAAGTTTCGCATCTGAAGTTTCCTCTCTCACAAGGTCGACCACTTAGTTTCGTTGAGCTCTAACGGTTTCGAGTGGCATCGCCACAGATTTCAGAGAACAGGCGCTTCTCCTGCCACAGTATCGAACACTTAGTTTCAGATGGAACATTTAGTTTAAAATTGAACTATGTTTCGCATCTGGAGTTTCCTCTCTCACAAAGTCGACCACTCAGTTTCGCCGAACGCATACGGTTTCGAGTGGCATCGCCACAGATTTCCGAGAACAGGCGCTTCTGCTGGCACAGTATCGAACACTTAGTTTCAGATGGAACATTTAGTTTAAAATTGAACTATGTTTCGCATCTGGAGTTTCCTCTCTCACAAAGTCGACCACTTAGTTTCGCCGAACGCATACGGTTTCGAGTGGCATCGCCACAGATTTCCGAGAACAGGCGCTTCTGCTGGCACAGTATCGAACACTTAGTGTCAGATAGTACAATTAGATTAAAATGGTACTAAGTTTCGCTTCTGGAGTTTCCTCTCTCAGAAGGTCGACAACTTAGTTTCGTCGAACACATACGGTTTCGAGTGGCATCGCCACAGATTTCAGAGAACAGGCGCTTCTCCTGGCACAGTATCGAACACTTACTTCAGACAGAACAATTAGTTTAAAATGGAACTAAGTTTCGCATCTGGAGTTTCCTCTCCCACAAGGTCGGCCACTTAGTTTCGTCGAACACATACGGTTTCGAGTGGCATCGCCACAGATTTCAGAGAACAGGCGCTTCTCCTGGCACAGTATCGAACACTTAGTTTCAGATAGAACAATTAGTTTAAAATGGAACTAAGTTTCGCATCTGGAGTTTCCTCTCTCATAAGGTCGACCGCTTAGTTTCGACGAACACATACGGTTTCGAGTAGCATCGCCACAGATTTCAGAGTACAGGCGCTTCTCCTGGCACAGTAACGAACACTTAGTTTCAGATAGAACTATTAGTTTAAAATGGAACTAAGTTTCGCATCTGGAGTTTCGTCTCCCACAAGGTCGACCACTTAGTTTCGTCGAACACATACGGTTTCGAGTAGTATCGCCACAGATTTCAGAAAGCAGGCGCTTCTCCTGGCACAGTATCGAACACTTTCAGATAGAACAATTTGTTTAAAATGGAACTAAGTTTCGCATCTGGAGATTCCTCTCCCACAAGGTCGACCAATTAGTTTCGTTGAACACATACGGTTTCGAGTAACATCGCCACAGATTTCAGAGAACAGGCGCTTCTCCTGGCACAGTATCGAACACTTTCAGATAGAACAATTTGTTTAAAATGGAACTAAGTTTCGCATTTGGAGTTCCTCTCTCACAAGATCGACCACTTAGTTTCGCCGAACACATACGGTTTCGACTGGCATCGGCACAGATTTCAGAGAACAGCCGCTTCTCCTGGCACAGTATCGAACACTTAGTTTCAGATAGAACAATTAGTTTAAAATGGAACTAAATTTCCCATCTGGAGTTTCCTATCTCACAATGTCGACCACTTAGTTTCGTCGAACACATACGGTTTCGAGTAGCATCGCCACAGATTTGACAGAACAGGCGCTTCTCCTGGCACAGAATCGAACACTTCGTTTCAGATAGAACAATTAGTTTAAAATGGAACTAAGTGTCGCATCTGGAGATACCTCCCTCACAAGGTCGACTACTTAGTTTCGTCGAACACATACGGTTAGGAGTGGCATCGCCACAGAATTCAGAGAACAGACGCTTCTACTGGCACAGTGTCGAACACATAGTTTGAGATAGAACAATTAGTTTAAAATGGAACTAACTTTCGCATCTGGATATTCCTCTCACAAGGTCGACCACTTAGTTTCGTCAAACACATACGGTATCGAGTGGCATCGCCACAGATTTCAGAGAACAGGCGCTTCTCCTGGCACAGTATCGAACACTTAGTATCAGATAGAACAATTAGTTTAAAATGGAACTAATTTTCGCATCCGGAGTTTCCTCTCTCAGAAGGTCGACCATTTAGTTTCGTCGAACACATAAGGTTTCGAGGGGCATAGCCACAGATTTCAGAGAACAGGCGCTTCTCCTGGCACAGTATCGAACATTTAGTTTCAGATGGAACATTTGGTTTAAAATGGAACTAAATTTCGCGTCTGGAGTTTCCTCTCTCACAAGGTCGACCACTTACTTTCGTCGAACACATTCGGTTTCGAGTAGCATCGCCACCGATTTCAGAGAACAGGCGCTTCTCCTGGCACAGTATCGAACACTTAGTTTCAGATAGAACAATTAGTTTAAAATGGAACTAAGGTTCGCATCTGGAGTTTCCTCTCTCAGAAGGTCGACCACTTAGTTTCGTTGAACACATACGGTTTCGAGTGGCAACACCACAGATTTCAGAAAACAGGCGCTTCTCCTGGCACAGTATCGAACACTTAGTTTCAGAGAGAACAATTAGTTTAAAATGGAACTATGTTTTGCATTTGGAGTTTCCTCTTTCCCAAGGTGGACCACTTAGTTTCGTCAAACACATACGGTTTCGAGTGGAATCGCCACAGATTTCGGAGAACAGGCGCTTCCCCTGGCACAGTCTCGAACACTTAGTTTCAGAGAGAACAATTAGTTTAAAATGGAAATAAGTGTCGCATCTGGAGTGTCCTCTCTCACAAGGTCGACCACCTAGTTTCGTCGAACATATACGGTTTCGAGAAGCATCGCCACAGATTTCAGAGAACAGGCGCTTCTCCTGGCACAGTAACGAACACTTAGTTTCAGATAGAACAATTAGTGTAAAATGGAACTAAGTCTTGCATCTGGAGTTTCCTCTCCCACAAGGTCGACCACCTAGTTTCGTCGAACACATACGGTTTCGAGTAGCATCGCCACAGATTTCAAAGAATAGGCGCTTCTCCTGGCACAGTATCGAACACTTAGTTTCAGATAAAACAATTAGTTTAAAATGGAACTAAGTTTCGCATCTGGAGTTTCCTCTCTCACAAGGTCGACCACTTAGTTTCGTTGAACACATACGGCTTCGAGTGGCAACGCCACAGATTTCAGAGAACAGGCGCTTCTCCTGGCACAGTATCGAACACTCTCAGATAGAACAATTAGTTTAAAATGGAACTAACTTTCGCATCTGGAGTTTCCTCCCTCATCATGTCGACCACTTAGTTTCGTCGAACACATACGGTTTCGAGTAGCATCGCCACAGATTTCAGAGAACAGGTGCTTCTCCTGGCACAGTATCGAACACTTAGTTTCAGATAGAACAATTAGTTTAAAATGGCACTAAGCTTCGCGTCTGGAGTTTCCTCTCTCACAAGGTCGACAACTCAGTTTCATCGAACACATACCGTTTCGAGTAGCATCGCCACAGATTTCAGAGAACAGGCGCTTCTCCTGGCACAATATCGAACACTTAGTTTCAGATAGAATAATTAGTTTCAAATGGATCTAAGTTTCGCATCTGGAGTTTCCTCTCTCACAATGTCGACCACTTAGTTTCGTCGAACACATACGGTTTCGAGTGTCATCGCCACAGATTTCAGAGAACAGGCGCTTCTCCTGGCACAGTATCGACCACTTAGTTTCAGATAGAACAATTAGTTTAAAATGGAACTAAGTTTCGCATCTGGAGTTTCCTCTCTCGCAAGGTGGACCACATAGTTTCGTCGAACACATACGGTTTCGAGAGCGCATCGCCACAGAATTCAGAGAACAGGCGCTTCTCCTGGGACAGTATCGAACACTCTCAGATAGAACAATTAGTTTAAAATGGAACTAACTTTCGCATCTGGAGTTTCCTCCCTCATCATGTCGACCACTTAGTTTCGTCGAACACATACGGTTTCGAGTAGCATCGCCACAGATTTCAGAGAACAGGTGCTTCTACTGCCACAGTATCGAACACTTAGTTTCAGATAGAACAATTAATTTAAAATGGAACTATGTTTCGCATTTGGAGTCTCCTCTCTCACAAGGTCGACCACTTAGTTTCGTCGAACACATACGGTTTCGAGTAGCATCGCCACAGATTTCAGAGAACAGGCGCTTCTCCTTGCACAGTATCGAACACATAGTTTCAGATAGAACAATTAGTTTAAAATGGAACTAAGTTTCGCATCTGGAGTTTCCTCTCTCCCAAGGTCGACCACTTAGTTTCGTCGAACACATACGGTTTCGAGCGGCAGCGCCACACATTTCAGAGAACAGGCGCTTCTCCTGGCACAGTATCGAACACATAGTTTCAGATAGAACAATTAGTTTAAAATGGTACTAAGTTTCGCATCTGGAGTTTCCTCTCTCGCAAGGTGGACCACATAGTTTCGTCGAACACATACGGTTTCGAGAGCGCATCGCCACAGAATTCAGAGAACAGGCGCTTCTCCTGGGACAGTATCGAACACTCTCAGATAGAACAATTAGTTTAAAATGGAACTAACTTTCGCATCTGGAGTTTCCTCCCTCATCATGTCGACCACTTAGTTTCGTCGAACACATACGGTTTCGAGTAGCTTCGCCACAGATTTCAGAGAACAGGTGCTTCTCCTGCCACAGTATCGAACACTTAGTTTCAGATAGAACAATTAGTTTAAAATGGAACTAAGTTTCGCATCTGGAGTTTCCTCTCTCAGAAGGTCGACCATTTAGATTCGTCGAACACATACGGTTTCGAGTGGCATCGCCACAGATTTCAGAGAACAGGCGCTTCTGCTGGCACAGTATCGAACACTTAGTTTCAGATAGAACAATTAGTTTAAAATGGAACTAAGTTTCGCATCTGGAGATTCCTCTCCCACAAGGTCGAACACTAAGTTTTGTCGAACACCTACGGTTTCGAGTGGCAACGCCACAGGTTTCAGAGAACAGGCGCTTCTACAGGCAGGTTATCGAACACTTAGTTTCAGATGGAACATTTGGTTTAAAATGGAACTAATTTTCGCATCTGGAGTTTCCTCTCTCACAAGGTCGACGACTTAGTTTCGTCGAACACATACGGTTTCGAGTGGCATCGCCACGGATTTCAGAGAGCGGGCGCTTCTCCTGGCACAGTATCGAACACTTAGTTTCAGATAGAACAATTAGTTTAAAATGGAAGTAAGTTTCGCATCTGGAGTTTCCTCTCTCACAAGGTCGGCCACTTAGTTTCGTCGAACACATACGGTTTCGAGTAGCATCGCCTCAGATTTCAGAGAAGAGGCGCTTCTCCTGGCACAGTGTCGAACACATAGTTTCAGAAGGAACAATTAGTTAAAAATGGAACTATGTTTCGCATCTGGAATTTCCTCTCTCACAAGGTCGACCACTTAGTTTCGTCGAACACATGCGGTGCCGAGTGGCATCCCCACACATTTCAAAGAACAGGCGCTTCTCCTGGCACAGTATCGAACACTTAGTTTCAGATAGAACAATTTGTTTAAAATGGAACTAAGTTTCGCATCTGGAGATTCCTCTCCCACAAGGTCGAACACCTACGGTTTCGAGTGGCATCGCCACAGATTTCAGAGAACAGGCGTTTCTCCTGGCACAGTATCGAACACTTAGTTTCAGATAGAACAATTAGTTTAAAATGGAACTAAGTTTCGCATCTGGAGTTTCCTCTCTCAGAAGGTCGACCATTTAGATTCGTCGAACACATACGGTTTCGAGTGGCATCGCCACAGATTTCAGAGAACAGGCGCTTCTGCTGGCACAGTATCGAACACTTAGTTTCAGATAGAACAATTAGTTTAAAATGGAACTAAGTTTCGCATCTGGAGATTCCTCTCCCACAAGGTCGAACACTAAGTTTTGTCGAACACCTACGGTTTCGAGTGGCAACGCCACAGGTTTCAGAGAACAGGCGCTTCTACAGGCAGGTTATCGAACACTTAGTTTCAGATGGAACATTTGGTTTAAAATGGAACTAATTTTCGCATCTGGAGTTTCCTCTCTCACAAGGTCGACCACTTAGTTTCGTCGAACACATACGGTTTCGAGTGGCATCGCCACGGATTTCAGAGAGCGGGCGCTTCTCCTGGCACAGTATCGAACACTTAGTTTCAGATAGAACAATCAGTTTTGAATGAAACTAAGTTTGGCATCTGGAGCTTCCTCTCCCACAAGGTCGACCACTTAGTTTCGTCGAACACATACGGTTTCGAGTGGCATCGCCACGGTTTTCAGAGAACAGGCGCTTCCCCTGGCACAGTATCGAACACTTAGTTTTAGATAGAACAATCAGTTTTAAATGAAACTAAGTTTGGCATCTGGAGCTTCCTCTCCCACAAGGTCGACAACTTAGTTTCGTCGAACACATACGGTTTCGAGTAGCATCGCCACAGATTTCAGAGAACAGGCGCTTCTCCTGGCACAGTATCGAAAACTTAGTTTCAGACAGAACAATTAGTTTAAAATGGAATTAACTTTCAGACCTGGAGTTTCCTCACTCACAAGGTCGACCATTTAGATTCGTCGAACACATACGGTTTCGAGTGGCATCGCCACAGATTTCAGAGAACAGGCGCTTCTCCTGGCACAGTATCGAACCCTTTCAGATAGAACAATTAGTTTAAAATGGAACTAAGTTTCGCATCTGGAGCTTCCTCTCCCACAAGGTCGACCACTTAGTTTCGTCGAACACATACGGTTTCGAGTGGCATCGCCACGGTTTTCAGAGAACAGGCGCTTCCCCTGGCACAGTATCGAACACTTAGTTTCAGATAGAACAATCAGTTTTGAATGAAACTAAGTTTGGCATCTGGAGCTTCCTCTCCCACAAGGTCGACCACTTAGTTTCGTCGAACACATACGGTTTCGAGTGGCATCGCCACGGTTTTCAGAGAACAGGCGCTTCCCCTGGCACAGTATCGAACACTTAGTTTCAGATAGAACAATCAGTTTTAAATGAAACTAAGTTTGGCATCTGGAGCTTCCTCTCCACAAGGTCGACAACTTAGTTTCGTCGAACACATACGGTTTCGAGTAGCATCGCCACAGATTTCAGAGAACAGGCGCTTCTCCTGGCACAGTATCGAACACTTAGTTTCAGATAGAACAATTAGTTTAAAATGGCACTAAGCTTCGCGTCTGGAGTTTCCTCTCTCACAAGGTCGACAACTCAGTTTCATCGAACACATACCGTTTCGAGTAGCATCGCCACAGATTTCAGAGAACAGGCGCTTCTCCTGGCACAATATCGAACACTTAGTTTCAGATAGAATAATTAGTTTCAAATGGATCTAAGTTTCGCATCTGGAGTTTCCTCTCTCACAATGTCGACCACTTAGTTTCGTCGAACACATACGGTTTCGAGTGTCATCGCCACAGATTTCAGAGAACAGGCGCTTCTCCTGGCACAGTATCGACCACTTAGTTTCAGATAGAACAATTAGTTTAAAATGGAACTAAGTTTCGCATCTGGAGTTTCCTCTCTCACAAGGTCGGCCACTTAGTTTCGTCGAACACATACGGTTTCGAGTGGCTTCGCCTTAGATTTCAGAGAACATGCGCTTCTCCTGGCACAGTATCGAACACTTAGTTTCAGATAGAACAATTAGTTTAAAATGGTACTATGTTTCGCATCTGGAGTTTCCTCTCTCGCAAGGTGGACCACATAGTTTCGTCGAACACATACGGTTTCGAGAGCGCATCGCCACAGAATTCAGAGAACAGGCGCTTCTCCTGGGACAGTATCGAACACTCTCAGATAGAACAATTAGTTTAAAATGGAACTAACTTTCGCATCTGGAGTTTCCTCCCTCATCATGTCGACCACTTAGTTTCGTCGAACACATACGGTTTCGAGTAGCATCGCCACAGATTTCAGAGAACAGGTGCTTCTCCTGCCACAGTATCGAACACTTAGTTTCAGATAGAACAATTAATTTAAAATGGAACTATGTTTCGCATTTGGAGTCTCCTCTCTCACAAGGTCGACCACTTAGTTTCGTCGAACACATACGGTTTCGAGTAGCATCGCCAGAGATTTCAGATAACAGGCGCTTCTCCTTGCACAGTATCGAACACATAGTTTCAGATAGAACAATTAGTTTAAAATGGAACTAAGTTTCGCATCTGTAGTTTCCTCTCTCCCAAGGTCGACCACTTAGTTTCGTCGAACACATACGGTTTCGAGCGGCAGCGCCACACATTTCAGAGAACAGGCGCTTCTCCTGGCACAGTATCGAACACATAGTTTCAGATAGAACAATTAGTTTAAAATGGTACTAAGTTTCGCATCTGGAGTTTCCTCTCTCGCAAGGTCGACAACTTAGTTTCGTCGAACACATACGGTTTCGAGTAGCATCGCCACAGATTTCAGAGAACAGGCGCTTCTCCTGGCACAGTATCGAAAACTTAGTTTCAGACAGAACAATTAGTTTAAAATGGAATTAACTTTCAGACCTGGAGTTTCCTCACTCACAAGGTCGACCATTTAGATTCGTCGAACACATACGGTTTCGAGTGGCATCGCCACAGATTTCAGAGAACAGGCGCTTCTCCTGGGACAGTATCGAACACTCTCAGATAGAACAATTAGTTTAAAATGGAACTAACTTTCGCATCTGGAGTTTCCTCCCTCATCATGTCGACCACTTAGTTTCGTCGAACACATACGGTTTCGAGTAGCATCGCCACAGATTTCAGAGAACAGGTGCTTCTCCTGCCACAGTATCGAACACTTAGTTTCAGATAGAACAATTAATTTAAAATGGAACTATGTTTCGCATTTGGAGTCTCCTCTCTCACAAGGTCGACCACTTAGTTTCGTCGAACACATACGGTTTCGAGTAGCATCGCCAGAGATTTCAGATAACAGGCGCTTCTCCTTGCATAGTATCGAACACATAGTTTCAGATAGAACAATCAGTTTTGAATGAAACTAAGTTTGGCATCTGGAGCTTCCTCTCCCACAAGGTCGACCACTTAGTTTCGTCGAACACATACGGTTTCGAGTGGCATCGCCACGGTTTTCAGAGAACAGCCGCTTCCCCTGGCACAGTATCGAACACTTAGTTTCAGATAGAACAATCAGTTTTAAATGAAACTAAGTTTGGCATCTGGAGCTTCCTCTCCCACAAGGTCGACAACTTAGTTTCGTCGAACACATACGGTTTCGAGTAGCATCGCCACAGATTTCAGAGAACAGGCGCTTCTCCTGGCACAGTATCGAAAACTTAGTTTCAGACAGAACAATTAGTTTAAAATGGAATTAACTTTCAGACCTGGAGTTTCCTCACTCACAAGGTCGACCATTTAGATTCGTCGAACACATACGGTTTCGAGTGGCATCGCCACAGATTTCAGAGAACAGGCGCTTCTCCTGGCACAGTATCGAACACTTTCAGATAGAACAATTAGTTTAAAATGGAAGTAAGTTTCGCATCTGGAGCTTCCTCTCCCACAAGGTCGACCACTTAGTTTCGTCGAACACATACGGTTTCGAGTGTCATCGCCACAGATTTCAGAGAACAGGCGCTTCTCCTGGCACAGTATCGACCACTTAGTTTCAGATAGAACAATTAGTTTAAAATGGAACTAAGTTTCGCATCTGGAGTTTCCTCTCTCACAAGGTCGGCCACTTAGTTTCGTCGAACACATACGGTTTCGAGTGGCTTCGCCTTAGATTTCAGAGAACATGCGCTTCTCCTGGCACAGTATCGAACACTTAGTTTCAGATAGAACAATTAGTTTAAAATGGTACTAAGTTTCGCATCTGGAGTTTCCTCTCTCGCAAGGTGGACCACATAGTTTCGTCGAACACATACGGTTTCGAGAGCGCATCGCCACAGAATTCAGAGAACAGGCGCTTCTCCTGGGACAGTATCGAACACCCTCAGATAGAACAATTAGTTTAAAATGGAACTAACTTTCGCATCTGGAGTTTCCTCCCTCATCATGTCGACCACTTAGTTTCGTCGAACACATACGGTTTCGAGTAGCATCGCCACAGATTTCAGAGAACAGGTGCTTCTCCTGCCACAGTATCGAACACTTAGTTTCAGATAGAACAATTAATTTAAAATGGAACTATGTTTCGCATTTGGAGTCTCCTCTCTCACAAGGTCGACCACTTAGTTTCGTCGAACACATACGGTTTCGAGTAGCATCGCCAGAGATTTCAGATAACAGGCGCTTCTCCTTGCACAGTATCGAACACATAGTTTCAGATAGAACAATTAGTTTAAAATGGAACTAAGTTTCGCATCTGTAGTTTCCTCTCTCCCAAGGTCGACCACTTAGTTTCGTCGAACACATACGGTTTCGAGCGGCAGCGCCACACATTTCAGAGAACAGGCGCTTCTCCTGGCACAGTATCGAACACATAGTTTCAGATAGAACAATTAGTTTAAAATGGTACTAAGTTTCGCATCTGGAGTTTCCTCTCTCGCAAGGTGGACCACATAGTTTCGTCGAACACATACGGTTTCGAGAGCGCATCGCCACAGAATTCAGAGGACAGGCGCTTCTCCTGGGACAGTATCGAACACTCTCAGATAGAACAATTAGTTTAAAATGGAACTAACTTTCGCATCTGGAGTTTCCTCCCTCATCATGTCGACCACTTAGTTTCGTCGAACACATACGGTTTCGAGTAGCATCGCCACAGATTTCAGAGAACAGGTGCTTCTCCTGCCACAGTATCGAACACTTAGTTTCAGATAGAACAATTAATTTAAAATGGAACAAAGTTTCGCATCTGAAGTTTCCTCTCTCACAAGTTCGGCCACTTAGTTTCGTCGAACACATACGGTTTCGAATGGCATCGCCACAGATTTCAGAGAACATGCGCTTCTCCTGGCACAGTATCGAACACTTAGTTTCAGATAGAACAATTAGTTTAAAATGGTACTAAGTTTCGCATCTGGAGTTTCCTCTCTCGCAAGGTGGACCACATAGTTTCGTCGAACACATACGGTTTCGAGAGCGCATCGCCACAGAATTCAGAGAACAGGCGCTTCTCCTGGGACAGTATCGAACACTCTCAGATAGAACAATTAGTTTAAAATGGAACTAACTTTCGCATCTGGAGTTTCCTCCCTCATCATGTCGACCACTTAGTTTCGTCGAACACATACGGTTTCGAGTAGCATCGCCACAGATTTCAGAGAACAGGTGCTTCTCCTGCCACAGTATCGAACACTTAGTTTCAGATAGAACAATTAATTTAAAATGGAACAAAGTTTCGCATCTGAAGTTTCCTCTCTCACAAGTTCGGCCACTTAGTTTCGTCGAACACATACGGTTTCGAATGGCATCGCCACAGATTTCAGAGAACATGCGCTTCTCCTGGCACAGTATCGAACACTTAGTTTCAGATAGAACAATTAGTTTAAAATGGTACTAAGTTTCGCATCTGGAGTTTCCTCTCTCGCAAGGTGGACCACATAGTTTCGTCGAACACATACGGTTTCGAGAGCGCATCGCCACAGAATTCAGAGAACAGGCGCTTCTCCTGGGACAGTATCGAACACTCTCAGATAGAACAATTAGTTTAAAATGGAACTAACTTTCGCATCTGGAGTTTCCTCCCTCATCATGTCGACCACTTAGTTTCGTCGAACACATACGGTTTCGAGTAGCATCGCCACAGATTTCAGAGAACAGGTGCTTCTCCTGCCACAGTATCGAACACTTAGTTTCAGATAGAACAATTAGTTTAAAATGGCACTAAGCTTCGCGTCTGGAGTTTCCTCTCTCACAAGGTCGACAACTCAGTTTCATCGAACACATACCGTTTCGAGTAGCATCGCCACAGATTTCAGAGAACAGGCGCTTCTCCTGGCACAGTATCGAACACTTAGTTTCAGATAGAACAATTAGTTTAAAATGGCACTAAGCTTCGCGTCTGGAGTTTCCTCTCTCACAAGGTCGACAACTCAGTTTCATCGAACACATACCGTTTCGAGTAGCATCGCCACAGATTTCAGAGAACAGGCGCTTCTCCTGGCACAATATCGAACACTTAATTTCAGATAGAATAATTAGTTTCAAATGGATCTAAGTTTCGCATCTGGAGTTTCCTCTCTCACAATGTCGACCACTTAGTTTCGTCGAACACATACGGTTTCGAGTGTCATCGCCACAGATTTCAGAGAACAGGCGCTTCTCCTGGCACAGTATGGACCACTTAGTTTCAGATAGAACAATTAGTTTAAAATGGAACTAAGTTTCGCATCTGGAGTTTCCTCTCTCACAAGGTCGGCCACTTAGTTTCGTCGAACACATACGGTTTCGAGTGGCTTCGCCTTAGATTTCAGAGAACATGCGCTTCTCCTGGCACAGTATCGAACACTTAGTTTCAGATAGAACAATTAGTTTAAAATGGTACTAAGTTTCGCATCTGGAGTTTCCTCTCTCGCAAGGTGGACCACATAGTTTCGTCGAACACATACGGTTTCGAGAGCGCATCGCCACAGAATTCAGAGAACAGGCGCTTCTCCTGGGACAGTATCGAACACTCTCAGATAGAACAATTAGTTTAAAATGGAACTAACTTTCGCATCTGGAGTTTCCTCCCTCATCATGTCGACCACTTAGTTTCGTCGAACACATACGGTTTCGAGTAGCATCGCCACAGATTTCAGAGAACAGGTGCTTCTCCTGCCACAGTATCGAACACTTAGTTTCAGATAGAACAATTAATTTAAAATGGAACTATGTTTCGCATTTGGAGTCTCCTCTCTCACAAGGTCGACCACTTAGTTTCGTCGAACACATACGGTTTCGAGTAGCATCGCCACAGATTTCAGAGAACAGGCGCTTCTCCTTGCACAGTATCGAACACATAGTTTCAGATAGAACAATTAGTTTAAAATGGAACTAAGTTTCGCATCTGGAGTTTCCTCTCTCCTAAGGTCGACCACTTAGTTTCGTCGAACACATACGGTTTCGAGCGGCAGCGCCACTCATTTCAGAGAACAGGCGCTTCTCCTGGCACAGTATCGAACACATAGTTTCAGATAGAACAATTAGTTTAAAATGGTACTAAGTTTCGCATCTGGAGTTTCCTCTCTCGCAAGGTGGACCACATAGTTTCGTCGAACACATACGGTTTCGAGTGGCATCGCCACATATTTCAGAGAACAGGCGCTTCTCCAGGCACAGTATCGAACACTTAGTTTCAGATGGAACATTTGGTTTAAAATGGAACTAAGTTTCGCATCTGAAGTTTCCTCCCGCACAAGGTCGGCCACTTAGTTTCGTCGAACACACACGGTTTCGAGTGGCATCGCCACAGATTTCAGAGAACAGGCGTTTCTCCTGGCACAGTATCGAACACTTAGTATCAGATAGAACAATTAGTTTCAAATGGAGCAAAGCTTCGCATCTGGTGTTTCCTCTCTCACAAGGTGGACCACTTAGTTTCGTCGAACACATACGGTTTCGAGGAGCATCGCCACAGATTTCAGTGAACAGGCACTTCTCCTGGCATAGTATCGAACACTTAGTTTCAGATAGAACATTTAGTTTAAAATGGAACTAAGTTTCGCATCTGGAGTTTCCTCTCTCACAAGGTCGACCACTTAGTTTCGTCGAACACCTACGGTTTCGAGTAGCATCGCCACTGATTTCAGAGAACAGGAGCTTCTCCTGGCACAGTATCGAACACATAGTTTCAGATAGAACAATTAGTTTAAAATGGAAATAAGTTTCGCATCTGGAGTTTCTTCCCTCACATGGCGACCACTTATTTTCGTCGAACACATACGGTTTCGAGTAGCATTGCCACAGATTTCAGAGAACAGGCGCTTCTCCTGGCACATTATCGAACACTTAGTTTCAGATAGAACAGTTAGTTTAAAATGGAAATATGTTTCGCATATGGAATTTCCTCTCTCACAAGGTCGACGACTTAGTTTCGTCGAACACATACGGTTTCGAGTGGCATCGCCACAGATTTCAGTGAACAGGCGCTTCTCCTGGCACAGTATCGAGCACATAGTTTCAGATAGAACAATTAGTTTAAAGTGGAACTAAATTTCGCATCTGGAGTTTCCTCTCTCACAAGGTCGACCATTTAGATTCATCGAACACATACGGTTTCGAGTGGCATCGCCACATATTTCAGAGAACAGGCGCTTCTCCAGGCACAGTATCGAACACTTAGTTTCAGATGGAACATTTGGTTTAAAATGGAACTAAGTTTCGCATCTGAAGTTTCCTCCCGCACAAGGTCGGCCACTTAGTTTCGTCGAACACACACGGTTTCGAGTGGCATCGCCACAGATTTCAGAGAACAGGCGTTTCTCCTGGCACAGTATCGAACACTTAGTATCAGATAGAACAATTAGTTTAAAATGGAGCAAAGCTTCGCATCTGGTGTTTCCTCTCTCACAAGGTGGACCACTTAGTTTCGTCGAACACATACGGTTTCGAGGAGCATCGCCACAGATTTCAGTGAACCGGCACTTCTCCTGGCATAGTATCGAACACTTAGTTTCAGATAGAACATTTAGTTTAAAATGGAACTAAGTTTCGCATCTGGAGTTTCCTCTCTCACAAGGTCGACCACTTAGTTTCGTCGAACACCTACGGTTTCGAGTAGCATCGCCACTGATTTCAGAGAACAGGAGCTTCTCCTAGCACAGTATCGAACACTTTCATATAGAACAATTAGTTTAAAATGGAAATAAGTTTCGCATCTGGAGTTTCCTCTCTCACAAGGTCGGCCACTTAGTTTCGTCGAACACATACGGGTTCGAGTAGCATCGCCACTGATTTCAGAGAACAGGTGCTTCTCCTGGCACAGTATCGAACACTTTCAGATAGAACAATTAATTTAAAATGGAACTATGTTTCGCATTTGGAGTCTCCTCTCTCACAAGGTCGACCACTTAGTTTCGTCGAACACATACGGTTTCGAGTAGCATCGCCACAGATTTCAGAGAACAGGCGCTTCTCCTTGCACAGTATCGAACACATAGTTTCAGATAGAACAATTAGTTTAAAATGGTACTAAGTTTCGCATCTGGAGTTTCCTCTCTCGCAAGGTGGACCACATAGTTTCGTCGAACACATACGGTTTCGAGAGCGCATCGCCACAGAATTCAGAGAACAGGCGCTTCTCCTGGGACAGTATCGAACACTCTCAGATAGAACAATTAGTTTAAAATGGAACTAACTTTCGCATCTGGAGTTTCCTCCCTCATCATGTCGACCACTTAGTTTCGTCGAACACATACGGTTTCGAGTAGCATCGCCACAGATTTCAGAGAACAGGTGCTTCTCCTGCCACAGTATCGAACACTTAGTTTCAGATAGAACAATTAGTTTAAAATGGAACTAAGTTTCGCATCTGGAGTTTCCTCTCTCAGAAGGTCGACCATTTAGATTCGTCGAACACATACGGTTTCGAGTGGCATCGCCACAGATTTCAGAGAACAGGCGCTTCTGCTGGCACAGTATCGAACACTTAGTTTCAGATAGAACAATTAGTTTAAAATGGAACTAAGTTTCGCATCTGGAGATTCCTCTCTCACAAGGTCGACCACTTAGTTTCGTCGAACACATGCGGTGCCGAG
Source organism: Nysson spinosus (assembly GCA_910591585.2). Classification (NCBI taxonomy): domain Eukaryota; kingdom Metazoa; phylum Arthropoda; class Insecta; order Hymenoptera; family Crabronidae; genus Nysson; species Nysson spinosus. Next base: position 1,471,714 of record CAJUYC020000090.1, on the reverse strand, counting down.
TGGCATCCCCACACATTTCAAAGAACAGGCGCTTCTCCTGGCACAGTATCGAACACTTAGTTTCAGATAGAACAATTTGTTTAAAATGGAACTAAGTTTCGCATCTGGAGATTCCTCTCCCACAAGGTCGAACACATACGGTTTCGAGTGGCATCGCCACGGTTTTCAGAGAACAGGCGCTTCCCCTGGCACAGTATCGAACACTTAGTTTCAGATAGAACAATCAGTTTTAAATGAAACTAAGTTTGGCATCTGGAGCTTCCTCTCCCACAAGGTCGACAACTTAGTTTCGTCGAACACATACGGTTTCGAGTAGCATCGCCACAGATTTCAGAGAACAGGCGCTTCTCCTGGCACAATATTGAAAACTTAGTTTCAGACAGAACAATTAGTTTAAAATTGAATTAACTTTCAGACCTGGAGCTTCCTCACTCACAAGGTCGACCATTTAGATTCGTCGAACACATACGATTTCGAGTGGCATCGCCACAGATTTCAGAGAACAGGCGCTTCTCCTGGCACAGTATCGAACACTTAGTTTCAGATAGAACAATTAGTTTAAAATGGCACTAAGCTTCGCGTCTGGAGTTTCCTCTCTCACAAGGTCGACAACTCAGTTTCATCGAACACATACCGTTTCGAGTAGCATCGCCACAGATTTCAGAGAACAGGCGCTTCTCCTGGCACAATATCGAACACTTAGTTTCAGATAGAATAATTAGTTTCAAATGGATCTAAGTTTCGCATCTGGAGTTTCCTCTCTCACAATGTCGACCACTTAGTTTCGTCGAACACATACGGTTTCGAGTGTCATCGCCACAGATTTCAGAGAACAGGCGCTTCTCCTGGCACAGTATGGACCACTTAGTTTCAGATAGAACAATTAGTTTAAAATGGAACTAAGTTTCGCATCTGGAGTTTCCTCTCTCGCAAGGTGGACCACATAGTTTCGTCGAACACATACGGTTTCGAGAGCGCATCGCCACAGAATTCAGAGAACAGGCGCTTCTCCTGGGACAGTATCGAACACTCTCAGATAGAACAATTAGTTTAAAATGGAACTAACTTTCGCATCTGGAGTTTCCTCCCTCATCATGTCGACCACTTAGTTTCGTCGAACACATACGGTTTCGAGTAGCATCGCCACAGATTTCAGAGAACAGGTGCTTCTCCTGCCACAGTATCGAACACTTAGTTTCAGATAGAACAATTAATTTAAAATGGAACTATGTTTCGCATTTGGAGTCTCCTCTCTCACAAGGTCGACCACTTAGTTTCGTCGAACACATACGGTTTCGAGTAGCATCGCCACAGATTTCAGAGAACAGGCGCTTCTCCTTGCACAGTATCGAACACATAGTTTCAGATAGAACAATTAGTTTAAAATGGAACTAAGTTTCGCATCTGGAGTTTCCTCTCTCCTAAGGTCGACCACTTAGTTTCGTCGAACACATACGGTTTCGAGCGGCAGCGCCACTCATTTCAGAGAACAGACGCTTCTCCTGGCACAGTATCGAACACATAGTTTCAGATAGAACAATTAGTTTAAAATGGTACTAAGTTTCGCATCTGGAGTTTCCTCTCTCGCAAGGTGGACCACATAGTTTCGTCGAACACATACGGTTTCGAGTGGCATCGCCACATATTTCAGAGAACAGGCGCTTCTCCAGGCACAGTATCGAACACTTAGTTTCAGATGGAACATTTGGTTTAAAATGGAACTAAGTTTCGCATCTGAAGTTTCCTCCCGCACAAGGTCGGCCACTTAGTTTCGTCGAACACACACGGTTTCGAGTGGCATCGCCACAGATTTCAGAGAACAGGCGTTTCTCCTGGCACAGTATCGAACACTTAGTATCAGATAGAACAATTAGTTTCAAATGGAGCAAAGCTTCGCATCTGGTGTTTCCTCTCTCACAAGGTGGACCACTTAGTTTCGTCGAACACATACGGTTTCGAGGAGCATCGCCACAGATTTCAGTGAACAGGCACTTCTCCTGGCATAGTATCGAACACTTAGTTTCAGATAGAACATTTAGTTTAAAATGGAACTAAGTTTCGCATCTGGAGTTTCCTCTCTCACAAGGTCGACCACTTAGTTTCGTCGAACACCTACGGTTTCGAGTAGCATCGCCACTGATTTCAGAGAACAGGAGCTTCTCCTGGCACAGTATCGAACACATAGTTTCAGATAGAACAATTAGTTTAAAATGGAAATAAGTTTCGCATCTGGAGTTTCTTCCCTCACATGGCGACCACTTATTTTCGTCGAACACATACGGTTTCGAGTAGCATTGCCACAGATTTCAGAGAACAGGCGCTTCTCCTGGCACATTATCGAACACTTAGTTTCAGATAGAACAGTTAGTTTAAAATGGAAATATGTTTCGCATATGGAATTTCCTCTCTCACAAGGTCGACGACTTAGTTTCGTCGAACACATACGGTTTCGAGTGGCATCGCCACAGATTTCAGTGAACAGGCGCTTCTCCTGGCACAGTATCGAGCACATAGTTTCAGATAGAACAATTAGTTTAAAGTGGAACTAAATTTCGCATCTGGAGTTTCCTCTCTCACAAGGTCGACCATTTAGATTCATCGAACACATACGGTTTCGAGTGGCATCGCCACATATTTCAGAGAACAGGCGCTTCTCCAGGCACAGTATCGAACACTTAGTTTCAGTTGGAACATTTGGTTTAAAATGGAACTAAGTTTCGCATCTGAAGTTTCCTCCCGCACAAGGTCGGCCACTTAGTTTCGTCGAACACACACGGTTTCGAGTGGCATCGCCACAGATTTCAGAGAACAGGCGTTTCTCCTGGCACAGTATCGAACACTTAGTATCAGATAGAACAATTAGTTTAAAATGGAGCAAAGCTTCGCATCTGGTGTTTCCTCTCTCACAAGGTGGACCACTTAGTTTCGTCGAACACATACAGTTTCGAGGAGCATCGCCACAGATTTCAGTGAACCGGCACTTCTCCTGGCATAGTATCGAACACTTAGTTTCAGATAGAACATTTAGTTTAAAATGGAACTAAGTTTCGCATCTGGAGTTTCCTCTCTCACAAGGTCGACCACTTAGTTTCGTCGAACACCTACGGTTTCGAGTAGCATCGTCACTGATTTCAGAGAACAGGAGCTTCTCCTGGCACAGTATCGAACACTTTCATATAGAACAATTAGTTTAAAATGGAAATAAGTTTCGCATCTGGAGTTTCCTCTCTCACAAGGTCGGCCACTTAGTTTCGTCGAACACATACGGGTTCGAGTAGCATCGCCACTGATTTCAGAGAACAGGCGCTTCTCCTGGCACAGTATCGAACACTTTCAGATAGAACAATTAGTTTAAAATGGAACTAAGTTTCGCATCTGAAGTTTCCTCTCTCACAAGGTCGACCACTTAGTTTCGTTGAGCTCATACGGTTTCGAGTGGCATCGCCACAGATTTCAGAGAACAGGCGCTTCTGCTGGCACAGTATCGAACACTTAGTTTCAGATAGAACAATTAATTTAAAATGGAACTAAGTTTCGCATCTGAAGTTTCCTCTCTCACAAGGTCGACCACTTAGTTTCGTTGAGCTCTAACGGTTTCGAGTGGCATCGCCACAGATTTCAGAGAACAGGCGCTTCTCCTGCCACAGTATCGAACACTTAGTTTCAGATGGAACATTTAGTTTAAAATTGAACTATGTTTCGCATCTGGAGTTTCCTCTCTCACAAAGTCGACCACTCAGTTTCGCCGAACGCATACGGTTTCGAGTGGCATCGCCACAGATTTCCGAGAACAGGCGCTTCTGCTGGCACAGTATCGAACACTTAGTTTCAGATGGAACATTTAGTTTAAAATTGAACTATGTTTCGCATCTGGAGTTTCCTCTCTCACAAAGTCGACCACTTAGTTTCGCCGAACGCATACGGTTTCGAGTGGCATCGCCACAGATTTCCGAGAACAGGCGCTTCTGCTGGCACAGTATCGAACACTTAGTGTCAGATAGTACAATTAGATTAAAATGGTACTAAGTTTCGCATCTGGAGTTTCCTCTCTCACAAGGCGGCCACTCAGTTTCGTGGAACACATACGCTTTCGAGTAGCATCGCCACAGATTTCAGAGAACAGGCGCGTCTCCTTGCACAGTGTCGAACAGATAGTTTCAGATAGAACAATTAGTTTAAAATTGAAATATGTTTCGCATCTGGAGTTTCCTCTCTCACAAGGTCGACCACTTAGTTTCGTGGAACACATTCGGTTTCGAGTGGCAACGCCACAGATTTCAGAAAACAGGCGCTTCTCCTGGCAGAGTATCGAACACATAGTTTCAGATAGAACAATTAGTTTAAAATGGAAATAAATTTCGCATCTGGAGTTTCTTCCCTCACATGGCGACCACTTAGTTTCGTCGAACACATACGGTTTCGAGTAGCATTGCCACAGATTTGAGAGAACAGGCGCTTCTCCTGGCACATTATCGAACACTTAGTTTCAGATAGATCAATTAGTTTAAAATGGAAATATGTTTCGCATATGGAATTTCCTCTCTCACAAGGTCGACGACATAGTTTCGTCGAACACATACGGTTTCGAGTGGCATCGCCACAGATTTCAGTGAACAGGCGCTTCTCCTGGCACAGTATCGAGCACATAGTTTCAGATAGAACAATTAGTTTAAAGTGGAACTAAATTTCGCATCTGGAGTTTCCTCTCTCACAAGGTCGACCATTTAGATTCATCGAACACATACGGTTTCGAGTGGCATCGCCACATATTTCAGAGAACAGGCGCTTCTCCAGGCACAGTATCGAACACTTAGTTTCTGATGGAACATTTGGTTTAAAATGGAACTAAGTTTCGCATCTGAAGTTTCCTCCCGCACAAGGTCGGCCACTTAGTTTCGTCGAACACACACGGTTTCGAGTAGCATCGCAACAGATTTCAGAGAACAGGCGCTTCTCCTGGTACACTATCGAACACTTAGTTTCAGATACAACAATTAGTTTTAAAAGGAACTATGTTTCGCTTCTGGAGTTTCCTCTCTCAGAAGGTCGACAACTTAGTTTCGTCGAACACATACGGTTTCGAGTGGCATCGCCACAGATTTCAGAGAACAGGCGCTTCTCCTGGCACAGTATCGAACACTTACTTCAGACAGAACAATTAGTTTAAAATGGAACTAAGTTTCGCATCTGGAGTTTCCTCTCCCACAAGGTCGGCCACTTAGTTTCGTCGAACACATACGGTTTCGAGTGGCATCGCCACAGATTTCAGAGAACAGGCGCTTCTCCTGGCACAGTATCGAACACTTAGTTTCAGATAGAACAATTAGTTTAAAATGGAACTAAGTTTCGCATCTGGAGTTTCCTCTCTCATAAGGTCGACCGCTTAGTTTCGACGAACACATACGGTTTCGAGTAGCATCGCCACAGATTTCAGAGTACAGGCGCTTCTCCTGGCACAGTAACGAACACTTAGTTTGAGATAGAACTATTAGTTTAAAATGGAACTAAGTTTCGCATCTGGAGTTTCGTCTCCCACAAGGTCGACCACTTAGTTTCGTCGAACACATACGGTTTCGATTAGTATCGCCCCAGATTTCAGAAAGCAGGCGCTTCTCCTGGCACAGTATCGAACACTTTCAGATAGAACAATTTGTTTAAAATGGAACTAAGTTTCGCATCTGGAGATTCCTCTCCCACAAGGTCGACCAATTAGTTTCGTTGAACACATACGGTTTCGAGTAACATCGCCACAGATTTCAGAGAACAGGCGCTTCTCCTGGCACAGTATCGAACACTTTCAGATAGAACAATTTGTTTAAAATGGAACTAAGTTTCGCATTTGGAGTTCCTCTCTCACAAGATCGACCACTTAGTTTCGCCGAACACATACGGTTTCGACTGGCATCGGCACAGATTTCAGAGAACAGCCGCTTCTCCTGGCACAGTATCGAACACTTAGTTTCAGATAGAACAATTAGTTTAAAATGGAACTAAATTTCGCATCTGGAGTTTCCTATCTCACAATGTCGACCACTTAGTTTCGTCGAACACATACGGTTTCGAGTAGCATCGCCACAGATTTGACAGAACAGGCGCTTCTCCTGGCACAGAATCGAACACTTCGTTTCAGATAGAACAATTAGTTTAAAATGGAACTAAGTGTCCCATCTGGAGATACCTCCCTCACAAGGTCGACTACTTAGTTTCGTCGAACACATACGGTTAGGAGTGGCATCGCCACAGATTTCAGAGAACAGACGCTTCTACTGGCACAGTGTCGAACACATAGTTTGAGATAGAACAATTAGTTTAAAATGGAACTAACTTTCGCATCTGGATATTCCTCTCACAAGGTCGACCACTTAGTTTCGTCAAACACATACGGTATCGAGTGGCATCGCCACAGATTTCAGAGAACAGGCGCTTCTCCTGGCACAGTATCGAACACTTAGTATCAGATAGAACAATTAGTTTAAAATGGAACTAATTTTCGCATCCGGAGTTTCCTCTCTCCGAAGGTCGACCATTTACTTTCGTCGAACACATTCGGTTTCGAGTAGCATCGCCACCGATTTCAGAGAACTGGCGCTTCTCCTGGCACAGTATCGAACACTTAGTTTCAGAGAGAACAATTAGTTTAAAATGGAACTATGTTTTGCATTTGGAATTTCCTCTCTCCCAAGGTGGACCACTTACTTTCGACGAACACATTCGGTTTCGAGTCGCATCGCCACCGATTTCAGAGAACAGGCGCTTCTCCTGGCACAGTATCGAACACTTAGTTTCAGAGAGAACAATTAGTTTAAAATGGAATTATGTTTCGCATCTGGAGTATCCTCTCTCACAAGGTGGACCACTTAGTTTCGTCAAACAAATACGGTTTCGAGTGGGATCGCCACAGATTTCAGAGAACAGACGCTTCTCCTGGCACAGTATCGAACACTTAGTATCAGATAGAACAATTAGTTTAAAATGGAACTATGTTTCGCATTTGGAGTTTCCTCTCTCCCAAGGTGGACCACTTAGTTTCGTCAAACACATACGGTTTCGAGTGGAATCGGCACAGATTTCAGAGAACAGGCGCTTCCCCTGGCACAGTCTCGAACACTTAGTTTCAGAGAGGACAATTAGTTTAAAATGGAAATAAGTGTCGCATCTGGAGTGTCCTCTCTCACAAGGTCGACCACCTAGTTTCGTCGAACATATACGGTTTCGAGTAGCATCGCCACAGATTTCAGAGAACAGGCGCTTCTCCTGGCACAGTAACGAACACTTAGTTTCAGAGCAAACAATTAGTTTAAAATGGAAATCAGTTTCGCATCTGGAGTTTCCTCTCTCGCAAGGTGGACCACTTAGTTTCGTCAAACACATACGGTTTCGAGTGGCATCGCCACAGATTTCAGAGAACAGACGCTTCTCCTGGCACAGTATCGAACACTTATTTTCAGAGAGAACAATTAGTTTAAAATGGAACTATGTTTTGCATCTGGAGTTTCCTCTCTCATAAGGTCGACCGCTTAGTTTCGACGAACACATACGGTTTCGAGAGCGCATCGCCACAGAATTCAGAGAACAGGCGCTTCTCCTGGGACAGTATCGAACACTCTCAGATAGAACAATTAGTTTAAAATGGAACTAACTTTCGCATCTGGAGTTTCCTCCCTCATCATGTCGACCACTTAGTTTCGTCGAACACATACGGTTTCGAGTAGCATCGCCACAGATTTCAGAGAACAGGTGCTTCTCCTGCCACAGTATCGAACACTTAGTATCAGATAGAACAATTAGTTTAAAATGGAACTATGTTTCGCATTTGGAGTTTCCTCTCTCCCAAGGTGGACCACTTAGTTTCGTCAAACACATACGGTTTCGAGTGGAATCGGCACAGATTTCAGAGAACAGGCGCTTCCCCTGGCACAGTCTCGAACACTTAGTTTCAGAGAGGACAATTAGTTTAAAATGGAAATAAGTGTCGCATCTGGAGTGTCCTCTCTCACAAGGTCGACCACCTAGTTTCGTCGAACATATACGGTTTCGAGTAGCATCGCCACAGATTTCAGAGAACAGGCGCTTCTCCTGGCACAGTAACGAACACTTAGTTTCAGAGCAAACAATTAGTTTAAAATGGAAATCAGTTTCGCATCTGGAGTTTCCTCTCTCGCAAGGTGGACCACTTAGTTTCGTCAAACACATACGGTTTCGAGTGGCATCGCCACAGATTTCAGAGAACAGACGCTTCTCCTGGCACAGTATCGAACACTTATTTTCAGAGAGAACAATTAGTTTAAAATGGAACTATGTTTTGCATTTGGAGTTTCCTCTTTCCCAAGGTGGACCACTTAGTTTCGTCAAACACATACGGTTTCGAGTGGAATCGCCACAGATTTCGGAGAACAGGCGCTTCCCCTGGCACAGTCTCGAACACTTAGTTTCAGAGAGAACAATTAGTTTAAAATGGAAATAAGTGTCGCATCTAGAGTGTCCTCTCTCACAAGGTCGACCACCTAGTTTCGTCGAACATATACGGTTTCGAGAAGCATCGCCACAGATTTCAGAGAACAGGCGCTTCTCCTGGCACAGTAACGAACACTTAGTTTCAGATAGAACAATTAGTGTAAAATGGAACTAAGTCTTGCATCTGGAGTTTCGTCGAACACATACGGTTTCGAGTAGCATTGCCACAGATTTCAAAGAATAGGCGCTTCTCCTGGCACAGTATCGAACACATAGTTTCAGATAAAACAATTAGTTTAAAATGGAACTAAGTTTCGCATCTGGAGTTTCCTCTCTCACAAGGTCGACCACTTAGTTTCGTTGAACACATACGGCTTCGAGTGGCAACGCCACAGATTTCAGAGAACAGGCGCTTCTCCTGGCACAGTATCGAACACTTAGTTTCAGAGAGAACAATTAGTTTATAATGGAATTATGTTTCGCATCTGGAGTATCCTCTCTCACAAGATCAACCACTTAGTTTCGTCGAACACATACGGTTTCGAGTGGCATCGCCACACATTTCAGAGAACTGGCGCTTCTCCTGGCACAGTATCGAACACTTAGTTTCAGAGAGAACAATTAGTTTAAAATGGAACTATGTTTTGCATTTGGAATTTCCTCTCTCCCAAGGTGGACCACTTACTTTCGACGAACACATTCGGTTTCGAGTCGCATCGCCACCGATTTCAGAGAACAGGCGCTTCTCCTGGCACAGTATCGAACACTTAGTTTCAGAGAGAACAATTAGTTTAAAATGGAATTATGTTTCGCATCTGGAGTATCCTCTCTCACAAGGTGGACCACTTACTTTCGACGAACACATTCGGTTTCGAGTCGCATCGCCACCGATTTCAGAGAACAGGCGCTTCTCCTGGCACAGTATCGAACACTTAGTTTCAGATAGAACAATTAGTTTAAAATGGCACTAAGTTTCGCGTCTGGAGTTTCCTCTGTCACAAGGTGGACAACTCAGTTTCGTCGAACACATACCGTTTCGAGTGGTATCGCCACAGGTTTCACAGAACGGGCGCTTCTCCTGGCACAGTATCGAACACATAGTTTCAGATAGAACAATCAGTTTAAAATGGAACTAAGTTTCGCATCTGGAGTTATCTCTCTCACCATGCCGACAACTTAGTTTCGTCGAACACATACGTTTTCGAGTGGCATCGCCACAGATTTCAGAGAACAGGCGCTTCTCCTGGCACAGTATCGAACACTTAATATCATATAGAACAATTAGTTTAAAATGGACCAAAGCTTCGCATCTGGAGTTTCCTCTCCCACAAGGTGGACCACTTAGTTTGGTCGAACACATACAGTTTCGAGTAGCATCGCCACAATTCTCAGAGAACAGGCGCTTATACTGGCACATTATCGAACACTTAGTTTCAGATAGAACAATTAGTTTAAAATGGAACTAACTTTCGCATCCGGAGTTTCCTCTCCCAGAAAGTCGACCACTTAGTTTCGTCGAACACATACGGTTTCGAGTGGCATCGCCACAGGTTTCAGAGAACTGGCGCTTCTCCTGGCACAGTATCGAAAACTTAGTATCAGATGGAACAATTACTTTAAAATGGAACTAAGCTTCGCATCTGGAGTTTCCTCTCTCACAAGGTCGACCACTTAGTTTCGTCGAACAGATACGTTTTCGAGTAGCATCGCCACAGATTTCAGAGAGCAGGCCCTTGTCCTGGCACAGTATCGAAAACTTCGTTTCAGATACAACTATTAGTTTTAAATGGAACTAAGTTTCGCATCTGGAGTTTCCTCTCTCACAATGTCGGCCACTTAGTTTCGTCGAACACATACGTTTTCGAGTGGCATCGCCACAGATTTCAGAGAACAGGCGCTTCTCCTGGCACAGTATCGAACACTTAATATCATATAGAACAATTAGTTTAAAATGGTCCAAAGCTTCGCATCTGGAGTTTCCTCTCCCAAAAGGTGGAGCACTTAGTTTGGTCGAACACATACAGTTTCGAGTAGCATCGCCACAGTTCTCAGAGAACAGGCGCTTCTACTGGCAGAGTATCGAATACTTAGTTTCAGATAGAACATTTAGTTTAAAATGGAAATATGTTTCGCATTTGGAGTTTCCTCCCTCACAAGGTCGACCATTTAGATTCGTCGAACACATACGGTTTCGAGTGGTATCGCCAGAGATTTCGCAGAACGGCGTTTCTCCTGGGTCATTATCGAACACATTGTTTCAGATAGAACAATTAGTTTAAAATGGAACTAAGTTTCGCATCTGTAGTTTCCTCTCTCACAAGGTCGACCACTTAGTTTCGTCGAACAAATACTGTTTCGAGTGGCATCGCCACAGATTTCAGAGAACAGGCCCTTCTCCTGGCACAGTATCGAACACTCAGTATCAAATAGAACAATTAGTTTTAAATGGAACTATGTTTCGCATCTGGAGTTTCCTCTCTCACAAGGTCGACCACTTAGTTTCGTCGAACACATAGGGTTTCGTTCGCAGCTCGCGATTATGGTGGATGCATCAGATTTCGCGCTTGGTGCGACGTTGCAACAACGACAGGGAAATTCGTGGCAACCTCTAGGTTTCCACACGAAATCTCTGTCGCCGACGCAACGCAAGTACAGCGCCTACGACAGAGAACTTTTATCGGTTTATTCGGCGGTAAAGCAATTCCGTCACGCGATTGAAGGCCGCGCGTTCACGTCGTATACAGATCACAAACCTCTGATATACGCATTTAAGCAAAAATCCGAGAAATGTACGCCGAGGCAGTTCCGATACCTAGATTTCATCGGACAATTTACGACCGACATTAGGCACGTCAGCGGAAGAGACAACGAAGTAGCAGGCGCATTATCGCGGATAGATTCAGTCAGTTCGTCAGTGGACTTTAGTAAATTAGCTATATCGCAGAACTCGGACGAAGATTTAGAAAAGTTCCGAAAGACGTCTGGTACTTCGCTGCAGCTCGAACGCGTCAGGTTGGCAGACAGTAACACCGAAGTATTCTGCGACGTATCGACAGGTGTTGCCAGACCCTTCGTGACAAGACCTTTCCGCAGACAGGTATTTATGTCCGTGCACAGCCTCGCACACCCAGGTGTGAAGGCAACCGTAAAATTAATTAAAGTGCGTTTCGTAGGGCCGTCTGTGGAAAGGGATTGCCGCGAATGGACCCGCGCTTGTCTGGAATGCCAGAAAGCAAAAATTCACAAACACGTAACGAGCCCCGTTAAAGATTTCGCTCAAACGTCTGCTAGGTTCGAGCATGTACATATCGACCTAGTGGGTCCGTTACCTGTTTCGCGAAACTGCCGGTATTGCCTGACGTGTGCCGATAGATTTACGCGCTGGCCCGAGGTTTTCCCGTTAGAAAACATCGAAGCAGAAACGGTCGCGAGAGCTCTTGTCCACGGTTGGATTGCTCGTTTCGGCACACCAGCACGCATTACGACTGATCAAGGGAGACAATTTGAGTCTCACTTGTTTAGACGACTCAATGCGTTGCTGGGTACGATACACCTGCGAATGACGGCATACCATCCGGCCGCAAACGGTTTAGTCGAGCGTTACCACCGCTACCTGAAGGCAGCAATAAAATGCCACAATGACCAAACCTGGGTTGACGCCTTACCCATTGTATTGTTAGGCATGCGTACGGCATATCGCGAAGACCTAAAAGCCTCCGTCGCCGAATTAGTATACGGAGAAAGGTTACTTCTGCCGGCAGACTTTTTTGTTAAACCGGGCGAAACCGCAATAGAACCGGCAGAATTGATATCACAGCTACGCGCACATTTCACCGAACTGCGACCGGTCGCGGCAACTCGGCACGGAACGAAAAATGTTTTCGTGTACAAGGAGCTTGCAACCGCGTCGCACGTCTTTGTCCGCGTTGATCGCGTAAAGGGACCTTTAGACAACCCTTACGAAGGACCATACCCGGTAGTGGAACGACGCGACAAAACCTCCCTAATTACAATGAAAGGCCGAGACACTGTAATCTCAATAGACCGCCTCAAACCTGCGTTCATAATCGCAGATCAGGACTATGATACGCAAACGCCAAATATCACCGCGCAACAAACAATTTCAACGAGTAGACCCCCTCTCATGCAAGAACCGGTACGGACGCGTTCCGGTAGGCGTGTGAGATTTCCAGACCGTCTTCAGGTAGTGTCCTAGCGATTTTAATAAGTACTTAGTATAATAATTTTCTTGTCATTAATGTATAAATTTAGTCGTAAGTAGATAATAAGTCGTCGCTAGTTCGCACATAGATTAGAATAGTAACGTTTGCACTGGCAGGGGGGTGACGTAGCGGCCAGATGCACGTACAAGTGAAAATACTTGGCGTGCAAACGGTCAAAACGATTTATGACGCCCGCGCCTGCGTAAGCTATTTTTGAGGAACTGTTTTCCATCGTTTTTAAGTGTTCGAAAGGAAGAACTCACTTTCTCCGCGAAGAATAGTCGACAGGCTCAATAGCGTTCGCAAGTGTCATAAACCAGGAATTTCCTAAGGGCCCTCGAGTCCAGACACGCCGGTCGGGGACCTCCGGAGGCGTAAGTTCGGGCCTGCAGGAAAGCCTGCTGCATCTCGTCACATCGGCAAGATATCCTCCCTGACAGGTTGCACCCCCGTTCCAGGAAAAGGCGCGCTTAGGGCGTGAGGTATTCCTCCTATTGGCGGTGCAACCTTATCGAAAATGTTCCATTTTAAACTGATTGTTCTATCTGAAAGTGTTCGATACTGTGCCAGGAGAAGCGCCTGTTCTCTGAAATCTGTGGCGATGCCACTCGAAACCGTATGAGTTCGTCGAAACTAAATGGTCGACCTTGTGAGAGAGGAAACTCCAGATGCGAAACTTTGTTCCATTTTTAACTAATCGTTCTATCTGAAACTAAGTGTTCGATACTGTGCCAGGGGAAGCGCCTGTTCTCTGAAATCTGTGGCAATGCCACTCGAAACCGAATACGTTCAACGAAACTAAGTTGTCGACCTTGTGAGAGAGGCAACTCCAGATGCGACACATAGTTCCATGTTAAACTAATTGCTCTATCTGAATCTAAGTGTTCGAAAATGTGCCAGGAGAAGCGCCTGTTCACTGAAATCTGCGGCGATGCCCGCCGAAACCGTATGTGTTCGACGAAACTAAGTCGTTGACCTTGTGAGAGAGGAAACTCCAGATGCGAAACATAGTTCCATTTTAAACTAACTGTTCTATCTGAACCTACGTGTCCGATACTGTGCCAGGAGTAGCGCCTGTTCTCTGAAATCTGTGGCGATGCCACTCGACCCCGTATGTGTTCGACGAAACTAAGTGGTCGACCTTCTGAGACAGGAAACTCCAGAAGCGAAACTTAGTTCCATTTTAAACTAATAGTTCTATCTGAAACTAAGTGTTCGATACCGTGCCCGGAGAAGCGCCTGTTCTCTGAAATCTGTGGCGATGCCACTCGAAACCGTATGTGTTCGACGAAACTAAGTGGCCGACCATGTGGGAGAAGAAACTCCAGATGCGAAACTTATTTCCATTTTAATCTAATTGTTCTCTCTGAAACTAAGTGTTCGATACTGTGCCAGGAGAAGCGCCGGTTCTCTGATATCTGTGGTGATACCACTCCAAACGGTATGTGTCCGACGAAACTGAGTGGTCGACCTTGTGAGAGAGGAAACTCCAGACGCAAAACTTAGTGCCATTTTAAACTAATTGTTCTATCTGAAACTAAGTGTTCGATACTGTGCCAGCAGAAGCGCCTGTTCTCTGAAACATGTGGCGATGCTACTCCAAACCGTATGTGTTCGAGGAAACTAATTGTTCTAACTGAAACTAAGTGTTCGATACTGTGCCAGGAGAAGCGCCAGTTCCCTGATATCTGTGACGATGCTACTCCAAACCGTATGTGTTCGAAGAAACTAAGTGGTCCACCTAGTGAGAGAGTAAACACCAGATGCGAAACATATTTCCATTTTAATCTAATTGTTCTCTCTGAAACTAAGTGTTCGATACTGTGCCAGGAGAAGCGCCAGTTCTCTGATAAATGTGGTGATACCACTCCAAACGGTATGTGTCCGACGAAACTGAGTGGTCGACCTTGTGAGAGAGGAAACTCCAGACGCGAAACTTAGTGCCATTTTAAACTAATTGTTCTATCTGAAACTAAGTGTTCGATACTGTGCCAGCAGAAGCGCCTGTTCTCTGAAATATGTGGCGATGCTACTCCAAACCGTATGTGTTCGAGGAAACTAACTGGTCGACCTTATGAGAGAGAAAACTCCAGAAGCGAAACTTAGTCACATTTAAAACTAATTGTTCTAACTGGAACTAAGTGTTCGATACTGTGCCAGGAGAAGCGCCTGTTCTATGAACTGTGTGGCGATGACGCTCGAAACCGTATGTGTTCGACGAAACTAAGTGGTTGACCTTGTGAGAGAGGATACTCCAGATGCGGAACTTAGTACCATTTTAAACTAATTGTTCTATCTGAAAGTGTTCGATACTGTGCTAGGAGAAGCGTGTGTTCTCTGAAATCTGTGGCGATGCCACTCGAAACCATATGTGTTCGACGAAACTAAGTGGTTGACCTTGTCAGAGAGGAAACTCCAGATGCGAAAATTAGTTCCATTTTAAACTAATTGTTCTATCTGAAACTAAGTGTTCGATACTGTGCCAGGAGAAGCGCCCGTTCTGTGAAACCTGTGGCGATACCACTCGAAACGGTATGTGTTCGACAAAACTGAGTGGCCGACATTGTGAGAGAGGAAACTCCACACGCGAAACTTAGTTCCATTTTAAACAAATTGTTCTGTCTGAAGGTGTTCGATACTGTGCCAGGAGAAGTGCCTGTTCTCTGAAATCTGTGGCGATGCTACTCGAAACCGTATGTGTTCGACGAATCTAAATGGTCGACCTTGTGAGAGAGGAAACTCCAGATGCGAATCTTATTTCCATTTTAAACTAATTGTTCTATCTGAAACTAAGTATTCGACACTGTGCCAGGAGAAGCGCCGTTCTGTGAAACCTGTGGCGATACCACTCGAAACGGTATGTGTTCGACGAAACTGAGTGGCCGACATTGTGAGAGAGGAAACTCCAGACGCGAAACTTAGTGCCATTTTAAACTAATTGTTCTATCTGAAACTAAGTGTTCGATACTGTGCCAGCAGAAGCGCCTGTTCTCTGAAATCTGTGGCGATGCCACTCGAAACCGTATGCGTTCGGCGAAACTAAGTCGTCGACCTTGTGAGAGAGGAAATTCCAGATGCGAAACATAGTTCAATTTTAAACTAAATGTTCCATCTGAAACTAAGTGTTCGATACTGTGCCAGGAGAAGCGCCTGTTCTCTGAAATCTGTGGCGATGCCACTCGAAACCGTATGTATTCGACGGAACTAAGTGGTCGCCTTGTGAGAGAGGATACTCCAGATGCGAAACTTAGTACCATTTTAAACTAATTATTCTATCTGAAACTAGGTGTTCGACACTGTGCCAGGAGAAGCGCCTGTTCTCTGAAATGTGTGGCGATGCCACTGAAAACAGTATGTCTTCGACGAAACTAAGTGTTCGACCTTGTGAGACAGGAATCTCCAGATGCGAAACATAGGTCCATTTTAAACTAATTGTTCTATCTGAAACTATGTGTTCGACACTGTGCCAGGAGAAGCGCCTGTTCTCTGAAATGTGTGGCGATGGTTCTCGAAACCGTATGTGTTCGACAAACTAAGTGGCCGACCTTGTGAGAGAGGAAACTTCAGTTGCGAAACTTAGTTTCATTTTAAACTAAATGTTCCATCTGAAATTAAGTGTTCGATACTGTGCCAGGAGAAGCGCCCGTTCAGTGAAACCTGTGGCGATACCACTCGAAATGGTATGTGTTCGACGAAACTGAGTGGTCGCCCTTGTGAGAGAGGAAACTCCAGACGCGAAACTTAGTGCCATTTTAAACTAATTGTTCTATCTGAAACTAAGTGTTCGATACTGTGCCAGGAGAAGCGCCCGTTATGTGAAACCTGTGGCGATACCACTCGAAACGGTATGTGTTCGACGAAACTAAGTGGCCGACCTTGTGAGACAGGAAACTCCAAATGCGAGACATAGTTCCATTTTAAACTAATTGTTCTATCTGAAACTAAGTGTTCGTTACTGTGCTAGGAGAAGCGCCTGTTCTCTTAAATCTGTGGCGATGCTACTCGAAACCGTATGTGTTCGTCGAAACTAGGCGGTCGACCTTGTGAGAGAGGAAACTCCAGATGCGAAACTTAGTTCCATTTTAAACTAATTGTTCTATCTGAAACTAAGTGTTCGTTACTGTGCCAGGAGAAGCGCCTGTTCTCTGAAATCTGTGGCGATGCTACTAGAAACCGTATGTGTTCGTCGAAACTAAGCGGTCGACCTTGTGAGAGAGGAAACTCCAGATGCGAAACTTAGTTCCATTTTAAACTAATTGTTCTATCTGAAACTAAGTGTTCGGTACTGTGCCAGGAGAAGCGCCTGTTCTTTGAAATCTGTGGCGATGCTACTCGAAACCGTATGTGTTCGACGAAACTAGGTGGTCGACCTTGTGGGAGAGGAAACTCCAGATGCAAAACTTAGTTCCATTTTACACTAATTGTTCTCTCTGAAACTAAGTGTTCGATACTGTCCAGGAGAAGCGCCTGTTCAGTGAAATCTGTGGCGATGCCCCTCGAAACAGTATGTGTTCGATGAAACTAAGTGGTCGACCTTGTGGGAGACGAATCTCCAGATGCGAAACTTAGTTCCATTTTAAACTAATTGTTCTATCTGAAACTAAGTGTTCGTTACTGTGCTAGGAGGAGCGCCTGTTCTCTTAAATCTGTGGCGATGCTACTCGAAACCGTATGTGTTCGTCGAAACTAAGCGGTCGACCTTGTGAGAGAGGAAACTCCAGATGCGAAACATAGTTCCATTTAAAACTAATTGTTCTATCTGAAACTAAGTGTTCGATACTGTGCCAGGAGAAGCGACTGTTCTTTGAAATCTGTGGCGATGCCACTCGAAACCGTACGTGTTCGACGAAAATAAGTGGTCGACCTTGTGGTAGAGGAAACTCCAGATGCGAAACATAGTTCCATTTTAAACTAATCGTTCTATCTGAAACTAAGTGTTCGACACCGTGCCAGGAGAAGCGACTGTTCTCTGAAATCTGTGGCGATGCCACTCGAAACCGTATGTGTTCGACGAAACTAAGTGGTCGACCTTGTGAGAGAGGAAACTCCAAATGCGAGACATAGTTCCATTTTAAACTAATTGTTCTCTCTGAAACTAAGTGTTCGATAATGTGCGAGCAGAAGCGCTTGTTCTCTGAAGTATGTGGCGATGCTACTCGAAACCCTATGTGTTCGACGAAACTAAGTGGCCGACCTTGTGAGAGAGGAAACTTCAGTTGCGAAACATAGTTTCATTTTAAACTAAATGTTCCATCTGAAATTAAGTGTTCGATACTGTGCCAGGAGAAGCGCCCGTTCAGTGAAACCTGTGGCGATACCACTCGAAATGGTATGCTTTCGACGAAACTGAGTGGTCGACCTTGTGAGAGAGGAAACTCCAGACGCGAAACTTAGTGCCATTTTAAACTAATTGTTCTATCTGAAACTAAGTGTTCGATACTGTGCCAGGAGAAGCGCCCGTTATGTGAAACCTGTGGCGATACCACTCGAAACGGTATGTGTTCGACGAAACTAAGTGGCCGACCTTGTGAGACAAGAAACTCCAAATGCGAGACATAGTTCCATTTTAAACTAATTGTTCTCTCTGAAACTAAGTGTTCGATAATGTGCGAGCAGAAGCGCTTGTTCTCTGAAATATGTGGCGATGCTACTCGAAACCCTATGTGTTCGACGAAACTAAGTGGTCGACCTTGTGAGAGAGGAAACTCCAGATGCGAAACTTAGTTCCATTTAAAACTAATTGTTCTATCTGAAACTGAGAATTCGACAGTGTGCCAGGTGAAGCGCCTGCTCTTTGAAATCTGTGGCGATGCTACTCGAAACCGTATGTGTTCGACGAAACTAGGTGGTCGACCTTGTGGGAGAGGAAACTCCAGATGCAAAACTTAGTTCCATTTGAAAGTAATTGTTCTATCCGATGCTAAGTGTTCGATACTGTGCCGGGAGAAACGCCTCTTCTCCGAAATCTGTGGCGATGCTACTCGAAACCGTATGTGTTCGACGAAACTAAGTGGTCGACCTTGTGAGAGAGGAAACTCCAGATGCGAAACTTAGTTCCATTTTAAACTAATTGTTCTATCTGAAACCAAGTGTTCGATACTGTGCCAGGAGAAGCGCCTGTTCTCTGAAATCTGTGGCGATGCCACTCGAAACCGTATGAGCTCGACGAAACTAAGTGGTCCACCTTGTGGGAGACGAAACTCCAGATGCGAAATTTAGTTCCATTTTAAACTAATTGTTGTATCTGAATCTAAGTGCTCGATACTGTGCCAGGAGAAGCGCCTGTTCTCTGAAATCTGTGGCGATGCCACTCGAAACCGTATGTGTTCGACGAAACTAAGTGGTCGACCTTGTGAGAGAGGAAACTTCAGATGCGAATCTTTGTTCCATTTTAAACTAATTGTTCTATCTGAAACTAAGTGTTCGATACTGTGCCAGGAGAAGCGTCTGTTCTCTGAAATCTGTGGCGATGCTACTCGAAACGGTATATGTGCGACGAAACTGAGTGGTCGACCTTGTGAGAGAGGAAACTCCAGACGCGAAACATAGTTCAATTTTAAACTAAATGTTCCATCTGAAACTAAGTGTTCGATACTGTGCCAGGAGAAGCGCCTGTTCTTTGAAATGTGTGGTGATGCCACTCGAAACCATACGTGTTCGACGAAACTAAGTGGTTGACCTTGTGAGAGAGGAAACTTCAGTTGCGAAACTTAGTTCCATTTTAAACTAATTGTTCTATCTGAAACTAAGTGTTCCATACTGTGCCAGGAGAAGCGCCTGTTCTCTGAAATCTGTGGCGATGCTACTCGAAACCGTATGTGTTCGACGAAACTAAGTGGCCGACCTTGTGCGAGGGGAATCTTAAGATGCGAAACTTAGTTCCATTTTAAACTAAATGTTCCATCTGAAAATAAGTGTTCGATACTGTGCCAGCAGAAGCGCCTGTTCTCTGAAATCTGTGGCGATGCCACTCGAAACCGTATATGTTCGACGTAACTAAGTGGCCAACCTTGTGAGAGAGAAAACTCCAGATGCGAAACTTAGTTCCATTTTAAACCAAATGTTCCATCTGAAAATAAGTGTTCGATACTGTGCCAGAAGAAGCGCCTGTTTTCTGAAATATGTGGCGATGCCACTCGAAACCGTATGTGTTCGACGAATCTAAATGGTCGAACTTGTGAGAGAGGAAACTCCAGTTGCGGAATTTAGTTCCAATTTAACTAATTGTTCTATCTGAAACTAAGTGTTCGATACTGTGCCAGGAGAAGCGCCTGTTCTCTGAAATCTGTGGCGATGCCACTCGAAACCGTATGTGTTCGACGAAACTAAGTGGTCGACCTTGTGAGAGAGGAAACTCCAGATGCGAAAATTACTACCATTTTAAACTAATTGTTCTATCTGAAACCAAGGGTTCGATACTGTGCCAGGAGAAGCGCCTGTTCTCTGAAATCTGTGGCGATGCCACTCGAAACCGTATGAGCTCGACGAAACTAAGTGGTCGACCTTGTGGGAGACGAAACTCCAGATGCGAAATTTAGTTCCATTTTAAACTAATTGTTCTCTGTGAAACTAAGTGTTCGATACTGTGCCAGGAGAAGCGCCTGTTCTCTGAAATCTGTGGCGATGCCACTCGAAACCGTATGTGTTCGACGAAACTAAGTGGTCGACCTTGTGAGAGAGGAAACTTCAGATGCGAATCTTAGTTCCATTTTAAACTAATTGTTCTATCTGAAACTAAGTGTTCGATACTGTGCCAGGAGAAGCGTCTGTTCTCTGAAATCTGTCGCGATGCTACTCGAAACGGTATATGTTCGACGAAACTGAGTGGTCGACCTTGTGAGAGAGGAAACTCCAGACGCGAAACATAGTTCAATTTTAAACTAAATGTTCCATCTGAAACTAAGTGTTCGATACTGTGCCAGGAGAAGCGCCTGTTCTTTGAAATGTGTGGCGATGCCACTCGAAACCATACGTGTTCGACGAAACTAAGTGGTTGACCTTGTGAGAGAGGAAACTTCAGTTGCGAAACTTAGTTCCATTTTAAACTAATTGTTCTATCTGAAACTAAGTGCTCGATACTGTGCCAGGAGAAGCGCCTGTTCTCTGAAATCTGTGGCGATGGTTCTCGAAACCGTATGTGTTCGACAAACTAAGTGGCCGACCTTGTGAGAGAGGAAACTTCAGTTGCGAAATTTAGTTTCATTTTAAACTAAATGTTCCATCTGAAATTAAGTGTTCGATACTGTGCCAGGAGAAGCGCCCGTTCAGTGAAACCTGTGGCGATACCACTCGAAATGGTATGTGTTCGACGAAACTGAGTGGTCGCCCTTGTGAGAGAGGAAACTCCAGACGCGAAACTTAGTGCCATTTTAAACTAATTGTTCTATCTGAAACTAAGTATTCGATACTGTGCCAGGAGAAGCGCCCGTTATGTGAAACCTGTGGCGATACCACTCGAAACGGTATGTGTTCGACGAAACTAAGTGGTCGAACTTGTGAGAGAGGAAACTCCAAATGCGAAACTTAGTTCCATATTGAACTAATTTTTCTATCTGAAACTAAGTGTTCGATACTCTGCCAGGAGAAGCGCGTTTTCTCTGAAATCTGTGGCGATACCACTCGAAACCGTACGTGTTCGACGAAGCTAAGTGGTTGACCTTGTGAGAGAGGATACTCCAGATGCGAAACATAGTTCCATTTTAAACTTATTGTTCTATCTGAAACTAAGTGTTCGATACTGTGCCAGGAGTAGCCCCTGTTCTCTGAGGTCAGTGGCGATTCTACTCGAAACCGTATGTGTTCGACGAAACTAAGTGGTCGACCTTGTGAGAGAAGAAGCTCCAGATGCGAAACTTAGTACCATTTTAAACAAATTGTTCTATCTGGATCTAAGTGTTCCATACTGTTCCAGGAGAAGCGTCTGTTCTCTGAAATCTGTGGCGATGCTACTGAAAAACGTATGTGTTCGACGAAACTAAGTGGTCGACCTTGTGAGAGAGGAAAGTCCAGATGCGAAACTTAGTTCCATTTTAAACTAATTGTTCTATCTGAAACTAAGTGCTCGTTACTGTTCCAGGAGAAGCGTCTGTTCTCAGAAATCTGTGGCGATGCTACTCGAAACCGTCTGTGTTCGACGAAACTAAGTGGTCGACCTTGTGAGAGAGGAAACTCCAGATGCGAAACTTAGTTCCATTTTACCTAATTGTTCTATCTGAAACTAAGTGTTCGATACTGTGCCAGGAGAAGCGCCTGTTCTCTGAAATCTGTGGCGATGCTACTCGACACCGTATGTGTTCGAGGAAACTAAGTGGTCGAACATGTGAGAGAGGAAACCCCAAATGCGAAATATAGGTCCATTTTAAACTAATTATTCCATCTCAAACTAAGTGTTCGATACTGTGCCAGCAGAAGCGCCTGTTCTCTGAAATCAGTGGCGATGCTACTCGAAACCGTATGTGTTCGACGAAACTAAGTGGTCGACCTAGTGGGAGAGGAAACTCCAGATGCGACATATAGTTCCATTTTAAATTAATTGTTCTATCTGAAACTAAGTGTTCGATAATGTGCCAGGAGAAGCGCCTGTTCTCTGAAATGTGTGGCGATGCCACTCGAAACCGTTCGACGAAACTAAGTGGTCGACCTAGAGGGAGAGGAAACTCCAGATGCGAAACATAGTTCCATTTTAAATTAATTGTTCTAACTGAAACTAAGTGTTCGCTACTGTGCCTGGAGAAACTCCCGTTCTGCGAAATCTGTGGCGATACTACTCGAAACCGTATGTGTTCGACGAAACTAAGTGGTTGATCATGTGAGAGAGGATACTCCAGATGCGAAACATAGTTCCATTTTAAACTAATTGTTCTATCTGAAACTATGTGTTCGATACTATGCCAGGAGAAGCGTCTCTTCTCTGAAATCTGTGGCGATGCCACTCGAAACCGTATGTGTTCGACGAAACTAAGTGGCCGACCTTGTGAGAGAGGAAACTCCAAATGCGAAACATAGTTCCATTTTAAATTAATTGTTCTAACTGAAACTAAGTGTTCGCTACTGTGCCTGGAGAAACTCCCGTTCTGCGAAATCTGTGGCGATACTACTCGAAACCGTATGTGTTCGACGAAACTAAGTGGCCGACCTTGTGAGAGAGGAAACTCCAAATGCGAAACATAGTTCCATTTAAACTAATTGTTCTCTCTGAAACTAAGTGTTCGATACTGTGCCAGGAGAAGCGCCTGTTCTCTGAAATCGGTGGCGATGCTACTCGAAACCGTATGTGTTCGACGAAACTAAGTGGCCGACCTTGTGAGAGAGGAAACTCCAAATGCGAAACATAGTTCCATTTAAACTAATTGTTCTATTTAAAACTATGTGTCCGATACTGTGCTAGGAGGAGGGCCTGTTCTTTGAAATCTGTGGCGATACTACTCGAAAGCGTATGTGTTCCACGAAACTAAGTGGTCGACATTGTGAGAGAGGAAACTCCACATGCGAAACATAGTTACATTTTAAACTAATGGTTCTATCTGAGACAAAGTGTTCGATACTGTGCCAGGAGAAGTGCCTGTTCTCTGAAATATGTGGCGATGCTACTCGAAACCGTATGTGTTCGACGAAATTAAGTGGTCGCCTTGTGAGAGAAGAAACTCCAGATGCGAAACTTAGTTCCTTTTTAAACTAATCGTTCTATCTGAAACTAAGTGTTCGATACTGTGCCAGGAGTAGCCCCTGTTCTCTGAGGTCAGTGGCGATTCTACTCGAAACCGTATGTGTTCGACGAAACTAAGTGGTCGACCTTGTGAGAGAAGAAGCTCCAGATGCGAAACTTAGTTCCATTTAAAACTAATAGTTGTATCTGAAACGAAGTTTTCGTTACTGTGCCAGGAGAAGCACCTGTTCTCTGAAATCGGTGGCGATGCTACTCGAAACCGTATGTGTTTGACGAAACTAAGTGGTCGACCTTGTGAGAGAAGAAGCTCCAGATGCGAAACTTAGTACCATTTTAAACAAATTGTTCTATCTGGATCTAAGTGTTCCATACTGTTCCAGGAGAAGCGTCTGTTCTCTGAAATCTGTGGCGATGCTACTGAAAAACGTATGTGTTCGACGAAACTAAGTGGTCGACCTTGTGAGAGAGGAAAGTCCAGATGCGAAACTTAGTTCCATTTTACCTAATTGTTCTATCTGAAACTAAGTGTTCGATACTGTGCCAGGAGAAGCGCCTGTTCTCTGAAATCTGTGGCGATACCACTCGAAACCGTATGTGTTCGACGAAACTAAGTGGCCGACCTTGTGAGAGAGGAAACTCCAGATGCGAAACATAGTTGCATTTTAAACTAATTGTTCTATCTGTAACTATGTGTTCGATAATGTGCCAGGAGAAGCGCCTGTTCTCTGAAATCTGTGGCGATACCACTCGAAACCGTATGTGTTCGACGAAACTAAGTGGCCGACCTTGTGAGAGAGAAAACTCCAGATGCGAAACTTAGTTCCATTTTGAACTAATTTTTCTATCTGAAACTAAGTGTTCGATACTCTGCCAGGAGAAGCGCGTTTTCTCTGAAATCTGTGGCGATACCACTCGAAACCGTATGTGTTCGACGAAACTAAGTGGCCGACCTTGTGAGAGAGAAAACTCCAGATGCGAAACTTAGTTCCATTTTAAACTAATTGTTCTATCTGAAAGTGTTCGATAATGTGCCAGGAGAAGCGCCTGTTCTCTGAAATCTGTGGCGATGCCACTCGAAACCGTATGTGTTCGACGAAACTAAGTGGTTGACCTTGTGAGAGAGCATACTGCAGAAGCGAAACTTAGTTACATTTAAAACTAAGTGTTCCATCTGAAACTAAGTGTTTGATACAGTGCCAGGAAACGCGCCTGTTCTCTGAAATCTGTGGCGATACCACTCGAAACCGTATGTGTTCGACGAAACAAAGTGGCCGACCTTGTGAGAGAGGAAACTCCAGATGCGAAACATAGTTGCATTTTAAACTAATTGTTCTATCTGTAACTAAGTGTTCGATAATGTGCCAGGAGAAGCGCCTGTTCTCTGAAATCTGTGGCGATACCACTCGAAACCGTATGTGTTCGACGAAACTAAGTGGCCGACCTTGTGAGAGAGGAAACTCCAGATGCGAAACATAGTTGCATTTTAAACTAATTGTTCTATCTGTAACTAAGTGTTCGATAATGTGCCAGGAGAAGCGCCTGTTCTCTGAAATCAGTGGCGATGCCACTCGAAACCGTATGTGTTCGACGAAACTAAGTAGTTGACCTTGTGAGAGAGGATACTCCAGATGCGAAACATAGTTCCATTTTAAACTAATTGTTCTATATGATATTAAGTGTTCGATACTGTGCCAGGAGAAGAGCCCGTTCTCTGAAATCTGTGGCGATGCATCTCGAAACCGTATGTGTTCGTCGAAACTAAGTGGCCGACCTTGTGAGAGAGGAAACTCCAAATGCGAAACAGAGTTGCATTTTAAACTAATTGTTCTATCTGTAACTAAGTGGTCGATAATGTGCCAGGAGAAGCGCCTCTTCTCTGAAATCTGTGGCGATACCACTCGAAACCGTATGTGTTCGACGAAACTAAGTGGTCGAACTTGTGAGAGAGGATACTCCAGATGCGAAACATAGTTCCATTTTAAACTTATTGTTCTATCTGAAACTATGTGTTCGATACTGTGCCAGGAGAAGCGTCTGTTCTCTGGAATCGGTGGCGATGCTACTCGAAACCGTATGTGTTCGACGAAACTAAGTGGTCGAACTTGTGAGAGAGGAAACTCCAAATGCGAAACTTAGTTCCATTTTGAACTAATTTTTCTATCTGAAACTAAGTGTTCGATACTCTGCCAGGAGAAGCGCGTTTTCTCTGAAATCTGTGGCGATACCACTCGAAACAGTATGTGTTCGACGAAACTAAGTGGTTGACCTTGTGAGAGAGGATACTCCAGATGCGAAACATAGTTGCATTTTAAACTAATTGTTCTATCTGAAACTATGTGTTCGATACTGTGCCAGTAGAAGCGTCTGTTCTCTGAAATCTGTGGCGATCAAACTCGAAACCGTATGTGTTCGACGAAACTAAGTGGTCGCCTTGTGAAAGAGGAAACTCCAGATGCGAAACTTAGTTCCATTTAAAACTAATTGTTCCATCGGAAACTAAGTGTTCGATACTGTGCCAGTAGAAGCGCCTGTTCTTTGAAATCTGTAGCGATACCACTCGAAACCGTATGTGTTCGACGAAACTAAGTGGCCGACCTTGTGAGAGAGGAAACTCCAGATGCGAAACATAGTTGCATTTTAAACTAATTGTTCTATCTGTAACTAAGTGTTCGATAATGTGCCAGGAGAAGCGCCTGTTCTCTGAAATCTGTGGCGTTGCCACTCGAAACCGTATGTGTTCGACGAAACTAAATGGCCGACCTTGTGAGAGAGGAAACTCCAGATGCGAAACATAGTTGCATTTTAAACTAATTGTTCTATCTGTAACTAAGTGTTCGATAATGTGCCAGGAGAAGCGCCTGTTCTCTGAAATCTGTGGCGATACCACTCGAAACCGTACGTGTTCGACGAAACTAAGTGGTTGACCTTGTGAGAGAGGATACTCCAGATGCGAAACATAGTTCCATTTTAAACTAATTGTTCTATCTGAAACTATGTGTTCGATATTGTGCCAGGAGAAGCGTCTGTTCTCTGGAATCGGTGGCGATGCTACTCGAAACCGTATGTGTTCGACGAAACTAAGTGGTCGAACTTGTGAGAGAGGAAACTCCAAATGCGAAATTTAGTTCCATTTTAAACTAATTTTTCTATC
The DNA here is from genome assembly GCA_910591585.2 of Nysson spinosus. NCBI lineage: Eukaryota > Metazoa > Arthropoda > Insecta > Hymenoptera > Crabronidae > Nysson > Nysson spinosus. Next base: position 1,445,220 of record CAJUYC020000090.1, on the reverse strand, counting down.
TGAAACTAAGTGTTCGATACTCTGCCAGGAGAAGCGCGTTTCCTCTGAAATCTGTGGCGATGCTACTCGAAACTGTATGTGTTCGACGAATCTATATGGTCGACTTTGTGAGAAAGGAAACTCCAGAAGCGAAACTTAGTCACATTTAAAACTGAGTGTTCCATCTGAAACTAAGTGTTCGATCATGTGCCAGGAGAAGCGCCTGTTCTCTGAAATCTGTGGCGAGGCCACTCGAAACCGTATGTGTTCGACGAAACTAAGTGGTTGACCTTGTGAGAGAGGATACTCCAGATGCGAAACATAGTTCCATTTTAAACTAATTGTTCTATCTGAAACTAAGTGTTCGATACTGTGCCAGGAGAAGCGCCTGTTCTCTGAAATCTGTGGCGATACCACTCGAAACCGTATGTGTTCGACGGAACTAAGTGGCCGACCTTGTGAGAGAGGAAACTCCAGATGCGAAACATAGTTGCATTTTAAACTAATTGTTCTATCTGTAACTAAGTGTTCGATAATGTGCCAGGAGAAGCGCCTGTTCTCTGAAATCTGTGGCGATACCACTCGAAACCGTATGTGTTCGACGAAACTAAGTGGCCGACCTTGTGAGAGAGGAAACTCCAGATGCGAAACATAGTTGCATTTTAAACTAATTGTTCTATCTGTAACTAAGTGTTCGATAATGTGCCAGGAGAAGCGCCTGTTCTCTGAAATCAGTGGCGATGCCACTCGAAACCGTATGTGTTCGACGAAACTAAGTAGTTGACCTTGTGAGAGAGGATACTCCAGATGCGAAACATAGTTCCATTTTAAACTAATTGTTCTATATGATATTAAGTGTTCGATACTGTGCCAGGAGAAGAGCCCGTTCTCTGAAATCTGTGGCGATGCATCTCGAAACCGTATGTGTTCGTCGAAACTAAGTGGCCGACCTTGTGAGAGAGGAAACTCCAAATGCGAAACAGAGTTGCATTTTAAACTAATTGTTCTATCTGTAACTAAGTGGTCGATAATGTGCCAGGAGAAGCGCCTCTTCTCTGAAATCTGTGGCGATACCACTCGAAACCGTATGTGTTCGACGAAACTAAGTGGTCGAACTTGTGAGAGAGGAAACTCCAAATGCGAAACTTAGTTCCATTTTGAACTAATTTTTCTATCTGAAACTAAGTGTTCGATACTCTGCCAGGAGAAGCGCGTTTTCTCTGAAATCTGTGGCGATACCACTCGAAACCGTACGTGTTCGACGAAACTAAGTGGTTGACCTTGTGAGAGAGGATACTCCAGATGCGAAACATAGTTCCATTTTAAACTTATTGTTCTATCTGAAACTATGTGTTCGATACTGTGCCAGGAGAAGCGTCTGTTCTCTGGAATCGGTGGCGATGCTACTCGAAACCGTATGTGTTCGACGAAACTAAGTGGTCGAACTTGTGAGAGAGGAAACTCCAAATGCGAAACTTAGTTCCATTTTGAACTAATTTTTCTATCTGAAACTAAGTGTTCGATACTCTGCCAGGAGAAGCGCGTTTTCTCTGAAATCTTTGGCGATACCACTCGAAACCGTATATGTTCGACGAAACTAAGTGGTTGACCTTGTGAGAGAGGATACTCCAGATGCGAAACATAGTTGCATTTTAAACTAATTGTTCTATCTGAAACTATGTGTTCGATACTGTGCCAGTAGAAGCGTCTGTTCTCTGAAATCTGTGGCGATCAAACTCGAAACCGTATGTGTTCGACGAAACTAAGTGGTCGCCTTGTGAAAGAGGAAACTCCAGATGCGAAACTTAGTTCCATTTAAAACTAATTGTTCCATCGGAAACTAAGTGTTCGATACTGTGCCAGTAGAAGCGCCTGTTCTTTGAAATCTGTAGCGATACCACTCGAAACCGTATGTGTTCGACGAAACTAAGTGGCCGACCTTGTGAGAGAGGAAACTCCAGATGCGAAACATAGTTGCATTTTAAACTAATTGTTCTATCTGTAACTAAGTGTTCGATAATGTGCCAGGAGAAGCGCCTGTTCTCTGAAATCTGTGGCGTTGCCACTCGAAACCGTATGTGTTCGACGAAACTAAGTGGCCGACCTTGTGAGAGAGGAAACTCCAGATGCGAAACATAGTTGCATTTTAAACTAATTGTTCTATCTGTAACTAAGTGTTCGATAATGTGCCAGGAGAAGCGCCTGTTCTCTGAAATCTGTGGCGATACCACTCGAAACCGTACGTGTTCGACGAAACTAAGTGGTTGACCTTGTGAGAGAGGATACTCCAGATGCGAAACATAGTTCCATTTTAAACTAATTGTTCTATCTGAAACTATGTGTTCGATATTGTGCCAGGAGAAGCGTCTGTTCTCTGGAATCGGTGGCGATGCTACTCGAAACCGTATGTGTTCGACGAAACTAAGTGGTCGAACTTGTGAGAGAGGAAACTCCAAATGCGAAACTTAGTTCCATTTTAAACTAATTTTTCTATCTGAAACTAAGTGTTCGATACTCTGCCAGGAGAAGCGCGTTTCCTCTGAAATCTGTGGCGATGCTACTCGAAACTGTATGTGTTCGACGAATCTATATGGTCGACTTTGTGAGAAAGGAAACTCCAGAAGCGAAACTTAGTCACATTTAAAACTGAGTGTTCCATCTGAAACTAAGTGTTCGATCATGTGCCAGGAGAAGCGCCTGTTCTCTGAAATCTGTGGCGAGGCCACTCGAAACCGTATGTGTTCGACGAAACTAAGTGGTTGACCTTGTGAGAGAGGATACTCCAGATGCGAAACATAGTTCCATTTTAAACTAATTGTTCTATCTGAAACTAAGTGTTCGATACTGTGCCAGGAGAAGCGCCTGTTCTCTGAAATCTGTGGCGATACCACTCGAAACCGTATGTGTTCGACGGAACTAAGTGGCCGACCTTGTGAGAGAGGAAACTCCAGATGCGAAACATAGTTGCATTTTAAACTAATTGTTCTATCTGTAACTAAGTGTTCGATAATGTGCCAGGAGAAGCGCCTGTTCTATGAAATCTGTGGCGATACCACTCGAAACCGTATGTGTTCGACGAAACTAAGTGGCCGACCTTGTGAGAGAGGAAACTCCAGATGCGAAACAGAGTTGCATTTTGAACTAATTGTTCTATCTGTAACTAAGTGTTCGATAATGTGCCAGGAGAAGCGCCTTTTCTCTGAAATCTGTGGCGATGCCACTCGAAACCGTATGTGTTCGACGAAACTAAGTGGTTGACCTTGTGAGAGAGCATACTCCAGATACGAAACATAGTTCCATTTTAAACTAATTGTTCTATATGATATTAAGTGTTCGATACTGTGCCAGGAGAAGAGCCCGTTCTCTGAAATCTGTGGCGATGCATCTCGAAACCGTATGTGTTCGTCGAAACTAAGCGGTCGACCTTGTGAGAGAGGAAACTCCAGATGCGAAACTGAGTTCCATTTTAAACTAATTGTTCTATCTTGAACTAAGTGTTCGATACTGTGCCAGGAGAAGCGCCTGTTCTCTGAAATCTGTGGCGATACCACTCGAAACCGTACGTGTTCGACGAAACTAAGTGGTTGACCTTGTGAGAGAGGATACTCCAGATGCGGAACATAGTTCCATTTTAAACTAATTGTTCTATCTGAAATAAGTGTTCGATACTGTGCCAGGAGAAGCGCCTGTTCTATGAAATCTGTGGCGATGCTACTCGAAACCGTATGTGTTCGACGAAACTAAGTGGTCGACCTTGTGAGGGAGGAAACTCCAGATGCGAAACTAATTTCCATTTTAAACTAAGTGTTGTAGCTGTAACTAAGTGTTCGGTACTGCGCCAGCAGAAGCGCCTGTTCTCTGAAATCTGTGGCGATGCTACTCGAAACGGTATGTGTTCGACGAAACTAAGTCGTCGACCTCGTGAGAGAGGAATCTCCGGATGCGAAATATAGTTCCATTTTAAACTAATGGTTCTATCTGAAGCTAACTGTTCGATCCTGTGCCAGGAGAAGCGCCTGTTCTCTGAAATGTGTGGCGATGCCACTCGATACCGTATGTGTTCGACGAAACTAAGTGGTCGACCTTGTGAGAGAGGAAACTCCAGATGCGAAACTTAGTTCCATTTTAAACTAATTGTTCTATCTGAAACTATGTGTTCGATACTGTGCCTGTAGGAGCGTCTGTTCTCTGAAATCTGTGGCGATGCCACTCGAAACCGTATGTGTTCGACGAAACTAAGTGGTCGACCTTGTGAGAGAGGTTTCACCAGATGCGGAACATAGTTCCATTTTAAACTAATTGTTCTATCTGAAACTAAGTGTTCGATACTGTGCCAGGAGAAGCGCCTGTTCTATGAAATCTGTGGCGATGCTACTCGAAACCGTATGTGTTGGACGAAACTAAGTGGTCGACCTTGTGAGGGAGGAAACTCCAAATGCGAAACTTTGTTCCATTTTAATCTTATTGTTCTATCTGAAATAAGTGTTCGATACAGTGCCAGGAGAAGCGCCTGTTCTCTGAAATGTGTGGCGATGCCACTCGAAACCGTATGTGTTCGACGAAACTAAGTGGTTGATCTTGTGAGAGAGGAAACTCCAAATGCGAAACATAGGTCCATTTTAAACTAATTGTTCTATCTGAAACTATGTCTTTGACACTGTGCCAGGAGAACCGCCTGTTCTCTGAAATGTGTAGCGATGCCACTCGAAACCGTATGTGTTCGACGAAACTGAGTGGTCGACCTTGTGAGAGAGGTTTCACCAGATGCGGAACATAGTTCCATTTTAAACTAATTGTTCTATCTGAAATAAGTGTTCGATACTGTGCCAGGAGAAGCGCCTGTTCTATGAAATCTGTGGCGATGCTACTCGAAACCGTATGTGTTCGATGAAACTAAGTGGTCGACCTTGTGAGGGAGGAAACTCCAGATGCGAAACTAATTTCCATTTTAAACTAAGTGTTGTAGCTGTAACTAAGTGTTCGGTACTGCGCCAGCAGAAGCGCCTGTTCTCTGAAATCTGTGGCGATGCTACTCGAAACGGTATGTGTTCGACGAAACTAAGTGGTCGACCTTATGAGAGAGGAAACTCCAGATGCGAAACTTAGTTCCATTTAAAACTAATTGTTCGATCTGAAACTAAGTGTTCGGTACTGCGCCAGCAGAAGCGCCTGTTCTCTGAAAACAGTGGCGATGCTACTCGAAACCGTATGTGTTCGACGAAACTAAGTGGTCCACCTTGAGGGAGAGGAAACTCCAGATGCGAAACTTAGTTCCATTTTAAACTAAGTGTTCTATCTGAAACTAAATGTTTGATAATGTCCCAGGAGAAGCGCCTGTTCTCTGAAATCTGTGGCGATGCGCACTCGAAACGGTATGTGTTCGACGAAACTAAGTGGTCGACCTTATGAGAGAGGAAACTCCAGATGCGAAACTTAGTGCCATTTAAAACTAATTGTTCGATCTGAAACTAAGTTTTCGATACTGTGCCAGGAGAAGCGCATGTTCTCTGAAATGTGTGGCGATGCCACTCGAAACCGTATGTGTTCGACGAAACTAAGTGGTTGATCTTGTGAGAGAGGATATTCCAGATGCGAAACATAGTTCCATTTTAAACTAATTGTTCTGTCTGAAATAAGTGTTCGATAATGTGCCAGGCGAAGCGCCTGTTCTCTGAAATCTGTGGCGATGCTACTCGAAACCGTTTGTGTTCCACGAAACTAAGTGGTCGACCTTCTGAGAGAGGAAACTCCAGATGCGAAACTTAGTTCCATTTTAAACAAATTGTTCTATCTGAAACTAAGTGTTCGATACTGTGCCAGGAGAAGCGCATAGTCTCTGAAATGTGTGGCGATGCCACTCGAAACCGTATGTGTTCGACGAAACTAAGTGGTTGATCTTGTGAGAGAGGAAACTCCAAATGCGAAACATAGGTCCATTTTAAACTAATTTTTCTATCTGAAGCTAAGTGTTCGATCCTGTGCCAGGAGAAGCGCCTGTTCTCTGAAATGTGTGGCGATGCCACTCCATACCGTATGTGTTCGACGAAACTAAGTGGTCGACCTTGTGAGAGAGGAAACTCCAGATGCGAAACTTAGTTCCATTTTGAACTAATTGTTCTATCTGAAACTATGTGTTCGATACTGTGCCTGTAGGAGCGTCTGTTCTCTGAAATCTGTGGCGATGCCACTCGAAACCGTATGTGTTCGACGAAACTAAGTGGTCGACCTTGTGAGAGAGGTTTCACCAGATGCGGAACATAGTTCCATTTTAAACTAATTGTTCTATCTGAAACTAAGTGTTCGATACTGTGCCAGGAGAAGCGCCTGTTCTATGAAATCTGTGGCGATGCTACTCGAAACCGTATGTGTTGGACGAAACTAAGTGGTCGACCTTGTGAGGGAGGAAACTCCAAATGCGAAACTTTGTTCCATTTTAATCTTATTGTTCTATCTGAAATAAGTGTTCGATATTGTGCCAGGAGAAGCGCCTGTTCTATGAAATCTGTGGCGATGCTACTCGAAACCGTATGTGTTCGACGAAACTAAGTGGTCGACCTTGTGAGGGAGGAAACTCCAGATGCGAAACTAATTTCCATTTTAAACTAAGTGTTCTAGCTGTAACTAAGTGTTCGGTACTGCGCCAGCAGAAGCGCCTGTTCTCTGAAATCTGTGGCGATGCTACTCGAAACCGTATATGTTCGACGAAACTAGATGATCGACCTTGTGAGAGAGTAAACTCCAGATGCGAAACTAATTTCCATTTTAAACTAAGTGTTCTAGCTCTAACTAAGTGTTCGGTACTGCGCCAGCAGAAGCGCCTGTTCTCTGAAAACAGTGGCGATGCTACTCGAAAACGTATGTGTTCGACGAAACTAAGTGCTCCACCTTGAGGGAGAGGAAACTCCAGATGCGAAACTTAGTTCCATTTTAAACTAAGTGTTCTATCTGAAACTAAGTGTTTGATAATGTCCCAGGAGAAGCGCCTGTTCTCTGAAATCTGTGGCGATGCGCACTCGAAACGGTATGTGTTCGACGAAACTAAGTGGTCGACCTTATGAGAGAGGAAACTCCAGATGCGAAACTTAGTTCCATTTAAAACTAATTGTTCGATCTGAAACTAAGTTTTCGATACTGTGCCAGGGGAAGCGCATGTTCTCTGAAATGTGTGGCGATGCCACTCGAAACCGTATGTGTTCGACGAAACTAAGTGGTCGACCTTGTGAGGGAGGAAACTCCAAATGCGAAACATATATCTATTTTAAACTAAATGTTCTATCTGAAACTAAGTATTCGATACTGTGCCAGGAGAAGCGCCTGTTCTCTAAAATCTGTGGCGATACTACTCGAAAACGTATGTGTTCGACGAAACTAAGTGGTACTCCTTGTGAGAGAGGAAACTCCGGATGCGAAACTTATGTCCATTTAAAACGAATTGTTCTATCTGAAACTAAGTTTTCGATACTGTGCAAGGAGAAGCGCCTGTTCTCTGAAATCTGTAGCGATGCCACTCGAAACCATATGGGTTCAACGAAACTAAGTGTTCGATACTGTGCCAGGAGAAGCGCCTGTACTCTGAAATCTGCGGCGATGCTACTCGAAACCGTATGTGTTCGACGAAACTAAGTGGTCGACCTTGTGAGAGAGGAAACTCCAGATGCGAAACTTAGTTCCATTTTAAACAAATTGTTCTATCTGAAACTAAGTGTTCGATACCGTGCTAGGAGAAGCGCCTGTTCTCTGAAATATGTGGCGATGCTACTCGAAACCGTATGTGTTCGACGAAACTAAGCGGTCGACCTTGTGACGGAGGAAACTCCAAATGCGAAACATATATCTATTTTAAACTAAATGTTCTATCTGAAACTAAGTATTCGATACTGTGCCAGGAGAAGCGCCCGTTCTCTGAAATATGTGGCGATGCTCCTCGAAACCGTATGTGTTCGGCGAATCTAAATGGTCGACCTTGTGAGGGAGGAAACTCCAGATGCGAAACTTAGTTCCATTTTAAACTAATTGTTCTATCTGAAACAAAGTGTTCGATAGTGTGCCAGGAGAAGCGCCTGTTCTCTGAAATGTGTGGCGATGCCACTCGAAACCGTATGTGTTCGACGAAACTAAGTGGTTGATCTTGTGAGAGAGGATATTCCAGATGCGAAACATAGTCCCATTTTAAACTAATTGTTCTGTCTGAAATAAGTTTTCGATACTGTGCCAGGAGAAGCGCCTGTTCTCTGAAATGTGTGGCGATGCCACTCGAAACCGTATGTGTTCGACGAAACTAAGTGGTTGATCTTGTGAGAGAGGATATTCCAGATGCGAAACATAGTCCCATTTTAAACTAATTGTTCTGTCTGAAATAAGTTTTCGATACTGTGCCAGGAGAAGCGCCTGTTCTCTGAAATCTGTGGCGATGCTACTCGAAACCGTAATTGTTCGACGAAACTAAGTGGTCGACTTTGTGGGAGAGGAAACTCCAGATGCGAAACTTAGTTCCATTTTATACTAATTGTTCTATCTGAAACTAAGTGTTCGATACTGTGCCAGGAGAAGCGCCTGTTCTCTGAAATCTCTGGCGATGCCACTCGAAACCGTATGTGTTCGAGGAAACTAAGTGGTCGACCTTGTGGGAGAGGAAACTCCAGATGCGAAACTTAGTTCCATTTTAAACTAATTGTTCTATCTGAAACTAAGTGTGCGATACTCTGCCAGGAGAAGCGCCTGTTCTCTGAAATCTGTGGCGATGCTACTCGAAACCGTATGTGTTCGAGGAAACTAAGTGGTCGAATTTGTGGGAGAGGAAACTCCAGATGCGAAACTTAGTTCCATTTTTAACTAATTGTTCTGTCTGTTACTAAGTGTTCGATACTGCGCCAGGAGAAGCGCCTGTTCTCTGAAATCAGTGGCGATGCTACTCGAAACCGCATGTGTTCCACGAAACTAAGTGGTTGACCTTGTGAGAGAGGAAACTCCAGATGCAAAACTTAGTTCCATTTTAAACTGATTGTTCTATCTGAAAGTATTCGATACTGTGCCAGCAGAAGCGCCTGTGCTCTGAAATCTGTGGCGATGCCACTCGAAACCGTATGCGTTCGGCGAAACTAAGTGGTCGACCTTTTGAGAGAGGAAACTCCAGATGCGAAACTTAGTACCATTCTCAACTAATTGTTCTATCTGAAACTATGTGATCGACACTGTGCCAGGAGAAGCGCCTGTGCTCTGAAATCTGTGGCGATGCCACTCGAAACCGTATATGTTCGATGAAACTAATTGTTCTATCTGAAACTAAGTGTTCGGTACTGTGCCAGGAGAAGCGCCTGTTCTCTGAAATCTGTGGCGATGCCACTCGAAACCGTATGTGTTCATCGAAACTAAGTGGTCGACCTTGTGAGAGAGGAAACTCCAGATGCGAAACATAGTTCCATTTTAAACTAATTGTTCTGTCTGAAGTAAGTGTTCGATTCTCTGCCAGGAGAAGCGCCTTTTCTCTGAAATCAGTGGCGATGCTACTCGAAACCGCATGTGTTCCACGAAACTAAGTGGTTGACCTTGTGAGAGAGGAAACTCCAGATGCAAAACTTAGTTCCATTTTAAACTGATTGTTCTATCTGAAAGTGTTCGATACTGTGCCAGCAGAAGCGCCTGTGCTCTGAAATCTGTGGCGATGCCACTCGAAACCGTATGCGTTCGGCAAAACTAAGTGGTCGACCTTGTGAGAGAGGAAACTCCAGATGCGAAACTTAGTACCATTCTCAACTAATTGTTCTATCTGAAAGTGTTCGATACTGTGCCAGCAGAAGCGCCTGTGCTCTGAAATCTGTGGCGATGCCACTCGAAACCGTATGCGTTCGGCGAAACTAAGTGGTCGACCTTGTGAGAGAGGAAACTCCTGATGCGAAACTTAGTTCCATTTTAAACTAATTGTTCTATCTGAATCTAAGTGTTCGATAATGTGCCAGGAGAAGCGCTTGTTCTCTGAAATCTGTGGCGATGCCACTCGAAACCGTATACGTTCCACGAAACTAAATGGTCGACCTTGTGAGAGAGGAAACTCCAGATGCGAAACTTAGTTCCATTTTAAACTAATTGTTCTCTCTGAAACTAAGTGTTCGATACTGTGCCAGGAGAAGCGCCTGTTCCCTGAACTGTGTGGCGATGCCGCTCGAAACCGTATGTGTTCAACGAAACTAAGTGGCTGAACTTGTGAGAGAGGATACTCCAGATGCGAAACTTAGTTCCATTTTAAACTGATTGTTCTACCTGAAAGTGTTCGATACTGTGCCAGCAGAAGCGCCTGTGCTCTGAAATCTGTGGCGATGCCACTCGAAACCGTATGTGTTCGACGAAACTAAGTGGCTGAACTTGTGAGAGAGGAAACTCCAGATGCGAAACTTAGTTCCATTTTAAACTAATTGTTCTCTCTGAAACTAAGTGTTCCATACTGTGCCAGGAGAAGCGCCTGTTCCCTGAAGTGTGTGGCGATGCCGCTCGAAACCGTATGTGTTCAACGAAACTAAGTGGCTGAACTTGTGAGAGAGGAAACTCCAGATGCGTAACTTAGTTCCATTTTAAACTAATTGTTCTATCTGATACTAAGTGTTCGATACTGTGCCAGGAGAAGCGCCTGTTCTCTGAAATCTGTGGCGTTGCCACTCGAAACCGTATGTGTTCGACGAAACTAAGTGGTCGACCTTGTGAGAGAGCTCCAGATGCGAAACTTAGTTCCATTTAAAACTAATTGTTCTATCTGAAACTAAGTGTTCGGTACTGTGCCAGGAGAAGCGCCTGTTCTCTGAAATCTGTGGCGATGCCACTGGAAACCGTATGTGTTCCACGAAACTAAGTGGTCGCCTTGTGAGAGAGGAAACTCCAGATGCGAAACTTAGTACCATTCTCAACTAATTGTTCTATCTGAAACTATGTGATCGACACTGTGCCAGGAGAAGCGCCTGTGCTCTGAAATGTGTGCTGATGCCACTCGAAACCGTATGTGTTCGACGAAACTAAGTGGTGAACCTTCTGAGATAGGAAACTCCGGATGCGAAACTTAGTTCCATTTTAAACTAATTGTTCTATCTGAAACTAAGTGTTCGATACTGTACCAGGAGAAGCGCCTGTTCTCTGAAATCTGTGGCGATACCACTCGAAACCGTATGTGTTCGAAGAAACTGAGTGGTCGACCTTGTGAGAGAGGAAACTCTAGATGCGAAATTTAGTTCCATTTTAAACTAATTGTTCTATCTGAAACTAAGTGTTCGGTACTGTGCCAGGAGAAGCGCCTGTTCTCTGAAATCTGTGGCGATGCCACTCGAAATCGTATGTGTTCGACGAAACTAAGTTGTTGACCTTGTGAGAGAGGATACCCCAGATGCGAAACAGAGTTCCATTTTAAACTAATTGTTCTGTCTGAAGTAAGTGTTCGATACTGTGCCAGGAGAATCGCCTGTTCTCTGTAATCTGTAGCGATGCCACTCGAACCCGAATGTGTTCAACGAAACTAAGTCGTCGACCTTATGAGAGAGGAAACTCCTGATGCGAAACTTAGTTCCAATTAAACTAATTGTTCTATCTGAAACTAAGTGTTCGGTACTGTGCCAGGAGAACCGCCTGTTCTCTGAAATCTGTGGCGATGCCACTCGAAACCGTATACGTTCCACGAAACTAAATGGTCGACCTTGTGAGAGAGGAAAATCCAGATGCGAAACTTAGTTCCATTTTAAACTAATTGTTCTCTCTGAAACTAAGTGTTCGATACTGTGCCAGGAGAAGCGCCTGTGCTCTGAAATCTGTGGCGATGCCACTCGAAACCGTATGCGTTCGGCGAAACTAAGTGGTCGACCTTGTGAGAGAGGAAACTCCAGATGCGAAACTTAGTACCATTCTCAACTAATTGTTCTATCTGAAACTATGTGATCGACACTGTGCCAGGAGAAGCGCCTGTGCTCTGAAATCTGTGGCGATGCCACTCGAAACCGTATATGTTCGATGAAACTAATTGTTCTATCTGAAACTAAGTGTTCGGTACTGTGCCAGGAGAAGCGCCTGTTCTCTGAAATCTGTGGCGATGCCACTCGAAACCGTATGTGTCGACGAAACTAGGTGGTCGACCTTGTGGGAGAGGAAACTCCAGATGCAAGACTTAGTTCCATTTTACACTAATTGTTCTATCTGAAACTAAGTGCTCGTTACTGTGCCAGGAGAAGCGCCTGTTCTCTGAAATCTGTGGCGATGCTACTCGAAACCGTATATGTTCGACGAAACTAGGTGGTCGACCTTGTGAGAGAGGAAACTCCAGATGCGAAACATAATTCCATTATAAACTAATTGTTCTCTCTGAAACTAAGTGTTCGATACTGTGCCAAGAGAAGCGCCTGTTCTCTGAAATCTGTGGCGTTGCCACTCGAAACCGTATGTGTTCAACGAACCTAAGTGGTCGACCTTGTGAGAGAGGAAACTCCAGATGCGAAACTTAGTTCCTTTTTAAACTAATTGTTCTATCTGAAACTATGTGTTCGATACTGTGCCAGTAGAAGCGTCTGTTCTCTGAAATCTGTGGCGATGCCACACGAAATTGTATTTGTTCGAGGAAACTAAGTTGTCGACCTTGTGAGAAAGGAAACTCCAAATGCGAAACTTAATTCCATATTAAAATAATTGTTCTATCTGAAACTAAGTGTTCGACAGTGTGCCAGGAGAAACGCCGGTTCTCTGAAATCTGAGGCGATGCCACTCGAAACCGTATGTGTTCGGCGAAACTAAGTGGTCGACCTGGTGAGAGAGGAAACTCCAGTTGCGAAACTTAGTTCCATTTTAAACTAATTGTTCTATCTGATACTAAGTGTTCGATACTGTGCCAGGAGAAACGCCTGTTCTCTGAAATCTGTGGCGATGCCACTTGAAACCGTATGTGTTCGACGAAACTGAGAGGTCGCCTTGTGAAAGAGGAAACTCCAGATGCGAAACTTAGCCCCAGTTAAAACTAATTGTTCCATCTGAAACTAAGTATTCGATACTGTGCCAGGAGAAGCGCCTGTTCTCTGAAATCTGTGGCGATACCACTCGAAACCGTATGTGTTCGACGAAACAAAGTGGCCGACTTTGTGAGAGAGGAAACTCCATATTCGAACCATAGTTCCATTTTAACTAATTGTTCTATCTCAAACTAAGTGTTCGATACTATGCCAGGATAAACTCCCGTTCTGCGAAATCTGTGGCGATACTACTCGAAACCGTATGTGTTCGACGAAACTAAGTGGTCGACCTTGTGAGAGAGGACACTCCAGATGCGAAACATAGATCCATTTTAAACTAATTGTTCTATCTGATACTAAGTGTTCGATACTGTGCCAGGAGTGGCGCCTGTCCTCTGAAATGTGTGGCGATGCCGCTCGAAACCGTTTGTGTTCGACGAAACTAAGTGGTCGACCTTGTGAGAGCGGAAACTCCAGATGCGAAACTTAGTTCCATTTTAAACTAACTGTTCCTTCTGAAACTAAGTATTCGATAAACTGCCAGTAGAAGCGTCTGTTCTCTGAAATCTGTGGCGATGCCACACGAAACCGTATTTGTTCGAGGAAACTAAGTTGTCGACCTTGTGAGAAAGGAAACTCCAAATGCGAAACTAAATTCCATATTAAAATAATTGTTCTATCTGAAACTAAGTGTTCGACAGTGTGCCAGGAGAAACGCCGGTTCTCTGAAATCTGAGGCGATGCCACTCGAAACCGTATGTGTTCGACGAAACTGAGAGGTCGCCTTGTGAAAGAGGAAACTCCAGATGCGAAACTTAGCCCCAGTTAAAACTAATTGTTCCATCTGAAACTAAGTATTCGATATTGTGCCAGGAGAAGCGCCTGTTCTCTGAAATCTGTGGCGATACCACTCGAAACCGTATGTGTTCGACGAAACAAAGTGGCCGACTTTGTGAGAGAGGAAACTCCATATTCGAACCATAGTTCCATTTTAACTAATTGTTCTATCTCAAACTAAGTGTTCGATACTATGCCAGGATAAACTCCCGTTCTGCGAAATCTGTGGCGATACTACTCGAAACCGTATGTGTTCGACGAAACTAAGTGGTCGACCTTGTGAGAGAGGACACTCCAGATGCGAAACATAGATCCATTTTAAACTAATTGTTCTATCTGATACTAAGTGTTCGATACTGTGCCAGGAGTGGCGCCTGTCCTCTGAAATGTGTGGCGATGCCGCTCGAAACCGTATGTGTTCGACGAAACTAAGTGGTCGACCTTGTGAGAGAGGAAACTCCAGATGCGAAACTTAGTTCCATTTTAAACTAACTGTTCCTTCTGAAACTAAGTGTTGGATACTGTGCCAGGAGAAGCGCATGTTCTCTGAAATCTGTGGCGATGCCACTCGAAACCGTATGTGTTCGACGAAACAAAGTGGCCGACCTTGTGAGAGAGGAAACTCCAGATGCGAAACATAGTTCCATTTTAAACTAAATATTCTATCTGAAACTAAGTATTCGATAAACTGCCAGTAGAAGCGCCTGTTCTCTGAAATCTGTGGCGTTGCCACTCGACACCGTATGTGTTCGACGAAACTAAGTTGTCGACCTTGTGAGAGAGGAAACTCCAAATGCGAAACTTAATTCCATTTTAAAATAATTGTTCTATATGATATTAAGTGTTCGATACTGTGCCAGGAGAAGCGCCCGTTCTCTGAAATCTGTGGCGATGCTACTCGAAACCGTATGTGTTCGTCGAAACTAAGCGGTCGACCTTGTGAGAGAGGAAACTCCAGATGCGAAACTTAGTTCCATTTTAAATTAATTGTTCTATCTGAAACTAAGTGTTCGATACTGTGCCAGGAGAAGCGCCTGTTCTGTGAAATCTGTGGCGATACCACTCGAAACCGTATGTGTTCGACGAAACTAAGTGGTCGACCTTGTGAGAGAGGAAACTCCAGATGCGAAGCTTAGTTCCATTTTAAACTGATAGTTCTATCTGATACTAAGAGTTCGATACTGTGCCAGGAGAAGCGCCTGTTCTCTGAAATCTGTGGCGATGCCCCTCGAAACCGTATGTGTTCGATGAAACTAAGTGGCCCTTGTGAGAGAGGACACTCCAGATGCGAAACATAGATCCATTTTAAACTAATTGTTCTATCTGTAACTAGGTGTTCGATAGTGTGCCAGGAGAAACGCCGGTTCTCTGAAATCTGTGGCGATGCCACTCGAAACCGTATGTGTTCGACGAAACTAAGTGGTCGACCTTGTGAGAGAGGAAACTCCAGATGCGAAACTTAGTACCATTCTCAACTAATTGTTCTATCTGAAACTATGAGATCGACACTGTGCCAGGAGAAGCGCCTGTGCTCTGAAATCTGTGGCGATGCCACTCGAAACCGTATGTGTCGACGAAACTGAGTGGTCGACCTTATGAGAGAGGAAACTCCTGATGCGAAACTTAGTTCCATTTTTAACTAATTGTTCTGTCTGTTACTAAGTGTTCGATACTGCGCCAGGAGAAGCGCCTGTTCTCTGAAATCAGTGGCGATGCTACTCGAAACCGCATGTGTTCCACGAAACTAAGTGGTTGACCTTGTGAGAGAGGAAACTCCAGATGCAAAACTTAGTTCCATTTTAAACTGATTGTTCTATCTGAAAGTGTTCGATACTGTGCCTGCAGAAGCGCCTTTGCTCTGAAATCTGTGGCGATGCCACTCGAAACCGTATGCGTTCGGCGAAACTAAGTGGTCGACCTTTTGAGAGAGGAAACTCCAGATGCGAAACTTAGTACCATTCTCAACTAATTGTTCTATCTGAAACTATGTGATCGACACTGTGCCAGGAGAAGCGCCTGTGCTCTGAAATCTGTGGCGATGCCACTCGAAACCGTATATGTTCGATGAAACTAATTGTTCTATCTGAAACTAAGTGTTCGGTACTGTGCCAGGAGAAGCGCCTGTTCTCTGAAATCTGTGGCGATGCCACTCGAAACCGTATGTGTCGACGAATCTAAGTGGTCGACCTTGTGAGAGAGATGCGAAGCTGAGTTCCATTTTAACCTAATTGTTCTTTCTGAAAATAAGTGTTCGATAGTGTACCAGGAGAAACGCCTGTTCTCTGAAATGTGTGGCGATGCCACTCGAAACCGTATGTGTTCGACGAAACAAAGTGGCCGACTTTGTGAGAGAGGAAACTCCATATTCGAACCATAGTTCCATTTTAACTAATTGTTCTATCTCAAACTAAGTGTTCGATACTATGCCAGGATAAACTCCCGTTCTGCGAAATCTGTGGCGATACTACTCGAAACCGTATGTGTTCGACGAAACTAAGTGGTCGACCTTGTGAGAGAGGACACTCCAGATGCGAAACATAGATCCATTTTAAACTAATTGTTCTATCTGATACTAAGTGTTCGATACTGTGCCAGGAGTGGCGCCTGTCCTCTGAAATGTGTGGCGATGCCGCTCGAAACCGTATGTGTTCGACGAAACTAAGTGGTCGACCTTGTGAGAGAGGAAACTCCAGATGCGAAACTTAGTTCCATTTTAAACTAACTGTTCCTTCTGAAACTAAGTGTTGGATACTGTGCCAGGAGAAGCGCATGTTCTCTGAAATCTGTGGCGATGCCACTCGAAACCGTATATGTTCGATGAAACTAATTGTTCTATCTGATACTAAGTGTTCGATACTGTGCCAGGAGTGGCGCCTGTCCTCTGAAATGTGTGGCGATGCCGCTCGAAACCGTATGCGTTCGGCGAAACTAAGTGGTCGACCTTTTGAGAGAGGAAACTCCAGATGCGAAACTTAGTACCATTCTCAACTAATTGTTCTATCTGAAACTATGTGATCGACACTGTGCCAGGAGAAGCGCCTGTGCTCTGAAATCTGTGGCGATGCCACTCGAAACCGTATATGTTCGATGAAACTAATTGTTCTATCTGAAACTAAGTGTTCGGTACTGTGCCAGGAGAAGCGCCTGTTCTCTGAAATCTGTGGCGATGCCACTCGAAACCGTATGTGTCGACGAATCTAAGTGGTCGACCTTGTGAGAGAGATGCGAAACTTAGCCCCAGTTAAAACTAATTGTTCCATCTGAAACTAAGTATTCGATATTGTGCCAGGAGAAGCGCCTGTTCTCTGAAATCTGTGGCGATACCACTCGAAACCGTATGTGTTCGACGAAACAAAGTGGCCGACTTTGTGAGAGAGGAAACTCCATATTCGAACCATAGTTCCATTTTAACTAATTGTTCTATCTCAAACTAAGTGTTCGATACTATGCCAGGATAAACTCCCGTTCTGCGAAATCTGTGGCGATACTACTCGAAACCGTATGTGTTCGACGAAACTAAGTGGTCGACCTTGTGAGAGAGGACACTCCAGATGCGAAACATAGATCCATTTTAAACTAATTGTTCTATCTGATACTAAGTGTTCGATACTGGGCCAGGAGTGGCGCCTGTCCTCTGAAATGTGTGGCGATGCCGCTCGAAACCGTATGTGTTCGACGAAACTAAGTGGTCGACCTTGTGAGAGAGGAAACTCCAGATGCGAAACTTAGTTCCATTTTAAACTAACTGTTCCTTCTGAAACTAAGTGTTGGATACTGTGCCAGGAGAAGCGCATGTTCTCTGAAATCTGTGGCGATGCCACTCGAAACCGTATGTGTTCGACGAAACAAAGTGGCCGACCTTGTGAGAGAGGAAACTCCAGATGCGAAACATAGTTCCATTTTAAACTAAATATTCTATCTGAAACTAAGTATTCGATAAACTGCCAGTAGAAGCGCCTGTTCTCTGAAATCTGTGGCGTTGCTACACGAAACCGAATGTGTTCGACGAAAGTAAGTTGTCGACCTTGTGAGAGAGGAAACTCCAAATGCGAAACTTAATTCCATTTTAAAATAATTGTTCTATATGATATTAAGTGTTCGATACTGTGCCAGGAGAAGCGCCCGTTCTCTGAAATCTGTGGCGATGCTACTCGAAACCGTATGTGTTCGTCGAAACTAAGCGGTCGACCTTGTGAGAGAGGAAACTCCAGATGCGAAACTTAGTTCCATTTTAAATTAATTGTTCTATCTGAAACTAAGTGTTCGATACTGTGCCAGGAGAAGCGCCTGTTCTGTGAAATCTGTGGCGATACCACTCGAAACCGTATGTGTTCGACGAAACTAAGTGGTCGACCTTGTGAGAGAGGAAACTCCAGATGCGAAGCTTAGTTCCATTTTAAACTGATAGTTCTATCTGATACTAAGAGTTCGATACTGTGCCAGGAGAAGCGCCTGTTCTCTGAAATCTGTGGCGATGCCCCTCGAAACCGTATGTGTTCGATGAAACTAAGTGGCCCTTGTGAGAGAGGACACTCCAGATGCGAAACATAGATCCATTTTAAACTAATTGTTCTATCTGTAACTAGGTGTTCGATAGTGTGCCAGGAGAAACGCCGGTTCTCTGAAATCTGTGGCGATGCCACTCGAAACCGTATGTGTTCGACGAAACTAAGTGGTCGACCTTGTGAGAGAGGAAACTCCAGATGCGAAACTTAGTACCATTCTCAACTAATTGTTCTATCTGAAACTATGAGATCGACACTGTGCCAGGAGAAGCGCCTGTGCTCTGAAATCTGTGGCGATGCCACTCGAAACCGTATGTGTCGACGAAACTGAGTGGTCGACCTTATGAGAGAGGAAACTCCTGATGCGAAACTTAGTTCCATTTTTAACTAATTGTTCTGTCTGTTACTAAGTGTTCGATACTGCGCCAGGAGAAGCGCCTGTTCTCTGAAATCAGTGGCGATGCTACTCGAAACCGCATGTGTTCCACGAAACTAAGTGGTTGACCTTGTGAGAGAGGAAACTCCAGATGCAAAACTTAGTTCCATTTTAAACTGATTGTTCTATCTGAAAGTGTTCGATACTGTGCCTGCAGAAGCGCCTTTGCTCTGAAATCTGTGGCGATGCCACTCGAAACCGTATGCGTTCGGCGAAACTAAGTGGTCGACCTTTTGAGAGAGGAAACTCCAGATGCGAAACTTAGTACCATTCTCAACTAATTGTTCTATCTGAAACTATGTGATCGACACTGTGCCAGGAGAAGCGCCTGTGCTCTGAAATCTGTGGCGATGCCACTCGAAACCGTATATGTTCGATGAAACTAATTGTTCTATCTGAAACTAAGTGTTCGGTACTGTGCCAGGAGAAGCGCCTGTTCTCTGAAATCTGTGGCGATGCCACTCGAAACCGTATGTGTCGACGAATCTAAGTGGTCGACCTTGTGAGAGAGATGCGAAGCTGAGTTCCATTTTAACCTAATTGTTCTTTCTGAAACTAAGTGTTCGATAGTGTACCAGGAGAAACGCCTGTTCTCTGAAATGTGTGGCGATGCCACTCGAAACCGTATGTGTTCATCGAAACTAAGTGGTCGACCTTGTGAGAGAGGAAACTCCAGATGCGAAACATAGTTCCATTTTAAACTAATTGTTCTGTCTGAAGTAAGTGTTCGATTCTCTGCCAGGAGAAGCGCCTGTTCTCTGAAATCAGTGGCGATGCTACTCGAAACCGCATGTGTTCCACGAAACTAAGTGGTTGACCTTGTGAGAGAGGAAACTCCAGATGCAAAACTTAGTTCCATTTTAAACTGATTGTTCTATCTGAAAGTGTTCGATACTGTGCCAGCAGAAGCGCCTGTGCTCTGAAATCTGTGGCGATGCCACTCGAAACCGTATGCGTTCGGCGAAACTAAGTGGTCGACCTTGTGAGAGAGGAAACTCCAGATGCGAAACTTAGTACCATTCTCAACTAATTGTTCTATCTGAAACTATGTGATCGACACTGTGCCAGGAGAAGCGCCTGTGCTCTGAAATCTGTGGGGATGCCACTCGAAACCGTATGTGTCGACGAAACTAAGTGGTCGACCTTATGAGAGAGGAAACTCCTGATGCGAAACTTAGTTCCATTTTTAACTAATTGTTCTGTCTGTTACTAAGTGTTCGATACTGCGCCAGGAGAAGCGCCTGTTCTCTGAAATCAGTGGCGATGCTACTCGAAACCGCATGTGTTCCACGAAACTAAGTGGTTGACCTTGTGAGAGAGGAAACTCCAGATGCAAAACTTAGTTCCATTTTAAACTGATTGTTCTATCTGAAAGTGTTCGATACTGTGCCAGCAGAAGCGCCTGTGCTCTGAAATCTGTGGCGATGCCACTCGAAACCGTATGCGTTCGGCGAAACTAAGTGGTCGACCTTGTGAGAGAGGAAACTCCAGATGCGAAACTTAGTACCATTCTCAACTAATTGTTCTATCTGAAACTATGTGATCGACACTGTGCCAGGAGAAGCGCCTGTGCTCTGAAATCTGTGGCGATGCCACTCGAAACCGTATATGTTCGATGAAACTAATTGTTCTATCTGAAACTAAGTGTTCGGTACTTTGCCAGGAGAAGCGCCTGTTCTCTGAAATCTGTGGCGATGCCACTCGAAACCGTATGTGTCGACGAATCTAAGTGGTCGACCTTGTGAGAGAGATGCGAAGCTGAGTTCCATTTTAACCTAATTGTTCTATCTGAAACTAAGTGTTCGATAGTGTACCAGGAGAAACGCCTGTTCTCTGAAATGTGTGGCGATGCCACTCGAAACCGTATGTGTTCATCGAAACTAAGTGGTCGACCTTGTGAGAGAGGAAATTCCAGATGCGAAACATAGTTCCATTTTAAACTAATTGTTCTGTCTGAAGTAAGTGTTCGATTCTCTGCCAGGAGAAGCGCCTGTTCTCTGAAATCAGTGGCGATGCTACTCGAAACCGCATGTGTTCCACGAAACTAAGTGGTTGACCTTGTGAGAGAGGAAACTCCAGATGCAAAACTTAGTTCCATTTTAAACTGATTGTTCTATCTGAAAGTGTTCGATACTGTGCCAGCAGAAGCGCCTGCGCTCTGAAATCTGTGGCGATGCCACTCGAAACCGTATGGGTTCGGCGAAACTAAGTGGTCGACCTTGTGAGAGAGGAAACTCCAGATGCGAAACTTAGTACCATTCTCAACTAATTGTTCTATCTGAAACTATGTGATCGTCACTGTGCCAGGAGAAGCGCCTGTGCTCTGAAATCTGTGGCGATGCCACTCGAAACCGTATGTGTCGACGAAACTAAGTGGTCGACCTTATGAGAGAGGAAACTCCTGATGCGAAACTTAGTTCCATTTTTAACTAATTGTTCTGTCTGTTACTAAGTGTTCGATACTGCGCCAGGAGAAACGCCTGTTCTCTGAAATGTGTGGCGATGCCACTCGAAACCGTATGTGTTCATCGAAACTAAGTGGTCGACCTTGTGAGAGAGGAAACTCCAGATGCAAAACTTAGTTCCATTTTAAACTGATTGTTCTATCTGAAAGTGTTCGATACTGTGCCAGCAGAAGCGCTTGTGCTCTGAAATCTGTGGCGATGCCACTCGAAACCGTATGCGTTCGGCGAAACTAAGTGGTCGACCTTGTGAGAGAGGAAACTCCAGATGCGAAACTTAGTACCATTCTCAACTAATTGTTCTATCTGAAACTATGTGATCGACACTGTGCCAGGAGAAGCGCCTGTGCTCTGAAATCTGTGGCGATGCCACTCGAAACCGTATGTGTCGACGAAACTAAGTGGTCGACCTTATGAGAGAGGAAACTCCTGATGCGAAACTTAGTTCCATTTTTAACTAATTGTTCTGTCTGTTACTAAGTGTTCGATACTGCGCCAGGAGAAGCGCCTGTTCTCTGAAATCAGTGGCGATGCTACTCGAAACCGCATGTGTTCCACGAAACTAAGTGGTTGACCTTGTGAGAGAAGAAACTCCAGATGCAAAACTTAGTTCCATTTTAAACTGATTGTTCTATCTGAAAGTGTTCGATACTGTGCCAGCAGAAGCGCCTGTGCTCTGAAATCTGTGGCGATGCCACTCGAAACCGTATGCGTTCGGCGAAACTAAGTGGTCGACCTTGTGAGAGAGGAAACTCCTGATGCGAAACTTAGTTCCTTTTTAAACTAATTGTTCTATCTGAATCTAAGTGTTCGATAATGTGCCAGGAGAAGCGCTTGTTCTCTGAAATCTGTGGCGATGCCACTCGAAACCGTATACGTTCCACGAAACTAAATGGTCGACCTTGTGAGAGAGGAAACTCCAGATGCGAAACTTAGTTCCATTTTAAACTAATTGTTCTCTCTGAAACTAAGTGTTCGATACTGTGCCAGGAGAAGCGCCTGTTCCCTGAACTGTGTGGCGATGCCGCTCGAAACCGTATGTGTTCAACGAAACTAAGTGGCTGAACTTGTGAGAGAGGATACTCCAGATGCGAAACTTAGTTCCATTTTAAACTGATTGTTCTATCTGAAAGTGTTCGATACTGTGCCAGCAGAAGCGCCTGTGCTCTGAAATCTGTGGCGATGCCACTCGAAACCGTATGCGTTCGGCGAAACTAAGTGGTCGACCTTGTGAGAGAGGAAACTCCTGATGCGAAACTTAGTTCCATTTTAAACTAATTGTTCTATCTGAAACTAAGTGTTCGATACTGTGCCAGGTCGCCTGTTCTCTGAAATCTGTGGCGATGCCACTCGAAACCGTATGTGATCGAGGAAACTAAGTGGTTTTCCTTGTGAGAGAGGATACTCCAGATGCGAAACAGAGTTCCATTTTAAACTAATTGTTCTGTCTGAAGTAAGTGTTCGATACTGTGCCAGGAGAAGCGCCTGTTCTCTGTAATCTGTGGCGATGCCGCTCGAAACCGTATGTGTTCGACGAAACTAAGTGGCTGAACTTGTGAGAGAGGAAACTCCAGATGCGAAACTTAGTTCCATTTTAAACTAATTGTTCTCTCTGAAACTAAGTGTTCGATACTGTGCCAGGAGAAGCGCCTGATCCCTGAAGTGTGTGGCGATGCCGCTCGAAACCGTATGTGTTCAACGAAACTAAGTGGCTGAACTTGTGAGAGAGGATACTCCAGATGCGTAACTTAGTTCCATTTTAAACTAATTGTTCTATCTGATACTAAGTGTTCGATACTGTGCCAGGAGAAGCGCCTGTTCTCTGAAATCTGTGGCGTTGCCACTCGAAACCGTATGTGTTCAACGAAATTAAGTGGTCGACCTTGTGAGAGAGCTCCAGATGCGAAACTTAGTTCCATTTAAAACTAATTGTTCTATCTGAAACTAAGTGTTCGGGACTGTGCCAGGAGAAGCGCCTGTTCTCTGAAATCTGTGGCGATGCCACTGGAAACCGTATGTGTTCCACGAAACTAAGTGGTCGCCTTGTGAGAGAGGAAACTCCAGATGCGAAACTTAGTACCATTCTCAACTAATTGTTCTATCTGAAACTATGTGATCGACACTGTGCCAGGAGAAGCGCCTGTGCTCTGAAATGTGTGCTGATGCCACTCGAAACCGTATGGGTTCGGCGAAACTAAGTGGTCGACCTTGTGAGAGAGGAAACTCCAGATGCGAAACTTAGTACCATTCTCAACTAATTGTTCTATCTGAAACTATGTGATCGTCACTGTGCCAGGAGAAGCGCCTGTGCTCTGAAATCTGTGGCGATGCCACTCGAAACCGTATGTGTCGACGAAACTAAGTGGTCGACCTTATGAGAGAGGTAACTCCTGATGCGAAACTTAGTTCCATTTTTAACTAATTGTTCTGTCTGTTACTAAGTGTTCGATACTGCGCCAGGAGAAGCGCCTGTTCTCTGAAATCAGTGGCGATGCTACTCGAAACCGCATGTGTTCCCCGAAACTAAGTGGTTGACCTTGTGAGAGAGGAAACTCCAGATGCAAAACTTAGTTCCATTTTAAACTGATTGTTCTATCTGAAAGTGTTCGATACTGTGCCAGCAGAAGCGCCTGTGCTCTGAAATCTGTGGCGATGCCACTCGAAACCGTATGCGTTCGGCGAAACTAAGTGGTCGACCTTGTGAGAGAGGAAACTCCAGATGCGAAACTTAGTACCATTCTCAACTAATTGTTCTATCTGAAACTATGTGATCAACACTGTGCCAGGAGAAGCGCCTGTGCTCTGAAATCTGTGGCGATGCCACACGAAACCGTATATGTTCGATGAAACTAATTGTTCTATCTGAAACTAAGTGTTCGGTACTGTGCCAGGAGAAGCGCCTGTTCTCTGAAATCTGTGGCGATGCCACTCGAAACCGTATGTGTCGACGAAACTAAGTGGTCGACCTTGTGAGAGAGATGCGAAGCTGAGTTCCATTTTAACCTAATTGTTCTATCTGAAACTAAGTGTTCGATAGTGTACCAGGAGAAACGCCTGTTCTCTGAAATGTGTGGCGATGCCACTCGAAACCGTATGTGTTCATCGAAACTAAGTGGTCGACCTTGTGAGAGAGGAAACTCCAGATGCAAAATTTAGTTCCATTTTAAACTGATTGTTCTATCTGAAAGTGTTCGATACTGTGCCAGCAGAAGCGCCTGTGCTCTGAAATCTGTGGCGATGCCACTCGAAACCGTATGCGTTCGGCGAAACTAAGTGGTCGACCTTGTGAGAGAGGAAACTCCTGATGCGAAACTTAGTTCCATTTTAAACTAATTGTTCTATCTGAATCTAAGTGTTCGATAATGTGCCAGGAGAAGCGCTTATTCTCTGAAATCTGTGGCGATGCCACTCGAAACCGTATACGTTCCAGGAAACTAAATGGTCGACCTTGTGAGAGAGGAAACTCCAGATGCGAAACTTAGTTCCATTTTAAACTAATTGTTCTCTCTGAAACTAAGTGTTCGATACTGTGCCAGGAGAAGCGCCTGTTCCCTGAACTGTGTGGCGATGCCGCTCGAAACCGTATGTGTTCAACGAAACTAAGTGGCTGAACTTGTGAGAGAGGATACTCCAGATGCGAAACTTAGTTCCATTTTAAACTGATTGTTCTATCTGAAAGTGTTCGATACTGTGCCAGCAGAAGCGCCTGTGCTCTGAAATCTGTGGCGATGCCACTCGAAACCGTATGCGTTCGGCGAAACTAAGTGGTCGACCTTGTGAGAGAGGAAACTCCTGATGCGAAACTTAGTTCCATTTTAAACTAATTGTTCTATCTGAAACTAAGTGTTCGATACTGTGCCAGGTCGCCTGTTCTCTGAAATCTGTGGCGATGCCACTCGAAACCGTATGTGATCGAGGAAACTAAGTGGTTTTCCTTGTGAGAGAGGATACTCCAGATGCGAAACAGAGTTCCATTTTAAACTAATTGTTCTGTCTGAAGTAAGTGTTCGATACTGTGCCAGGAGAAGCGCCTGTTCTCTGTAATCTGTGGCGATGCCGCTCGAAACCGTATGTGTTCGACGAAACTAAGTGGCTGAACTTGTGAGAGAGGAAATTCCAGATGCGAAACTTAGTTCCATTTTAAACTAATTGTTCTCTCTGAAACTAAGTGTTCGATACTGTGCCAGGAGAAGCGCCTGTTCCCTGAAGTGTGTGGCGATGCCGCTCGAAACCGTATGTGTTCAACGAAACTAAGTGGCTGAACTTGTGAGAGAGGATACTCCAGATGCGTAACTTAGTTCCATTTTAAACTAATTGTTCTATCTGATACTAAGTGTTCGATACTGTGCCAGGAGAAGCGCCTGTTCTCTGAAATCTGTGGCGTTGCCACTCGAAACCGTATGTGTTCAACGAAATTAAGTGGTCGACCTTGTGAGAGAGCTCCAGATGCGAAACTTAGTTCCATTTAAAACTAATTGTTCTATCTGAAACTAAGTGTTCGGTACTGTGCCAGGAGAAGCGCCTGTTCTCTGAAATCTGTGGCGATGCCACTGGAAACCGTATGTGTTCCACGAAACTAAGTGGTCGCCTTGTGAGAGAGGAAACTCCAGATGCGAAACTTAGTACCATTCTCAACTAATTGTTCTATCTGAAACTATGTGATCGACACTGTGCCAGGAGAAGCGCCTGTGCTCTGAAATGTGTGCTGATGCCACTCGAAACCGTATGTGTTCGACGAAACTAAGTGGTGAACCTTCTGAGATAGGAAACTCCGGATGCGAAACTTAGTTCCATTTTAAACTAATTGTTCTATCTGAAACTAAGTGTTCGATACTGTACCAGGAGAAGCGCCTGTTCTCTGAAATCTGTGGCGATGCCACTCGAAACCGTATGTGTTCGAAGAAACTGAGTGGTCGACCTTGTGAGAGAGGAAACTCTAGATGCGAAACTTAGTTCCATTTTAAACTAATTGTTCTATCTGAAACTAAGTGTTCGGTACTGTGCCAGGAGAAGCGCCTGTTCTCTGAAATCTGTGGCGATGCCACTCGAAACCGTATGTGTTCGACGAAACTAAGTTGTTGACCTTGTGAGAGAGGATACCCCTGATGCGAAACAGAGTTCCATTTTAAACTAATTGTTCTGTCTGAAGTAAGTGTTCGATACTGTGCCAGGAGAATCGCCTGTTCTGTGTAATCTGTAGCGATGCCACTCGAACCCGAATGTGTTCAACGAAACTAAGTCGTCGACCTTATGAGAGAGGAAACTCCTGATGCGAAACTTAGTTCCAATTAAACTAATTGTTCTATCTGAAACTAAGTGTTCGGTACTGTGCCAGGAGAACCGCCTGTTCTCTGAAATCTGTGGCGATGCCACTCGAAACCGTATACGTTCCACGAAACTAAATGGTCGACCTTGTGAGAGAGGAAAATCCAGATGCGAAACTTAGTTCCATTTTAAACTAATTGTTCTCTCTGAAACTAAGTGTTCGATACTGTGCCAGGAGAAGCGCCTGTTCCCTGAACTGTGTGGCGATGCCGCTCGAAACCGTATGTGTTCGCCGAAACTAAGTGGCTGAACTTGTGAGAGAGGATACTCCAGATGCGAAACTTAGTTCCATTTTAAACTAATTGTTCCATCTGAAACTAAGTGTTCGATAATGTGCCAGGAGAAGCGCCTGTTCTCTGAAATCTGTGGCGATGCCACTCGAAACCGTATACGTTCCACGAAACTAAATGGTCGACCTTGTGAGAGAGCAAACTCCAGATGCGAAACTTAGTTCCATTTTAAACTAATTGTTCTCTCTGAAACTAAGTGTTCGATACTGTGCCAGGAGAAGCACCTGTTCTCTGAAATCTGTGGCGATGCTACTCGAAACCGTATGTGTTCGACGATACTAAGTGGCCGACCTTGTGAGAGAGGAAACTCCAGATGCGAAATTTGTTCCATTTTAAACTAATTGTTCTATCTGAAAGTGTTCGATACTGTGCCAGGCGAAGCGCCTGTTCTCTGAAATCTTTGGCGATGCCACTCGAAACCGTATGTGTTCGACGAAACTAAGTGGTCGACCTTGTGAGAGAGGAAGCTCCAGATGGGAAGCTTAGTTCCTTTTTAACCTAATTGTTCTATCTGAAACTAAGTGTTCGGTACTGTGCCAGGAGAAGCGCCTGTTCTCTGAAATGTGTAGCGATGCCACTCGAAACCGTATGTGTTCGACGAAACTAAGTGGTTGACCTTGTGAGAGAGGATACTCCAGATGCGAAACATAGTTCCATTTTAAACTAATTGTTCGGTCTGCAACTAAGTGTTCGATACTGTGCCAGGAGAAGCGCCTGTTCTCTGAAATCTGTGGCGATGCTACTTGAAACTGTATGTGTTCGAGGAAACTAAGTGGTCGACCTTGTGGGAGAGGAAACTCCAGATGCGAAACATAGATCCATTTTAAACAAATTGTTCTATCTGAACTTAAGTGTTCGATACTGTGCCAGGAGAAGCGCCTGTTCTCTGAAATCTGTGGCGATGCTACTTGAAACCGTATGTGTTCGACGATACTAAGTGGTCGACCTTGTGAGAGAGGAAACTCCAGATGCGAAACTTAGTTCCATTTTAAACTAATTGTTCTATCTGAAACTAAGTGTTCGATACTGTACCAGGAGAAGCGCCTTTTCTCTGAAATCTCTGGCCATACGACTCGAAACCGTATGTGTTCGACGATACTAAGTGGTCCACCTTGTGAGAGAGGAAACTCCAGATGCGAAACTTAGTACCATTTTAAACTAATTGTTCTATCTGAAACTAAGTGTTCGATACTGTGCCAGGAGAAGCGTCTGTTCTCTGAAATCTGTGGCGCTGCCACTCGAAACCGTATGTGCTTGACGAAACTAAGTGGCCGACCTTGTGAGAGAGGAAACTCCAGATGCGAAACTTAGTTCCATTTTAAACTAATTGTTCTATCTGAAACTAAGTGTTCGATACTGTGCCGGGACGAGCACCTGTTCTCTGAAATCTGTGGCGATGCCACTCGAAACCGTATGTGTTCGACGAAACTAAGTGGCCGACCTTGTTAGAGAGGAAAATCCAGATGCGAAGCTTAGTTCCATTTTAAACTAATAGTTCTATCTGATACTAAGTGTTCGATACTGTGCCAGGGGAAGCGCCTGTTCTCTGAAATCTGTGGCGATGCCACTCGAAACCGTATGTGTTCGACGAAACAAAGTGGCCGACCCTGTGAGAGAGGAAACTCCAGATGCGAAACATAGTTGCATTTTAAACTAATTGTTCTATCTGAAACTAAGTGTTCGATACTGTGCCAGGAGAGGCGCCTGTACTTTGAAATCTGCGGCGATGCTACTCGAAACCGTATGTGTTCGACGAACCTAAGTGGTCGCCTTGTGAAAGAGGAAGCTCCAGATGCGAAACATAGTACCATTTTAAAATAATTGTTCTATCTGAAACTATGTGTTCGATACTGTGCCAGGAGAAGCGCCTGTTCCCTGAAATCTGTGGCAATGCCACTCGAAACCGTATGTGTTCGACGAGACTAAGTGGTCGCCTTGTGCGGGAAGAAACTCCAAATGCGAAACTCAGTACCATTTTAAACTAATTGTTCTATCTGAAACAAAGTGTTCGATACTGTGCCAGGAGAAGCGCCTGTTCTCTGAAATCTGTCGCGATGCGCACTCGACACGGTATGTGTTCGACGAAACTAAGTGGTCGACCTTGTGAGAGAGGAAACTTCAGGAGCGAAAATTAGTTCCATTTTAAACTAATTGTTCCATCTGAAACTAAGTGTTCGATAATGTGCCAGGAGAAGCCCTTGTTCTCTGAAATCTGTGGCGATGCTACTCGAAACCGTATGTGTTCGACGAACCTAAGTGGTCGCCTTGTGAAAGAGGAAGCTCCAGATGCGAAACATAGTACCATTTTAAAATAATTGTTCTATCTGAAACTATGTGTTCGATACTGTGCCAGGAGAAGCGCCTGTTCCCTGAAATCTGTGGCAATGCCACTCGAAACCGTATGTGTTCGACGACACTAAGTGGTCGCCTTGTGCGGGAAGAAACTCCAAATGCGAAACTTAGTACCATTTTAAACTGATTGTTCTATCTGAAACTAAGTGTTCGATATTGTTCCAGGAGAAGCGCCTGTTCTCTGAAATCTGTGGCGATGCCACTCGAAACCGTATGCGTTCGGCGAAACTAAGTGGTCGACCTTGTGAGAGAGGAAACTTCAGATGCGAAACATAGTTCAATTTTAAATTAAATGTTCCCTCTGAAACTAAGTGTTCGATAATGTGCCAGGAGAAGCCCTTGTTCTCTGAAATCTGTGGCGATGATAGTCGAAACCGTATGTGTTCGACGAATCTAAATGGTCGACCTTGTGTGGGAAGAAACTCCAGATGCGGAACTTAGTTCCATTTTAAACAGATTGTTCTATCTGAAACTAAGTGTTCGATACTGTGCCAGCAGAAGCGCCTGTTCTGCGAAATCTGTGGCGATACTACTCGAAACCGTATGTGTTCGACGAAACTAAGTGGTCGACCTTGTGAGAGAGGAAACTGCAGATGCGAAACTTACTTCCATTTTAAACTAATTGTTCTATCTGAAACTAAGTGTTCGATATTGTGCCAGGAGCAGCGCCTGCTCTCTGAAATCTGTGGCGATGCCACTCGAAACCGTATGTGCTTGACGAAACTAAGTGGCCGACCTTGTGAGAGAGGAAACTCCAGATGCGAAACTTAGTTCCATTTTAAACTAATTGTTCTATCTGAAACTAAGTGTTCGATACTGTGCCAGGACGAGCACCTGTTCTCTGAAATCTGTGGCGATGCCACTCGAAACCGTATGTGTTCGACGAAACTAAGTGGCCGACCTTGTTAGAGAGGAAAATCCAGATGCGAAGCTTAGTTCCATTTTAAACTAATAGTTCTATCTGATACTAAGTGTTCGATACTGTGCCAGGAGAAGCGACTGTTCTCTGAAATCTCTGGCGATGCCACTCGAAACCGTATGTGTTCAACGAA
The DNA here is from genome assembly GCA_910591585.2 of Nysson spinosus. Taxonomy (NCBI): domain Eukaryota; kingdom Metazoa; phylum Arthropoda; class Insecta; order Hymenoptera; family Crabronidae; genus Nysson; species Nysson spinosus. The sequence goes on along the minus strand of CAJUYC020000090.1, from coordinate 1,415,014 downwards.
AGTAAGTGGTCGACCTTGTGAGAGTGGAAACTCCAGATGCGAAATTTAGTTCCATTTTAAACTAATTGTTCTATCTGAAACTAAGTGTTCGTTAGTGTGCCAGGAGTAGCGCCTGTTCTCTGAAATCTCTGGCGATGCCACTCGGAACCGTATGTGTTCGACGAAACTAAGTCGTCGATCTTGTGAGAGAGGAAACTCCAGTTGCGAAACATAGTTCCATTTTAAACTAATTGTTCTACCTGAAATTAAGTTTTCGGTACTGTGCCAGGAGAAGCGCCTGTTCTCTGAAATCTGTGGCGATGCCACTCGAAACCGTATGCGTTCGGCGAAACTAAGTGGTCGACCTTGTGAGAGAGGAAACTTCAGATGCGAAACATAGTTCAATTTTAAACTAAATGTTCCCTCTGAAACTAAGTGTTCGATAATGTGCCAGGAGAAGCCCTTGTTCTCTGAAATCTGTGGCGATGATAGTCGAAACCGTATGTGTTCGACGAATCTAAATGGTCGACCTTGTGTGGGAAGAAACTCCAGATGCGGAACTTAGTTCCATTTTAAACAGATTGTTCTATCTGAAACTAAGTGTTCGATACTGTGCCAGCAGAAGCGCCTGTTCTGCGAAATCTGTAGCGATACTACTCGAAACCGTATGTGTTCGACGAAACTAAGTGGTCGACCTTGTGAGAGAGGAAACTGCAGATGCGAAACTTACTTCCATTTTAAACTAATTGTTCTATCTGAAACTAAGTGTTCGATATTGTGCCAGGAGCAGCGCCTGTTCTCTGAAATCTGTGGCGATGCCACTCGAAACCGTATGTGCTTGACGAAACTAAGTGGCCGACCTTGTGAGAGAGGAAACTCCAGATGCGAAACTTAGTTCCATTTTAAACTAATTGTTCTATCTGAAACTAAGTGTTCGATACTGTGCCAGGACGAGCACCTGTTCTCTGAAATCTGTGGCGATGCCACTCGAAACCGTATGTGTTCGACGAAACTAAGTGGCCGACCTTGTTAGAGAGGAAAATCCAGATGCGAAGCTTAGTTCCATTTTAAACTAATAGTTCTATCTGATACTAAGTGTTCGATACTGTGCCAGGAGAAGCGCCTGTTCTCTGAAATCTGTGGCGATGCCACTCGAAGCCGTATGTGTTCGACGAAACAAAGTGGCCGACCTTGTGAGAGAGGAAACTCCAGATGCGAAACATAGTTGCATTTTAAACTAATTGTTCTATCTGAAACTATGTGTTCGATACTGTGCCAGGAGAAACTCCCGTTCTGCGAAATCTGTGGCGATACTACTCGAAACCGTATGTGTTAGACGAAACTAAGTGGTCGACCTTGTGAGAGAGCAAACTGCAGATGCGAAACTTACTTCCATTTTAAACTAATTGTTCTATCTGAAACTAAGTGTTCGATACTGTGCCAGGAGAGGCGCCTGTACTTTGAAATCTGCGGCGATGCTACTCGAAACCGTATGTGTTCGACGAACCTAAGTGGTCGCCTTGTGAAAGAGGAAGCTCCAGATGCGAAACATAGTACCATTTTAAAATAATTGTTCTATCTGAAACTATGTGTTCGATACTGTGCCAGGAGAAGCGCCTGTTCCCTGAAATCTGTGGCAATGCCACTCGAAACCGTATGTGTTGGACGAGACTAAGTGGTCGCCTTGTGCGGGAAGAAACTCCAAATGCGAAACTTAGTACCATTTTAAACTAAATGTTCCCTCTGAAACTAAGTGTTCGATAATGTGCCAGGAGAAGCCCTTGTTCTCTGAAATCATTGGCGATGATAGTCGAAACCGTATGTGTTCGACGAATCTAAATGGTCGACCTTGTGTGGGAAGAAACTCCAGATGCGGAACTTAGTTCCATTTTAAACAGATTGTTCTATCTGAAACTAAGTGTTCGATGCTGTGCCAGCAGAAGCGCCTGTTCTGCGAAATCTGTGGCGATACTACTCGAAACCGTATGTGTTCGACGAAACTAAGTGGTCGACCTTGTGAGAGAGGAAACTGCAGATGCGAAACTTACTTCCATTTTAAACTAATTGTTCTATCTGAAACTAAGTGTTCGATATTGTGCCAGGAGCAGCGCCTGCTCTCTGAAATCTGTGGCGATGCCACTCGAAACCGTATGTGCTTGACGAAACTAAGTGGCCGACCTTGTGAGAGAGGAAATTCCAGATGCGAAACTTAGTTCCATTTTAAACTAATGGTTCTATCTGAAACTAAGTGTTCGATACTGTGCCAGGACGAGCACCTGTTCTCTGAAATCTGTGGCGATGCCACTCGAAACCGTATGTGTTCGACGAAACTAAGTGGCCGACCTTGTTAGAGAGGAAAATCCAGATGCGAAGCTTAGTTCCATTTTAAACTAATAGTTCTATCTGATACTAAGTGTTCGATACTGTGCCAGTAGAAGCGACTGTTCTCTGAAATCTCTGGCGATGCCACTCGAAACCGTATGTGTTCAACGAAAGTAAGTGGTCGACCTTGTGAGAGTGGAAACTCCAGATGCGAAATTTAGTTCCATTTTAAACTAATTGTTCTATCTGAAACTAAGTGTTCGTTAGTGTGCCAGGAGTAGCGCCTGTTCTCTGAAATCTCTGGCGATGCCAGTCGGAACCGTATGTGTTCGACGAAACTAAGTCGTCGATCTTGTGAGAGAGGAAACTCCAGTTGCGAAACATAGTTCCATTTTAAACTAATTGTTCTACCTGAAACTAAGCTTTCGGTACTGTGCCAGGAGAAGCGCCTGTTCTCTGAAATCTGTGGCGATGCCACTCGAAACCGTATGCGTTCGGCGAAACTAAGTTGTCGACCTTGTGAGAGAGGAAACTTCAGATGCGAAACATAGTTCAATTTTAAACTAAATGTTCCCTCTGGAACTAAGTGTTCGATACTGTGCCAGGAGAAGCGCCTGTTCTCTGAAATCTGTGGCAATGCCACTCGAAACCGTATGTGTTGGACGAGACTAAGTGGTCGCCTTGTGCGGGAAGAAACTCCAAATGCGAAACTTAGTACCATTTTAAACTAATTGTTCTATCTGAAACAAAGTGTTCGATACTGTGCCAGGAGAAGCGCCTGTTCTCTGAAATCTGTCGCGATGCGCACTCGACACGGTATGTGTTCGACGAAACTAAGTGGTCGACCTTGTGAGAGAGGAAACTTCAGGAGCGAAACTTAGTTCCATTTTTAACTAATTGTTCCATCTGAAACTAAGTGTTCGATAATGTGCCAGGAGAAGCCCTTGTTCTCTGAAATCTGTGGCGATGCTACTCGAAACCGTATGTGTTCGACGAACCTAAGTGGTCGCCTTGTGAAAGAGGAAGCTCCAGATGCGAAACATAGTACCATTTTAAAATAATTGTTCTATCTGAAACTATGTGTTCGATACTGTGCCAGGAGAAGCGCCTGTTCCCTGAAATCTGTGGCAATGCCACTCGAAACCGTATGTGTTCGACGAGACTAAGTGGTCGCCTTGTGCGGGAAGAAACTCCAAATGCGAAACTTAGTACCATTTTAAACTAATTGTTCTATCTGAAACAAAGTGTTCGATACTGTGCCAGGAGAAGCGCCTGTTCTCTGAAATCTGTCGCGATGCGCACTCGACACGGTATGTGTTCGACGAAACTAAGTGGTCGACCTTGTGAGAGAGGAAACTTCAGGAGCGAAACTTAGTTCCATTTTAAACTAATTGTTCCATCTGAAACTAAGTGTTCGATAATGTGCCAGGAGAAGCCCTTGTTCTCTGAAATCTGTGGCGATGCTACTCGAAACCGTATGTGTTCGACGAATCTAAATGGTCGACCTTGTGTGGGAGGAACCTCCAGATGCGGAACTTAGTTCCATTTTAAACTGATTGTTCTATCTGAAACTAAGTGTTCGATATTGTTCCAGGAGAAGCGCCTGTTCTCTGAAATCTCTGGCGATGCCACTCGGAACCGTATGCGTTCGACGAAACTAAGTCGTCGATCTTGTGAGAGAGGAAACTCCAGTTGCGAAACATAATTCCATTTTAAACTAATTGTTTTACCTGAAACTAAGTTTTCGGTACTGTGCCAGGAGAAGCGCCTGTTCTCTGAAATCTGTGGCGATGCCACTCGAAACCGTATGCGTTCGGCGAAACTAAGTGGTCGACCTTGTGAGAGAGGAAACTTCAGATGCGAAACATAGTTCAATTTTAAATTAAATGTTCCCTCTGAAACTAAGTGTTCGATAATGTGCCAGGAGAAGCCCTTGTTCTCTGAAATCTGTGGCGATGATAGTCGAAACCGTATGTGTTCGACGAATTTAAATGGTCGACCTTGTGTGGGAAGAAACTCCAGATGCGGAACTTAGTTCCATTTTAAACAGATTGTTCTATCTGAAACTAAGTGTTCGATGCTGTGCCAGCAGAAGCGCCTGTTCTGCGAAATCTGTGGCGATACTACTCGAAACCGTATGTGTTCGACGAAACTAAGTGGTCGACCTTGTGAGAGAGGAAACTGCAGATGCGAAACTTACTTCCATTTTAAACTAATTGTTCTATCTGAAACTAAGTGTTCGGTATTGTGCCAGGTGCAGCGCCTGCTCTCTGAAATCTGTGGCGATGCCACTCGAAACCGTATGTGCTTGACGAAACTAAGTCGTCAATCTTGTGAGAGAGGAAACTCCAGTTGCGAAACATAGTTCCATTTTAAACTAATTGTTCTACCTGAAACTAAGTTTTCGGTACTGTGCCAGGAGAAGCGCCTGTTCTCTGAAATCTGTGGCGATGCCACTCGAAACCGTATGCGTTCGGCGAAACTAAGTGGTCGACCTTGTGAGAGAGGAAACTTCAGATGCGAAACATAGTTCAATTTTAAACTAAATGTTCCCTCTGAAACTAAGTGTTCGATAATGTGCCAGGAGAAGCCCTTGTTCTCTGAAATCTGTGGCGATGATAGTCGAAACCGTCTGTGTTCGACGAATCTAAATGGTCGACCTTGTGTGGGAAGAAACTCCAGATGCGGAACTTAGTTCCATTTTAAACAGATTGTTCTATCTGAAACTAAGTGTTCGATGCTGTGCCAGCAGAAGCGCCTGTTCTGCGAAATCTGTGGCGATACTACTCGAAACCGTATGTGTTCGACGAAACTAAGTGGTCGACCTTGTGAGAGAGGAAACTGCAGATGCGAAACTTACTTCCATTTTAAACTAATTGTTCTATCTGAAACTAAGTGTTCGATATTGTGCCAGGAGCAGCGCCTGCTCTCTGAAATCTGTGGCGATGCCACTCGAAACCGTATGTGCTTGACGAAACTAAGTGGCCGACCTTGTGAGAGAGGAAACTCCAGATGCGAAACTTAGTTCCATTTTAAACTAATTGTTCTATCTGAAACTAAGTGTTCGATACTGTGCCAGGACGAGCACCTGTTCTCTGAAATCTGTGGCGATGCCACTCGAAACCGTATGTGTTCGACGAAACTAAGTGGCCGACCTTGTTAGAGAGGAAAATCCAGATGCGAAGCTTAGTTCCATTTTAAACTAATAGTTCTATCTGATACTAAGTGTTCGATACTGTGCCAGTAGAAGCGACTGTTCTCTGAAATCTCTGGCGATGCCACTCGAAACCGTATGTGTTCAACGAAAGTAAGTGGTCGACCTTGTGAGAGTGGAAACTCCAGATGCGAAATTTAGTTCCATTTTAAACTAATGGTTCTATCTGAAACTAAGTGTTCGTTAGTGTGCCAGGAGTAGCGCCTGTTCTCTGAAATCTCTGGCGATGCCAGTCGGAACCGTATGTGTTCGACGAAACTAAGTCGTCGATCTTGTGAGAGAGGAAACTCCAGTTGCGAAACATAGTTCCATTTTAAACTAATTGTTCTACCTGAAACTAAGTTTTCGGTACTGTGCCAGGAGAAGCGCCTGTTCTCTGAAATCTGTGGCGATGCTACTCTAAACCGTATGTGTTCGACGAAACTAAGTGGTCGACCTTCTGAGAGAAGAAACTCCAGATGCGAAGCTTAGTTCCATTTAAAACTAATAGTTCTATCTGATACTAAGTGTTCGATACTGTGCCAGCAGAAGCGCCTGTTCTCTGAGATCTGTGGCGATGCCACTCGAAACCGTATGTGTTCATCGAAATTAAGTGGTCGACCTTGTGAGAGAGGAAACTCCAGATGCGAAGCTTAGTTCCATTTTAAACTAATAGTTCTATCTGATACTAAGTGTTCGATACTGTGCCAGGATAAGCGCCTGTTCTCTGAAATCTGTGGCGATGCCACTCGAAACCGTATGTGTTCAACGAAATTAAGTGGTCGACCTTGTGAGAGAGGAAACTCCAGATGCGAAACTTAGTACCATTTTAAACTAATTGTTCTAACTGAAACTAAGTGTTCGATACTGTGCCAGGAGAAGCGCCTGTTCTCTGAAATGTGTGGCGATTCAACTCGAAACCGTATGTGTTCGACGAAACTAAGTGGTCCACCTTGCGAGAGAAGAAACTCCAAATGCGAAACATAGTTCCATTTTATACTAATTGTTCTCTCTGAAACTAAGTGTTCGATACAGTGCCAGGAGAAACGCCTGTTCTCTGAAATCTCTGGCGATGCCACTCGGAACCGTATGCGTTCGACGAAACTAAGTCGTCGATCTTGTGAGAGAGGAAACTCCAGTTGCGAAACATAGTTCCATTTTAAACTAATTGTTCTACCTGAAACTAAGTTTTCGGTACTGTGCCAGGAGAAGCGCCTGTTCTCTGAAATCTGTGGCGATGCCACTCGAAACCGTATGCGTTCGGCGAAACTAAGTGGTCGACCTTGTGAGAGAGGAAACTTCAGATGCGAAACATAGTTCAATTTTAAATTAAATGTTCCCTCTGAAACTAAGTGTTCGATAATGTGCCAGGAGAAGCCCTTGTTCTCTGAAATCTGTGGCGATGATAGTCGAAACCGTATGTGTTCGACGAATCTAAATGGTCGACCTTGTGTGGGAAGAAACTCCAGATGCGGAACTTAGTTCCATTTTAAACAGATTGTTCTATCTGAAACTAAGTGTTCGTTAGTGTGCCAGGAGTAGCGCCTGTTCTCTGAAATCTCTGGCGATGCCAGTCGGAACCGTATGTGTTCGACGAAACTAAGTCGTCGATCTTGTGAGAGAGGAAACTCCAGTTGCGAAACATAGTTCCATTTTAAACTAATTGTTCTACCTGAAACTAAGTTTTCGGTACTGTGCCAGGAGAAGCGCCAGTTCTCTGAAATCTGTGGCGATGCCACTCGAAACCGTATGCGTTCGGCGAAACTAAGTGGTCGACCTTGTGAGAGAGGAAACTTCAGATGCGAAACATAGTTCAATTTTAAACTAAATGTTCCCTCTGAAACTAAGTGTTCGATACTGTGCCAGGAGAAGCGCCTGTTCTCTGAAATCTGTGGCAATGCCACTCGAAACCGTATGTGTTGGACGAGACTAAGTGGTCGCCTTGTGCGGGAAGAAACTCCAAATGCGAAACTTAGTACCATTTTAAACTAATTGTTCTATCTGAAACAAAGTGTTCGATACTGTGCCAGGAGAAGCGCCTGTTCTCTGAAATCTGTCGCGATGCGCACTCGACACGGTATGTGTTCGACGAAACTAAGTGGTCGACCTTGTGAGAGAGGAAACTTCAGGAGCGAAACTTAGTTCCATTTTTAACTAATTGTTCCATCTGAAACTAAGTGTTCGATAATGTGCCAGGAGAAGCCCTTGTTCTCTGAAATCTGTGGCGATGCTACTCGAAACCGTATGTGTTCGACGAACCTAAGTGGTCGCCTTGTGAAAGAGGAAGCTCCAGATGCGAAACATAGTACCATTTTAAAATAATTGTTCTATCTGAAACTATGTGTTCGATACTGTGCCAGGAGAAGCGCCTGTTCCCTGAAATCTGTGGCAATGCCACTCGAAACCGTATGTGTTCGACGAGACTAAGTGGTCGCCTTGTGCGGGAAGAAACTCCAAATGCGAAACTTAGTACCATTTTAAACTAATTGTTCTATCTGAAACAAAGTGTTCGATACTGTGCCAGGAGAAGCGCCTGTTCTCTGAAATCTGTCGCGATGCGCACTCGACACGGTATGTGTTCGACGAAACTAAGTGGTCGACCTTGTGAGAGAGGAAACTTCAGGAGCGAAATTTAGTTCCATTTTAAACTAATTGTTCCATCTGAAACTAAGTGTTCGATAATGTGCCAGGAGAAGCCCTTGTTCTCTGAAATCTGTGGCGATGCTACTCGAAACCGTATGTGTTCGACGAATCTAAATGGTCGACCTTGTGTGGGAGGAACCTCCAGATGCGGAACTTAGTTCCATTTTAAACTGATTGTTCTATCTGAAACTAAGTGTTCGATATTGTTCCAGGAGAAGCGCCTGTTCTCTGAAATCTCTGGCGATGCCACTCGGAACCGTATGCGTTCGACGAAACTAAGTCGTCGATCTTGTGAGAGAGGAAACTCCAGTTGCGAAACATAGTTCCATTTTAAACTAATTGTTCTACCTGAAACTAAGTTTTCGGTACTGTGCCAGGAGAAGCGCCTGTTCTCTGAAATCTGTGGCGATGCTACTCTAAACCGTATGTGTTCGACGAAACTAAGTGGTCGACCTTCTGAGAGAAGAAACTCCAGATGCGAAGCTTAGTTCCATTTAAAACTAATAGTTCTATCTGATACTAAGTGTTCGATACTGTGCCAGGAGAAGCGCCTGTTCTCTGAGATCTGTGGCGATGCCACTCGAAACCGTATGTGTTCATCGAAATTAAGTGGTCGACCTTGTGAGAGAGGAAACTCCAGATGCGAAGCTTAGTTCCATTTTAAACTAATAGTTCTATCTGATACTAAGTGTTCGATACTGTGCCAGGATAAGCGCCTGTTCTCTGAAATCTGTGGCGATGCCACTCGAAACCGTATGTGTTCAACGAAATTAAGTGGTCGACCTTGTGAGAGAGGAAACTCCAGATGCGAAACTTAGTACCATTTTAAACTAATTGTTCTAACTGAAACTAAGTGTTCGATACTGTGCCAGGAGAAGCGCCTGTTCTCTGAAATGTGTGGCGATTCAACTCGAAACCGTATGTGTTCGACGAAACTAAGTGGTCCACCTTGCGAGAGAAGAAACTCCAAATGCGAAACATAGTTCCATTTTAAACTAATTGTTCTCTCTGAAACTAAGTGTTCGATACTGTGCCAGGAGAAACGCCTGTTCTCTGAAATCTGTGGCGATACTACTCGAAACCGTATGTGTTCGACGAAACTAAGTGGTCGACCTTGTGAGAGAGGAAACTCCAGATGCGAAACTTAGTACCATTTTAAACTAATTGTTCTATCTGAAACTAAGTGTTCGATACTGTGCCAGGAAAAGCGCCTGTTCTCTGAAATCTGTGGCGATGCTACTCGAAACGGTATGTGTTCGACGAAACTAAGTGGTCGACCTTGTGAGAGAGGAAACTGCAGATGCGAATCTTACTTCCATTTTAAACTAATTGTTCTATCTGAAACTACGTGTTCGATACTGTTCCAGGAGAGGCGCCTGTTCTCTGAAATCTGTGGCGTTGCTACACGAAACCGAATGTGTTCGACGAAAGTAATTGGTCGACCTTGTGAGAGAGGAAACTCCAGAAGCGAAACTTAGTTCCATTTAAAATTAATTGTTCTATCTGAAACTAAGTTTTCGAAAACTGTGCCAGGAGAAGCGCCTGTTCTCTGAAATCTGTGGCTATGCGCACTCGAAACGGTATGTGTTCGGCGAAATTAAGTGGTTGACCTTGTGAGAGAGGAAACTCCAGCAGCGAAACTTAGTTCCTTTTTAAACTGAATGTTCTATCTGTAACTATGTGTTCGATACTGTGCCAGTAGAAGCGTCTGTTCTCTGAAATCTGTGGCGATGCCACACGAAACCGTATTTGTTCGAGGAAACTAAGTTGTCTCCCTTGTGAGAGAGGAAACTCCAAATGCGAAAATTAATTCCATATTAAAATAATTGTTCTATCTGAAACTAAGTGTTCGAAAGTGTGCCTGGAGAAGCGCGTGTTCTCTGAAATCTGTGGCGATGCTACTCGAAACCGTATGTGTTGGACGAATCTAAATGGTTGACCTTGTGAGAGAGGAAACTCCAGAAGCGAAACTTAGTTACATTTAAAACTAAGTGTTCCATCTGAAACAAAGTGTTCGATACAGTGCCAGGAGACGCGCCTGTTCTCTGAAATCTGTCGCGATGCTTCTCGAAACCGTATGTGTTCGACGAAACTAAGTGGTCCACATTGTGAGAGAGGAAACTCCAGATGCGAAACTTAGTTCCATTTTATACCAAATGTTCCATCTGAAACTAAGTGTTCGATACTGTGCCAGGAGAAGCGCCTGTTCTCTGAGAACTGTGGCGATGCTACTCGAAACTGTATGTGTTCGACCAAACTAAGTGGTCCACTTTGTGCGAGAGGAAACTCCAGATGCGAAGCTTTGGTCCATTTTAAACTAATTGTTCTATATGATATTAAGTGTTCGATACTGTGCCAGGAGAAGCGCCTGTTCTCTGAAATCTGTGGCGATGCTACTCGAAACGGTATGTGTTCGGCGAAATTAAGTGGTTGACCTTGTGAGAGAGGAAACTCCAGCAGCGAAACTTAGTTCCTTTTTAAACTGATTGTTCTATCTGTAACTATGTGTTCGATACTGTGCCAGTAGAAGCGTCTGTTCTCTGAAATCTGTGGCGATGCCACACGAAACCGTATTTGTTCGAGGAAACTAAGTTGTCTACCTTGTGAGAGAGGAAACTCCAAATGCGAAAATTAATTCCATATTAAAATAATTGTTCTATCTGAAACTAAGTGTTCGAAAGTGTGCCTGGAGAAGCGCGTGTTCTCTGAAATCTGTGGCGATGCTACTCGAAACCGTATGTGTTGGACGAATCTAAATGGTTGACCTTGTGAGAGAGGAAACTCCAGAAGCGAAACTTAGTTACATTTAAAACTAAGTGTTCCATCTGAAACAAAGTGTTCGATACAGTGCCAGGAGACGCGCCTGTTCTCTGAAATCTGTCGCGATGCTTCTCGAAACCGTATGTGTTCGACGAAACTAAGTGGTCCACATTGTGAGAGAGGAAACTCCAGATGCGAAACTTAGTTCCATTTTATACCAAATGTTCCATCTGAAACTAAGTGTTCGATACTGTGCCAGGAGAAGCGCCTGTTCTCTGAGAACTGTGGCGATGCTACTCGAAACTGTATGTGTTCGACCAAACTAAGTGGTCCACTTTGTGCGAGAGGAAACTCCAGATGCGAAGCTTTGGTCCATTTTAAACTAATTGTTCTATATGATATTAAGTGTTCGATACTGTGCCAGGAGAAGCGCCTGTTCTCTGAAATCTGTGGCGATGCTACTCGAAACGGTATGTGTTCGGCGAAATTAAGTGGTTGAACTTGTGAGAGAGGAAACTCCAGCAGCGAAACTTAGTTCCTTTTTAAACTGATTGTTCTATCTGTAACTATGTGTTCGATACTGTGCCAGTAGAAGCGTCTGTTCTCTGAAATCTGTGGCGATGCCACACGAAACCGTATTTGTTCGAGGAAACTAAGTTGTCTACCTTGTGAGAGAGGAAACTCCAAATGCGAAAATTAATTCCATATTAAAATAATTGTTCTATCTGAAACTAAGTGTTCGGTATTGTGCCAGGAGCAGCGCCTGCTCTCTGAAATCTGTGGCGATGCCACTCGAAACCGTATGTGCTTGACGAAACTAAGTCGTCAATCTTGTGAGAGAGGAAACTCCAGTTGCGAAACATAGTTCCATTTTAAACTAATTGTTCTACCTGAAACTAAGTTTTCGGTACTGTGCCAGGAGAAGCGCCTGTTCTCTGAAATCTGTGGCGATGCCACTCGAAACCGTATACGTTCGGCGAAACTAAGTGGTCGACCTTGTGAGAGAGGAAACTTCAGATGCGAAACATAGTTCAATTTTAAACTAAATGTTCCCTCTGAAACTAAGTGTTCGATAATGTGCCAGGAGAAGCCCTTGTTCTCTGAAATCTGTGGCGATGATAGTCGAAACCGTATGTGTTCGACGAATCTAAATGGTCGACCTTGTGTGGGAAGAAACTCCAGATGCGGAACTTAGTTCCATTTTAAACAGATTGTTCTATCTGAAACTAAGTGTTCGATGCTGTGCCAGCAGAAGCGCCTGTTCTGCGAAATCTGTGGCGATACTACTCGAAACCGTATGGGTTCGACGAAACTAAGTGGTCGACCTTGTGAGAGAGGAAACTGCAGATGCGAAACTTACTTCCATTTTAAACTAATTGTTCTATCTGAAACTAAGTGTTCGATATTGTGCCAGGAGCAGCGCCTGCTCTCTGAAATCTGTGGCGATGCCACTCGAAACCGTATGTGCTTGACGAAACTAAGTGGCCGACCTTGTGAGAGAGGAAACTCCAGATGCGAAATTTAGTTCCATTTTAAACTAATTGTTCTATCTGAAACTAAGTGTTCGATACTGTGCCAGGACGAGCACCTGTTCTCTGAAATCTGTGGCGATGCCACTCGAAACCGTATGTGTTCGACGAAACTAAGTGGCCGACCTTGTTAGAGAGGAAAATCCAGATGCGAAGCTTAGTTCCATTTTAAACTAATAGTTCTATCTGATACTAAGTGTTCGATACTGTGCCAGTAGAAGCGACTGTTCTCTGAAATCTCTGGCGATGCCACTCGAAACCGTATGTGTTCAACGAAAGTAAGTGGTCGACCTTGTGAGAGTGGAAACTCCAGATGCGAAATTTAGTTCCATTTTAAACTAATGGTTCTATCTGAAACTAAGTGTTCGTTAGTGTGCCAGGAGTAGCGCCTGTTCTCTGAAATCTCTGGCGATGCCAGTCGGAACCGTATGTGTTCGACGAAACTAAGTCGTCGATCTTGTGAGAGAGGAAACTCCAGTTGCGAAACATAGTTCCATTTTAAACTAATTGTTCTACCTGAAACTAAGTTTTCGGTACTGTGCCAGGAGAAGCGCCTGTTCTCTGAAATCTGTGGCGATGCTACTCTAAACCGTATGTGTTCGACGAAACTAAGTGGTCGACCTTCTGAGAGAAGAAACTCCAGATGCGAAGCTTAGTTCCATTTAAAACTAATAGTTCTATCTGATACTAAGTGTTCGATACTGTGCCAGGAGAAGCGCCTGTTCTCTGAGATCTGTGGCGATGCCACTCGAAACCGTATGTGTTCATCGAAATTAAGTGGTCGACCTTGTGAGAGAGGAAACTCCAGATGCGAAGCTTAGTTCCATTTTAAACTAATAGTTCTATCTGATACTAAGTGTTCGATACTGTGCCAGGAGAAGCGCCTGTTCTCTGAAATCTGTGGCGATGCCACTCGAAACCGTATGTGTTCAACGAAATTAAGTGGTCGACCTTGTGAGAGAGGAAACTCCAGATGCGAAACTTAGTACCATTTTAAACTAATTGTTCTAACTGAAACTAAGTGTTCGATACTGTGCCAGGAGAAGCGCCTGTTCTCTGAAATGTGTGGCGATTCAACTCGAAACCGTATGTGTTCGACGAAACTAAGTGGTCCACCTTGCGAGAGAAGAAACTCCAAATGCGAAACATAGTTCCATTTTAAACTAATTGTTCTCTCTGAAACTAAGTGTTCGATACTGTGCCAGGAGAAACGCCTGTTCTCTGAAATCTGTGGCGATACTACTCGAAACCGTATGTGTTCGACGAAACTAAGTGGTCGACCTTGTGAGAGAGGAAACTCCAGATGCGAAACTTAGTACCATTTTAAACTAATTGTTCTATCTGAAACTAAGTTTTCGGTACTGTGCCAGGAGAAGCGCCTGTTCTCTGAAATCTGTGGCCATGCTACTCTAAACCGTATGTGTTCGACGAAACTAAGTGGTCGACCTTCTGAGAGAAGAAACTCCAGATGCGAAGCTTAGTTCCATTTAAAACTAATAGTTCTATCTGATACTAAGTGTTCGATACTGTGCCAGGAGAAGCGCCTGTTCTCTGAGATCTGTGGCGATGCCACTCGAAACCGTATGTGTTCATCGAAATTAAGTGGTCGACCTTGTGAGAGAGGAAACTCCAGATGCGAAGCTTAGTTCCATTTTAAACTAATAGTTCTATCTGATACTAAGTGTTCGATACTGTGCCAGGAGAAGCGCCTGTTCTCTGAAATCTGTGGCGATGCCACTCGAAACCGTATGTGTTCAACGAAATTAAGTGGTCGACCTTGAGAGAGAGGAAACTCCAGATGCGAAACTTAGTACCATTTTAAACTAATTGTTCTAACTGAAACTAAGTGTTCGATACTGTGCCAGGAGAAGCGCCTGTTCTCTGAAATGTGTGGCGATTCAACTCGAAACCGTATGTGTTCGACGAAACTAAGTGGTCCACCTTGCGAGAGAAGAAACTCCAAATGCGAAACATAGTTCCATTTTAAACTAATTGTTCTCTCTGAAACTAAGTGTTCGATACTGTGCCAGGAGAAACGCCTGTTCTCTGAAATCTGTGGCGATACTACTCGAAACCGTATGTGTTCGACGAAACTAAGTGGTCGACCTTGTGAGAGAGGAAACTCCAGATGCGAAACTTAGTACCATTTTAAACTAATTGTTCTATCTGAAACTAAGTGTTCGATATTGTGCCAGGAAAAGCGCCTGTTCTCTGAAATCTGTGGCGATGCTACTCGAAACGGTATGTGTTCGACGAAACTAAGTGGTCGACCTTGTGAGAGAGGAAACTGCAGATGCGAATCTTACTTCCATTTTAAACTAATTGTTCTATCTGAAACTACGTGTTCGATACTGTTCCAGGAGAGGCGCCTGTTCTCTGAAATCTGTGGCGTTGCTACACGAAACCGAATGTGTTCGACGAAAGTAATTGGTCGACCTTGTGAGAGAGGAAACTCCAGAAGCGAAACTTAGTTCCATTTAAAATTAATTGTTCTATCTGAAACTAAGTTTTCGAAAACTGTGCCAGGAGAAGCGCCTGTTCTATGAAATCTGTGGCTATGCGCACTCGAAACGGTATGTGTTCGGCGAAATTAAGTGGTTGACCTTGTGAGAGAGGAAACTCCAGCAGCGAAACTTAGTTCCTTTTTAAACTGATTGTTCTATCTGTAACTATGTGTTCGATACTGTGTCAGTAGAAGCGTCTGTTCTCTGAAATCTGTGGCGATGCCACACGAAACCGTATTTGTTCGAGGAAACTAAGTTGTCTACCTTGTGAGAGAGGAAACTCCAAATGCGAAAATTAATTCCATATTAAAATAATTGTTCTATCTGAAACTAAGTGTTCGAAAGTGTGCCTGGAGAAGCGCGTGTTCTCTGAAATCTGTGGCGATGCTACTCGAAACCGTATGTGTTGGACGAATCTAAATGGTTGACCTTGTGAGAGAGGAAACTCCAGAAGCGAAACTTAGTTACATTTAAAACTAAGTGTTCCATCTGAAACAAAGTGTTCGATACAGTGCCAGGAGACGCGCCTGTTCTCTGAAATCTGTCGCGATGCTTCTCGAAACCGTATGTGTTCGACGAAACTAAGTGGTCCACATTGTGAGAGAGGAAACTCCAGATGCGAAACTTAGTTCCATTTTATACCAAATGTTCCATCTGAAACTAAGTGTTCGATACAGTGCCAGGAGAAGGGCCTTTTCTCTGAAATCTGTGGCGTTGCCACTCGAAACCGTATGTGTTCGACGATACTAAGTGGTCGACCTTCTGAGAGAGGAAACTCCGGATGCGAAACTTAGTTCCATTTTAAAATAATTATTCTATCTGAACAAAGTGTTCGATACTCTGCCAGGAGAAACGCCTGTTCTCTGAAATCTGTCGCGATGCCACTCGAAACCGTATGTGTTCGACGAAACTAAGTGGCAGACCTTGTGAAAGAGGAAACTTCAGATGCGAAACCTAGTTCAATTTAAACTAAGTGTTCTATATGAAACTATGTGTTCCGTACTGTGCCAGTAGAAGCGCCTGTTCTCTAAAATCTGTGGCGATGCCACTCGAAACCGTATGTTTTCCACGAAACTAAGTGGTCGCCTTGTGAGAGAGGAAACTCCAGATGCCAAACTTAGTTCCATTTTAAGCTAATTGTTCTATCTGAAACTAAGTGTTCGATACTGTGCCAGGAGAAGCGCCTGTTCTCTGAGAACTGTGGCGATGCTACTCGAAACTGTATGTGTTCGACCAAACTAAGTGGTCCACTTTGTGCGAGAGGAAACTCCAGATGCGAAGCTTTGGTCCATTTTAAACTAATTGTTCTATATGATATTAAGTGTTCGATACTGTGCCAGGAGAAGCGCCTGTTCTCTGAAATCTGTGGCGATGCTACTCGAAACCGAATGTGTTCCACGAAGCTAAGTGGTCGGCCTTGTGAGAAAGGAAAATCCAGATGCGAAACTTAGTACCATTTTAAACTAATTGTTCTATCTGAAAGTGTTCGATACTGTGCCAGGAGAAGCGCCTGTTGTCTGAAATCAGTGGCGATGCTACTCGAAACCGTATGTGTTCGACGAATCTAAATGGTCGACCTTCTGAGAGAGGAAACTCCGGATGCGAAACTTAGTTCCATTTTAAAATAATTATTCTATCTGAACCAAGTGTTCGATACTCTGCCAGGAGAAACGCCTGTTCTCTGAAATCTGTGGCGATGCTACTCGAAACCGTATGTGTTCGACGAAACTAAGTGGTCGACCTTGTGAGAGAGGACTCTCCAGATGCGAAACATAGATCCATTTTTAAATAATTGTTCTATCTGTAACTAAGTGTTCGATACTGCGCCAGGAGAAGCGCCTGTTCTCTGAAATCGGTGGCGATGCTACTCGAAACCGTATGTGTTCGACGAAACTAAGTGGTCGACCTTGTGAGACAGGAAACTTCAGATGCGAAACTTAGTTCCATTTTAAACTAATTGTTCTATCTGATACTAAGTGTTCGATACTGTGCCGGCAGAAACGCCTGTTCTCTGAAATCTGTGGCGATGCTACTCGAAACCGTATGTGTTCGACGAAACTAAGCGGCCCACCTTGTGAGAGAGGAAACACCAGATGCGAAACATAGATCCATTTTAAACTAATTGTTCTATCTGAAAGTCAGTGTTCGATAATGTGCCAGGAGGAGCGGCTGTTCTGTGAAATGTGTGGCGATGCCACTCGGAACCGTATGTGTTCGACGAATCTAAGTGGTCGACCTTGTGAGAGAAGAAACTGCAGATGCGAGACATAGTTCCATTTTAAACTAATTGTTCTATCTGAAACAAAGTGTTCGATACTGTGCCAGGAGAAGCGCCTGTTCTCTGAAATCTGTGGCGATGCCACTCGAAACCGTATGTGTTCGACGAAACTAAGTGGCCGACCTTATGCGAGAGGAAACTTCAGATGCAAAAATTAGTACCATTTTAAACTAATTGTTCTATCTGAAACTAAGTGTTCGATACTGTGGCAGGAGAAGCGCCTGTTCTCTGAAATCTGTCGCGATACCACTCGAAACCGCATATGTTCGACGAAACTAAGTGGTCGACCTTGTGAGAGAGGAAACTCCAGATGCGAAACTTAGTTCCATTTTAAACTAATTGTTCTATCTTAAACTATGTGTTCGATACTGTGCCAGTAGAAGCACCTGTTCTCTGAAATCTGTGGCAATGCCACTCGAAACCGTATGTGTTCGATGAAATTAAGTGGCCGACCATCTGAGAGAGGAAACTCCAGATGCGAAACTGAGTTACATTTTAAACTAATTGTTCCATGTGAAACTAAGTTTTCGATACTGTGCCAGGAGAAGCGCCTGTTCTCCGAAATCTGTGGCGATGCTACTCGAAACCGTATGTGTTCGACGAAACTAAGTGGCCGACCTTATGCGAGAGGAAACTTCAGATGCAAAAATTAGTACCATTTTAAACTAATTGTTCTATCTGAAACTAAGTGTTCGATACTGTGGCAGGAGAAGCGCCTGTTCTCTGAAATCTGTCGCGATACCACTCGAAACCGCATATGTTCGACGAAACTAAGTGGTCGACCTTGTGAGAGAGGAAACTCCAGATGCGAAACTTAGTTCCATTTTAAACTAATTGTTCTATCTGAAACTGTGTGTTCGATACTGTGCCAGTAGAAGCGTCTGTTCTCTGAAATCTGTGGCGATGCCGCTCGAAACCGTATGTGTTCGACGAAACTAAGTGGCCGACCTTGTGAGAGAGGAAACTCCAGATGCGAAACTTAGTTCCATTTTAAACTAATTGTTCCATCTGAAACTAAGTGTTCGATACAGTGCCAGGAGACGCGCCTGTTCTCTGAAATCTGTCGCGATGCTTCTCGAAACCGTATGTGTTCGACGAAACTAAGTGGTCCACATTGTGAGAGAGGAAACTCCAGATGCGAAACTTAGTTCCATTTTATACCAAATGTTCCATCTGAAACTAAGTGTTCGATACAGTGCCAGGAGAAGGGCCTTTTCTCTGAAATCTGTGGCGTTGCCACTCGAAACCGTATGTGTTCGACGATACTAAGTGGTCGACCTTCTGAGAGAGGAAACTCCGGATGCGAAACTTAGTTCCATTTTAAAATAATTATTCTATCTGAACAAAGTGTTCGATACTCTGCCAGGAGAAACGCCTGTTCTCTGCAATCTGTGGCGATGCTACTCGGAACCGTATGTTTTCGGCAAAACTAAGTGGTCGCCTTGTGAAAGAGGAAACTCCAGATGCGAAACTTAGTTCCATTTTAACTAATTGTTCTATCTGAAACTAAGTGTTCGATACTGTGCCAGGAGAAGCGCCTGTTCTCTGAGAACTGTGGCGATGCTACTCGAAACTGTATGTGTTCGACCAAACTAAGTGGTCCACTTTGTGCGAGAGGAAACTCCAGATGCGAAGCTTTGGTCCATTTTAAACTAATTGTTCTATATGATATTAAGTGTTCGATACTGTGCCAGGAGAAGCGCCTGTTCTCTGAAATCTGTGGCGATGCTACTCGAAACGGTATGTGTTCCACGAAGCTAAGTGGTCAGCCTTGTGAGAAAGGAAAATCCAGATGCGAAACTTAGTACCATTTTAAACTAATTGTTCTATCTGAAAGTGTTCGATACTGTGCCAGGAGAAGCGCCTGTTGTCTGAAATCAGTGGCGATGCTACTCGAAACCGTATGTGTTCGACGAATCTAAATGGTCGACCTTCTGAGAGAGGAAACTCCGGATGCGAAACTTAGTTCCATTTTAAAATAATTATTCTATCTGAACCAAGTGTTCGATACTCTGCCAGGAGAAACGCCTGTTCTCTGAAATCTGTGGCGATGCTACTCGAAACCGTATGTGTTCGACGAAACTAAGTGGTCGACCTTGTGAGAGAGGACTCTCCAGATGCGAAACATAGATCCATTTTTAAATAATTGTTCTATCTGTAACTAAGTGTTCGATACTGCGCCAGGAGAAGCGCCTGTTCTCTGAAATCGGTGGCGATGCTACTCGAAACCGTATGTGTTCGACGAAACTAAGTGGTCGACCTTGTGAGACAGGAAACTTCAGATGCGAAACTTAGTTCCATTTTAAACTAATTGTTCCATCTGAAACTAAGTGTTCGATACTGTGCCAGGAGAAACGCCGTTCTGCGAAATCTGTGGCGATGCGCACTCGAAACGGTATGTGTTCGACGAAACTAAGTGGTCGACCTTGTGAGAGAGGAAACTCCAGCAGCGAAACTTAGTTCCATTGTAAACTAATTGTCGTATCTGAAACTATGTGTTCGATACTGTGCCAGTAGAAGCACCTGTTCTCTGAAATGTGCGGCGATGCCACTCGAAACCGTATGTGTTCGACAAAACTAAGTGGCCGGCCTTGTGAGAGAGGAAACTCCAGATACGAAGCTTAGTTCCATTTTAAAGTAATTGTTCTATCTGATACTAAGTGTTCGATACTGTGCCAGGAGAAGGGCCTGTTCTCTGAAATCGGTGGCGATGCTACTCGAAACCGTATGTGTTCGACGAAACTAAGTGGTCGACCTTGTGAGAGAGGAAACTCCAGATGCGAAGCATAGTTCCATTTTAAAGTAATTGTTCTATCTGATACTAAGTGTTCGATACTGTGCCAGGAGAAGCGCCTGTTCTCTGAAATCTGTGGCGGTGCTACTCGAAACCGTATGTGTTCGACGAAACTAAATGGTCGACCTTGTGAGAGAGGATACTCCAGATGCCAAACATAGTTCCATTTTAAACGGATTGTTCTATCCGAAAGTGTTCGATACTGTGCCAAGAGAAGCGCCTGATCTCTGAAATCTGTGGCGATGCTACTCGAAATCTTATGTTTTCGGCGAAACTAAGTGGTCGACCTTGTGAGGGAGGATTCACCAGATGCGAAACATAGTTCAATTTTAAACTAAATGTTCCATCTGAAACTAAGTGTTCGATACTGTGCCAGGAGAAGCGCCTGTTCTCTGAAATCTGTGGCGATGCCACTCGAAACCGTATGTGTTCGAGGAAACTAAGTGGTCGACCCTGTGAGAGAGGATACTCCAGATGCCAAACAGAGTTCCATTTTAAACGGATTGTTCTATCCGAAAGTGTTCGATACTGTGCCAAGAGAAGCGCCTGTTCTCTGAAATGTGTGACGGTGCCACTCGAAACCGTATGTGTTCGACGAAACTAAGTGGTCGACATTGTGAGAGAGGAAATTCCAGATGCGAAACTTAGCTCCATTTTAAACTAATTGTTCTATCTGAAACTAAGTGTTCGTTACTGTGCCAGGAGAAGCGCCTGTTCTCTGAAATCTGTAGTGATGCTACTCGAAACCGTATGTGTTCGAAGAAACTAAGTGGTCGACCTTGTGGGTGTTGCGTATGCAGCCCTTGGCCGTGGGGGTTATCTAAGTTACGACCAACGGAAATGGGTCCCATGGCCAAGGATTTTATTTATGGAATAGACGCGGCTGTGATGTTCGGGGGACGGGACCCTCCGGGAAACTTGAGGCCCATACCAGATAAGCGATGCATCTTGGGGTGGATTTATGACCTTCCCCTTTTCCTTTTCATTTTCCAAGAACTCAGCACATTTCACCCACCCTGTTTCCTTCGGCCCTAGCCACAAAGTTTCCATTAAAAGAGCAACTTTCCACCGTGACTGGCAGTCTTGAAACACCCTTTGGTGCAGTGCGGTTTGAAGGTTATTGTCAAGTGTGCCCAAGTTCCTGGACGACCAGCGAACGCAGGACCACACGACATCAAATCACCAAGAACCTATCGAAAATATCCGCCGTGCTCAGATTGCAACTGAAACATTCGCTCGGGATAGGTAAGCACGCTCAGGACTCAACAACACCAAACAGTATTGTAAGAGACATTCTCGCCAACTCATTGTAAAAGTATGAACAAAGAATACAGTATCATAATCCTTAGTTAACGAAATAACGAGAGTACGATATTTCACCTTCCCTGCTCCATCATTCAGTATAGAGTATTACCATCGAACCGTTCACTCCAGCCGCTAGGAGTGACCAAGAAGAAATTACAGCCCAGTCTAACGTAGTAAGACATAACTCGCCCTGGGCTCGTAACAAACTTGTGACAGCGGTGGGATACTGTTTAGTTGAATTCTAATTGCAGGGAAGGCATTTTCTTTTATTCAAAATGTTTGAGAACGGCTCATCTTCTTTTATAATGAATGATTTGTCCGCATCGTTGGCGATGATGACCAGACAAAACTGTATCCAGAATGTAGCATTCAGTATTCCGGTATTTGATGGAGAAAATCCCCCATTATCGGTATTTGCCCAAGCGGTACAGAATGGCTTAGCGCTCATTCCTAAAGATAGTGAAACACAGTATCTAGCCGTGATATTATCCAAACTCACGGGTGACGCGAGACGTTGCGTTCTGGAGCTTCGCTTTGAAAACGTGGAAGCTTTATTAAATTATTTAAAAAAACGATTCGCGCCGGGTAGGGATCTAGCTTATTTCCAAACCGACATCGCTAGGTTGAAAATTCGCGAAGGTAAAAACCTCTCCCGATATATCGATAGGACTGCTTATTTATGGCACTCTGCACGTACCGCGGCTAAGGATCGTTACCCCACGCATAGCGAGGAAATTGTTAAACAAATAAACGACGACGTGATCGAGAATTTTCTGGATGGACTTCCTAATGAAATCGGTTGGCGAGTGCATTCGACAAATAAGGAATTGCGAAACCTCGAGGATGCTTTTGAGGCAGCTTTAAGAGTTGACCGACGGCTACGAAATAGAGGAGAAACTTGAAGGGAACGAACCCCTGATAGACGTTCGAGATTTGAATACAGAAATCCTAGTAGGTCTAGAAGTAGAGAAAAAGAGAGGTACGTGTCTTACCCCTCTTCGCCAAGCCCCGTAAGTTTTCATCGTTATCGTAGTCGTCAAGAATCGGAGTCTGACGAAGAATCTCCGATTCGAAGACACCGAGCATCGGCAATGACGCTCCTTCGGAGACCGTCCTCGCGGGATGTTTCGCCCGCCCCATTTTCGGATTATAAACATGAAAAGGAACACGTGGGGAAGCCAAAGAATTTTGCGAAACAATTTTGTTGGAAATGCGGAGCTAAGGGTCATGATGGAAGGACCTGTAGGGAAAGATCCAAATCGCCAAGATACGCCGGAAAAACCGGTCATTTAAACTCCAATCGCGCTCATCGAACCAACTAGGCAATGAGCGAGCGAAATCAATCTCGTCAAAAATTTGTAAGATTCGCCCAGAAGAAAAACTAAGGATCCTCATCAAGGAATCCCCTAGCCCAAAAATCAGAGTCAAGGTTCCCGAATTGGAAACGGGGATGGGAGAATTCATCATAGATGGAGGAGCCTCAGTGAATTTAATTTCACGAAATGCGTTGGGAACAAATGCCGATATCACATCGAGGGAGGAAATAGAGATAACCGGTCTGTTATTAATACCTGTCCTCACGCTTGGAACCACCATTCTAAGCCTTAATGGTACATCGGCCATTTTTTACGTTGTGGAGGACCTACCGATACTCGCGGATGGACTTTTGGGTAGCTCGTTCTTACTACAAGAAGAAGCAGAGATATCTTATTTTCATAGCACAATAGTTTTACGGGACACCCCCACCAGGCCATCGAAATTCTGTAACTCCTACGATTACGATAAAAGGCAACCCTCTGCAACGAAGACAAAACACGTTATACCGGGTCGAACCATTCAACAAATTCCAATAAAAATCACAAATACAACAATTAAGGAAGGGTACCTGCCTAGGCTAAGGACGCCCAACAAATTATTCATAGGAGACGCCGCGGTAAAAAATAACAATGGCGAATGTCAAGTTCTTGCCTGCAACACTGACACGCAGGACATCGAATTTGAAATTGAACCGCAAGATATCACTCCGTATAATATTTGTTCATCCTCAGACGAGGAGTACTATTTAACTCAACAGGAGCAAATCAGTGATACGCGTAACCGCACTGATCAAATTAAGCGCAACCTGCATCTGAATCACCTAAATGCCGAGGAAAAGGAACATGTATTGGGATTGGTAGAGGAATTTGCCGACCGATTCTTCCTACCTGGCAATAAATTAGGAAAAGCTAAAAATTTTCAGCACGCACTACACACGACCGACGACATTCCGATTAATACTAGACATTATCGGTATCCACCGGTCCATCGCAAGGGCATCGAACGGCAAGTAAGCGCAATGCTGAAGGAAGGTATTATTACGAAGTCCATATCACCGTATAACTCTCCTCTATGGATAGTACCGAAGAAACCGGACGCAGACGGAAACAGACGTTGGCGAATGGTTATCGATTTTCGGGATTTAAATAAAAAGAAGGTAGGCGATAGGTATCCCTTACCACAAATTACTGAAATATTGGACCGACTGGGCGGCGCGAAATATTGCTCCATTTTTGACCGGGCCAACGGATTTCACCAAATCGAGTTGGATCCAAAAGACAGGAGTAAGACTGCTTTTACAACACCTTTAGGACACTACGAATAATGGATCAGGTATTAACTGGACTCCAGGGTGAGGAATTATTCGTCTATATAGATGACATTGTTGTTTACTCATCATCATTGGAGGAACATAAAATCAAAGTAAAGAAGTTACTCAAGCGTTTGAGAGAGCATGGTCTAACCCTACAGACTAGTAAATGCGAATTCCTGCGGAAAGAAGTGGCTTACTTGGGTCACATAATCTCTTCTGAGGGTGTGAGACCCGACCCTAAGAAAATTCAAGCGGTTAGAAATTTTCCTGTTCCGAAATCTCAGAGGAATATCCAGCAATTTTTGGGACTCGCAGGTTACTACCGCCGTTTCATACAACAGTTCTCATTCAAAACCAAACCTCTAACAAGCTTGTTAGGGAAAGGAAAACGGTTCAAATGGGAAGAGGAACAGCAGCATAGCTTTGAGACGCTACGTAATGAATTGTGTAATCAACCTATTCTGCAATTTCCGGATTTTGGCCAACCTTTCATAGTGACGACAGATGCTTCGGAAACCGCAGTCGGAGCAGTTTTAATGTCAAGGAGACATAGGTCAAAATTTACCCATAGCCTACGCGTCGCGCGTATTGAACCCTGCCGAGAGGAATTATTCAGCCACCGAAAAAGAGTGCCTAGCTATGGTCTATGCAATTAACCATTTCCGACCGTACCTTTATGGCCAAAGGTTTACCCTGGTGACGGACCATAGGCCATTAGTATGGTTGCACTCAGTCAAAGATCCCACTTCAAGACTCGTAAAGTGGAAATTAAAACTCCTAGAGTACGATTATCATGTGGTTCACAAGGCCGGTAAGGTAAACAAAAATGCGGATGCACTCTCCAGGAACCCAGTGATATGTTTGCCGCTCATACCTCGAGAACGGAATAAGGATCCAATTTACAAGGACTGCAATTACAAGCCTACCAATAATACTAGTACAATAGGAAAAAGGGTATGCGCGAGTAAGAGGAAAACGCGGTCCACACCCTTCTATAAAGAAGTTGATTCGAATTCTTCCGATGACCAGATTAGCGCTCCCTCACCAAAGCGATCATTTGTCAACGTAAGAAATTCACAAATCATTACTGGATCAAACCGAAGGGCACTACCGAGCCTGGAAATGGAAAAAACCCTGGAGGACGAAACCTTTCGTGTCATAGATACACCACCCAAGGGATTCTCTACCGAATTGGAAACAACTAATTACCTAGATGCTTCCCGACTTCATGAATCGCCAGCACTAATTAATTTTGATCAGGAAGTAAATAATACTGTGGTCGAACCAAGAAGACTAGATGAACCAAGAGACGGAATTATCGAATTATTCCCGACAAATTTACCCTCCTCTTCGGACGAAGAGGAACCGATGAATGATCAAGGAAATTTATTGTGCTCCCCGATTCCGGAAACCAATGTACCTTGTCTCGAACCAATGCTCACCGTAAATGAAGAATCAAGTATACAACCAGGTAATTTGACACCCTCGAGTCATATTGCTAACATAAATAGTTTGCTCGGGGTATTGACTTCGGATATGTCTGAGTACGAAAATAGCGAAACGTCCAACATAGTGATTCAGAAGAGGAACCAACTGCAGATCCATCAAATTATCATAGCAAGAATGTCGTTCTATCTTCAAATGGACTTATCTCCGAAAAAGGCCACTTGGCTCATTTCCTGTCAGCAGACTGTAGCTTAAAACACCCAATCGGTAAATTGCTATTTGAAACCCAAAAATTAAACGGGGAAAAACTTCTGGAAGGAAAACCCCGGAAAGAAACTATACTGGTATCCGGTAACGACAGATATAAAATATTTAGTATTGTAGCATCGAAACACCATTTTGAAACTCCAACCATATCTGAAATCACGATTGGTTTAAATAACCTTAAGAAGGCTCTAGTACGATACAAGGTACGTTATCTTCGCATGTCCCTCCTAGGCGACGGACATGATAATATTCAACCATCCACCTTCTACAGTCTATTAAAAAATACGTTTAAAAATACCAATATAAGGATAACCCTGTGCGATGCAAAAATCAAAACACCATTAGAGGCAGACCGAGTGGAATTAATAAGGGAAGCACACAGTAGTTTAATCGGTGGACACAAGGGTGTCAATAAAACTCAAAACCGCTTAAGGTCACGATTCAATTGGTCCGGTATGCGTGCAGAAATTCAAAATTTCATTAGAGAATGCGCTAGTTGCCAAGAGCAAAAGTTATTACGAGCAAAAACGCGGCAACCTATGATTATTACAGACACTCCTTCGGAACCGTTTGATAAAATCGCGCTAGATACAGTGGGACCTCTTCCGGAAACTCCTAGTGGAAACAGATACATTCTGACCATGCAGGATAATTTAACCAAATATTGTCTTGGTGTAGCCATCCCTAATATTCGAGCTACTACCATTGCTGACGCGTTTGCCAGGCATTTTATATCCGTGTTCGGCACACCTAAAGCCATTTTAACTGACCGAGGAACAAGTTTTATAGGAAAATTAATGGCCAACTTAGCAGAGATTTTTAAAATAAAGCAGGTAACCACGTCTGGGTACCGTCCACAGACGAATGGATCGCTTGAAAGGAGTCACATAGTCCTAACAGAGTATTTGAAACATTTTATGCACAAATACGAGGACTGGGACCTACTAATCCCATTTGCAATGTTTTCCTATAATACTTCTGTTCATGAGGCTACTAATTTTACTCCTCACGAATTGGTTTTCGGTAAATTAGCCAGGACGCCAAGTTCATTTCCGGATGGTGAAAATCTTAAGACATACGGAAATTATTTGGAAGAGCTAATATTTAAATTAGGAAAGATTAGGAATCTAGCCACCGATAACTTAAACAAAGCTAAAGTCCGTTCAAAGAAATATTATGACGCGAAATCAAACCCTGTGAAATTTAACGTAGGAGATTTCGTATATGTTCAGTTAGAACCTCGCATTAGTAAATTCGATCCCCACTACGTAGGACCATACCGAATACTGGATGTTACGGATTTGCATAATGTGGTGTTGCAAACTCCCAGTCACAAGGCTATAGTAAAGCACCAAGACAAGCTAAAACCCGCTTACCTTCCTGACGAGTGCAAAACAGTTGCAGAGATCTGAACATGGAGAAAAACTCCATTTTAACCATTGGCCTGGTAATCCTCGCCACCATAACTTGGATGACGCACGGGAGAATTAATGACTCACAACCCACCCAGTCAGTCATCAACAAATTCTCAAATAACCCAGGGATTTACTTTGAAAAATTAGCATCACTGCATTTATATCATACACAATGGAAACTCGTAACTGCTTTGGAGATCGAAAGTTTTCTGGAAACAGTACCAAACCTAACCCAATACCTCAATCTGACC
This sequence comes from Nysson spinosus, assembly GCA_910591585.2. Taxonomy (NCBI): domain Eukaryota; kingdom Metazoa; phylum Arthropoda; class Insecta; order Hymenoptera; family Crabronidae; genus Nysson; species Nysson spinosus. The sequence goes on along the minus strand of CAJUYC020000090.1, from coordinate 1,387,699 downwards.
AAGGAAGTCTGCATTAAACATAAAGTCTCACCCTGCATTAGTGAAGAAACAAGGCCACAACTCCAGGCAGAACTAAAGAACCTTGAACAGTACCGTACTCTCCTTAGCTCACTAGTAAAAGGAGACAGAGTACCTGTAAAACGTTCCGTACCCCTGGGATTTGTTGGAGACATCAGCAGAGCGCTTTTCGGAACACTGACAGAGGAGGACTTGCATCAATATAACCAGGAACTGGATAAGCTCTACGACCGGAATAATCAATTCTCCTCCCTAGTAGCTAACCAGACTCAAATCATGCAGTCGGAATTCAACCGAATCCATCAGCAATTCTTAAACTTTTCAAAAGGAGTAGAACAACTGGCGGTCCAGGTGAGAAAGATATCCGATAGCACCGAAGAAATGGCCGAGGAACTCGACCGGATGGACATAATCAACCAGATGTGGTATTGGTCATCGCAGGTGAAGAGGGAGGTCGACAACTACAAGTCAAATTTAATAATATTACTAGACGCCGTCCTTTTTACCAAGAAAGGAATGCTACACCCAGCTATCTTAGCACCCGCACAGTTACTCCGGGCAGCACAAGAAATAAAGGAGAACACTAAATACAAATTCCCTCTCACCACAAAGGAGCTAGAAACCGAACAAATTGGGGAGGTAGCAAAGATAAGGACTTACTTCGGAAAAAATAGGATAATTCTGGAAATTTCAGTACCACTTCTGGATCAAGATAGCTATACACTCCACAAGGCGTACCCATTGCCTTCCACCCAAATTTATGGAAACCCCAGCGTCGCCGCGTTCATAAAACCGGCCACGACGTACATAGCCGTTTCCACCGACGAGCAAACTTATTTCACCGTCGATGAGGAATATCTGAGTATCTGCTCACAACATAAGGGTCAGTATCTGGGACCAGCAATTCAACCCATTTATAGCTCGCAGGGAAAATTGACCTGTGAGGCGGCATTGTTGCTCAACCAAGCAGCCACGAACTGGGACCAGTGCGACGTAAGGATTTTTAAACCCAAGGACCTTTTAATACAACGGTTGCGGTCACAGCAGACCTGGTTGTACTATGTATCGACGGAGAAAAGAATACAGACCACCTGTAAAGGGTTTGCCACCGGTTCAGCGATCTTAACCGGAGCCGGAACCATACGGATACGGCCACAATGTGCGGCGGTAATGGAGTCAATCAAGTTGACTTCTTTGGAAACCATTAGGGCCACCGAAGAAAGCGAATACTTGGCGGCTGTTTCGCTAAACATCTCCACCATGATACCTACCAACAACGTACATTTACACAAATTACTTAACGCAAGCCCGGACATTATCCTATATCAGGGTAACCAGTGGACGGAAGCTTCTGCAACACAATCTTTGGCCGAAATACAACAACAGGCAAAGGCATTGGAATTGCATCACCGCACATTCCAGCGCATCCGACCAGCGGTCTACACGGGAACGGGGATCGAGGCTATCCTTTTGATATTGTTGCTAATTGGGCTTAATTACTGGACGCACTTGGAAAAGAGTAGCAAGAAACAACCAGCAACTCAACCTCTGGTGATGTTCCGGGCAAAATCCGAGTCATATCCTCCAAAGGATCAATTCACGCCATTCTTGCAACCAATAGGCCTCACCTCATCGGGAATAGAGATCGTATAATTCTATCCTGAAAATGTGTTCTATTCAAAAATTTTAATATAATAGTCAACCAGGACCATCAAATGCCAGGACTCCCAGATATATAAATTGTAAATTTTAGTAAAATAAGCACACTGACGCTCACACACTAAAGATAAGGACTCTCATCACACCTCACCTGGGGTTACCTGTTCCGGGCGAATGTGACGGAAAGCATCGCGGTCCAGCGATGTTTCATGTAAAGGGGGAGATGTTGCGTATGCAGCCCTTGGCCGTGGGGGTTATCTAAGTTACGACCAACGGAAATGGGTCCCATGGCCAAGGGTTTTATTTATGGAATAGACGCGGCTGTGATGTTCGGGGGACGGGACCCTCCGGGAAACTTGAGGCCCATACCAGATAAGCGATGCACCTTGGGGTGGATTTATGACCTTCCCCTTTTCTTTTTCATTTTCCAAGAACTCAGCACATTTCACCCACCCTTTTTCCTTCGGCTCTAGCCACAAAGTTTCCTTTAAAAGAGCAATTTTCCACCGTGACTGGCAGTCTTGAAACACCCTTTGGTGCAGTGCGGTTTGAAGGTTATAGTCAAGTGTGCCCAAGTTCCTGGACGATCACCGAACGCAGGACCACACGACATCAAATCACCAAGAACCTACCGAAAATATCCGCCGTGCTCAGATTGCAACCGAAACATTCGCTCGGGATAGGTAAGCACGCTCAGGACTCAACAACACCAAACAGTATTGTAAGGAACATTCTCGCCAACTCATTGTACAAGTATGAACAAAGAATACAGTATCATAATCCTTAGTTAACGAAATAACGAGAGTACGATATTTCACCTTCCCTGCTCCATCATTCAGTATAGAGTATTACCATCGAACCGTTCACTCCAGCCTCTCGGAGTGACCAAGAAGAAATTACAGCCCAGTCTAACGTAGTAAGACATAACTCGCCCTGGGCTCGTAACATGGGTGAGGAAATTCCAGATGCGAAACTCAGTTCCATTTTAAATTGAATGTTCTATCTGAAACTAAGTGTGCGACACTGTGCCAGGAGAAGCGCCTGTTCTCTGAACTCTGTGGCGATGCTACTCGAAACCGTATATGTTCGACGAAAGTGAGTGGTCGACCTTGTGAGAGAGGAAACTCCAGATGCGAAACTTAGTTCCATTTTAAACTAATTGTTCTATCTGAAACTAAGTGTTCGATACTGTGCCAGGAGTAGCGCCTGTTTTCTGAAATCTGTGGCGAAGCCACTCGAAACCGAAAGGTGTTCGACGAAACTAAGTGGTCGACCTTGTGGGAGAGGAAATTCCAGATGGGAAACATAGTTCAATTTTAAACTAAATGTTCCATCTGAAACTAAGTGTTCGATACTGTGCCAGGAGAAGCGGCTGCTCTCTGAAATCTGTGGCGATGCCACTCGAAAACGTATGTGTTCGACGAAACTAAGTGGCCGACCTTGTGAGAGAGGAAACTTCAGATGCGAAACTTAGTTCCATTCCAATTTAATTGTACTATCTGAAACTAAGTGTTCGATACTGTGCCAGGAGAAGCGGCTGCTCTCTGAAATCTGTGGCGATGCCACTCGAAAACGTATGTGTTCGACGAAACTAAGTGGCCGACCTTGTGTGAGAGGAAACTCCAGTTGCGAAATTTAGTTTCATTTTAAACTAATTGTTCTATCTGAAACTACGTGCTCGATACTGTGCCAGGAGAAGGGCCTGTTCCCTGAAATCTGTGGCGATGCCACTCGAATCCTTACATGTTCGACGAAATTAAGTCGTCGACCTTCTGAGAGAGGAAACTCCAGATGCGAAACCTAGTTCCATTTTAAACTAATTGTTCTATCTGAACCTAAGTGTTCGATACTGTGCCAGGAGAAGAGCCTGTTCTCTGAAATCTGTGGCGATGCCACTCGAATCCTTACATGTTCGACGAAATTATGTCGTCGACCTTGTGAGAGAGGAAACTCCAGTTGCGAAATTTAGTTTCATTTTAAACTAACTGTTCTATCTGAAACTAAGTGTTCGATACTGTGCCAGGAGAAGAGCCTGTTCTCTGAAATGTGTGGCGATGCTACTCGAAACCGTATGTGATCCACGAATCTAATTGGTCGACCTTGTGGGAGACAAATCTCCAGATGCGAAACTTAGTTCCATTTTAAACAAATTGTTCTATCTGAAACTACGTGCTCGATACTTTGCCAGGAGAAGGCCTGTTCCCTGAAATCTGTGGCGATGCCACTCGAATCCTTACATGTTCGACGAAATTAAGTCGTCGACCTTCTGAGAGAGGAAACTCCAGATGCGAAACCTAGTCCAATTTTAAACTAAATGTTCCAGCTGAAACTAAGTGTCGATAATGTGCCAGGAGAAGCGTCCGTTTTGTGAAATCTGTGGCGAGTCCACTCGAAACCGTATGTGTTCGACGAAACTAAGTGGTCGAGCTTGTGGGAGAGGAAACTCTAAATGCGAAACATAGTTCAATTTTAAACTAAATGTTCCATCTGAAACTAAGTGTTCGATACTGTGCTAGGAGAAGCGTCCGTTTTGTGAAATCTGTGGCGGGGCCACTCGAAACCGTATGTGTTCGACGAAACTAAGTGGTCGAGCTTGTGAGAGAGGAAACTCTAAATGTGAAACATAGGTCCATTTTAAACCAATTGTTCTATCTGAAACTAAGTGTTCGATAATGTGCCAGGAGAAGCGCCTGTTCTCTGAAATCTGTGGCGATGCTACTCGAAACCGTATGTGTTCGACGAAACTAAGTGGTCGACCTTGTGAGAGAGGAAACTCCAGATGCGAAACTTAATTCCATTTTAAACTAATTGTTCTATCTGAAACTAAGTGTTCGATACTGTGCCAGGAGAAGCGCCTGTACTCTGAACTGTGTGGCGATGCCCCTCGAAACCGTATGTGTTCGACGAAACTAAGTGGTTGAAGTTGTGAGGGAGGATACTCCAGATGCGAAACATAGTTCCATTTTAAACTAATTGTTCTGTGTGAAATAAGTGTTCGATACTGTGCCAGGAGAAGCGCCTGCTCCCTGAAATCTGTGGCGTTGCTACTCGAAACCGTATGTGTTCGACGAAACTAAGTGGTCGAGCTTGTGAGAGAGGAAACTCCAAATGCGAAGCTTTGTTCCATTTTAAACTAATTGTTCTATCTGAAACTAAGTGTTCGATACTGTGCCAGGAGAAGAGCCTGTACTCTGAAATCTGTGGCGATGCTACTCGAAACCGTATGTGTTCAACGAAACTAAGTCGTCGACTTGTGAGAGAGGATACTCCAGATGCGAAACATAGTTCCCTTTTAAACTAACTCTTCTATCTGAGACTAAGTGTTCGATAATGTGCCAGGAGTAGTGCCTGTTCTCTGAAATCTGTGGCGATGCTACTCGAAACCGTATGTGTTCGACGAAACTAAGTGGTCGACCTTATGAGAGAGGAAACTCCAGATGCGAAACTTAATTCCATTTTAAACTAATTGTTCTATATGAAACTAAGTGTTCGATACTGTGCCAGGAGAAGCGCCTGTTCTCTGAACTGTGTGGCGATGCCCCTCGAAACCGTATGTGTTCGACGAAACTAAGTGATTGAAGTTGTGAGGGAGGATACTCCACATGCGAAACATAGTTCCATTTTAAACTAATTGTTCTGTGTGAAATAAGTGTTCGATACCGTGCCAGGAGAAGCGCCTGTTCTCTGAAATGTGTAGCGATGCCACTCGAAACCGTATGTGTTCGACGAAACTAAGTGGTCGACCTTGTGAGAGAGGATTCACCAGATGCGGAACATAGTTCCATTTTAAACTAATTGTTCTATCTGAAACAAAGTGTTCGATACTGTGCCAGGAGAAGCGCCCGTTCTGTGAAACCTGTGGCGATAACACTCGAAACCGAATGTGTTCAACGAAACTAAGTCGTCGACCTTGTGAGAGAGGAGACTCCAGACTCGAAACTTTGTTCCATTTTAAACTAATCGTTCTATCTGAAACTGAGTGTTCGATACTGTGCCAGGAGAAGCGCCTGTCCTCTGAAATATGTGGCGATGCCACTCGAAACCGTATGTGTTCAACGAAACTAAGTCATCGACCTTGTGAGAGAGGATACTCCAGATGCGAAACATAGTTCCATTTTAAACTAACTCTTCTATCTGAGACTAAGTGTTCGATAATGTGCCAGGAGAAGTGCCTGTTCTCTGAAATCTGTGACGATGCTACTCCAAACCGTATGTGTTCGAGGAAACTAAGTGGTCGACCTTGTGGGAGAGGACACTCCAGATGCGAAACTTAGTTCCATTTTAAACTAATTGTTCTATCTGAAACAAAGTGTTCGATACTGTGCCAGGAGAAGCGCCTGTTCTCTGAAATCTCTGGCGATGCCACTCGAAACCGTATGTGTTCGACGAAATTAAGTCGTCGACCTTGTGCGAAAGGAAACTCCAGATGCGAAACATTGTTCCACTTTAAACTAATTGTTCTATCTCAAACTAAGTGTTCGATACTGTGCCAGGAGAAGCGCCTGTTCCCTGTAATCTGTGGCGATGCTACTCGAAACCGTATGTCTTCGACGAAACTAAGTGGTTGACCTTGTGAGAGAGGATACTCCAGATGCGAAACATAGTTCCATTTTAAACTAATTGGTCTGTCTGAAATAAGTGTTCGATACTGTGCCAGGAGAAAGGCATGCTCTCTGAAATCTGTGGCGATGCCACTCGAAACCGTATGTGTTTGACGAAACTAAGTTGTCGACCTTGTGAGAGAGGATTCACCAGATGCGGAACATAGTTCCATTTTAAACTAATTGTTCTATCTGAAACAAAGTGTTCGATACTGTGCCAGGAGAAGCGCCCGTTCTGTGAAACCTGTGGCGATAACACTCGAAACCGAATGTGTTCAACGAAACTAAGTGGCCGACCTTGTGAGAGAGGAAACTTCAGATGCGAAACTGAGTTCCATTTAAAACTAAATGTTCTATCTGATACTGAGTGTTCGATACTGTGCCAGGAGAAGCGCCTGTTCTGTGAAACCTGTGGCGATGCCCCTCGAAACCGTATGTGTTCGACGAAACTAAGTGGCCGACCTTGTGAGAGAGGAAACTCCAGATGCGAAACTTAGTACCATTTTAAACTAATTGTTCTCTCTGAAACTAAGTGTTTGATAATGTGCCAGCAGAAGCGCTTGTTCTCTGAAATCTGTGGCGATGCTACTCGAAACCCTATGTGTTCGACGAAACTAAGTGGTCGACCTTGTGAGAGAGGAAACTCCAGATGCGAAACTTAGTTCCATTTTAAACTAATTGTTCTATCTGAAACTGAGTAATCGGTACTGTGCGAGGAGAAGCGCCTGTTCTCTGAAATCTGTGGCGATGTCACTCGAAACCGTATGTGTTCGACGAAACTAAGTGGTCGACCTTGTGAGAGAGGAAACTCCAAATGCGAAACATATTTCCATTTTAAACTAATTGTTCTATCGGAAACTGAGTGTTCGATACTGTGCCAGGAGAAACTCCCGTTCTGCGAAATCTGTGGCAATACTACTCGAAACCGTATGTGTTCGACGAAACTAAGTGGTCGAACTTGTGAGAGAGGAAACTTCAGTTGCGAAACTTAGTTCAATTTTAAACTAATTGTTCCATCTGATACTAAGTGTTCGATACTGTGCCAGGAGAAGCGCCTGTTCTCTGAAATCTGTGGCGATGCCACTCGAAACCGTATGTGTTCGACGAAACTGAGTGGTCGCCTTGTGAAAGGGGAAACTCCACATGCGAAACTTAGCTCCATTTAGAACTAATTGTTCCATCTGAAACTAAGTGTTCGATACTGTGCCAGCAGAAGCGTCTGTTCTCTGAAATCTGTGGCGATACCACTCGAAACCGTATGTGTTCGACGAAACTAAGGGGTCGACCTTGTGAGTGAGGAAACTCCAGATGCGAAGATTTGTTCCATTTTAAACTAATTGTTCTATCCGATACTAAGTGTTCGATACTGTGCCAGGAGAAGCGGTTGTTCTGTGACATCTGTGGCGATGCCCCACGAAACCATATGTGTTCGACGAAACTAAGTGGTAGACCTTGTGAGAGGGGAAACTCCAAATGCGAAACATAGTTCCATTTTAATCTTATTGTTCTATCTGAAACTAAGTGTTCGATACTCTGCCAGGAGAAGCGTCTGTTCTCTGAAATCTGTGGCGATGCTACTCGAAACCGTATGTGTTTGACGAATCTAAATGGTCGACTTTGTGAGAGAGGAAACTCCAGATGCGAATCTTAGTTCCATTTTAAACTAATTGTTTTATCAGAAACTAAGTGTTCGATACTGTGCCAGGAGAAGCGCCTGTTCTCTGAAATCTGTCGCGATGCTACTCGAACCGGTATGTGTTCGACGAAACTGAGTGGTCGACCTTGTGAGAGAGCATTCACCAGATGCGGAACATAGTTCCATTTTAAACTAATTGTTCTATCTGAAACTAAGTGTTTGATACTGTTTCAGGAGAAGCGCCTGTTCTCTGAAATCTGTGGCGATGCCACTCGAAACCGTATGTGTTCGACGAAACTAAGTGGCCGACCTTGTGAGAGAGGAAACTCCAGATGCGAAACATAGTTGCATTTTAAACTAATTGTCCTATCTGTAACTAAGTGTTCGATAATGTGCCAGGAGAAGCGCCTGTTCTCTGAAATCTGTGGCGATGCCACTCGAAACCGTATGTGTTCGACGAAACTAAGTGGTTGACCTTGTGAGAGGGGAAACTCCAAATGCGAAACATAGTTCCATTTTAATCTTATTGTTCTACCTGAAACTAAGTTTTCGATACTGTGCCAGGAGAAGCGCCTGTTCTCTGAAATCTGTGGCGATGCCACTCGAAACCGTGTGTGTTCGACGAAACTAAGTGGCCGACCTTGTGCGAGAGGAAACTTCAGATGCGAAACTTACTTCCATTTTAAACTAATTGTTCTATCTGAAACTAAGTGTTCGATACTCTGCCAGGAGAAGCGCCTGTTCTCTGAAATCTGTGGCGATGCTACTCGAAACCGTATGTGTTTGACGAATCTAAATGGTCGACTTTGTGAGAGAGGAAACTCCAGATGCGAATCTTAGTTCCATTTTAAACTAATTGTTTTATCTGAAACTAAGTGTTCGATACTGTGCCAGGAGAAGCACCTGTTCTCTGAAATCTGTCGCGATGCTACTCGAACCGGTATGTGTTCGACGAAACTGAGTGGTCGACCTTGTGAGAGAGGAAACTCCAGACGCGAAACTTAGTGCCATTTTAAACTAATTGTTCTATCTGAAACTAAGTGTTCGATACTGTGCCAGTAGAAGCGTCTGTTCTCTGAAATCTGTGGCGATCACACTCGAAACCGTATGTGTTCGACGAAACTAAGTGGTCGCCTTGTGAAAGAGGAAACTCCAGATGCGAAACTTAGTTCCATTTAAAACTAATTGTTCCATCGGAAACTAACTGTTCGATACTGTGCCAGGAGAAGCGCCTGTTCTCTGAAATCTGTAGCGATACCACTCGAAACCGTATGTGTTCGACGAAACTAAGTGGCCGACCTTGTGAGAGAGGAAACTCCAGATGTGAAACATAGTTGCATTTTAAACTAATTGTCCTATCTGTAACTAAGTGTTCGATAATGTGCCAGGAGAAGCGCCTGTTCTCTGAAATCTGTGGCGATGCCACTCGAAACCGTATGTGTTCGACGAAACTAAGTGGCCGACCTTGTGAGAGAGGAAACTCCAGATGCGAAACATAGTTGCATTTTAAACTAATTGTCCTATCTGTAACTAAGTGTTCGATAATGTGCCAGGAGAAGCGCCTGTTCTCTGAAATCTGTGGCGATGCCACTCGAAACCGTATGTGTTCGACGAAACTAAGTGGTTGACCTTGTGAGAGGGGAAACTCCAAATGCGAAACATAGTTCCATTTTAATCTTATTGTTCTACCTGAAACTAAGTTTTCGATACTGTGCCAGGAGAAGCGCCTGTTCTCTGAAATCTGTGGCGATGCCACTCGAAACCGTGTGTGTTCGACGAAACTAAGTGGCCGACCTTGTGCGAGAGGAAACTTCAGATGCGAAACTTAGTTCCATTTTAAACCAAATGTTCCATCTGAAACTAAGTGTTGGATACTGTGCCAGGAGAAGCGCCTGTTCTCTGAAATCTGTGGCGATGATACTCGAAACCGTATGTGCTCGACGAATCTAAATGGTCGACCTTGTGAGAGAGCAAACTCCAGATGTGAAACTTATTTCCATTTTAAACTAATTGTTCTATCTGAAATAAGTGTTCGATACTGTGCCAGGAGAGGCGCCTGTTCTCTGAAATCTGTGGCGATGCTACTCGAAACCGTATGTGTTCGACGAGACTAAGTGGTCGCCTTGTGCGGGAAGAAACTCCAAATGCGCAACTTAGTACCATTTTAAACTAATTGTTCTATCTGAAAATGTTCGATACTGTGCCAGGAGAAGCGCCTGTTCTCGGAAATCTGTCGCGATGCCACTCGAAACCGTATATGTTCGACGAAACTAAGTGGTCGACCTTGTGAGAGAGGAAACTCCAGAAGCGAAACTTAGTTCCATTTAAAACTAAGTGTTCCATCTGAAACTAATTGTTCGATACAGTGCCAGGAGACGCGCCTCTTCTCTGAAACCTGTCGCGATGCTACTCGAAACCGTATGTGTTCGACGAAACTAAGCGGTCGACCTTTTGAGAGAGGAAACTCCAGATGCGAAACTTAGTTCCATTTTAAACTAATTGTTCCTTCTGAATCTAAGTGTTCGATACTGTGCCAGGAGAAGCGCCTGTTCTCTGAAATCTGTGGCGATGATACTCGAAACCGTATGTGTTCGACGAAACTAAGTGGTCGACCTTCTGAGAGAGGAAACTCCGGATGCGAAACTCAGTTCCATTTTAAACTAATTGGTCTATCTGAAACTATGTGTCCGATACTGTGCCAGAAGAAGCGCCTGTTCTCTGAAATCTGTGCCGATGCCACTCGAAAACGTATGTGTTCGACGAAACTAAGTGGCCGACCTTGTGAGAGAGGAAACTTCCGATGCGAAACTTATTTCCATTTCAAACTAATTGTTCTCTCTGAAACTAAGTGTTCGATACTGTGCCAGGGGAAGCCCCTGTTCTCTGAAATCTGTGGCGATGCCACTCGAAAACGTATGTGTTCGACGAAACTAAGTGGCCGACCTTGTGAGAGAGGAAACTCCAGACGCGAAACATAGTTCAACTTTAAACTAAAAGTTCCATCTGAAACAAAATGTTCGATACTGTGCCAGGAGAAGCGCCTGTTCTCTGAAATCTGTGGCGATGCCACTCGAAACCGTATGTGTTCGACGAAACTAAGTGGCCGACCTTGTGAGAGAGGAAACTTCAGATGCGAAACTTAGTTCCATTTTAAATTAATTGTTCTATCTGAAACTAAGTGTTCGATACTGTGCCAGGAGAAGCGCCCGTTCTGTGAAACCTGTGGCGATACCACTCGAAACGGTATGTGTTCGACGAAACTGAGTGGTCCACCTTGTGAGAGAGGAAACTCCAGAAGCGAAACTTAGTGCCATTTTAAACTAATTGTTCTATCTGAAACTAAGTGTTCGATACAGTGCCAGGAGAAGCTCCCGTTCTGTGAAACCTGTCGCGAAGCTACTCGAAACCGTATGTGGTCGACCTTTTGAGAGAGGAAACTCCAGATGCGAAACTTAGTTCCATTTTAAACTAATTGTTCCTTCTGAATCTAAGTGTTCGATACTGTGCCAGGAGAAGCGCCTGTTCTCTGAAATCTGTGGCGATGATACTCGAAACCGTATTTGTCAGACGAAACTAAGTCGTCGACTTTGTGAGAGAGGAAACTCGAAATGCGAAACTTAATTCCATTTTAAAATAATTGTTCTATATGATATTAAGTGTTCCATACTGTGCCAGGAGAAGCGCCCGTTCTTTGAAATCTGTGATGATGCTACTCGAAACCGTATGTGTTCGACGAAACTAAGTGGTCGACCTTGTGAGAGAGGAAACTCCAGATGCGAAACTTAGTTCCATTTTAAACTAATTGTTCTATCTGAAACTATGTGTTCGATAATGTGCCAGGAGAAACGGCGTTCTGCGAAATCTGTGGCGATACCACTCGAAACTGTATGTGTTAGACGAAAATAAGTGGTCGACCTTGTGAGAGAGGAAACTCCAGATGCGAAACTTAGAAACATTTGAAACAAATTGTTCTATCTGAAACTAAGTGTTCGATACTGTGCCAGGAGAAGCGCCTGTTCTCTGAAATCTGTGGCGATGCCACTCGAAACCGTATGTGTTCGACGAAACTAAGTGGTCGTCTTGTGAAAGAGGAAACTCCAGATGCGAAACTTAGTTCCATTTAAAATTAATTGTTCTATCTGAAACTATGTGTTCGATACTGTGCTAGGAGAAGCGCCTGTTCTCTGAAATCTGTGGCGATGCCACTCGAAACCGTATTTGTCAGACGAAACTAAGTCGTCGACCTTGTGAGAGAGGAAACTCGAAATGCGAAACTTAATTCCATTTTAAAATAATTGTTCTATATGATATTAAGTGTTCCATACTGTGCCAGGAGAAGCGCCCGTTCTCTGAAATCTGTGATGATCCTACTCGAAACCGTATGTTTTCGACGAAACTAAGTGGTCGCCCTTGAGAGAGGATACTCCAGATGCGAAACTTAGTTCCATTTTAAACTAATTGTTCTATGTGATACTAAGTGTTCGATACTGTGCTAGGAGAAGCGCCTGTTCTCTGAAATGTGTGGCGATGCCACTCGAAACCGTATTTGTCAAACGAAACTAAGTCGTCGACCTTGTGAGAGAGGAAACTCGAAATGCGAAACTTAATTCCATTTTAAAATAATTGTTCTATATGATATTAAGTGTTCCATACTGTGCCAGGAGAAGCGCCCGTTCTCTGAAATCTGTGATGATGCTACTCGAAACCGTATGTGTTCGACGAAACTAAGTCGTCGATCTTGTGAGAGAGGAATCTCCAGTTGCGAAACATAGTTCCATTTTAACCTAATTGTTCTATCTGAAACTAAGTGTTCGATACTGTGCCAGGAGAAGCGCCTGTTCTCTGAAATCTGTCGCGATGCTACTCGAAACCGTATGTGTTCGACGAAATTAAGTGGTCGACCTTCTGAGAGAGGAAACTCCAGATGCGAAACATAGTTCCATTTTAAACCAAATGTTCCATCTGAAACTAAGTGTTCGATACTGTGCCAGGAGAAGCGCCTGTTCTCTAAGATCAGTGGCGATGCTACTCGAAACCGTATGTGCTCGACGAAACTAAGTGGTCCACCTTGCGAGAGAGGAAACTCCAAATGCGAAACATAGTTCCATTTTAAACTAATGGTTCTCTCTGAAACTAAGTGTTCGATACTGTGCCAGGAGAAGCGCCTGTTCTCTGAAATCTGTGGCGATGCTACTCGAAACCGTATGTGTTCGTCGAAACTAAGCGGTCGAACTTGTGAGAGAGGAAACTCCAGATGCGAAACTTAGTTCCATTTGAAACTAATTGTTCTATCTGAAACTAAGTGTTCGATACTGTGCCAGGAGTACCGCCTGTTCTCTGAAATCTGTGGCGATGCGACTTGAAACCGTACGTGTTCGACGAAACTAAGTCGTCGATCTTGTGAGAGAGGAATCTCCAGTTGCGAAACATAGTTCCATTTTAACCTAATTGTTCTATCTGATACTAAGTGTTAGATACTGTGCTAGGAGAAGCGCCTGTTCTCTGAAATCTGTGGCGATGCCACTCGAAACCGTATTTGTTCGACGAAACTAAGTTGTCGACCTTGTGAGAGAGGAAACTCGAAATGCGAAACTTAATTCCATTTTAAAATAATTGATCTATATGATATTAAGTGTTCGATACTGTGCCAGGGGAAGCGCCCGTTCTCTGAAATCTGTGGCGATGCTACTCGAAACCGTATATGTTCGTCGAAACTAAGCGGTCGACCTTGTGAGAGAGGAAACTCCAGATGCGAAACATAGTTCAATTTTAAACTAATCGTTCTATCTGAAACTATGTGTTCGATAATGTGCCAGGAGAAACGGCGTTCTGCGAAATCTGTGGCGATACCACTCGAAACTGTATGTGTTCGACGAAACTAATTGGTCGACCTTGTGAGAGAGGAAACTCCAGATGCGAAACTTAGTTCCATTTTAAATTAATTGTTCTATCTGAAACTAAGTTTTCGATACTGTGCCAGGAGAAGCGCCTGTTCTCTGAAATCTGTGGTGATGCCACTCGAAAGAGTATGTGTTCGACGAAACTAAGTGGTCGACCTTGTGAGAGAGGAAACTCCAAATGCGAAACTTAATTCCATTTTAAAATAATTGTTCTATATGATATTAAGTGTTGGATACTGTGCCAGGAGAAGCGCCCGTTCTCTGAAATCTGTGGCGATGCTACTCGAAACCGTATGTGTTCGCCGAAACCAAGCGGTCGACCTTGTGAGAGAGGAAACTCCAGATGCGAAACTTAGTTCCATTTTAAACTAATTGTTCTATCTGAAACTAAGTGTTCGATACTGTGCCAGGAGAAGCGCCTGTTCTCTGAAATCTGTGGCGATACCACTCGAATCCGTATGTGTTCGACGAAACTAAGTGGTTGACCTTGTGAGAGAGGATACTCCAGATGTGAAACATAGTTCCATTTTAAACTAGTTGTTCTATCTGTAACTAAGTGTTCGATACTGTGCCTGGAGAAGCGCGTGTTCTATGAAATCTGTGGCAATGCTACTCGAAACCGTATGTGTTCGACGAAACTAAGTGGCCGACCTTGTGAGAGAGGAAACTTCAGATGCGAAACTTAGTTCCATTTTAAATTAATTGTTCTATCTGAAACTAAGTGTTCGATACTGTGCGAGGAGAAGCGCCGTTATGTGAAATCTGTGGCGTTGCCACTCGAAACCGTATGTGATCAACGTAACTAAGTGGTCGACCTTGTGGGAGAGGAAACTCCAGATGCGAAACTTAGTTCCATTTTAAACTAATTGTTCCTTCTGAATCTAAGTGTTCGATACTGTGCCAGGAGAAGCGCCTGTTCTCTGAAATCTGTGGCGATGATTCTCGAAACCGTATGTGTTCGACGAAACTAAGTGGTCGACCTTCTGAGAGAGGAAACTCCGGATGCGAAACTCAGATCCATTTTAAGCTAATTGGTCTATCTGAAACTATGTGTCCGATACTGTGCCAGATGAAGCGCCTGTTCTCTGAAATCTGTGCCGATGCCACTCGAAAACGTATGTGTTCGACGAAACTAAGTGGTCGACCTTGTGAGAGAGGAAACGCCAGAAGCGAAACTTAGTTCCATTTAAAACTAAGTGTTCTATCTGAAACTAAGTGTTCGATACTGTGCCAGGAGAGGCGCCTGTTCTCTGAAATCTGTGGCGATGATTCTCGAAACCGTATGTGTTCGACGAAACTAAGTGGTCGACCTTCTGAGAGAGGAAACTCCGGATGCGAAACTCAGTTCCATTTTAAGCTAATTGGTCTATCTGAAACTATGTGTCCGATACTGTGCCAGATGAAGCGCCTGTTCTCTGAAATCTGTGCCGATGCCACTCGAAAACGTATGTGTTCGACGAAACTAAGTGGTCGACCTTGTGAGAGAGGAAACGCCAGAAGCGAAACTTAGTTCCATTTAAAACTAAGTGTTCTATCTGAAACTAAGTGTTCGATACTGTGCCAGGAGAGGCGCCTGTTCTCTGAAATCTGTGGCGATGCTACTCGAAACCGTATGTGTTCCACGAAACTAAGTGGTCGCCTTGTGAAAGAGGAAACTCCAGATGCGAAAAATAGTACCATTTTAAACTTATTGTTCTATCTGAAACTATGTGTTCGATACTGTGCCAGGTGAAGCGCCTGTGCCCTGAAATCTGTGGCAATGCCACTCGAAACCGTATGTGTTCGACGAAACTACATGGTCGACCTTGTGAGAGAGGAAACTCCAGAAGCGAAACTTAGTTCCATTTAAAACTAAGTGTTCCATCTGAAACTAAGTGTTCGATACAGTGCCAGGAGACGCGCCTGTTCTCTGAAATCTGTGGCGATGCTACTCGAAACCGTATGTGTTCGACGAATTTAAATGGTCGACCTTGTGAGAGAGGAAACTCCAGAAGCAAAACTTAGTTCCATTTAAAACTAAGTGTTCTATCTTAAACTAAGTGTTGGATACTGTGCCAGGAGAGGCGCCTGTTCTCTGAAATCTGTGGCGATGCTACTCGAAACCGTATGTGTTCGACGAGACTAAGTGGTCGCCTTGTGCGGGAAGAAACTCCAAATGCGCAACTTAGTACCATTTTAAACTAATTGTTCTATCTGAAAATGTTCGATACTGTGCCAGGAGAAGCGCCTGTTCTCGGAAATCTGTCGCGATGCCACTCGAAACCGTATATGTTCGACGAAACTAAGTGGTCGACCTTGTGAGAGAGGAAACTCCAGAAGCGAAACTTAGTTCCATTTAAAACTAAGTGTTCCATCTGAAACTAATTGTTCGATACAGTGCCAGGAGACGCGCCTCTTCTCTGAAACCTGTCGCGATGCTACTCGAAACCGTATGTGTTCGACGAAACTAAGCGGTCGACCTTTTGAGAGAGGAAACTCCAGATGCGAAACTTAGTTCCATTTTAAACTAATTGTTCCTTCTGAATCTAAGTGTTCGATACTGTGCCAGGAGAAGCGCCTGTTCTCTGAAATCTGTGGCGATGATACTCGAAACCGTATGTGTTCGACGAAACTAAGTGGTCGACCTTCTGGGAGAGGAAACTCCGGATGCGAAACTCAGTTCCATTTTAAACTAATTGGTCTATCTGAAACTATGTGTCCGATACTGTGCCAGAAGAAGCGCCTGTTCTCTGAAATCTGTGCCGATGCCACTCGAAAACGTATGTGTTCGACGAAACTAAGTGGCCGACCTTGTGAGAGAGGAAACTTCCGATGCGAAACTTATTTCCATTTCAAACTAATTGTTCTCTCTGAAACTAAGTGTTCGATACTGTGCCAGGGGAAGCCCCTGTTCTCTGAAATCTGTGGCGATGCCACTCGAAAACGTATGTGTTCGACGAAACTAAGTGGCCGACCTTGTGAGAGAGGAAACTCCAGACGCGAAACATAGTTCAACTTTAAACTAAAAGTTCCATCTGAAACAAAATGTTCGATACTGTGCCAGGAGAAGCGCCTGTTCTCTGAAATCTGTGGCGATGCCACTCGAAACCGTATGTGTTCGACGAAACTAAGTGGCCGACCTTGTGAGAGAGGAAACTTCAGATGCGAAACTTAGTTCCATTTTAAATTAATTGTTCTATCTGAAACTAAGTGTTCGATACTGTGCCAGGAGAAGCGCCCGTTCTGTGAAACCTGTGGCGATACCACTCGAAACGGTATGTGTTCGACGAAACTGAGTGGTCCACCTTGTGAGAGAGGAAACTCCAGAAGCGAAACTTAGTGCCATTTTAAACTAATTGTTCTATCTGAAACTAAGTGTTCGATACAGTGCCAGGAGAAGCTCCCGTTCTGTGAAACCTGTCGCGAAGCTACTCGAAACCGTATGTGGTCGACCTTTTGAGAGAGGAAACTCCAGATGCGAAACTTAGTTCCATTTTAAACTAATTGTTCCTTCTGAATCTAAGTGTTCGATACTGTGCCAGGAGAAGCGCCTGTTCTCTGAAATCTGTGGCGATGATACTCGAAACCGTATGTGTTCGACGAAACTAAGTGGTCGACCTTCTGAGAGAGGAAACTCCGGATGCGAATCTCAGTTCCATTTTAAACTAATTGGTCTATCTGAAACTATGTGTCCGATACTCTGCCAGATGAAGCGCCTGTTCTCTGAAATCTGTGCCGATGCCACTCGAAAACGTATGTGTTCGACGAAACTAAGTGGCCGACCTTGTGAGAGAGGAAACTTCAGATGCGAAACTTATTTCCATTTCAAACTAATTGTTCTCTCTGAAACCAAGTGTTCGATACTGTGCCAGGAGAAGCGCCTGTTCTCTGAAATCAGTGGCGATGCTACTCGAAACCGTATGTGTTCGACGAAACTAAGTGATCGACCTTTTGAGAGAGGAAACTCCAGATGCGAAACTTAGTTCCATTTTAAACTAACTGTTCCATCTGAAACTAAGTGTTCGATACTGTGCCAGGAGAAGCGCCTGTTCTCTGAAATCTGTGGCGATGCCACTCGAAACCGTATGTGTTCGACGAAACTAAGTGGCCGACCTTGTGAGAGAGGAAACTCCAGATGCGAAACATAGTTCAACTTTAAACTAAAAGTTCCATCTGAAACAAAATGTTCGATACTGTGCCAGGAGAAGCGCCTGTTCTCTGAAATCTGTGGCGATGCCACTTGTTTAAGCCAGTTTAAATGTCGTGGCGCCCCTCGTTTCCGGCGGGCGGCAGAGGGTGCGTAGTCGCAGGGGGCTCTGTCTCCCCGAAGTGCGTTTCCGGGGGATAGAGCGAAATCTTTTTCTTCTTCTGCCGACTGTTCAACACGACGCACGTAAGAGTTTTTATCGCAAGCCACGAGGCTTCTCACATTCACATCGGAGACAATTTCTTCCACCACGGGAAGAGAATTGTACGCGGGCACGGGCCCAGTGAGTTTAAGTACGGAATATTTCGATCTACGGAGATCGTTGCGAACAGAGAGATCGTCGCGAATCACGGACGAGCGATATTCGATCACCATCCTTTCTGATCCGACACCCGGCGCTCAAATAAATATTAGGTGTTCTCGGCCAAGATCG
Organism: Nysson spinosus; assembly: GCA_910591585.2. Classification (NCBI taxonomy): domain Eukaryota; kingdom Metazoa; phylum Arthropoda; class Insecta; order Hymenoptera; family Crabronidae; genus Nysson; species Nysson spinosus. The sequence goes on along the minus strand of CAJUYC020000090.1, from coordinate 1,369,266 downwards.
AAGGGGTCGTGAACATTTTGGTCCTTCGAGCCGGATAGCGCGGATTGCTGGGATCGATTGGATATCGCGAAATCTTTCACGAACGAAGGATAGCGTGGTTGCGAAAGGAACGTGACGAACACGTGGTCGCCGTTCAAACCGCAACGGAATTCCAAGACGGCCTCTCGAACCTGACCAACAAGGTCCGCGGTGTTACATCTCGCTTTTAAAGGAGATCGTAGTGCGGTGCATTTTAGACGAACATTGTGTCTGGACAAATCTATAGTGCAGTGTTCTTCAATTGGACATACGAACAATATAAGTGCTACGAATTCGCAGGTGTGGTGCGACTGTGACGTCATCGTGTGCGTGCTTTCTTTGTCTCGAAGACCGTTAGAGCATTTCAAAACATTCGGTGTTCTTTGTTTCTTCGTGTCGCACGGTGCTCTCTCTCACACTCACGAACGATCAGTGTTCTTGTCTTACGCATCGCGCAGTGTTCTCTCTCGCACGTACTCTAACGCTCGGTGTTCTTCGTTTCTACGTGTCGCGCTGTGCTCTCTCTCGCACACCGACGAACCATCAGTGCTTGTTCTACGCATCGCGCAGTGCTCTCTCTCACTCGTACTCTAACTTTCAGTGCTCTCAGTTTAACTCGTGTTACGCTGTGCTCTCATCTGCACACACTCACGAACACTACCGTGTAGTCCAGATTCAGCTCTGTGAGTCGAACACATCACGATGGAAAGTCTAGCGCATCTCATCGCGAGCCAACAGCCCATCTTTGACCAACTTGACCGAGCTCTGTCTAACTTCAAGAAGATCGGCAGCGCGAACTACACCATCGCCAAGGTCCAGAATCGCTTGTCTGCGCTCGAGAAGCTATGGGAACGGTGCCAGGCCAACGAGATCTTGATTCACCAAGCTGCCGCCAACGAGGACATGAAGAAGATCGACTACTTCACGAAGGCGAAGTTCCAGACTGCCGAGGACGTCATGCTTCAGGCCTCCGACTATATGTCTGAAGTCCTCCATCAGATAAGTACATCGGTTTCTTCGGTTCCTCCCGCGGCGAACAGTTCTACGACTCAATCTCCGCCAGTCACGACTCACTCTTCTTTGTTAACGCGAATAGAGCTTCCGAAGTTTTCTGGAAATCGGTTAGAGTGGGAGAATTTCCGGGACTTATTCGAATCGCTCGTAAAGAGCAATCCTGCCTTATCGACGGTCGAAAAGCTGCATCACTTAAAGATCAGCTTAACGGGTGAAGCGGAGCGTCTGTTAAGCAACGTTAGAGTCACGGACGCGAATTTCGAACATGCTTGGAAGAAGTTGACGGACGAGTATGAAAACACGCGACTGTTGATTAACTCACATTTGCAAGCTATTTTTGATATCCCGATGATGAAGCTGGAGTCGCCTGCTTCACTTCGATCACTTCGCGATACCACTAATGCATCACTCGCCGCTCTGCGCAATTTGAATCGCCCAGTTACTGAATGGGACGATATCCTCGTTTTCATCCTCGTCAAGAAGCTCGCTCCTCGCACGCGACAAGATTGGCGTATGCTCCTCGGGGATTCGTATGATCCGCCCACTCTTACTAGCCTTTTAGATTTTCTTGCAAAGCGTATTAGGGGACTCGACGAGGACTTTACCTCTAGCGACGTTACCAACGTACCGGCACCGTGCGCCTCTCGTCCCGCGAAAGTTCACGCAACTAATACGCAGAGTAAAGCGACCTCAAAATGTTTTTTTATGTTCCAATGGTCACCCGCTGTATAAATGTGCACAGTACCACAATCTAAGCATCGATCAACGGCACTCATTGATTAAGAACGTTAAATGTTGTGTGAACAGTCTGCGAAAAGGACACAGCTCGAGCGCGTGTCCGAGCAAGTCCACGTGCATAAAATGTGGTCGTCCACATCATACCTCTCTCCACCGGGAGACGAGTGCTTCAGCCGTCAATGCGGCTCAAACATTAACTGTTTCCGACGGCGGTATCGACGCCAGTACGAGCCATAACGGCAATCGAGAACCGACGTCTTCCGTCCATGCCATTCAGCGCGTGCCAATAGTGCCTCATACGGTTCTCCTTGCAACCGCTCAAGTGACTCTTCGGACTGCTGAAGGTAGGACCTTTCAAGTGCGTGCCCTCCTCGATCAGGGGGCCACTCACAGCTTTGTTTCGGAAACTCTTGCACAATCGTTGCGAACACGACGGCATAAAACTCATCTGCCAGTTACGGCCTTCGGAGATTCTTGCCGTGGTGTTTCGAAATTTGTTCTACATCTCGTTGTAGAGCCTTGTCAGGGAAGCGGTCCTTCTTTACCGCTGGACGCGTACGTCTACCAAAATATTACCTCGTACCGAGCGTACCGAGCTCAATCTCAACCCAGTTGGGATCACTTACAGGGTCTGACTCTCGCAGATCCCCATCCAAATGAATCTACTCCGATTCATTTGCTCATTGGCGCGGATCTCTATGGCGCTATCCTACGCAATGGCTTGCGTCAGGGCCCATTGGGCAGTCCTACTGCTCAATTAACCATTTTCGGATGGATACTTTCCGGTCCCGATAAGGTTACTCATTCAGCCACTCTGGCTCACCATGCCAAGGTTAATCTTCTCTCCGCTGACCTCAACTCGCTCCTTTCGCGGTTCTGGGAGACGGAAGAAGAATTCACGGAACCTCATCTCACTGACGATGAACAAACGTGCGAAGAGTACTTTCGAAAGACACATTATAGGGATGAGCATGGACGGTACGTCGTTCGTCTTCCATTCAAGGAGGATCCTCCACCGTTAGGGTGTTCAATCGCTATCGCGTCCCGTTTGTACTCCAAATTACAATCGCGTTTGGACAAGAATTCGGACCTTTCCGACGCTTACCATTCCTTTCTTCAGGAGTACGAGCACTTAGGGCACATGGAAATCGTCCCTCCTAACGAACTTTCATCGCAACACACCTTCTATCTTCCGCATCATCCAGTTTTACGGACCGATAGTCTCACCACTAAACTGAGAGTTGTGTTCAACGCCTCTTGTCACACCTCCAACGGGTTTTCTCTCAATGACTATCTACGGACTGGACCGAAGCTACAATCTGATTTGCCTTCTATAATAATGAGATGGCGTCAATATCGTATCGTACTCATGGCAGATATCGCCAAGATGTTTCGCCAAATTCTCGTACATCCGCGTGACAGAGACTTTCAACGGATACTATGGCAACCACCTCTTTCTTTCCACACAAGCACGTATCGGCTACGAACCGTTACTTACGGAACTGCTTCTGCTCCCTATTTGGCGATCAGAGTTCTTCACCAACTTGCGGAGGACGAGGGCGACAAATTTCCTCTCGCCAAATCGATCCTCAAGGAACACATTTACGTGGACGATGTACTCTTCGGAGCGGAAGATGCGAGCTCTGCTCTCGACATCAAGAGACAGCTTACTGCGCTTCTCTCTGCAGGAGGCTTCCAATTACACAAATGGGCATCTAATGTTCCCTTTTTGTTGGACAATCGTTCCTCGGGAGACGATGATCTTGCTGCGGATCGCCACCTTAAGGAGGATGAAAGTATAAAGGTTCTCGGCGTTTACTGGGCGCCACAAAGTGACTCTTTTGCCTTTCGTACGCATCTGCCAGGGAACTCCGGTTCCACCAAACGTGCTGTTCTTGCCACCATCGCCAGGTTCTTTGACCCGCTCGGGTGGGCTACCCCCGTGGTGATTGTCGCAAAAATACTCCTTCAAGAGTTGTGGCTTTGTAAGTGCGATTGGGATGATCAGCTTCCCTCCGCTATTCTTCATTCGTGGAAATCCTATTGCCAGTCTCTTCCTCTCATTGAATCTATTCGCATACCACGTTGGACCGGACGGTCTACGTCTAACCTAGCTTGCGAATTGCATGGATTTTCAGATGCTTCAAACAGAGCTTACGCTGCTGTGGTGTACCTCCGGGTTTTGCACTCTCGTGATGAGGTCACTGTGACACTTATTGCGGCTCGATCCAAGGTGACGCCCATCAAGACGGTTTCTCTTCCTCGTCTGGAGTTAAACGGTGGTGCTCTACTGTCCACACTCGTTCAGTTTGTTCAGACAACATTAAAGCTCTCACACGTGCCAGTGTATTGCTGGACGGATTCAACCGTCGTCCTCGGTTGGTTGAAAAAACATCCCTCTACCTGGAACACGTATGTCGCGAATCGAACTGCTAAAATTCAAACGAGGTTACCCGCAGCCGTTTGGAACCATGTTCCAACGCATGCAAACCCCGCGGATTGTGCATCACGTGGCATTTCGCCTGCAGAACTCGAGAGTCATAAACTTTGGTGGCATGGGCCAACTTGGCTCAGTCAAAACTCACGCTTCTGGCCACCACAGGAACACGAGCCGAGTTCGATCAATCCTGATCACGAAGCGCTCATTCGCTCTGAACAATCTAAGGCCACGGTTCACTCCATCCAGACCATACCGGAGTCTAGTTATCTGGACGAGCTTATGCATCGCTTCTCTTCATGGCCGAAATTATTACGCGTAACGGCTTATGTGTTTCGCTTCACTTCAAACTTGAAGTTAACTCGGAAGCATCAGTCGCCAAACACGACGCCTCTGACGGCGAAGGAAATTCAGCAGTCGCAGCAGTTCTGGTGTCGATACTCGCAGACGGTCAGTTTTCCGTCGGAATTAGAGTTCTTAAAGAACAATACCGCCGTCTCTCAATGGAGCTCGTTGGTAACGCTCCATCCGTTTCTCGACTCAACCGGACTAATTCGGCTTGGCGGGCGGCTGAGGCACTCGCAATTACCTTACGACGAAAAGCATCCGGTTATTTTGTCGAACGGTAGAATAAGTGACCTTATTATAGAAGATGCTCACCGAAGAGCTCTTCATGGGGGTCCGCAATTGACCCTTCGGATTCTGCGTCAGAACTACTGGATATTACGAGCCCGAAACCTCGTGCGTTCCAAAATCCACAAATGTATTCCGTGTATACGCCATCGGGCGAATACCCCGACGCAGCTCATGGGGGATTTACCTTCCGCTAGGGTAACTCCCTCTCGTCCGTTCTTGCATTCCGGCGTCGACTTCGCGGGGCCAGTCAACATTATACCGATTGCTGGCCGCGGACAACGATCGTACAAAGCATACGTTGCTGTTTTCGTCTGTCTATCGACGCGCGCAATCCATCTAGAACTGGTGAACAGTCTCTCTTCCACCGCCTTCCTTGCTGCCTTTAAACGTTTCGTATCTCGGCGCGGTATCCCGAGCGATATTTACAGCGATAATGGCACTAACTTCTTGGGAGCGGAAAAGGAACTGTCCACCATGTTCCGTAACTTATCTAAAGACGTCGATCTGTCTGCTCGGTTAGCCTCCGACGGCTCTACTTGGCATTTCATACCCCCCTCTGCCCCTCACTTCGGAGGGCTCTGGGAGGCGGGAGTCAAGAGTATGAAGCATCACCTCCGACGAATCGTGGGGGACCATACTCTTTCAATCGAGGAGTTCACGACGCTTCTCGCGCAGATTGAGGCTTGTTTGAACTCGCGCCCGATCGCAGCGATGACCAGCGACGCGAGTGATTGCGCCGTGCTCACTCCCGGTCATTTTTTAATCGGCGGGCCTTTAACCACGGTGCCGGACGAGTCGGTCCTAAATCTGGACGAGAACCGATTGTCTCGTTATCAGCGCGTGCGTGCGATGCTCGAACATTTCTGGCGAAATTGGTCTCGGGACTACTTACATACTTTGCAACAGCGGTACAAATGGTCCAAAACCATGCCGAACATCCAGGAGGGTACACTTGTTCTACTAAAAAACAACTTGCTGCCTCCCTGTAAATGGGACTTGGCCATTGTAGAAAAATCCTTCCCAGGGAGTGACGATCGCACTCGAGTAGTTCAACTTCGGACTGCTCGATCGAAGTTCAAGAGGCCAATTTCCCAGATTTGTCCGCTACCAATCGATGTATGTAAGAAGTAGCAGTAGTGAGAGCTACGTCTGTCTACGTTACGCCGTTCCATGTTGCTATTTGTACTATGTGCTCCGTTCTTATATATCATGCGTCTTGCGCCTCTCGTAAGTTAAGTTTATGTACGTACCATGCGTCCTGTCATGTAACATTATTATTGTGAATATTTCACCGATTTTTGTTTCTAAATTAGATGTCGTACCTACCGGATACGAGGCGGGCGGTATGTTTAAGCCAGTTTAAATGTCGTGGCGCCCCTCGTTTCCGGCGGGCGGCAGAGGGTGCGTAGTCGCAGGGGGCTCTGTCTCCCCGAAGTGCGTTTCCGGGGGATAGAGCGAAATCTTTTTCTTCTTCTGCCGACTGTTCAACACGACGCACGTAAGAGTTTTTATCGCAAGCCACGAGGCTTCTCACATTCACATCGGAGACAATTTCTTCCACCACGGGAAGAGAATTGTACGCGGGCACGGGCCCAGTGAGTTTAAGTACGGAATATTTCGATCTACGGAGATCGTTGCGAACAGAGAGATCGTCGCGAATCACGGACGAGCGATATTCGATCACCATCCTTTCTGATCCGACACCCGGCGCTCAAATAAATATTAGGTGTTCTCGGCCAAGATCGAAGGGGTCGTGAACACCACTCGAAACCGTATGTGTTCGACGAAACTAAGTGGCCGACCTTGTGAGAGAGGAAACTTCAGATGCGAAACTTAGTTCCATTTTAAATTAATTGTTCTATCTGAAACTAAGTGTTCGATACTGTGCCAGGAGAAGCGCCCGTTCTGTGAAACCTGTGGCGATACCACTCGAAACGGTATGTGTTCGACGAAACTGAGTGGTCCACCTTGTGAGAGAGGAAACTCCAGAAGCGAAACTTAGTGCCATTTTAAACTAATTGTTCTATCTGAAACTAAGTGTTCGATACAGTGCCAGGAGAAGCTCCCGTTCTGTGAAACCTGTCGCGAAGCTACTCGAAACCGTATGTGGTCGACCTTTTGAGAGAGGAAACTCCAGATGCGAAACTTAGTTCCATTTTAAACTAATTGTTCCTTCTGAATCTAAGTGTTCGATACTGTGCCAGGAGAAGCGCCTGTTCTCTGAAATCTGTGGCGATGATACTCGAAACCGTATGTGTTCGACGAAACTAAGTGGTCGACCTTCTGAGAGAGGAAACTCCGGATGCGAATCTCAGTTCCATTTTAAACTAATTGGTCTATCTGAAACTATGTGTCCGATACTGTGCCAGATGAAGCGCCTGTTCTCTGAAATCTGTGCCGATGCCACTCGAAAACGTATGTGTTCGACGAAACTAAGTGGCCGACCTTGTGAGAGAGGAAACTTCAGATGCGAAACTTATTTCCATTTCAAACTAATTGTTCTCTCTGAAACCAAGTGTTCGATACTGTGCCAGGAGAAGCGCCTGTTCTCTGAAATCAGTGGCGATGCTACTCGAAACCGTATGTGTTCGACGAAACTAAGTGATCGACCTTTTGAGAGAGGAAACTCCAGATGCGAAACTTAGTTCCATTTTAAACTAACTGTTCCATCTGAAACTAAGTGTTCGATACTGTGCCAGGAGAAGCGCCTGTTCTCTGAAATCTGTGGCGATGCCACTCGAAACCGTATGTGTTCGACGAAACTAAGTGGCCGACCTTGTGAGAGAGGAAACTCCAGATGCGAAACTTAGTTCCAGTTTAAACTAATTGTTCTATCTGAAACTAAGTGTTCGATACTGTGCCAGGAGAAGCGCCTGTTCTCTGAAATCTGTGGCGATGCCACTCGAAACCGTATGTGTTCGACGAAACTAAGTGGCCGACCTTGTGAGAGAGGAAACTCCAGATGCGAAACTTAGTTCCAGTTTAAACTAATTGTTCTATCTGAAACTAAGTTTTCGATACTGTGCCAGGAGAAGCGCCTGTTCTCTGAAATCTGTGGAGATGCCACTCGAAACCGTATGTGTTCGACGAAACTAAGTGGCCGACCTTGTGAGAGAGGAAACTCCAGATGCGAAACTTAGTTCCATTTTAAACTAATTGTTCTATCTGAAACTAAGTTTTCGATACTGTGCCAGGAGAAGCGCCTGTTCTCTGAAATCTGTGGTGATGCCACTCGAAAGAGTATGTGTTCGACGAAACTAAGTGGTCGACCTTGTGAGAGAGGAAACTTCAGATGCGAAACTTATTTCCATTTCAAACTAATTGTTCTCTCTGAAACTAAGTGTTCGATACTGTGCCAGGGGAAGCCCCTGTTCTCTGAAATCTGTGGCGATGCCACTCGAAAACGTGTGTGTTCGACGAAACTAAGTGGCCGACCTTGTGAGAGAGGAAACTCCAGACGCGAAACATAGTTCAATTTTAAACTAAAAGTTCCATCTGAAACAAAATGTTCGATACTGTGCCAGGAGAAGCGCCTGTTCTCTGAAATCTGTGGCGATGATACTCGAAACCGTATGTGTTCGACGAAACTAAGTGGTCGACCTTCTGAGAGAGGAAACTCCAGATGCGAAACTTAGTTCCATTTAAAACTAATTGTTCCATCGGAAACTAACTGTTCGATACTGTGCCAGGAGAAGCGCCTGTTCTCTGAAATCTGTAGCGATACCACTCGAAACCGTATGTGTTCGACGAAACTAAGTGGCCGACCTTGTGAGAGAGGAAACTCCAGATGTGAAACATAGTTGCATTTTAAACTAATTGTCCTATCTGTAACTAAGTGTTCGATAATGTGCCAGGAGAAGCGCCTGTTCTCTGAAATCTGTGGCGATGCCACTCGAAACCGTATGTGTTCGACGAAACTAAGTGGCCGACCTTGTGAGAGAGGAAACTCCAGATGCGAAACATAGTTGCATTTTAAACTAATTGTCCTATCTGTAACTAAGTGTTCGATAATGTGCCAGGAGAAGCGCCTGTTCTCTGAAATCTGTGGCGATGCCACTCGAAACCGTATGTGTTCGACGAAACTAAGTGGCCGACCTTGTGAGAGAGGAAACTCCAGATGCGAAACTTAGTTCCATTTTAAACTAATTGTTCTATCTGAAACTAAGTTTTCGATACTGTGCCAGGAGAAGCGCCTGTTCTCTGAAATCTGTGGCGATGCCACTCGAAACCGTATGTGTTCGACGAAACTAAGTGGCCGACCTTGTGAGAGAGGAAACTCCAGATGCGAAACTTAGTTCCATTTTAAACTAATTGTTCTATCTGAAACTATGTGTCCGATACTGTGCCAGATGAAGCGCCTGTTCTCTGAAATCTGTGCCGATGCCACTCGAAAACGTATGTGTTCGACGAAACTAAGTGGCCGACCTTGTGAGAGAGGAAACTTCAGATGCGAAACTTATTTCCATTTCAAACTAATTGTTCTCTCTGAAACCAAGTGTTCGATACTGTGCCAGGAGAAGCGCCTGTTCTCTGAAATCAGTGGCGATGCTACTCGAAACCGTATGTGTTCGACGAAACTAAGTGATCGACCTTTTGAGAGAGGAAACTCCAGATGCGAAACTTAGTTCCATTTTAAACTAACTGTTCCATCTGAAACTAAGTGTTCGATACTGTGCCAGGAGAAGCGCCTGTTCTCTGAAATCTGTGGCGATGCCACTCGAAACCGTATGTGTTCGACGAAACTAAGTGGCCGACCTTGTGAGAGAGGAAACTCCAGATGCGAAATTTAGTTCCATTTTAAACTAATTGTTCTATCTGAATCTAAGTGTTCGATACTGTGCCAGGAGAAGCGCCTGTTCTCTGAAATCTGTGGCGATGATACTCGAAACCGTATGTGTTCGACGAAACTAAGTGGTCGACCTTCTGAGAGAGGAAACTCCGGATGCGAATCTCAGTTCCATTTTAAACTAATTGGTCTATCTGAAACTATGTGTCCGATACTGTGCCAGATGAAGCGCCTGTTCTCTGAAATCTGTGCCGATGCCACTCGAAAACGTATGTGTTCGACGAAACTAAGTGGCCGACCTTGTGAGAGAGGAAACTTCAGATGCGAAACTTATTTCCATTTCAAACTAATTGTTCTCTCTGAAACCAAGTGTTCGATACTGTGCCAGGAGAAGCGCCTGTTCTCTGAAATCAGTGGCGATGCTACTCGAAACCGTATGTGTTCGACGAAACTAAGTGATCGACCTTCTGAGAGAGGAAACTCCAGATGCGAAACTTAGTTCCATTTTAAACTAACTGTTCCATCTGAAACTAAGTGTTCGATACTGTGCCAGGAGAAGCGCCTGTTCTCTGAAATCTGTGGCGATGCCACTCGAAACCGTATGTGTTCGACGAAACTAAGTGGCCGACCTTGTGAGAGAGGAAACTTCAGATGCGAAACTTATTTCCATTTCAAACTAATTGTTCTCTCTGAAACCAAGTGTTCGATACTGTGCCAGGAGAAGCGCCTGTTCTCTGAAATCAGTGGCGATGCTACTCGAAACCGTATGTGTTCGACGAAACTAAGTGATCGACCTTTTGAGAGAGGAAACTCCAGATGCGAAACTTAGTTCCATTTTAAACTAACTGTTCCATCTGAAACTAAGTGTTCGATACTGTGCCAGGAGAAGCGCCTGTTCTCTGAAATCTGTGGCGATGCCACTCGAAACCGTATGTGTTCGACGAAACTAAGTGGCCGACCTTGTGAGAGAGGAAACTCCAGATGCGAAACTTAGTTCCATTTTAAACTAATTGTTCTATCTGAAACTAAGTTTTCGATACTGTGCCAGGAGAAGCGCCTGTTCTCTGAAATCTGTGGCGATGCCACTCGAAACCGTATGTGTTCGACGAAACTAAGTGGCCGACCTTGTGAGAGAGGAAACTCCAGATGCGAAACTTAGTTCCATTTTAAACTAATTGTTCTATCTGAAACTAAGTTTTCGATACTGTGCCAGGAGAAGCGCCTGTTCTCCGAAATCTGTGGTGATGCCACTCGAAAGAGTATGTGTTCGACGAAACTAAGTGGTCGACCTTGTGAGAGAGGAAACTTCAGATGCGAAACTTATTTCCATTTCAAACTAATTGTTCTCTCTGAAACTAAGTGTTCGATACTGTGCCAGGGGAAGCCCCTGTTTTCTGAAATCTGTGGCGATGCCACTCGAAACCGTATGTGTTCGACGAAACTAAGTGGCCGACCTTGTGAGAGAGGAAACTTCAGATGCGAAACTTATTTCCATTTCAAACTAATTGTTCTCTCTGAAACTAAGTGTTCGATACTGTGCCAGGGGAAGCCCCTGTTCTCTGAAATCTGTGGCGATGCCACTCGAAAACGTATGTGTTCGACGAAACTAAGTGGCCGACCTTGTGAGAGAGGAAACTCCAGACGCGAAACATAGTTCAATTTTAAACTAATTGTTCTATCTGAAACTAAGTTTTCGATACTGTGCCAGGAGAAGCGCCTGTTCTCTGAAATCTGTGGTGATGCCACTCGAAAGAGTATGTGTTCGACGAAACTAAGTGGTCGACCTGTGAGAGAGGAAACTCCAAATGCGAAACTTAATTCCATTTTAAAATAATTGTTCTATATGATATTAAGTGTTGGATACTGTGCCAGGAGAAGCGCCCGTTCTCTGAAATCTGTGGCGATGCTACTCGAAACCGTATGTGTTCGCCGAAACCAAGCGGTCGACCTTGTGAGAGAGGAAACTCCAGATGCGAAACTTAGTTCCATTTTAAACTAATTGTTCTATCTGAAACTAAGTGTTCGATACTGTGCCAGGGGAAGCCCCTGTTCTCTGAAATCTGTGGCGATGCCACTCGAAAACGTATGTGTTCGACGAAACTAAGTGGCCGACCTTGTGAGAGAGGAAACTCCAGACGCGAAACATAGTTCAATTTTAAACTAATTGTTCTATCTGAAACTAAGTTTTCGATACTGTGCCAGGAGAAGCGCCTGTTCTCTGAAATCTGTGGTGATGCCACTCGAAAGAGTATGTGTTCGACGAAACTAAGTGGTCGACCTTGTGAGAGAGGAAACTCCAAATGCGAAACTTAATTCCATTTTAAAATAATTGTTCTATATGATATTAAGTGTTGGATACTGTGCCAGGAGAAGCGCCCGTTCTCTGAAATCTGTGGCGATGCTACTCGAAACCGTATGTGTTCGCCGAAACCAAGCGGTCGACCTTGTGAGAGAGGAAACTCCAGATGCGAAACTTAGTTCCATTTTAAACTAATTGTTCTATCTGAAACTAAGTGTTCGATACTGTGCCAGGAGAAGCGCCTGTTCTATGAAATCTGTGGCAATGCTACTCGAAACCGTATGTGTTCGACGAAACTAAGTGGCCGACCTTGTGAGAGAGGAAACTTCAGATGCGAAACTTAGTTCCATTTTAAATTAATTGTTCTATCTGAAACTAAGTGGTCGATACTGTGCGAGGAGAAGCGCCGTTATGTGAAGTCTGTGGCGTTGCCACTCGAAACCGTATGTGATCAACGTAACTAAGTGGTCGACCTTGTGGGAGAGGAAACTCCAGATGCGAAACTTAGTTCCATTTTAAACTAATTGTTCCTTCTGAATCTAAGTGTTCGATACTGTGCCAGGAGAAGCGCCTGTTCTCTGAAATCTGTGGCGATGATTCTCGAAACCGTATGTGTTCGACGAAACTAAGTGGTCGACCTTCTGAGAGAGGAAACTCCAGAAGCGAAACTTAGTTCCATTTAAAACTAAGTGTTCCATCTGAAACTAAGTGTTCGATACAGTGCCAGGAGACGCGCCTCTTCTCTGAAACCTGTCGCGATGCTACTCGAAACCGTATGTGTTCGACGAAACTAAGTGGCCGACCTTGTGAGAGAGGAAACTCCAGATGCGGAACTTAGTTCCATTTTAAACTAATTGTTCTCTCTGAAACTAAGTGCTCGATACTGTGCCAGGAGAAGCGCCCGTTCTGTGAAACCTGTCGCGATGCTACTCGAAACCGTATGTGTTCGACGAAACTAAGTGGTCGACCTTTTGAGAGAGGAAACTCCAGATGCGAAACTTAGTTCCATTTTAAACTAATTGTTCCTTCTGAATCTAAGTGTTCGATACTGTGCCAGGAGAAGCGCCTGTTCTCTGAAATCTGTGGCGATGATTCTCGAAACCGTATGTGTTCGACGAAACTAAGTGGTCGACCTTCTGAGAGAGGAAACTCCGGATGCGAAACTCAGTTCCATTTTAAGCTAATTGGTCTATCTGAAACTATGTGTCCGATACTCTGCCAGATGAAGCGCCTGTTCTCTGAAATCTGTGCCGATGCCACTCGAAAACGTATGTGTTCGACGAAACTAAGTGGTCGACCTTGTGAGAGAGGAAACGCCAGAAGCGAAACTTAGTTCCATTTAAAACTAAGTGTTCTATCTGAAACTAAGTGTTCGATACTGTGCCAGGAGAGGTGCCTGTCCTCTGAAATCTGTGGCGATGCTACTCGAAACCGTATGTGTTCCACGAAACTAAGTGGTCGCCTTGTGAAAGAGGAAACTCCAGATGCGAAACATAGTACCATTTTAAACTTATTGTTCTATCTGAAACTATGTGTTCGATACTGTGCCAGGTGAAGCGCCTGTGCCCTGAAATCTGTGGCAATGCCACTCGAAACCGTATGTGTTCGACGAAACTAAATGGTCGACCTTGTGAGAGAGGAAACTCCAGAAGCGAAACTTAGTTCCATTTAAAACTAAGTGTTCCATCTGAAACTAAGTGTTCGATAAAGTGCCAGGAGACGCGCCTGTTCTCTGAAATCTGTGGCGATGCTACTCGAAACCGTATGTGTTCGACGAATCTAAATGGTCGACCTTGTGAGAGAGGAAACTCCAGAAGCGAAACTTAGTTCCATTTAAAACTAAGTGTTCTATCTTAAACTAAGTGTTCGATACTGTGCCAGGAGAGGCGCCTGTTCTCTGAAATCTGTGGCGATGCTACTCGAAACCGTATGTGTTCGACGAGACTAAGTGGTCGCCTTGTGCGGGAAGAAACTCCAAATGCGAAACTTAGTACCATTTTAAACTAATTGTTCCATCTGAAACTAAGTGTTCGATACAGTGCCAGGAGACGCGCCTCTTCTCTGAAACCTGTCGCGATGCTACTCGAAACCGTATGTGTTCGACGAAACTAAGTGGTCGACCTTTTGAGAGAGGAAACTCCAGATGCGAAACTTAGTTCCATATTAAACTAATTGTTCCTTCTGAATCTAAGTGTTCGATACTGTGCCAGGAGAAGCGCCTGTTCTCTGAAATCTGTGGCGATGATACTCGAAAACGTATGTGTTCGACGAAACTAAGTGGCCGACCTTGTGAGAGAGGAAACTTCAGATGCGAAATTTATTTCCATTTCAAACTAATTGTTCTCTCTGAAACTAAGTGTTCGATACTGTGCCAGGGGAAGCCCCCGTTCTCTGAAATCTGTGGCGATGCCACTCGAAAACGTATGTGTTCGACGAAACTAAGTGGTCGACCTTTTGAGAGAGGAAACTCCAGATGCGAAACTTAGTTCCATTTTAAACTAATTGTTCTCTCTGAAACTAAGTGTTCGATACTGTGCCAGGAGTAGCGCCTGTTCTCTGAAATCTGTGGCGATGCCACTCGAAACCGTATGTGTTCGACGAAACCAAGTGGTTGCCTTGTGAGAGAGGAAACTTCAGATGCGAAACTTATTTCCATTTCAAACTAATTGTTCTCTCTGAAACTAAGTGTTCGATACTGTGCCAGGGGAAGCCCCCGTTCTCTGAAATCTGTGGCGATGCCACTCGAAAACGTATGTGTTCGACGAAACTAAGTGGTCGACCTTTTGAGAGAGGAAACTCCAGATGCGAAACTTAGTTCCATTTTAAACTAATTGTTCCTTCTGAATCTAAGTGTTCGATACTGTGCCAGGAGAAGCGCCTGTTCTCTGAAATCTGTGGCGATGATACTCGAAAACGTATGTGTTCGACGAAACTAAGTGGCCGACCTTGTGAGAGAGGAAACTTCAGATGCGAAACTTATTTCCATTTCAAACTAATTGTTCTCTCTGAAACTAAGTGTTCGATACTGTGCCAGGGGAAGCCCCCGTTCTCTGAAATCTGTGGCGATGCCACTCGAAAACGTATGTGTTCGACGAAACTAAGTGGTCGACCTTGTGAGAGAGGAAACTCCAGAAGCGAAACTTAGTTCCATTTAAAACTAAGTGTTCCATCTGAAACTAAGTGTTCGATAAAGTGCCAGGAGACGCGCCTGTTCTCTGAAATCTGTGGCGATGCTACTCGAAACCGTATGTGTTCGACGAAACTAAGTGGTCGACCTTTTGAGAGAGGAAACTCCAGATGCGAAACTTAGTTCCATATTAAACTAATTGTTCCTTCTGAATCTAAGTGTTCGATACTGTGCCAGGAGAAGCGCCTGTTCTCTGAAATCTGTGGCGATGATACTCGAAAACGTATGTGTTCGACGAAACTAAGTGGCCGACCTTGTGAGAGAGGAAACTTCAGATGCGAAATTTATTTCCATTTCAAACTAATTGTTCTCTCTGAAACTAAGTGTTCGATACTGTGCCAGGGGAAGCCCCCGTTCTCTGAAATCTGTGGCGATGCCACTCGAAAACGTATGTGTTCGACGAAACTAAGTGGTCGACCTTTTGAGAGAGGAAACTCCAGATGCGAAACTTAGTTCCATTTTAAACTAATTGTTCTCTCTGAAACTAAGTGTTCGATACTGTGCCAGGAGTAGCGCCTGTTCTCTGAAATCTGTGGCGATGCCACTCGAAACCGTATGTGTTCGACGAAACCAAGTGGTTGCCTTGTGAGAGAGGAAACTTCAGATGCGAAACTTATTTCCATTTCAAACTAATTGTTCTCTCTGAAACTAAGTGTTCGATACTGTGCCAGGGGAAGCCCCCGTTCTCTGAAATCTGTGGCGATGCCACTCGAAAACGTATGTGTTCGACGAAACTAAGTGGTCGACCTTTTGAGAGAGGAAACTCCAGATGCGAAACTTAGTTCCATTTTAAACTAATTGTTCCTTCTGAATCTAAGTGTTCGATACTGTGCCAGGAGAAGCGCCTGTTCTCTGAAATCTGTGGCGATGATACTCGAAAACGTATGTGTTCGACGAAACTAAGTGGCCGACCTTGTGAGAGAGGAAACTTCAGATGCGAAACTTATTTCCATTTCAAACTAATTGTTCTCTCTGAAACTAAGTGTTCGATACTGTGCCAGGGGAAGCCCCCGTTCTCTGAAATCTGTGGCGATGCCACTCGAAAACGTATGTGTTCGACGAAACTAAGTGGTCGACCTTGTGAGAGAGGAAACTCCAGAAGCGAAACTTAGTTCCATTTAAAACTAAGTGTTCCATCTGAAACTAAGTGTTCGATAAAGTGCCAGGAGACGCGCCTGTTCTCTGAAATCTGTGGCGATGCTACTCGAAACCGTATGTGTTCGACGAATCTAAATGGTCGACCTTGTGAGAGAGGAAACTCCAGAAGCGAAACTTAGTTCCATTTAAAACTAAGTGTTCTATCTTAAACTAAGTGTTCGATACTGTGCCAGGAGAGGCGCCTGTGCCCTGAAATCTGTGGCAATGCCACTCGAAACCGTATGTGTTCGACGAAACTAAATGGTCGACCTTGTGAGAGAGGAAACTCCAGAAGCGAAACTTAGTTCCATTTAAAACTAAGTGTTCCATCTGAAACTAAGTGTTCGATAAAGTGCCAGGAGACGCGCCTGTTCTCTGAAATCTGTGGCGATGCTACTCGAAACCGTATGTGTTCGACGAATCTAAATGGTCGACCTTGTGAGAGAGGAAACTCCAGAAGCGAAACTTAGTTCCATTTAAAACTAAGTGTTCTATCTTAAACTAAGTGTTCGATACTGTGCCAGGAGAGGCGCCTGTTCTCTGAAATCTGTGGCGATGCTACTCGAAACCGTATGTGTTCGACGAGACTAAGTGGTCGCCTTGTGCGGGAAGAAACTCCAAATGCGAAACTTAGTACCATTTTAAACTAATTGTTCCATCTGAAACTAAGTGTTCGATACAGTGCCAGGAGACGCGCCTCTTCTCTGAAACCTGTCGCGATGCTACTCGAAACCGTATGTGTTCGACGAAACTAAGTGGTCGACCTTTTGAGAGAGGAAACTCCAGATGCGAAACTTAGTTCCATATTAAACTAATTGTTCCTTCTGAATCTAAGTGTTCGATACTGTGCCAGGAGAAGCGCCTGTTCTCTGAAATCTGTGGCGATGATACTCGAAAACGTATGTGTTCGACGAAACTAAGTGGCCGACCTTGTGAGAGAGGAAACTTCAGATGCGAAATTTATTTCCATTTCAAACTAATTGTTCTCTCTGAAACTAAGTGTTCGATACTGTGCCAGGGGAAGCCCCCGTTCTCTGAAATCTGTGGCGATGCCACTCGAAAACGTATGTGTTCGACGAAACTAAGCGGTCGACCTTTTGAGAGAGGAAACTCCAGATGCGAAACTTAGTTCCATTTTAAACTAATTGTTCCTTCTGAATCTAAGTGTTCGATACTGTGCCAGGAGAAGCGCCTGTTCTCTGAAATCTGTGGCGATGATACTCGAAAACGTATGTGTTCGACGAAACTAAGTGGCCGACCTTGTGAGAGAGGAAACTTCAGATGCGAAACTTATTTCCATTTCAAACTAATTGTTCTCTCTGAAACTAAGTGTTCGATACTGTGCCAGGGGAAGCCCCCGTTCTCTGAAATCTGTGGCGATGCCACTCGAAAACGTATGTGTTCGACGAAACTAAGTGGTCGACCTTTTGAGAGAGGAAACTCCAGATGCGAAACTTAGTTCCATTTCAAACTAATTGTTCTCTCTGAAACTAAGTGTTCGATACTGTGCCAGTGGAAGCCCCCGTTCTCTGAAATCTGTGGCGATGCCACTCGAAAACGTATGTGTTCGAGGAAACTAAGTGGTCGACCTTGTGGGGGAGGAAACTCCAGATGCGGAACTTAGTTCCATTTTAAACTAATTGTTCTCCCTGAAACTAAGTGCTCGATACTGTGCCAGGGGAAGCCCCTGTTCTCTGAAATCTGTGGCGATGCCACTCGAAAACGTATGTGTTCGACGAAACTAAGTGGTCGACCTTCTGAGAGAGGAAACTCCGGATGCGAAACTCAGTTCCATTTTAAACTAATTGGTCTATCTGAAACTATGTGTCCGATACTGTGCTAGATGAAGCGCCTGTTCTCTGAAATCTGTGCCGATGCCACTCGAAAACGTATGTGTTCGACGAAACTAAATGGTCGACCTTGTGAGAGAGGAAACTCCAGAAGCGAAACTTAGTTCCATTTAAAACTAAGTGTTCCATCTGAAACTAAGTGTTCGATACAGTGCCAGGAGACGCGCCTGTTCTCTGAAATCTGTGGCGATGCTACTCGAAACCGTATATGTTCGACGAATCTAAATGGTCGACCTTGTGAGAGAGGAAACTCCAGAAGCGAAACTTAGTTCCATTTAAAACTAAGTGTTCTATCTTAAACTAAGTGTTCGATACTGTGCCAGGAGAGGCGCCTGTTCTCTGAAATCTGTGGCGATGCTACTCGAAACCGTATGTGTTCGACGAGACTAAGTGGTCGCCTTGTGCGGGAAGAAACTCCAAATGCGAAACTTAGTACCATTTTAAACTAATTGTTCTATCTGAAAATGTTCGATACTGTGCCAGGAGAAGCGCCTGTACTCGGAAATCTGTCGCGATGCCACTCGAAACCGTATATGTTCGACGAAACTAAGTGGTCGACCTTGTGAGAGAGGAAACTCCAGAAGCGAAACTTAGTTCCATTTAAAACTAAGTGTTCCATCTGAAACTAAGTGTTCGATACAGTGCCAGGAGACGCGCTTCTTCTCTGAAACCTGTCGCGATGCTACTCGAAACCGTATGTGTTCGACGAAACTAAGTGGTCGACCTTTTGAGAGAGGAAACTCCAGATGCGAAACTTAGTTCCATTTTAAACTAATTGTTCCTTCTGAATCTAAGTGTTCGATACTGTGCCAGGAGAAACGCCTGTTCTCTGAAATCTGCGGCGATGATACTCGAAACCGTATGTGTGCGACAAAACTAAGTGGTCGACCTTCTGAGAGAGGAAACTCCGGATGCGAAACTCAGTTCCATTTTAAACTAATTGGTCTATCTGAAACTATGTGTCCGATACTGTGCCAGAAGAAGCGCCTGTTCTCTGAAATCTGTGCCGATGCCACTCGAAAACGTATGTGTTCGACGAAACTAAGTGGTCCACCTTGTGGGAGAGGAAACTCCAGATGCGAAACTTAGTTCCATTTCAAACTGATTGTTCTATCTGAAACTAAGTGTTCGATACTGTGCCAGGAGAAGCGCCTGTTCTCTGAAATCTGTGCCGATGCCACTCGAAACCGTATGTGTTCGACGAAACTAAGTGGTCGACCTTGTGAGAGAGGAAACTCCAAATGCGAAACATAGTTCCATTTTAAACTAATTGTTCTATCTGAAACTAAGTGTTCGATAATGTGCCAGGAGAAGCGCCTGTTCTCTGAAATCTGTGGCGATGCCACTCGAAACCGTATGTGTTCGACGAAACTAAGTCGTCGATCTTGTGAGAGAGGAAACTCCAGATTTGAAGCTTAGTTCCATTTTAAACTAATTGTTCAACCTGAAAATAAGTGTTCGATACTGTGCCAGGAGAAGCGCCTGTTCTCTGAAATCTGTGGCGATGCCACTCGAAACCGTATGTGTTCGACGAAATTAAGTGGTCGACCTTGTGAGAGAGGAAACTCCAGATGCGAAATTTAGTACCATTTTAAACTAATCGTTCTATCTGTAACTAAGTGTTCGATACTGTGCCAGGAGAAGTGCCCGTTCTGTGAAACCTGTGGCGATACCACTCGAAACGGTATGTGTTCGACGAAACTGAGTGGTCGACCTTGTGAGAGAGGAAACTCCAGATGCGAAACTTAGTACCATTTTAAACTAATTGTTCTATCTGAAACTAAATGTTCGATACTGTGCCAGGAAAAGCGCCTGTTCTCTGAAATCTGTGGCGATGCTACTCGAAAATGTATGTGTTCGACGAAACAAAGTGGTCGACCTTGTGAGAGAGGAAACTCCAGATGCGAAACTTAGTTCCAATTTAAACTAATTGTTCTATCTGAAACTAAATGTTCGATACTGTGCCAGGAAAAGCGCCTGTTCTCTGAAATCTGTGGCGATGCTACTCGAAAATGTATGTGTTCGACGAAACAAAGTGGTCGACCTTGTGAGAGAGGAAACTCCAGATGCGAAACTTAGTTCCAATTTAAACTAATTGTTCTACCTGAAACTAAATGTTCGATACTGTGCCAGGAAAAGCGCCTGTTCTCTGAAATCTGTGGCGATGCTACTCGAAACCGTATGTGTTCGACGAATCTAAATGGTCGACCTTGTGAGAGAGGAAACTCCAGAAGCGAAACTTAGTTCCATTTAAAACTAATTGTTCTATCTGAAACTAAGTGTTCGATAATGTGCCAGGAGAAGCGCCTGTTCTCTGAAATCTGTGGCGATGCTACTCGAAACCGTATGTGTTCGAGGAAACTAAGTGGTCGACCTTGTGGGAGAGGAAACTCCAGATGCGAAACTTAGTTCCATTTTAAACTAATTGTTCTATCTGAAACTAAGTGTTCGATTCTGTGCCAGGAAAAGCGCCTGTTCTCTGAAATCTGTGGCCATGCTACTCGAAAATGTATGTGTTCGACGAAACAAAGTGGTCCACCTTGTGAGAGAGGAAACTCCAGATGCGAAACTTAGTTTCAATTTAAACTAATTGTTCTATCTGAAACTAAATGTTCGATACTGTGCCAGGAAAAGCGCCTGTTCTCTGAAATCTGTGGCGATGCTACTCGAAAATGTATGTGTTCGACGAAACAAAGTGGTCGACCTTGTGAGAGAGGAAACTCCAGATGCGAAACTTAGTTCCATTTTAAACTGATTGTTCTATCTCAAAATAAGTGTTCGATACTGTGCCAGGAGAAGCGCCTGTTCTCTGAAATCTGTGGCGATGCTACTCGAAAATGTATGTGTTCGACGAAACAAAGTGGTCGACCTTGTGAGAGAGGAAACTCCAGATGCGAAACTTAGTTCCAATTTAAACTAATTGTTCTATCTGAAACTAAATGTTCGATACTGTGCCAGGAAAAGCGCCTGTTCTCTGAAATCTGTGGCGATGCTACTCGAAACCGTATGTGTTCGACGAATCTAAATGGTCGACCTTGTGAGAGAGGAAACTCCAGAAGCGAAACTTAGTTCCATTTAAAACTAATTGTTCTATCTGAAACTAAGTGTTCGATAATGTGCCAGGAGAAGCGCCTGTTCTCTGAAATCTGTGGCGATGCTACTCGAAACCGTATGTGTTCGAGGAAACTAAGTGGTCGACCTTGTGGGAGAGGAAACTCCAGATGCGAAACTTAGTTCCATTTTAAACTAATTGTTCTATCTGAAACTAAGTGTTCGATACTGTGCCAGGAAAAGCGCCTGTTCTCTGAAATCTGTGGCGATGCTACTCGAAAATGTATGTGTTCGACGAAACAAAGTGGTCGACCTTGTGAGAGAGGAAACTCCAGATGCGAAACTTAGTTCCAATTTAAACTAATTGTTCTATCTGAAACTAAATGTTCGATACTGTGCCAGGAAAAGAGCCTGTTCTCTGAAATCTGTGGCGATGCTACTCGAAAATGTATGTGTTCGACGAAACAAAGTGGTCGACCTTGTGAGAGAGGACACTCCAGATGCGAAACTTAGTTCCAATTTAAACTAATTGTTCTATCTGAAACTAAATGTTCGATACTGTGCCAGGAAAAGCGCCTGTTCTCTGAAATCTGTGGCGATGCTACTCGAAAATGTATGTGTTCGACGACACAAAGTTGTCGACCTTGTGAGAGAGGAAACTCCAGATGCGAAACTTAGTTCCAATTTAAACTAATTGTTCTATCTGAAACTAAATGTTCGATACTGTGCCAGGAAAAGCGCCTGTTCTCTGAAATCTGTGGCGATGCTACTCGAAACCGTATGTGTTCGACGAACTAAATGGTCGACCTTGTGAGAGAGGAAACTCCAGAAGCGAAACTTAGTTCCATTTAAAACTAATTGTTCTATCTGAAACTAAGTGTTCGATAATGTGCCAGGAGAAGCGCCTGTTCTCTGAAATCTGTGGCGATGCTACTCGAAACCGTATGTGTTCGAGGAAACTAAGTGGTCGACCTTGTGGGAGAGGAAACTCCAGATGCGAAACTTAGTTCCATTTTAAACTAATTGTTCTATCTGAAACTAAGTGTTCGATACTGTGCCAGGAAAAGCGCCTGTTCTCTGAAATCTGTGGCGATGCTACTCGAAAATGTATGTGTTCGACGAAACAAAGTGGTCGACCTTGTGAGAGAGGAAACTCCAGATGCGAAACTTAGTTCCAATTTAAAACTAATTGTTCTATCTGAAACTAAGTGTTCTATAATGTGCCAGGAGGAGCGCCTGTTCTCTGAAATCTGTGGCGATGCTACTCGAAACCGTATGTGTTCGAGGAAACTAAGTGGTCGACCTTGTGAGAGAGGAAACTCCAGATGCGAAACTTAGTTCCAATTTAAACTAATTGTTCTATCTGAAACTAAATGTTCGATACTGTGCCAGGAAAAGCGCCTGTTCTCTGAAATCTGTGGCGATGCTACTCGAAAATGTATGTGTTCGACGAAACAAAGTGGTCGACCTTGTGAGGGATTAAACTCCAAATGCGAAACATATTTCCATTTTAAACTAAATGTTCTATCTGAAACTAAGTGTTCGATACTGTGCCAGGAGAAGCGCCTGTTCTCTGAAATCTGTGGCGATGCCCCTCGAAACCGAATGTGTTCAACGAAACTAAGTCGTCGACCTTGGGAGAGAGGAAACTCCAGAAGCGAAACATAGTTCCATTTAAAACTAATTGTTCTATCTGAAACTAAGTGTTCGATACTGTGCCAGGAGAAGCGCCTGTTCTCTGAAATCTGTGGCGATGCCCCTCGAAACCGAATGTGTTCAACGAAACTAAGTCGTCGACCTTGGGAGAGAGGAAACTCCAGAAGCGAAACATAGTTCCATTTAAAACTAATTGTTCTATCTGAAACTAAGTGTTCGATACTGTGCCAGGAGAAACGCCGTTCTGCGAAATCTGTGGCGATACCACTCGAAACCGTATGTGTTCGTCGAAACCAAGTGGTCGACCTTGTGAGAGAGGAAACTCCAGATGCGAAGCTTAGTTCCATTTTAAACTAATTGTTCTATCTGTAACTAAGTGTTCCATACTGTGCCAGGAGAAGCGCCTCTCCTATGAAATCTGTGGCGATGCTACTCGAAACCGTATGTGTTCGACGAAAATAAGTAGTCGACCTTGTGAGAGAGGAATATCCAGATGCGAAACTTAGTTCCACTTTAAACTAATTGTTCTATCTGAAACTATGTGTTCGATACTGCGCCAGGAGAAGCCCCTGTTCTCTGAACTGTTTGCCGATGACGCTCGAAACCGTATGTGTTCCACGAAACTATGTTGTTGACCTTGTGAGAGAGGATACTCCAGATGCGAAACATATTTCCATTTTAAACTAATTGTTCTGTCTGAAATAAGTGTTCGATACTGTGCCAGGAGAAGCGCCTGTTCTCTGAAATCTGTGGCGATGCTACTCGAAACCGTATGTGTTCGGCGAAACTAAGTGGTCGACCTTGTGAGAGAGGAATATCCACATGCGAAACTTAGTTCCACTTTAAACTAATTGTTCTATCTGAAACTATGTGTTCGATACTGGGCCAGGAGAAGCGCCTGTCCTCTGAAATCTGTGGCGATGCCACTCGAAACCGTATGTGTTCGACGAAACCAAGTGGTCGACCTTGTGAGAGAGGAAACTCCAGATGCGAAACTTAGTTCCATTTTAAACAAATTGTTCTGTCTGAAATAAGTGTTCGATACTGTGCCAGGAGAAGCGCCTGTCTTTGAAATCTGTGCCGATGCCACTCGAAACCGAATGTGTTCAACGAAACTAAGTCGTCGACCTTGTGAGAGAGGAAACTCCAGAAGCGAAACATAGATCCATTTAAAACTAATTGTTCTATCTGAAACTAAGTGTTCGATACTGTGCCAGGAGAAACGCCGTTCTGCGAAATCTGTGGCGTTGCCACTCGATACCGTATGTGTTCGACGTAACTAAGTGGTCGACCTTGTGAGGGATTAAACTCCAAATGCGAAACATATTTCCATTTTAAACTAAATGTTCTATCTGAAACTAAGTGTTCGATACTGTGCCAGGAGAAGCGCCTGCTCTCTGAAATCTGGGGCGATGCTACTCGAAACCGTATGTGTTCGACGAAACTAAGTGGTCGACCTTGTGAGAGAGGAAACTCCAGATGCGAAACTTACTACCATTTTAAACTAATTGTTCTATCTGAAACCAAGTGTTCGATTCTGTGCCAGGAGAAGCGCCTGTTCCCAGAAATCTGTGGCGATGCCACTCGAAACCGTATGTGTTCGGCGAAAGTAAATAGTCGGTACTGTGCCGGGAGAAGCTCCCGTTCGGCGAAATTTGCGGCGATACCACTCGAAAACGTAGGTGTTCGACGAAACTTAGTGGTCGACCTTGTGGGAGACGAAACTCCAGATGCGAAACTTAGTTCCATTTTAAACTAATTGTTCTATCTGAAACTAAGTGTTCGGTACTGTGCCAGGAGAAGTGCCTGTTCTCTGAAATCTGTGGCGATGCCCCTCGAAACCGAATGTGTTCAACGAAACTAAGTCGTCGACCTTGTGAGAGAGGAAACTCCAGAAGCGAAATATAGTTCCATTTAAAACTAATTGTTCTATCTGAAACTAAGTGTTCGATACTGTGCCAGGAGAAACGCCGTTCTGCGAAATCTGTGGCGATACCACTCGAAACCGTATGTGTTCGTCGAAACCAAGTGGTCGACCTTGTGAGAGAGGAAACTCCAGATGCGAAGCTTAGTTCCATTTTAAACTAATTGTTCTATCTGTAACTAAGTGTTCCATACTTTGCCAGGAGAAGCGCCACTCCTATGAAATCTGTGGCGATGCTACTCGAAACCGTATGTGTTCGACGAAAATAAGTAGTCGACCTTGTGGGAGAGGAATGTCCAGATGCGAAACTTAGTTCCACTTTAAACTAATTGTTCTATCTGAAACTATGTGTTCGATACTGCGCCAGGAGAAGCCCCTGTTCTCTGAACTGTGTGCCGATGACGCTCGAAACCGTATGTGTTCCACGAAACTATGTTGTTGACCTTGTGAGAGAGGATACTCCAGATGCGAAACATATTTCCATTTTAAACTAATTGTTCTGTCTGAAATAAGTGTTCGATACTGTGCCAGGAGAAGCGCCTGTTCTCTGAAATCTGTGGCGATGCTACTCGAAACCGTATGTGTTCGGCGAAACTAAGTGGTCGACCTTGTGAGAGAGGAATATCCAGATGCGAAACTTAGTTCCACTTTAAGCTAATTGTTCTATCTGAAACTATGTGTTCGATACTGGGCCAGGAGAAGCGCCTGTCCTCTGAAATCTGTGGCGATGCCACTCGAAACCGTATGTGTTCGACGAAACCAAGTGGTCGACCTTGTGAGAGAGGAAACTCCAGATGCGAAACTTAGTTCCATTTTAAACAAATTGTTCTGTCTGAAATAAGTGTTCGATACTGTGCCAGGAGAAGCGCCTGTCTTTGAAATCTGTGCCGATGCCACTCGAAACCGAATGTGTTCAACGAAACTAAGTCGTCGACCTTGTGAGAGAGGAAACTCCAGAAGCGAAACAGAGATCCATTTAAAACTAATTGTTCTATCTGAAACTAAGTGTTCGATACTGTGCCAGGAGAAACGCCGTTCTGCGAAATCTGTGGCGATACCACTCGAAACCGTATGTGTTCGACGAAACTAAGTCGTCGACTTTGTGAGAGAGGAAACTCCAGATGCGAAACTTAGTACCATTTTAAACTAATTGTGCTATCTGAAACTAAGTTTTCGATAAGGTGCCAGGAGAAGCCCCTGTTCTCTGAACTGTGTGCCGATGACGCTCGAAACCGTATGTGTTCCACGAAACTATGTTGTTGACCTTGTGAGAGAGGATACTCCAGATGCGAAACATAGTACCATTTTAAACTAATTGTTCTATCTGAAACTATGTGTTCGATACTGCGCCAGGAGAAGCGCCTGTTCCCTGAAATCTGTGGCAATGCCACTCGAAACCGTATGTGTTCGACGAAACTAAGTGGTCGACCTTGTGAGAGAGGAAACTCCAGAGGCGAAACTTAGTTCCATTTTAAACTAATTGTTCTGTCTGAAATAAGTGTTCGATACTGTGCCAGGAGAAGCGCCTGCTCTCTGAAATCTGTGGCGATGCTACTCGAAACCGCATGTGTTCGACGAAACTAAGTGGTCGACCTTGTGAGAGAGGAAACTCCAGATGTGAAACTTAGTACCATTTTAAACTAATTGTTGTATCTGAAACTAAGTGTTCGATACTGTGCCAGGAGAAACGCCGTTCTGCGAAATCTGTGGCGATACCACTCGAAACCGTATGTGTTCGTCGAAACCAAGTGGTCGACCTTGTGAGAGAGGAATTCCCAGATGCGAAATTTAGTTCCATTTTAAACTAATTGTTCTATCTGTAACTAAGTGTTCCATACTGTGCCAGGAGAAGCGCCTCTCCTTTGAAATCTGTGGCGATGCTACTCGAAACCGTATGTGTTCGACGAAAATAAGTAGTCGACCTTGTGAGAGAGGAATATCCAGATGCGAAACTTAGTTCCACTTTAAACTAATTGTTCTATCTGAAACTATGTGTTCGATACTGCGCCAGGAGAAGCCCCTGTTCTCTGAACTGTTTGCCGATGACGCTCGAAACCGTATGTGTTCCACGAAACTATGTTGTTGACCTTGTGAGAGAGGATACTCCAGATGCGAAACATATTTCCATTTTAAACTAATTGTTCTGTCTGAAATAAGTGTTCGATACTGTGCCAGGAGAAGCGCCTGTTCTCTGAAATCTGTGGCGATGCTACTCGAAACCGTATGTGTTCGGCGAAACTAAGTGGTCGACCTTGTGAGAGAGGAATATCCACATGCGAAACTTAGTTCCACTTTAAACTAATTGTTCTATCTGAAACTATGTGTTCGATACTGGGCCAGGAGAAGCGCCTGTCCTCTGAAATCTGTGGCGATGCCACTCGAAACCGTATGTGTTCGACGAAACCAAGTGGTCGACCTTGTGAGAGAGGAAACTCCAGATGCGAAACTTAGTTCCATTTTAAACAAATTGTTCTGTCTGAAATAAGTGTTCGATACTGTGCCAGGAGAAGCGCCTGTCTTTGAAATCTGTGCCGATGCCACTCGAAACCGAATGTGTTCAACGAAACTAAGTCGTCGACCTTGTGAGAGAGGAAACTCCAGAAGCGAAACATAGATCCATTTAAAACTAATTGTTCTATCTGAAACTAAGTGTTCGATACTGTGCCAGGAGAAACGCCGTTCTGCGAAATCTGTGGCGTTGCCACTCGATACCGTATGTGTTCGACGTAACTAAGTGGTCGACCTTGTGAGGGATTAAACTCCAAATGCGAAACATATTTCCATTTTAAACTAAATGTTCTATCTGAAACTAAGTGTTCGATACTGTGCCAGGAGAAGCGCCTGCTCTCTGAAATCTGGGGCGATGCTACTCGAAACCGTATGTGTTCGACGAAACTAAGTGGTCGACCTTGTGAGAGAGGAAACTCCAGATGCGAAACTTACTACCATTTTAAACTAATTGTTCTATCTGAAACCAAGTGTTCGATTCTGTGCCAGGAGAAGCGCCTGTTCCCAGAAATCTGTGGCGATGCCACTCGAAACCGTATGTGTTCGGCGAAAGTAAATAGTCGGTACTGTGCCGGGAGAAGCTCCCGTTCGGCGAAATTTGCGGCGATACCACTCGAAAACGTAGGTGTTCGACGAAACTTAGTGGTCGACCTTGTGGGAGACGAAACTCCAGATGCGAAACTTAGTTCCATTTTAAACTAATTGTTCTATCTGAAACTAAGTGTTCGGTACTGTGCCAGGAGAAGTGCCTGTTCTCTGAAATCTGTGGCGATGCCCCTCGAAACCGAATGTGTTCAACGAAACTAAGTCGTCGACCTTGTGAGAGAGGAAACTCCAGAAGCGAAACATAGTTCCATTTAAAACTAATTGTTCTATCTGAAACTAAGTGTTCGATACTGTGCCAGGAGAAACGCCGTTCTGCGAAATCTGTGGCGATACCACTCGAAACCGTATGTGTTCGTCGAAACCAAGTGGTCGACCTTGTGAGAGAGGAAACTCCAGATGCGAAGCTTAGTTCCATTTTAAACTAATTGTTCTATCTGTAACTAAGTGTTCCATACTTTGCCAGGAGAAGCGCCACTCCTATGAAATCTGTGGCGATGCTACTCGAAACCGTATGTGTTCGACGAAAATAAGTAGTCGACCTTGTGGGAGAGGAATGTCCAGATGCGAAACTTAGTTCCACTTTAAACTAATTGTTCTATCTGAAACTATGTGTTCGATACTGCGCCAGGAGAAGCCCCTGTTCTCTGAACTGTGTGCCGATGACGCTCGAAACCGTATGTGTTCCACGAAACTATGTTGTTGACCTTGTGAGAGAGGATACTCCAGATGCGAAACATATTTCCATTTTAAACTAATTGTTCTGTCTGAAATAAGTGTTCGATACTGTGCCAGGAGAAGCGCCTGTTCTCTGAAATCTGTGGCGATGCTACTCGAAACCGTATGTGTTCGGCGAAACTAAGTGGTCGACCTTGTGAGAGAGGAATATCCAGATGCGAAACTTAGTTCCACTTTAAACTAATTGTTCTATCTGAAACTATGTGTTCGATACTGGGCCAGGAGAAGCGCCTGTCCTCTGAAATCTGTGGCGATGCCACTCGAAACCGTATGTGTTCGACGAAACCAAGTGGTCGACCTTGTGAGAGAGGAAACTCCAGATGCGAAACTTAGTTCCATTTTAAACAAATTGTTCTGTCTGAAATAAGTGTTCGATACTGTGCCAGGAGAAGCGCCTGTCTTTGAAATCTGTGCCGATGCCACTCGAAACCGAATGTGTTCAACGAAACTAAGTCGTCGACCTTGTGAGAGAGGAAACTCCAGAAGCGAAACAGAGATCCATTTAAAACTAATTGTTCTATCTGAAACTAAGTGTTCGATACTGTGCCAGGAGAAACGCCGTTCTGCGAAATCTGTGGCGATACCACTCGAAACCGTATGTGTTCGACGAAACTAAGTCGTCGACTTTGTGAGAGAGGAAACTCCAGATGCGAAACTTAGTACCATTTTAAACTAATTGTGCTATCTGAAACTAAGTTTTCGATAAGGTGCCAGGAGAAGCCCCTGTTCTCTGAACTGTGTGCCGATGACGCTCGAAACCGTATGTGTTCCACGAAACTATGTTGTTGACCTTGTGAGAGAGGATACTCCAGATGCGAAACATAGTACCATTTTAAACTAATTGTTCTATCTGAAACTATGTGTTCGATACTGCGCCAGGAGAAGCGCCTGTTCCCTGAAATCTGTGGCAATGCCACTCGAAACCGTATGTGTTCGACGAAACTAAGTGGTCGACCTTGTGAGAGAGGAAACTCCAGAGGCGAAACTTAGTTCCATTTTAAACTAATTGTTCTGTCTGAAATAAGTGTTCGATACTGTGCCAGGAGAAGCGCCTGTTCTCTGAAATCTGTGGCGATGCTACTCGAAACCGCATGTGTTCGACGAAACTAAGTGGTCGACCTTGTGAGAGAGGAAACTCCAGATGTGAAACTTAGTACCATTTTAAACTAATTGTTGTATCTGAAACTAAGTGTTCGATACTGTGCCAGGAGAAACGCCGTTCTGCGAAATCTGTGGCGATACCACTCGAAACCGTATGTGTTCGTCGAAACCAAGTGGTCGACCTTGTGAGAGAGGAATTCCCAGATGCGAAATTTAGTTCCATTTTAAACTAATTGTTCTATCTGTAACTAAGTGTTCCATACTGTGCCAGGAGAAGCGCCTCTCCTTTGAAATCTGTGGCGATGCTACTCGAAACCGTATGTGTTCGACGAAAATAAGTAGTCGACCTTGTGAGAGAGGAATATCCAGATGCGAAACTTAGTTCCACTTTAAACTAATTGTTCTATCTGAAACTATGTGTTCGATACTGCGCCAGGAGAAGCCCCTGTTCTCTGAACTGTGTGCCGATGACGCTCGAAACCGTATGTGTTCCACGAAACTATGTTGTTGACCTTGTGAGAGAGGATACTCCAGATGCGAAACATATTTCCATTTTAAACTGATTGTTCTCTCTGAAATAAGTGTTCGATACTGTGCCAGGAGAAGCGCCTGTTCTCTGAAATCTGTGGCCATGCTACTCGAAACCGTATGTGTTCGGCGAAACTAAGTGGTCGAACTTGTGAGAGAGGAATATCCAGATGCGAAACTTAGTTCCACTTTAAACTAATTGTTTTATCTGAAACTATGTGTTCGATACTGGGCCAGGAGAAGCGCCTGTCCTCTGAAATATGTGGCGATGCCACTCGACACCGTATGTGTTCGTCGAAACCAAGTGGTCGACCTTGTGAGAGAGGAAAATCCAGATGCGACACTTAGTTCCATTTTAAACTAATTGTTCTATCTGAAACTAAGTGTTCGATACTGTGGCCGGAGAAGCGCCTGTTCTGTGAAATCTGTGTTGATGCTACTCGAAACCGTATGTGTTCGACGAAACTAAGTGGTCGACCTTGTGAGAGAGGAAATTCCAGATGCGAAACATATTTCCATTTTAAACTAATTGTCCTGTCTGAAATAAGTGTTCGATTCTGTGCCAGGAGAAACGCCTGTTCTCTGAAATCTGTGGCGATGCAACTCGAAACCGTATGTGTTCGACGAAACTAAGTGGTCGACCTTGTGAGAGAGGAAACTCCAGATGCGAAACATATTTCCATTTTAAACTAATTGTCCTGTCTGAAACTATGTGTTCGATACTGCGCCAGGAGAAGCGCCTCTTCCCTGAAATCTGTGGCAATGCCACTCGAAACCGTATGTGTTCGAGGAAACTAAGTTGTCGACCTTGTGAGAGAGGAAACTCCAGATGCGAAACTTAGTTCCATTTCAAACTAATTTTTCTGTCTGAAATAAGTGTTCGATACTGTGCCAGGAGAAGCGCCTGTCTTTGAAATCTGTGCCGATGCCATTCGAAACCGAATGTGTTCAACGAAACTAAGTCGTCGACCTTGTGGGAGAGGAAACTCCAGATGCGAAACTTAGTTCCATTTTAAACTAATTGTTCTATCTGTAACTAAGTGTTCCATACTGTGCCAGGAGAAGCGCCTCTCCTATGAAATCTGTGGCGATGCTACTCGAAACCGTATGTGTTCGACGAAAATAAGTAGTCGACCATGTGAGAGAGGAATATCCAGATGCGAAACTTAGTTCCACTTTAAACTAATTGTTCGATCTGAAACTAAGTGTTCGATACTGTGCCAGGAGAAGCGCATGTTCTCTGAAATCTGTGGCGATGCTACTCGAAACCGTATGTGTTCGACGAAACTACGTGGTTGACCTTGTGAGAGAGGAAACTTCAGATGCGAAACTTAGTTCTATTTCAAATTAATTGTGCTATCTGAAACTAAGTGTTCGATACTGTGTTAGGAGAAGCGTCCGTTCTCTGAAACCTGTGGCGATACCACTCGAAACCGTATGTGTTCGACGAAACTAAGTGGTCGACCTTGTGAGAGAGGAAACTCCAGATGCGAAACTTAGTTGCATTTTAAACTAATTGTTCTATCTGAAAGTGTTCGATACTGTGCCAGGAGAATCGCCTGTTCTCTGAAATCTGTGGCGATGCTACTCGAAACCGTATGTGTTCGACGAAACTAAGTTGTCGCCTTGTGAAAGAGGAAACTCCAGATGCGAAACTTAGTGCCATTTTAAACTAATTGTTCTATCTGAAACTATGTGTTCGATACTGTGCCACGGGAAGCGTAGAGAATGTAGTGTTAAAATATAGTATAAGAATGACTGAGTCAAACACCCGTTAAGTAGCACTATCGGCTGTCCAACCAAGTACTCTACGCCCTGATGCCTAAAACAATATTTCGGTCGTGGGCGGTGTGAAACTTCATAATTTACATTCCAACGAAATGCAAAAAACACCAATGTATTAGGTGGTCCAATGAGTTCGTTCCGGTTTCAGCCGTTACAGTAAAACGCCGTTTTTTTCAAATACAATTTATTTTATTTACATACATAGTCACCATTCTTTTCAATTACTTCTTGCCACTTCTCAGGTAGCTTCATAATTCCTTTTGCATAAAAGTCTTTCCTTTTTTTTATTAAACAACTCCGCCACGTGCGTTTGGAGGACCTCAAAGTTTTCAAATTGTTTTCCGGTAACCGAATTTTGAATGCACCGAAATAAATAATAATCTGATGGGGCTATGTCAGGAGAGTACGGAGGTACTCAGTACCAGTAACATTCCTTTTAAAATTGATTCACTTCGATGCCGATTCAACAGAGCCATGCACACACAACTTTGATATTAATCCCATCTTCCGTAAACAATCATGCACGGTGGATTTTTTCATTTGAAGTTCCGATGGAATTTCACGCACTTGAATGCAACGATTTTGCTCCACTATTGCACGTGCTGTACTGTTGTCAGCAGTATGTGGTCGTCCAGCGCGATGGTCATCTTCTAATGAAAAATTTCCTTAACTAAAATGATCAAACCATTTTCTGCACGTACGATCTGTTACAGCACCTTCCCCATAAACAACACAAATATTTCTCGAAGTTTCTGAACCGTTATACCCTTTACGAAACTCTTATAACATGGTGTGTCGAAAATGAATTTTGTTGTCCGTCATGATTTTAGTTTAGATATTACAGAAAAACTTAAAAAAATACGTCTAATTCGCACGAAAGCAAAACTAGAAGTGTACTGGAATATGTACATTTTTACCTGAGTATGTACTGTGGTTTATTACTCAGGTAAGAAGGTAATAAGTCGCCGCGCCGAAAACGGAACGAACTTTTTGGACCACCTAATAGAAGAACCTAGTTGAGCCCCAGAGGACCCGTAGAAGTCATGTGACTGTTTTCCAACAGTGGTTGGTGGAATCGTCACATTCCGCACCGTGCATCATGATCCGGTGTATGCAAAATTGAAGCAAACCCTGATTCATGGAATTCCGATTTTCGGGCTGATTTCTTAAAAAGTAGTCAGAGAGTTGTCGCTCATTGGTGAACCTACTCATCCGGAACATGGACCGCAAGATATTTGCCACCTATAAAATACGTGCAGATACGCACACGGGGATCATATGCACACGTGCATCAGTCGTGTTAGCATGGAGTCCTTCAGTTTCTTGCTACATGCAATCGGGACGCCACGCTCGGCAAATGTGGACTTCGTCCATGAGTTACCTCTTAAAATATCGCAGTTGATTCTGCGGCAATTGGATTCTGCATCTTTACTGAGCGCAGCGCTTGTTTCCCGGAAGTGGCTATCGGTTTGCCGGGCCGATGTGAAACTCAGGCAAAGGGTAAGGAGATACCTCAGGAAGAAGGCGGAGCGGATTCGGTCGGACTACATTGGGAGGCCCACAACGGATGTAGTCAGACGTCATGGGTTCAGAATGAATTCACGTGTTAGAAATATGCAAAGATCTGCGCCTCCGACCAGTATCGACGCATATCGCCTAATGGATATAGAATCGACACGGCACAGCCGTTATCATGGACATCAGCGCGATGACAAAAAAAGGCGAATCAAGTCTTACAGAATTTGATGTTGTGAGAAACGGAACGGGAGTTCCTCCTGGCACAGTATCGAACAGATAGTTTCAACCAACACATACGGTTTCGAGTGGTAACGCCACAGATTGCGCGGAACGGGAGTTTCTCCTGGCACAGTATCGAACAGATAGTTTCGACCAACACATAAGGTTTCGAGTGGTTCGCCACAGATTTCAGAGACCAGGCGCTTCTCCTGGCCCAGTATCGATCACTTAGTTTCAGATAGAACAATTAGTTTTAAATGGAACTATGTTTCGCATTTGGAGTTTCTTCTCTCACAAGGTGGACCACTTAGTTTCGTCAAACACATACGGTTTCGAGTGGAATCGCCACAGGTTTCAGAGAACTGGCGCTTCTCCTGGCACAGTATCGAACACTTAGTATCAGATAGAACAATTACTTTAAAATGGAACTAAGCTTCGCATATGGAGTTTCCTCTCTCACAAGGTGGACCACTTAGTTTCGTCGAACACATACGGTTTCGAGTAGCATCGCCACAGATTTCAGAGAACAGGCGCTTCTCCTGGCACATTATCGAACACTTAGTTTCAGATAGAACAATTAGATTAAAATGGAACTAAGTTTCGCAACTGGAGTTTCCTCTCTCACAAGGTCGACCACTTAGCTTCGTCGAACACATACGGTTTTGTGTACCAACGCCACAGATTTCAGAGAACAGGCGCTTCTACTGGCAGATTATCGAACACTTAGTTTCAGATGGAACACTTAGTTTAAAATGGAACTATGTTACGCATTTGGAGTTTCCTCTCTCACACGGTCTACCACTTACTTTCGTCGAACACATTCGGCTTCGAGTGGCATCGCCACTGATTTCAGAGAAGAGGCGCTTCTCCTGGCACAGCATTGAACACTTAGTTTCAGATAGAACAATTAGTTTAAAATGGCACTAAGTTTCGCGTCTGGAGTTTCCGCTCTCACCATGTCGACCACTTAGTTTCGTCGAACACATACGGTTTCGAGTAGCATCGCCACCGATTTCAGAGAACAGACGCTTCTCCTGGCACAGTATCGAAAACTTAGTTTCAGATAGAACAATTAGTTTAAAATGTAACTAAGTTTCGCATCTGGAGTTTCCTCTCTCACAAGGTCGACGATTTAGATTCGTCGAACAGATACGGGTTCGAGTAGCATCGCCACATATTTCAGAGAACAAGCGCTTCTGCTGGCACAGTATCGAACACTTAGTTTCAGGTAGAACAATTAGTTTAAAATGGCACTAAGTTTCGCGTCTGGAGTTTCCGCTCTCACCATGTCGACCACTTAGTTTCGTCGAACACATACGGTTTCGAGTAGCATCGCCACCGATTTCAGAGAACAGACGCTTCTCCTGGCACAGTATCGAAAACTTAGTTTCAGATAGAACAATTAGTTTAAAATGTAACTAAGTTCCGCATCTGGAGTTTCCTCTCCCACAAGGTCGACCACTTAGTTTCCTCGAACACATACGGTTTCGAGTAGCATCGCCACAGATTTCAGAGCGCAGGCGCTTCCCCTGGCACAGTATCGAACACTTATTTCAGACAGAACAATTAGTTTAAAATGTAACTATGTTTCGCATCTGGATTATCCTCCCTCACAAGGCGACCAGTTAGTTTCGTCGAACACATACGGTTTCGAGAACATTGCCACAGATTTCAGGGAACAGGCGCTTCTCCTGGCACAGTATCGAACATATAGTTTCAGATAGAACAATTAGTTTAAAATGGTCCTAAGTCTCGCATCTGGAGTTTCCTGTCCCACAAGGTCCACCACTTACTTCTCTCGAACACATACGGTTTCGAGTAGCATCGCCACAGATTTCAGAGAACAGGCGCTTCTCCTGGCGCAGTATCGAGCACTTAGTTTCAGATAGAACAATTAATTTAAAATGGAACTAAGTTTCGCATATGAAGTTTCCTCTCTCACAAGGTCGACCACTTAGTTTCGCTGAACACATACGGTTTCGAGTGGCATCGCCACAGATTTCAGAGAACAGGCGTTTCTCCAGGCACAGTATCGAACACTGTTTCAGATAGAACAATTAGTTTTAAATGGAACTAAGTTTGGCATCTGGAGTTTCCTCTCTCACAAGGTCGACCACTTAGTTTCGTCGAACACATACGGTTTCGAGTGGCATCGCCACAGATTTCAGAGAACAGGCGCTACTCCTGGCACAGTATCGAACACTTAGTTTCAGATAGAACAATTAGTTTAAAATGGAACTATGTTTCGCATTTGGAGTTTCCTCCCTCACAAGGTCGACCGCTTAGTTTCGTCGAACACATACGGTTTCGAGTAGCATCGCCAGAGATTTCTGAGAAGAGGCGATTCTCCTGGCACAGTATCGAAGACTTAGTTACAGATGGAACATTTGGTTTAAAATGGAACTAAGTTTCGCATCTGGAGTTTCCTCTCTCACAAGTTCGACCACTTAGTTCCGTCGAACACATACGGTTTCGAGTAGCATCGCCACCGATATCAGAGAACAGACGCTTCTCCTGGCACAGTATCGAACACTTAATTTCAGATGGAACAATTAGTTTAAAATGGAATTAAGTTTCGCATCTGGAGTTTCCTCCCTCACAAGGCGGATACTTAGTTTCGTGGAAAACATTCGGTTTCGAGTAGCATCGACACAGCTTTCAGAGAACAGCCGCTTCTCCTGGCACAGTATCGAACACTTAATTTCAGATGGAACAATTAGTTTAAAATGAATCTAAGTTTCGCATCTGAAGTTTCCTTTTTCACAAGGTCGGCCACTTAGTTTCGTCGAACACATACGGTTTCGAGTGGCATCGCCACAGATTTCAGAGAACAGGCGCTTCTCCTGGCACAGCATTTAACACTTAGTTTCAGATGGAACATTTAGTTTAAAATTGATCTTTGTTTCGCATCTGGAGTTCCCACTCTCACAAGGTCGACCACTTAGTTTCGCCGAACGCATACGGTTTCGAGTGGCATCGCCACAAATTTCAGAGAGCAGGCGCTTCTGCTGGCATAGTATCGAACACTTAGTTTCAGGTAGAACAATTAGTTTAAAATGGCACTAAGTTTCGCGTCTGGAGTTTCCTCTCTCACAAGGTCGACCACTCAGTTTCGTCGAACACATACCGTTTCGAGTGGTATCGCCACAGGTTTCACAGAACGGGCGCTTCTCCTGGCACAGTGTCGAACACTTAGTATCAGATAGTACAAGTAGTGTAAAATGGAACTAAGTTTTCCATCTGGAGTTTCCTCTCCCACAAGGTCGACCACCTAGTTTCGTCGAACACATACGGTTTTGAGTAGCATCGCCAGAGATTTCAGAGAACAATGCGCTTCTCCTGGAACAGTATCGAACACTCTCAGATAGAACAATTAGTTTAAAATGGACCTAAGTTTCGCATTTGGAGTTTCCTCTCTCACAAGGTGGACCACTCAGTTTCGCGAAACACATACGGTTTCGAGTGGTATCGCCACAGATTTCAGAGAATTGGCGCTCCTCCAGGCACATTATCGAACACTTAGTTTCAGATAGAACAGTTAGTTTAAAATGGAACTATGTTTCGCATCTGGAGTTTCCTCTTTCACATGGTCGACCACTTAGTTTCGTCGAACACATTCGGTTTCGAGTGGCAACGCCACAGATTTCAGAGAACAGGCGCATCTCCTGGCACATTATCGAACACTTAGTTTCAGATAGAACAATTAGTTTAAAATGGAACTAAGTTTCGCATCTGGAGTTTCCTCTCTCACAAGTTCGACCACTTAGTTTCGTCGAACAGATACGGTTTCGAGTAGCATCGCCACAGATTTCAGAGAAAAAGCGCTTCTCCTGGCACAGTATCGAACACTTAATTTCAGATGGAACAATTAGTTTAATATGGAACTAAGTTTCGCATTGGGAGTTTCCTCCCTCACAAGGTCGACCACTTAGTTTCGTCGATCACATACGGTTTCGAGTAGCATCGCCACAGATTTCAGAGAAAAAGCGCTTCTCCTGGCACAGTATCGAACACTAGGTTTCAGATAGAACAATTAGTTTAATATGGAACTAAGTTTCGCATTGGGAGTTTCCTCCCTCACAAGGTCGACCACTTAGTTTCGTCGATCACATACGGTTTCGAGTGGCATCGCCACAGATTTCAGAGAACAGGCGTTTCTCCTGGCACACTGTCGAACACTTAGTTTCAGATAGAACAATTAGTTTAAAATGGAACTAAGTTTCGCATCTGGAGTTTCCTCTCTCACAAGTTCGACCACTTAGTTTCGTCGAACAGATACGGTTTCGAGTAGCATCGCCACAGATTTCAGAGAAAAAGCGCTTCTCCTGGCACAGTATCGAACACTTAGTTTCAGATAGAACAATTATTTTAAAATGGAACTATGTTTCGCATCTGGAGTTTCCTCTCTCACAAGGTCGACCACTTAGTTTCGTCGAACAGATACGGTTTCGAGTAGCATCGCCACAGATTTCAGAGAAAAAGCGCTTCTCCTGGCACAGTATCGAACACTAGGTTTCAGATAGAACAATTAGTTTAATATGGAACTAAGTTTCGCATTGGGAGTTTCCTCCCTCACAAGGTCGACCACTTAGTTTCGTCGATCACATACGGTTTCGAGTGGCATCGCCACAGATTTCAGAGAACAGGCGTTTCTCCTGGCACACTGTCGAACACTTAGTTTCAGATAGAACAATTAGTTTAAAATGGAACTAAGTTTCGCATCTGGAGTTTCCTCTCCCACAAGGTCGACCACTTAGTTTCCTCGAACACATACAGTTTCGAGCAGCATCGCCACATATTTCAGAGAACAAGCGCTTCTGCTGGCACAATATCGAACACTTAGTTTCAGAGAGAACAATTAGTTTAAAATGGAGCTATGTCTCGCATTTGGAGTTTCCTCTCTCACAAGGTCGACCCCTTAGTTTCGTCGAACACATACGGTTTCGAGTGGCATCGCCACAGATTTCAGAGAACAGGCGCTTCTCCTGGCACAGTATCGAACACTCAGGTTCAGATAGAACAATTAGTTTAAAATGGAACTATGTTTCGCATCTGGAGTTTCCTCTCTCACATGGTCGACCACTTAGTGTCATCGAACACATACGGTTTCGAGTGGGATCGCCACAGATTTCAGAGAACAGGCGCTTCTCCTGGCACAGTATCGAACACTCAGGATCAGACATAACAATTAGTTTAAAATGGAACTATGTTTCGCATCTGGAGTTTCCTCTCTCACATGGTCGACCACTTAGTTTCATCGAATACATACGGTTTCGAGTGGCCTCGCCACAAATTTCAGAGAACAGGCGCTTCTAATGGCACAGTATCGAACACTCAGGTTCAGATAGAACAATTAGTTTAAGATGGAACTATGTTTCGCATCTGGAGTTTCCTCCCTCACAAGGTCGACCACTTAGTTTCGTCGATCACATACGGTTTCGAGTGGCATCGCCACAGATTTCAGAGAACAGGCGTTTCTCCTGGCACACTGTCGAACACTTAGTTTCAGATAGAACAATTTGCTTAAAATGGAACTAAGTTTCGCATCTGGAGTTTCCTCTCCCACAAGGTCGACCACTTAGTTTCGTCGGACAGATACGGTTTCGAGTAGCATTGCCACAGATTTCAGAGAAAAAGCGCTTCTCCTGGCACAGTATCGAACACTTGGTTTCAGATAGAACAATTAGTTTAATATGGAACTAAGTTTCGCATAGGGAGTTTCCTCCCTCACAAGGTCGACCACTTAGTTTCGTCGATCACATACGGTTTCGAGTGGCATCGCCACAGATTTCAGAGAACAGGCGTTTCTCCTGGCACACTGTCGAACACTTAGTTTCAGATAGAACAATTTGCTTAAAATGGAACTAAGTTTGGCATCTGGAGTTTCCTCCCTCACAAGGTCGACCACTTAGTTTCGTCGAACAAATTCGGTTTCGAGTGGCATCGCCACAGATTTCAGAGAACATGCGTTTCTCCAGGCACAGTATCGAACACTTAGTTTCAGAGAGAACAATTAGTTTAAAATTGAGCTATGTCTCGCATTTGGAGTTTCCTCTCTCACAAGGTCGACCACTTAGTTTCGGCGAACACATACGGTTTCGAGTGGCATCGCCACAGATTTCAGAGAACAGGCGCTTCTCCTGGCACACTATCGAACACTTAGTATCAGATAGAACAATTAGTTTAAAATGGAACTAAGTTTCGCATCTGGAGTTTCCTCTACCACAAGGTCGACCACTTAGTTTCGTCGAACACATAGGGTTTCGAGTGGCATCGCCACAGATTTCAGAGAACAGTCGCTTCTCCTGGCACAGTATCGAACACTTAGTTTCAGATAGAACAATTAGTTTAAAATGGAACTAAGTTTCGCATCTGGAGTTTCCTCTACCACAAGGTCGACCACTTAGTTTCGTCGAACACATACGGTTTCGAGTAGCATCGGCACAGATTTCAGAGGACAGGCGCTTCTCCTGGCACAGTGTCGAACACTTAGTTTCAGATAGAACAGTTAGTTTAAAAAGGAACTAATTTTCGCATCTGGAGTTTCCTCTCTCACAAGGTCAACCACTTAGTTTCGTCGAACACATACGGTTTCGAGTGGCAACGCCACATATTTCAGAGGACAGGCGCTTCTCCTGGCACAGTATCGAACACATAGTTTCAGATAGAACAATTAGTTTAAAATGGAACTAAATTTCGCATCTGGATATTCCTCTCTCACAAGGTCGACCACTTAGTTTCGTCGAACACATACGGTTTCGAGTGGCATCGCCACAGATTTCAGAGAACAGGCGCTTCTCCTGGCACACTATCGAACACTTAGTATCAGATAGAACAATTAGTTTGAAATGGAACTAAGTTTCGCATCTGGAGTTTCCTCTACCACAAGGTCGACCACTTAGTTTCGTCGAACACATACGGTTCCGAGTAGCATCGCCACAGATTTCAGAGAACAGGCGCTTCTCCCGGCACAGTATCGAACACTTAGTATCGGACAGTACAATTACTTAAAATGGAACTAAGCATCGCATCTGGAGTTTCCTGTCTCACAAGGTCGACCACTTAGTTTCGATGAACACATACGGTTTCGAGAAGCATCGCCACTGATCTCAGAGACCCGGCGCTACTCCTAGCACAGTATCGAACACTTAGTTTCAGATAGAACGATTAGTTTAAAATGGAACTAAGTGTCGCATCTGGAGATTCCTCTCTCACATGGTCGACCACTTAGTTTCGTCGAACACATATGGTTCCATGTGACATCGCCACAGATTTCAGAGAACAGGCGCTTCTCCTGGCACAGTATCGTACACTTAGTTTCAGATAGTACAATTAGTTTAAAATGAAACTAAGTTTCGCATTTGGTGCTTCCTCTCTCACAAGGTCGACAACTTAGTTTCGTCGAACACATACGGTTTCGAGTGGTATCGCTACAGATTTGGCCGAACGGGAGTTCCTCCTGGCACAGTATTGGCGCACTTAGTTTCGTCGAACACATACGGTAACGAGTAGCATCGCCACAGATTTCAGAGAACAGGCACTTCTCCTGGCACAGTATCGAACACTTTCAGATAGAACAATTAGTTTAAAATGGAACTAAGTTTCGCATCTGGAGTTTCCTCTCTCACAAGGCCGACCACTTAGTTTCGTCGAACACGTACGGGTTCGAGTAGCATCGCCACAGATTTCAGAGAACAGGCGCTTCTCCTGGCACAGTATCGGACACTTAGTTTCAGATAGAACAATTAGTTTAAAATGGAACTAAGTTTCGCATCTGGAGTTTCCTCTTCACAAGGTCGGCCACTTAGTTTCGTCGAACACATACGGGTTCGAGTAGCATCGCCACTGATTTCAGAGAACAGGCGCTTCCCCTGGCACAGTATCGAACACATTCAGATAGAACAATTAGTTTAAAATGGAACTAAGTTCCGCATCTGGAGTTTCCTCTCTCACAAGGTCGGCCACTAAGTTTCGTCGAACACATACGGTTTCGAGTGGCATCGGCACAGATATCAGAGAACAGGCGCTTCTCCTGGCACAGTACCGAACACTTAGTTTCGGACGGAATATTTGGTTCAAAGTGGAACTAAGTTTCGCATCTGGAGTTTCCTCTCTCACAAGGTCGACAATTTAGATTCGTCGACCACATACGGGTTCGCGTAGCATCGCCACTGATTTCAGAGAACAGGCGCTTCTCCTGGCACAGTATCGAACACGGTTTCAGATAGAACAATTAGTTTAAAATGGAACTAAGTTTCGCAACTGGAGTTTCCTCTCTCACAAGTTCGACCACTGAGTTTCGTCGAACACATACGGTTTCGAGTTGCATCGCCACAGATTTCAGAGAGCAGGCGCTTCTCCTGGCACAGTATCGAACACTTATTTCAGACAGAACAATTAGTTTAAAATGTAACTAAGTTTCGCATCTGGAGTTTCCTCTTTCACAAGGTCGACCACTTAGTTTCGTCGAACACATACGGTTTCGAGTAGCATCGCCACAGATTTCAGAGAACAGGCGCTTCTCCTGGCACATTATCGAATACTTAGATTCACAGAGAACAATTAGTTTAAAATGGAACCAAGTTTCGAAACTGGAGTTTCCTCTATCACAAGGTCGACCACTTAGTTCCTTCGAACACATACGGTTTCGAGTAGCATCGCCACAGATTTCAGAGAACAGGCGCCTCTCCTGGCACAGTATCGTAAACTTAATTTCAGCTAGAACAATAAGATTAAAATGGAACTAAGTTTCGCATCTGGAGTTTCCTCTTTCACAAGGTCGACCACTTAGTTTCGTCGAACACATACGGTTTCGAGTAGCATCGCCACAGATTTCAGAGAACAGGCGCTTCTCCTGGCACATTATCGAATACTTAGATTCACAGAGAACAATTAGTTTAAAATGGAACTAAGTTTCGCAACTGGAGTTTCCTCTATCACAAGGTCCACCACTTAGTTTCTTCGAACACATAGGGTTTCGAGTAGCATCGCCACAGATTTCAGAGAACAGGCGCTTCTCCTGGCACAGTAACGAACACTTAGTTTCAGATAGAACAATTAGTTTAAAATGGAACTAAGTTTCGCATCTGGAGTTTCCTCTCCCACAAGGTCGACCACTAAGTTTCCTCGAACACATACGGTTACGAGAAGCATCGCCACAGATTTCAGAGAACAGGCGCTTCTCCTGGCACAGTATCGAACACTTAGTTTCAGAGAGAACAATTAGTTTAAAATGGAATAATGTTTCGCATCTGGAGTATCCTCTCTCACAAAATCAACCACTTAGTTTCGTCGAACACATACGGTTTCGAGGGGCATCGCCACACATTTCAGAGGACAGGCGCTTCTCCTGGCACAGTGTCGTACACATAGTTTCCGATAGAACAATTAATTTCAAATGGAACCAATTTTCGCATCTGAAGTTTCCTCTCTCACAAGGTGGACCACTTAGTTTCGTCGAACACATACGGTTCGAGTGGCATCGCGACAGACTTCCGAGCACAGGCGCTTCTCCTGGCACAGTATCGAACACTTAGTTTCAGATAGAACAATCAGTTTAAAACGGAACTAATTTCCGCATCTGGAGTTTCCTCTCTCACAAGGTCGACCACTTAGTTACGTCGAACACATACGGTTTCGAGCAGCATCGCCACAGATTTCAGAGAGCAGGCGCTTCTCGTGGCACAGCATCGAACACTTAGTTTCAGATAGAACAATTAATTTAAAATGGAACTAAGTTTCGCATCTGGAGTTTTCTCTTTCACAAGGTCGACC
Source organism: Nysson spinosus (assembly GCA_910591585.2). Taxonomy (NCBI): domain Eukaryota; kingdom Metazoa; phylum Arthropoda; class Insecta; order Hymenoptera; family Crabronidae; genus Nysson; species Nysson spinosus. Next base: position 1,325,759 of record CAJUYC020000090.1, on the reverse strand, counting down.
ACTTAGTTTCGTCGAACACATACGGTTTCGAGTGGCATCGCCACAGATTTCAGAGAACAGGCGCTTCTCCTGGCACATTATCGAACACTTAGTTTCAGATAGAACAATTAGTTTAAAATGGAACTAAGTTTCGCATCTGAAGTTTCCTCTCTCACAAGGTGGACCACTTAGTTTCGTCGAACACATACGGTTTCGAGTGGCATCGCGGCAGACTTCCGAGAACAGGCGCTTGCCCTGGCACAATATCGAACACATAGTTTGAGATAGAACAATTAGTTTAAAATGGAACTAAGTTTCGCATCTGGAGTTTCCTCTCTCACAAGGTCACCAACTTAGTTTCGTCGAACAAATACGTTTCCAGTGGCATCGCCACAGATTTCAGAGAACAGGCGCTTCTCCTGACACAGTATCGAACACTTAGTATCAGATAGAACAATTAGTTTTAAATGGAACTAAGTTTCGCTTCTGGAGTTTCCTCTCTCACAAGTTCGACCACTTAGTTTCGTCGAACACATACGGTTTCGAGCAGCATCGCCACCGATTTCAGAGAACAGACGCTTCTCCTGGCACAGTACGGAACACTTAGTATCAGATAGAACAATTAGTTTAAAATGGAAATAAGTTTCGCATCTGGAGTATCCTCTCTCACAAGGTCGACCACTTAGTTTCGTCGAACACATACGGTTTCGAGTAGTATCGCCACAGATTTCAGAGAACGGGAGTTTCTCCTGGCACAGTGTCGAACACTTGGTTTCAGATAGAACAATTAGTTTAAAATGGAACTATGCTTCGCATCTGGAGATTCCTCTCTCACAAGATCCACCACTTAGTCTCGTCCAACACATACGGTTTCGAGTGGCATCGACACAGATTTCAGAGAACAGGCGCTTCTCCTGACACAGTATCGAACACTTAGTTTCAGATAGAACAATTAGTTTAAAATGGTATTAAGTTTCACATCTGGGGTTTCCTCTTTCACAAGGCGACCACTTAGTTTCGTCGAATACATACGGTTCCGAGTAGCATCGCCACAGATTTCAGAGAACAGGCGCGCCTTCTGGCACAGTATCGAACACTTAGTATCAGATAGAACAATTATTTTAAAATGGAAATATGTTTCGCATCTGGAGTTTCCTCTCTCACAAGGTCGACCATTTAGTTTCGTCGAACACATACGGTTTCGAGTGGCATCGCCACAGATTTCAGAGAACCGGCGTTTCTCCTGGCACACTATCGAACACTTAGTTTCAGATAGAACAATTAATTTAAAATGGAATTAAGTTTCGCATTTGGAGTTTCCTCTCTCACAAGGTCAACAACTTAGTTTCGTCGAACAAATACGTTTCCAGTGGCATCGCCACAGATTTCAGAGAACAGGCGCTTCTCCTGACACAGTATCGAACACTTAGTATCAGATAGAACAATTAGTTTTAAATGGAACTAAGTTTCGCTTCTGGAGTTTCCTCTCTCACAAGTTCGACCACTTAGTTTCGTCGAACACATACGGTTTCGAGCAGCATCGCCACCGATTTCAGAGAACAGACGCTTCTCCTGGCACAGTACGGAACACTTAGTATCAGATAGAACAATTAGTTTAAAATGGAAATAAGTTTCGCATCTGGAGTTTCCTCTCTCACAAGGTCGACCACTTAGTTTCGTGGAACACATACAGTTTCGAGTGGTATCGCCACAGATTTCGCAGAACGGCGTTTCTCCTGGCACATTATCGAACACATAGTTTCAGATAGAACAATTAGTTTAAAATGGAACTAAGTTTCGCATCTGGAGTTTCCTCTCTCACAAGGTCGACCATTTAGATTCGTCGAACACATACGGTTTCGAGTAGTATCGCCACAGATTTCGCAGAACGGGAGTTTCTCCTGGCACAGTATCGAACACTTGGTTTCAGATAGAACAATTAGTTTAAAATGGGACTATGCTTCGCATCTGGAGATTCCTCTCTCACAAGATCCACCACTTAGTCGCGTCCAACACATACGGTTTCGAGTGGCATCGACACAGATTTCAGAGAACAGGCGCTTCTCCTGACACAGTATCGAACACTTAGTTTCAGATAGAACAATTAGTTTAAAATGGTATTAAGTTTCACATCTGGAGTTTCCTCTTTCACAAGGCGACCACTTAGTTTCGTCGAATACATACGGTTCCGAGTAGCATCGCCACAGATTTCAGAGAACAGGCGCTTCTCTTGGCACAGTATCGAACACTCAGTTTCAGATAGAACAATTAGTTTAAAATAGTACTAAGTTTCGCATCTGGAGTTTCCCCTTTCACAAGGCGACCACTTAGTTTCGTCGAACACATACGGTTTCCAGTAGCATCGCCACAGATTTCAGAGAACAGGCGCCTCTCCTGGCACAGTATCGAACACATAGGTTCAGATAGAACAATTAGTTTAAAATGGTATTAAGTTTCGCATCTGGAGTTTCCTCTCTCACAAGGTCGACCACTTAGTTTCGTCGAACACATACGGTTTCGAGTGGCATCGCCACAGATTTCAGAGAACAGGCGCTTGTCCTGGCACAGTATCGAAAACTTAGTTTCAGATGGAACAATTTGTTTAAAATGGAACTAAGTTTCGCATCTGGAGTTTCCCCTTTCTCAAGGTCGACAACTTAGTTTCGTCGAACACATACGGTTTCGAGTAGCATCGCCACAGTTTTCAGAGAACGGGCGCTTCCCCTGGCAGAGTATCGAACACTTAGTTTCAGAGAGAACAATTAGTTTAAAATGGAACTATGTTTCGCATTTGGAGTTACCTCTCTCACAAGGCGGACCACTTAGTTTCGTCGAATACATACGGTTCCGAGTAGCATCGCCACAGATTTCAGAGAACAGGCGCTTCTCTTGGCACAGTATCGAAAACTTAGTTTCGGATGGAACAATTTGTTTAAAATGGAACTAAGTTTCGCATCTGGAGTTTCCCCTTTCACAAGGCGACCACTTAGTTTCGTCGAACACATACGGTTTCCAGTAGCATCGCCACAGATTTCAGAGAACAGGCGCCTCTCCTGGCACAGTATCGAACACTTAGGTTCAGATAGAACAATTAGTTTAAAATGGTATTAAGTTTCGCATCTGGAGTTTCCTCTCTCACAAGGTCGACCACTTAGTTTCGTCGAACACATACGGTTTCCAGTAGCATCGCCACAGATTTCAGAGAACAGGCGCCTCTCCTGGCACAGTATCGAACACATAGGTTCAGATAGAACAATTAGTTTAAAATGGTATTAAGTTTCGCATCTGGAGTTTCCTCTCTCACAAGGTCGACCACTTAGTTTCGTCGAACACATACGGTTTCGAGTGGCATCGACACAGATTTCAGAGAACAGGCGCTTCTCCTGACACAGTATCGAACACTTAGTTTCAGATAGAACAATTAGTTTAAAATGGTATTAAGTTTCACATCTGGAGTTTCCTCTTTCACAAGGCGACCACTTAGTTTCGTCGAATACATACGGTTCCGAGTAGCATCGCCACAGATTTCAGAGAACAGGCGCTTCTCTTGGCACAGTATCGAACACTCAGTTTCAGATAGAACAATTAGTTTAAAATGGTACTAAGTTTCGCATCTGGAGTTTCCCCTTTCACAAGGCGACCACTTAGTTTCGTCGAACACATACGGTTTCCAGTAGCATCGCCACAGATTTCAGAGAACAGGCGCCTCTCCTGGCACAGTATCGAACACTTAGGTTCAGATAGAACAATTAGTTTAAAATGGTATTAAGTTTCGCATCTGGAGTTTCCTCTCTCACAAGGTCGACCACTTAGTTTCGTCGAACACATACGGTTTCGAGTGGCATCGCCACAGATTTCAGAGAACAGGCGCTTCTCCTGGCACAGTATCGAAAACTTAGTTTCAGATGGAACAATTTGTTTAAAATGGAACTAAGTTTCGCATCTGGAGTTTCCCCTTTCACAAGGCGACCACTTAGTTTCGTCGAACACATACGGTTTCCAGTAGCATCGCCACAGATTTCAGAGAACAGGCGCCTCTCCTGGCACAGTATCGAACACTTAGGTTCAGATAGAACAATTAGTTTAAAATGGTATTAAGTTTCGCATCTGGAGTTTCCTCTCTCACAAGGTCGACCACTTAGTTTCGTCGAACACATACGGTTTCGAGTGGCATCGCCACAGATTTCAGAGAACAGGCGCTTCTCCTGGCACAGTATCGAAAACTTAGTTTCAGATGGAACAATTTGTTTAAAATGGAACTAAGTTTCGCATCTGCAGTTTCCTCTCTCACAAGGTCGGCCACTTAGTTTCGTCGAACAGATACGGTTTCGAGTGGCATCGCCACAGATTTCAGAGAACAGGCGCTTCTCCTGGCACAGTATCGAACACTTAGTTTCAGAAGGAACAGTTAGTTCAAAATGGAACTAAGTTTCGCATCCGGACTTTCCTCTTTCAGAAGGTCGACCATTTAGTTTCGTCGAACACATACGGTTTCGAGTGGCATCGCCACAGATTTCAGAGAACAGGCGCTTCTCCTGGCACAGTATCGAACACTTAGTTTGAGATGGAACCCTTAGTTTTAAATGGAACTAAGTTTTGCTGCTGGAGTTTCCTCTCTCACAAGGTCGACCACTTAGTTTCGTCGAACACATACAGTTTTGAGGGGTATCGCCACAGATATCGCAGAACGGCGTTTCTCCTGGCACATTATCGAACACATAGTTTCAGATAGAACAATTAGTTTAAAATGGAACTAAGTTTCGCATCTGGAGTTATCTCTCTCACAAGGTCGACCATTTAGATTCGTCGAACACATACGGTTTCGAGTGGTATCGCCACAGATTTCAGAGAACAGGCGTTTCTCCCGGCACAGTATCGAAAACTTAGTTTCTGATAGAACAATTAGTTTTAAATGGAACTAATTTTCGCATCTGGGGTTTCCTCTTTCACAAGGCGACCACTTAGTTTCGTCGAATACATACGGTTCCGAGTAGCATCGCCACAGATTTCAGAGAACAGGCGCTTCTCCTGGCACACTATCGAACACTTAGTTTCGGTTAGAACAATTATTTTAAAATGGAATTAAGTTTCGCATTTGGAGTTTCCACTCTCACAAGGTCGACAACTTAGTTTCCTCGAACAAATACGGTTCCAAGTGGCATCGCCACAGATTTCAGAGAACAGACGCTTCTACTGGCACAGTATCGAACACTTAGTTTCAGATAGAACAATCAGTTTCAAATGGAACTAATTCTCGCATCTGGAGTTTCCTCTCTCACCAAGTCGACCACTTAGTTTCGTCGCACACATACAGTTTCGAGTGGTAGCGCCACAGATTTCGCAGAACGGCGTTTCTCCTGGCACATTATCGAGCACATAGTTTCAGATAGAACAATTTGTTTAAAATGGAACTAAGTTTCGCATCTGGAGTTTCCTCTCTCACAAGGTCGACAACTTAGTTTCGTCGAACACATACGGTTTCGAGTAGCATCGCCACAGTTTTCAGAGAACAGGCGCTTCCCCTGGCACAGTATCGAACACTTAGTTTCAGAGAGAACAATTAGTTTAAAATGGAACTATGTTTCGCATTTGGAGTTACCTCTCTCACAAGGCGGACCACTTAGTTTCGTCAATCACATAAGGTTTCGAGTGGGATCGCCGCAGATTTCAGGAACAGGCGCTTCTACCGGCACAGTATCGAACACTTAGTATCAGATAGAACAATTATTTTAAAATGGAAATATGTTTCGCATCTGGAGTTTCCACTCTCACAAGGTCGACAACTAAGTTTCCTCGAACAAATACGGTTCCGAGTGGCATCGCCACAGATTTCAGAGAACAGGCGCTTCTCCTGACACAGTATCGAACACTTAGTATCAGATAGAACAATTAGTTTTAAATGGAACTAAGTTTTGCTTCTGGAGTTTCCTCTCTCACAAGTTCGACCACTTAGTTTCGTCGAACACATACGGTTTCGAGCAGCATCGCCACCGATTTCAGAGAACAGACGCTTCTCCTGGCACAGTACGGAACACTTAGTATCAGATAGAACAATTAGTTTAAAATGGAAATAAGTTTCGCATCTGGAGTATCCTCTCTCACAAGGTCGACCACTTAGTTTCGTCGAACACATACGGTTTCGAGTAGTATCGCCACAGATTTCAGAGAACGGGAGTTTCTCCTGGCACAGTGTCGAACACTTGGTTTCAGATAGAACAATTAGTTTAAAATGGAACTATGCTTCGCATCTGGAGATTCCTCTCTCACAAGATCCACCACTTAGTCTCGTCGAACACATACGGTTTCGAGTGGCATCGACACAGATTTCAGAGAACAGGCGCGCCTTCTGGCACTATATCGAACACTTAGTTTGAGATGGATCACTTAGTATTAAATGGAACTAAGTTTCGCTGCTGGAGTTTCCTCTCTCACAAGGTCGACCACTTAGTTTCGTGGAACACATACAGTTTCGAGTGGTATCGCCACAGATTTCGCAGAACGGCGTTTCTCCTGGCGCATTATCGAACACATAGTTTCAGATAGAACAATTAGTTTAAAATGGAACTAAGTTTCGCATCTGGAGTTTCCTCTCTCACAAGGTCGACCATTTAGATTCGTCGAACACATACGGTTTCGAGTGGTATCGCCACAGATTTCGCAGAACGGGAGTTTCTCCTGGCACAGTATCGAACACTTGGTTTCAGATAGAACAATTAGTTTAAAATGGGACTATGCTTCGCATCTGGAGATTCCTCTCTCACAAGATCCACCACTTAGTCTCGTCCAACACATACGGTTTCGAGTGGCATCGACACAGATTTCAGAGAACAGGCGCTTCTCCTGACACAGTATCGAACACTTAGTTTCAGATAGAACAATTAGTTTAAAATGGTATTAAGCTTCACATCTGGAGTTTCCTCTTTCACAAGGCGACCACTTAGTTTCGTCGAATACATACGGTTCCGAGTAGCATCGCCACAGATTTCAGAGAACAGGCGCTTCTCTTGGCACAGTATCGAACACTCAGTTTCAGATAGAACAATTAGTTTAAAATGGTACTAAGTTTCGCATCTGGAGTTTCCCCTTTCACAAGGCGACCACTTAGTTTCGTCGAACACATACGGTTTCCAGTAGCATCGCCACAGATTTCAGAGAACAGGCGCCTCTCCTGGCACAGTATCGAACACTTAGGTTCAGATAGAACAATTAGTTTAAAATGGTATTAAGTTTCGCATCTGGAGTTTCCTCTCTCACAAGGTCGACCACTTAGTTTCGTCGAACACATACGGTTTCGAGTGGCATCGCCACAGATTTCAGAGAACAGGCGCTTCTCCTGGCACAGTATCGAAAACTTAGTTTCAGATGGAACAATTTGTTTAAAATGGAACTAAGTTTCGCATCTGGAGTTTCCCCTTTCACAAGGCGACCACTTAGTTTCGTCGAACACATACGGTTTCCAGTAGCATCGCCACAGATTTCAGAGAACAGGCGCTTCTCTTGGCACAGTATCGAACACTCAGTTTCAGATAGAACAATTAGTTTAAAATGGTACTAAGTTTCGCATCTGGAGTTTCCCCTTTCACAAGGCGACCACTTAGTTTCGTCGAACACATACGGTTTCCAGTAGCATCGCCACAGATTTCAGAGAACAGGCGCCTCTCCTGGCACAGTATCGAACACTTAGGTTCAGATAGAACAATTAGTTTAAAATGGTATTAAGTTTCGCATCTGGAGTTTCCTCTCTCACAAGGTCGACCACTTAGTTTCGTCGAACACATACGGTTTAGAGTGGCCTCGCCACAGATATCAGAGAAAAGGCGCTTCTCCTGGCACAGTATCGAACACTTAGTTTCAGATGGAACACTTAGTTTTAAACGGAACTAAGTTTCGCATCTGGAGTTTCCCCTTTCACAAGGCGACCACTCACTTTCGTCGAACACATACGGTTTCGAGTGGCATCGCCACAGATTTCAGAGAACAGGCGCTTCTCCTAGCACAGTATCTAACACTTAGTATCAGATAGAACAATTAGTTTAAAATGGAACTAAGTTTCGCATCTGGAGTATCCTCTCTCACAAGGTCGACCACTTATTTCGTCGAACACATACGGTTTCGAGTGGCATCGCCACAGATTTCAGAGAACAGGCGCTTCTCCTGGCACAGTATCGAACACTTAGTTACAGATAGAACAATTAGTTTAAAATGCAACTATATTTCGCATCTGGAGTTTCCTCTCTCACAAGGTCGGCCACTTAGTTTCGTGTAACACATACGGTTTCGAGTGGTATCGCCACAGATTTCAGAGAACAGGCGCTTCTCCTGGCACAGTATCGAACACTTAGTTTCAGATGGAACAATTAGTTTAAAATGGAACTATATTCCGCATCTGGTGAATCCTCCCTCACAAGGTCAATCACTTAGTTTCGTAGAACACATACGGTTTCGAGTGACATCGCCACAGATTTCAGAGAACAGCCGCTTCTCCTGGCACAGTATCCAACACTTAGTTTCAGAGAGAACAATTAGTTTAAAACGGAAATATGTTTGCCATTTGGAGTTTCCTCTCTCACAAGTTCGACCACTTAGTTTCTTCGAACACATACGGTTTCGAGTGGCATCGCCACAGATTTCAGAGAACAGGCGCTTCTCCTGGCGCAGTATCGAACACATAGTTGCAGGTAGAACAATTAGTTTAAAATGGAACTAAGTTTCGCGTCTGGAGTTTCCTCTCTCACAAGGTCGGCCACTTACTTTCGTGGAACACATTCGGTTTCGAGTAGCACCGCCACAGATTTCAGAGAACAGGCGCATCTCCTGGCAAAGTATCGAACACTTAGTTTCAGAGAGAACAATTAGTTTAAAATGGAAATATGTTTCGCATGTGGAGTTTCCTCTCTCACAAGTTCGACCACTTAGTTTCGTCGAACACATACGGTTTAGAGTGGCCTCGCCACAGATATCAGAGAAAAGGCGCTTCTCCTGGCACAGTATCGAACACTTAGTTTCAGATGGAACACTTAGTTTTAAACGGAACTAAGTTTCGCATCTGGAGTTTCCCCTTTCACAAGGCGACCACTCACTTTCGTCGAACACATACGGTTTCGAGTGGCATCGCCACAGATTTCAGAGAACAGGCGCTTCTCCTGGCACAGTATCGAACACTTAGTTTCAGATGGAACAATTAGTTTTTAATGGAACTAAGTTTCGCATCTGGAGTTTCCTTTTTCACAAGGCGACCACTTAGTTTCGTCGAACACATACGGTTTCGAGTGGCATCGCCACAGATTTCAGAGAACAGGCGCTTCTCCTGGCACAGTATCGAACACTTAGTTACAGATAGAACAATTAGTTTAAAATGCAACTATATTTCGCATCTGGAGTTTCCTCTCTCACAAGGTCGGCCACTTAGTTTCGTGTAACACATACGGTTTCGAGTGGTATCGCCACAGATTTCAGAGAACAGGCGCTTCTCCTGGCACAGTATCGAACACTTAGTTTCAGATGGAACAATTAGTTTAAAATGGAACTATATTCCGCATCTGGTGAATCCTCCCTCACAAGGTCAATCACTTAGTTTCGTAGAACACATACGGTTTCGAGTGACATCGCCACAGATTTCAGAGAACAGCCGCTTCTCCTTAAAACGGAAATATGTTTGCCATTTGGAGTTTCCTCTCTCACAAGTTCGACCACTTAGTTTCTTCGAACACATACGGTTTCGAGTGGCATCGCCACAGATTTCAGAGAACAGGCGCTTCTCCTGGCACAGTATCGAACACTTAGTTTCAGATGGAACAATTAGTTTAAAATGGAACTATATTCCGCATCTGGTGAATCCTCCCTCACAAGGTCAATCACTTAGTTTCGTAGAACACATACGGTTTCGAGTGACATCGCCACAGATTTCAGAGAACAGCCGCTTCTCCTGGCACAGTATCCAACACTTAGTTTCAGAGAGAACAATTAGTTTAAAACGGAAATATGTTTGCCATTTGGAGTTTCCTCTCTCACAAGTTCGACCACTTAGTTTCTTCGAACACATACGGTTTCGAGTGGCATCGCCACAGATTTCAGAGAACAGGCGCTTCTCCTGGCGCAGTATCGAACACATAGTTGCAGGTAGAACAATTAGTTTAAAATGGAACTAAGTTTCGCGTCTGGAGTTTCCTCTCTCACAAGGTCGGCCACTTACTTTCGTGGAACACATTCGGTTTCGAGTAGCATCGCCACAGATTTCAGAGAACAGGCGCATCTCCTGGCAAAGTATCGAACACTTAGTTTCAGAGAGAACAATTAGTTTAAAATGGAAATATGTTTCGCATGTGGAGTTTCCTCTCTCACAAGTTCGACCACTTAGTTTCGTCGAACACATACGGTTTAGAGTGGCCTCGCCACAGATATCAGAGAAAAGGCGCTTCTCCTGGCACAGTATCGAACACTTAGTTTCAGATGGAACACTTAGTTTTAAACGGAACTAAGTTTCGCATCTGGAGTTTCCCCTTTCACAAGGCGACCACTCACTTTCGTCGAACACATACGGTTTCGAGTGGCATCGCCACAGATTTCAGAGAACAGGCGCTTCTCCTAGCACAGTATCTAACACTTAGTATCAGATAGAACAATTAGTTTAAAATGGAACTAAGTTTCGCATCTGGAGTATCCTCTCTCACAAGGTCGACCACTTAGTTTCGTCGAACACATACGGTTTCGAGTGGCATCGCCACAGATTTCAGAGAACAGGCGCTTCTCCTGGCACATTATCGAACACTTAGTTACAGATAGAACAATTAGTTTAAAATGGAAATATGTTTCGCATCTGGAGTATCCTCTCCCACAAGGTCAACGACTTAGTTTCGACGAACACATACGGTTTCGAGCGGCATCGCCACACATTTCAGAGAACAGGCGCTTCTCCTGGCACAGTATCGAACTCTTAGTATCAGATAGAACAATTAGTTTAAAATGGATCTATGTTTCGCATCTGGAGTGTCCTCTCTCACAAGGTCGACCACTTAGTTTCGTCGAACACATACGGTTTCGAGTAGTATCGCCACAGATATCAGAGAAAAGGCGCTTCTCCTGGCACAGTATCGAACACTTAGTTTCAGATGGAACACTTAGTTTTAAACGGAACTATGTTTCGCATCTGGAGTTTCCCCTTTCACAAGGCTGCCACTTACTTTCGTCGAACACATACGGTTTCGAGTGGCATCGCCACAGATTTCAAAGAACAGGCGCTTCTCCTAGCACAGTATCGAACACTTAGTATCAGATAGAACAATTAGTTTAAAATGGATCTATGTTTCGCATCTGGAGTGTCCTCTCTCACAAGGTCGACCACTTAGTTTCGTGGAACACATACGGTTTCGAGTAGTATCGCCACAGATATCAGAGAAAAGGCGCTTCTCCTGGCACAGTATCGAACACTTAGTTTCAGATGGAACACTTAGTTTTAAACGGAACTATGTTTCGCATCTGGAGTTTCCCCTTTCACAAGGCGACCACTTACTTTCGTCGAACACATACGGTTTCGAGTGGCATCGCCACAGATTTCAGAGAACAGGCGCTTCTCCTGGCACAGTATCGAACACTTAGTTTCAGATGGAACACTTAGTTTTAAACGGAACTAAGTTTCGCATCTGGAGTTTCCCCTTTCACAAGGCGACCACTCACTTTCGTCGAACACATACGGTTTCGAGTGGCATCGCCACAGATTTCAGAGAACAGGCGCTTCTCCTAGCACAGTATCTAACACTTAGTATCAGATAGAACAATTAGTTTAAAATGGAACTAAGTTTCGCATCTGGAGTATCCTCTCTCACAAGGTCGACCACTTAGTTTCGTCGAACACATACGGTTTCGAGTGGCATCGCCACAGATTTCAGAGAACAGGCGCTTCTCCTGGCACATTATCGAACACTTAGTTACAGATAGAACAATTAGTTTAAAATGGAAATATGTTTCGCATCTGGAGTATCCTCTCTCACAAGGTCGACCACTTAGTTTCGTCGAACACATACGGTTTCGAGTGGCATCGCCACAGATTTCAGAGAACAGGCGCTTCTCCTGGCACATTATCGAACACTTAGTTACAGATAGAACAATTAGTTTAAAATGGATCTATGTTTCGCATCTGGAGTGTCCTCTCTCACAAGGTCGACCACTTAGTTTCGTCGAACACATACGGTTTCGAGTAGTATCGCCACAGATATCAGAGAAAAGGCGCTTCTCCTGGCACAGTATCGAACACTTAGTTTCAGATGGAACACTTAGTTTTAAACGGAACTATGTTTCGCATCTGGAGTTTCCCCTTTCACAAGGCGCCCACTTACTTTCGTCGAACAAATACGGTTTCGAGTGGCATCGCCCCAAATTTCAGAGATCAGGCGCTTCCCCTGGCACAGTATCGAACACTTAGTTTCAGAGAGAACAATTAGTTTAAAATGGAACTATGTTTCGCATTTGGAGTTACCTCTCTCACAAGGCGAACCACTTAGTTTCGTCAAACACATACGGTTTCGAGTGGGATCGCCGCAGATTTCAGGAACAGGCGCTTCTCCCGGCACAGTATCGAACACTTAGTTACAGATAGAACAATTAGTTTTAAATGGAACTATGTTTCGCATCTGGAGTTTCCTCTCTCACAAGGTCAACCACTTTGTTTCGCCGAACAAATACGGTTTCGAGTGGCATCGCCCCAAATTTCAGAGAACAGGCGCTTCTCCTGGCACAGTATTGAACACTTAGTTTCAGATGGAACATTTAGTTTAAAATTGAACTATGTTTCGCATCTGGAGTTTCCTCTCTCACAAGGTCGGCCACTTAGTTTCTTCGAACACATACGGTTTCGAGTGGCATCGCCACAGATTTCATAGAACAGGCGCTTCTCCTGGCACAGTATCGAACACTTAGTTTCAGATGGAACAATTAGTTTTAAATGGAACTAAGTTTTGCATCTGGAGTTTCCTCTTTCACAAGGTCGACCACTTAGTTTCGTCGAACACATACGGTTTCGAGTGGCATCGCCACAGATTTCAGAGAACAGGCGCTTCTCCTGGCACAGTGTCGAACACTTACTTACAGATAGAACAATTAGTTTAAAATGCAACTATATTTCGCATCTGAAGTTTCCTCTCTCACAAGGTCGGCCACTTAGTTTCGTCTAACACATACGGTTTCGAGTGGTATTGCCACAGATTTCAGAGAACAGGCGCTTCTCCTGGCACAGTATCGAACACTTAGTTTCAGATAGAACAATCAGTTTAAAATGGAACTAAGTTCCGCATCTGGAGTGTCCTCGCTCACCATGTCGACCACTTAGTTTCGTCGAACACATACGGTTTCGAGTAGCATCGCCACAGATTTCAGAGAACAGGCGCTTCTCCTGGCACAGTATCGAACACTTAGTTGCAGAGAGAACAATTAGTTTTAAATGGAACTAAGTTTCGCATCTGGAGTTTCCTCTTTCACAAGGCGACCACTTAGTTTCGTCGAACACATACGGTTTCGAGTGGCATCGCCACAGATTTCAGAGAACAGGCGCTTCTCCTGGCACAGTATCGAACACTTAGTTTCAGTTAGAATAATTAGTTTAAAATGGAAATATGTTTCGCATTTGGAGTTTCCTCTCTCACAAGGTCGACCACTTCGTTTCGTCGAACACATACGCTTTCGAGTAGTATCGCCACAGATTTCACAGAACGGGAGTTTCTCCTGGCACAGTATCGAACACTTAGTTTCAGATAGAACAATTACTTTAAAATGCAACTATGTTTCGCATCTGGAGTTTCCTCTCTCACAAGGCGACCACTTAGTTTCGTCGAATACATACGGTTCCTAGTAGCTTCGCCACAGATTTCAGAGAACAGGCGCTTCTCCTGGCACAGTATTGAACACTTAGTTTCAGATGGAACATTTAGTTTAAAATTGAACTATGTTTCGCATCTGGAGTTTCCTCCCTCACAAGGTCAACCACTTTGTTTCGCCGAACAAATACGGTTTCGAGTGGCATCGCCCCAAATTTCAGAGATCAGGCGCTTCCCCTGGCACAGTATCGAACACTTAGTTTCAGAGAGAACAATTAGTTTAAAATGGAAATATGTTTCGCATTTGGAGTTACCTCTCTCACAAGGCGAACCACTTAGTTTCGTCAAACACATACGGTTTCGAGTGGGATCGCCGCAGATTTCAGGAACAGGCGCTTCTCCCGGTACAGTATCGAACACTTAGTTACAGATAGAACAATTAGTTTTAAATGGAACTATGTTTCGCATCTGGAGTTTCCTCTCTCAGAAGATCGGCCACTTAGTTTCTTCGAACACATACGGTTTCGAGTGGCATCGCCACAGATTTCAGAGAACAGGCGCTTCTCCTGGCACAGTGTCGAACACTTAGTTACAGATAGAACAATTAGTTTAAAATGCAACTATATTTCGCATCTGGAGTTTCTTCTCTCACAAGGTCGGCCACTTAGTTGCGTCTAACACATACGGTTTCGAGTGGTATCGCCACAGATTTCATAGAACAGGCGCTTCTCCTGGCACAGTATCGAACACTTAGTTTCAGATGGAACAATTAGTTTTAAATGGAACTAAGTTTTGCATCTGGAGTTTCCTCTTTCACAAGGTCGACCACTTAGTTTCGTCGAACACATACGGTTTCGAGTGGCATCGCCACAGATTTCAGAGAACAGGCGCTTCTCCTGGCACAGTGTCGAACACTTAGTTACAGATAGAACAATTAGTTTAAAATGCAACTATATTTCGCATTTGGAGTTTCCTCTCTCACAAGGTCGGCCACTTAGTTTCGTCTAACACATACGGTTTCGACTGGTATCGCCACAGATTTCAGAGAACAGGCGCTTCTCCTGGCACAGTATCGAACACTTAGTTTCAGTTAGAATAATTAGTTTAAAATGGAAATATGTTTCGCATTTGGAGTTTCCTCTCTCACGAGGTCGACCACTTAGTTTCGTCGAACACATACGGTTTCGAGTAGTATCGCCACAGATTTCGCAGCACGGGAGTTTCTCCTGGCACAGTATCGAACACTTAGTTTCAGATAGAACAATTAGTTTAAAATGCAACTATGTTTCGCATCTGGAGTTTCCTCTCTCACAAGGTCGGCCACTTAGTTTCGTCGAACACATACGGTTTCGAGTGGCATCGCCACAGATTTCAGAGAACAGGCGCTTCTCCTGGCACAGTATCGAACACTTAGTTACAGATAGAACAATTAGTTTAAAATGCAACTATATTTCGCATCTGAAGTTTCCTCTCTCACAAGGTCGGCCACTTAGTTTCGTCTAACACATACGGTTTCGAGTGGTATTGCCACAGATTTCAGAGAACAGGCGCTTCTCCTGGCACAGTATCGAACACTTAGTTTCAGATAGAACAATCAGTTTAAAATGGAACTAAGTTCCGCATCTGGAGTGTCCTCGCTCACCATGTCGACCACTTAGTTTCGTCGAACACATACGGTTTCGAGTAGCATCGCCACAGATTTCAGAGAACAGGCGCTTCTCCTGGCACAGTATCGAACACTTAGTTGCAGAGAGAACAATTAGTTTTAAATGGAACTAAGTTTCGCATCTGGAGTTTCCTCTCTCACAAGGTCGACCACTTAGTTTCGTCGAACACATACGGTTTCGAGTGGCATCGCCACAGATTTCAGAGAACAGGCCCGTCTCCTGGCACAGTATCGAACACTTAGTTTCAGTTAGAATAATTAGTTTAAAATGGAAATATGTTTCGCATTTGGAGTTTCCTCTCTCACAAGGTCGACCACTTAGTTTCGTCGAACACATACGCTTTCGAGTGGCATCGCCACAGATTTCAGAGAACAGGCGCTTCTCCTGGCACAGTATCGAACACTTAGTTTCAGTTAGAATAATTAGTTTAAAATGGAAATATGTTTCGCATTTGGAGTTTCCTCTCTCACAAGGTCGACCACTTAGTTTCGTCGAACACATACGCTTTCGAGTAGTATCGCCACAGATTTCACAGAACGGGAGTTTCTCCTGGCACAGTATCGAACACTTAGTTTCAGATAGAACAATTACTTTAAAATGCAACTATGTTTCGCATCTGGAGTTTCCTCTCTCACAAGGCGACCACTTAGTTTCGTCGAATACATACGGTTCCTAGTAGCATCGCCACAGATTTCAGAGAACAGGCGCTTCTCTTGGCACAGTATCGAACACTCAGTTTCAGATAGAACAATTAGTTTAAAATGGTACTAAGTTTCGCATCTGGGGTTTCCACTTTCACAAGGCGACCACTTAGTTTCGTCGAACACATACGGTTTCCAGTAGCATCGCCACAGATTTCAGAGAACAGGCGCCTCTCCTGGCACAGTATCGAACACTTAGGTTCAGATAGAACAATTTGTTTAAAATGGTATTAATTTTCGCATCTGGAGTTTCCTCTCTCACAAGGTCGACCACTTAGTTTCGTCGAACACATACGGTTTCGAGTGGCATCGCCACAGATTTCAGAGAACAGGCCCGTCTCCTGGCACAGTATCGATCACTTAGTTACAGATAGAACAATTAGTTTTAAATGGAACTATGTTTCGCATCTGGAGTTTCCTCTCTCACAAGGTCAACCACTTTGTTTCGCCGAACAAATACGGTTTCGAGTGGCATCGCCCCAAATTTCAGAGATCAGGCGCTTCTCCTGGCACAGTATCGAACACTTAGTTTCAGATAGAACAATTAGTTTAAAATGGAACTAAGTTTCGCATCTCGAGTTTCCTCTCTCAGAAGGTCGGCCACTTAGTTTCTTCGAACACATACGGTTTCGAGTGGCATCGCCACAGATTTCAGAGAACAGGCGCTTCTCCTGGCACAGTATAGAACACTTAGTTTCAGATGGAACATTTAGTTTAAAATTGGACTATGTTTCGCATCTGGAGTTTCCTCTCTCACAAGGTCAACCACTTTGTTTCGCCGAACCAATACGGTTTCGAGTGGCATCGCCCCAAATTTCAGAGATCAGGCGCTTCCCCTGGCACAGTATCGAACACTTAGTTTCAGAGAGAACAATTAGTTTAAAATGGAACTATGTTTCGCATTTGGAGTTACCTCTCTCACAAGGCGAACCACTCAGTTTCGTCAAACACATACGGTTTCGAGTGGGATCGCCGCAGATTTCAGGAACAGGCGCTTCTCCCGGCACAGTATCGAACACTTAGTTACAGATAGAACAATTAGTTTTAAATGGAACTATGTTTCGCATCTGGAGTTTCCTCTCTCACAAGGTCAACCACTTTGTTTCGCCGAACAAATACGGTTTCGAGTGGCATCGCCACAGATTTCAAAGAACAGGCGCTTCGCCTGGCACAGTATCGAACACTTATTTCAGACAGAACAATTAGTGTAAAATGGAATTATGTTTCGCATCTGGAGTATCCTCTCTCAGAAGATCAACCGATTAGTTTCCTCGAACACATACGGTTTCGAGTGCCAACGCCACAGATTTCAGAGAACAGGGGCTTCTCCTGGCACAGTGTCGAACACTTAGTTTCAGACAGAACAATTAGTTTAAAATGGAACTAATTTTCGCATCTGGAGTTTCCTCTCTCACAAGGTCGACCACTTAGTTTCGTCGAACACATACGGTTTCGAGGGGCATCGCCACAGATTTCAGTGAACGGGCGCTTCTCCTAGCACATTATCGAACACTTAGATTCAGATAGAACAATTAGTTTAAAATGGTACTAAGTTTCGCATCTGGAGTTTCCTCTCTCACAAGGCGACCACTTAGTTTCGTGGACCACATACCGTTTCGAGGGGCATCGCCAGAGATTTCGGAGAACAGGCGCTTCTCCTGGCACAGTATCGAACACTTACTTTCAGATGGAACAGTTAGTTTAAAATGGAACTAAGTTTCGCTTCTGGAGTTTCCTCTCTCACAAGGTCGACCACTTAGTTTCGTCGAAAACATACGGTTTCGAGTGGCATCGCCACAGATTTCACAGAACAGTCGCTTCTCCTGGCACAGTACCGAACACTCAGTTTCAGATAGAACAATTAGTTTAAAATGGAACTAAGTTTCGCATCTGGAGTTTCCTCTCTCACAAGGTCGACCACTTAGTTTCGTCGAACGTATACGGTTTCGAGTAGCATCGCCACAGATTTCAGAGAACAGTCGCTTCTCCTGGCACAGTGTGGAACACTTAGTTTCAGATAGAACAATTAGTTTAAAATGGAACTATGTTTCGCATCTGGAGTATCCTCTCTCACAAGGTCGACCACTTAGTTTCGTCGAACACTTACAGTTTCGAGTAGCATCGCCACAGATTTCAGAGAACAGGCGCTACTCCTGGCACAGTATCGAACACTTAGTTTCAGATAGAATAATTAGAGTAAAATGGAATTATGTTTCGCATCTGGAGTATCCTCTCTCACAAGGTCAACGACTTACTTTCGTCGAACACATACGGTTTCGAGTGGCATCGCCACAGATTTCAGAGAACAGGCGCTTCGCCTGGCACAGTATCGAACACTTATTTCAGACAGAACAATTAGTGTAAAATGGAATTATGTTTCGCATCTGGAGTATCCTCTCTCAGAAGATCAACCAATTAGTTTCCTCGAACACATACGGTTTCGAGTGGCAACGCCACAGATTTCAGAGAACAGGGGCTTATCCTGGCACAGAGTCGAACACTTAGTTTCAGACAGAACAATTAGTTTAAAATGGAACTAATTTCCGCATCTGGAGTTTCCTCTCTCACAAGGTCGACCACTTAGTTTCGTCGAACACATACGGTTTCGAGGGGCATCGCCACAGATTTCAGTGAACGGGCGCTTCTCCGAGCACATTATCGAACACTTAGTTTCAGATAGAACAGTTAGTTTAAAATGGAACTAAGTTTCGCTTCTGGAGTTTCCTCTCTCACAAGGTCGACCACTTAGTTTCGTCGAACACATACGGTTTCGAGTGGCATCGCCACAGATTTCAGAGAACAGTCGCTTCTCCTGGCACAGTACCGAACACTCAGTTTCAGATAGAACAATTAGATTAAAATGGAACTAAGTTTCGCATCTGGAGTTTCCTCTCTCACAAGGTCGACCACTTAGTTTCGTCGAACACATACGGTTTCGAGTAGCATCGCCACAGATTTCAGAGAACAGTCGCTTCTTTTGGCAGAGTGTGGAACACTGAGTTTCAGATAGGACAATTACTTTAAAATGGAACTATGTTTCGCATCTGGAGTATCCTCTCTCACAAGGTCGACCACTTAGTTTCGTCGAACACATACGGTTTCGAGTAGCATCACCCCAGATTTCAGAGAACAGTCGCTTCTTTTGGCAGAGTGTGGAACACTGAGTTTCAGATAGGACAATTACTTTAAAATGGAACTATGTTTCGCATTTGGAGTTTCCTCCCTCACAAGGTCGACCGCTTAGTTTCGTCGAACACATACGGTTTCGAGTAGCATCGCCAGAGATTTCTGAGAAGAGGCGCTTCTCCTGGCACAGTATCGAAGACTTAGTTACAGATGGGACATTTGGTTTAAAATGGAACTAAGTTTCGCATCTGGAGTTTCCTCTCTCACAAGTTCGACCACTTAGTTCCGTCGAACACATACGGTTTCGAGTAGCATCGCCACCGATATCAGAGAACAGGCGCTTCCCCTGGCACACTATCGAACACTTAGTTTCAGAGAGAACAATTAGTTTGAAATCGAACTAAGTTTCGCATCTGGAGTTTCCTCTCTCACAAGGTCGACCACTTAGTTTCGTCGAACACATACTGTTTCGAGTGGCATCGCCACACATTTCAGAGAACTGGCGCTTCTCCTGGCACAGTATCGAACACTTAGTTTCAGATAGAACAATTAGTTTAAAATGGTACTAAATTTCGCATTTGGAGTTTCCTCTCTCGCAAGATGGACCACTTAGTTTCGTCGAACACATACGGTTTCGAGTGGCATCGCCACACATTTCAGAGAACTGGCGCTTCTCCTGGCACAGTATCGAACACTTAGTTTCAGATAGAACAATTAATTTGAAATCGAACTAAGTTTCGCATCTGGAGTTTCCTCTCTCACAAGGTCGACCACTTAGTTTCGTCGAACACATACTGTTTCGAGTGGCATCGCCACACATTTCAGAGAACTGGCGCTTCTCCTGGCACAGTATCGAACACTTAGTTTCAGATAGAACAATTAGTTTAAAATAGAAATATGTTTCGCATCTGGAGTATCCTCTCTCACAAGATCAACCACTTAGTTTCGTCGAACACATACGGTTTCGAGTGGCATCGCCACACATTTCAGAGAACTGGCGCTTCTCCTGGCACAGTGTCGAACACTTAGTTTCAGATAGAACAATTAGTTTAAAATGGTACTAAGTTTCGCATCTGGAGTTTCCTCTCTCACAAGGTCGTCCACTTAGTTTCGTCGAACACATACGGTTTCGAGTGGCATCGCCACACATTTCAGAGAACAGGAGCTTCTCCTGGCACAGTATCGGACACATAGTTTCAGATAAAACAATTAGTTTAAAATGGTACTAAGTTTTGCATCTGGATTTTCCTCTTCCACAAGGCGACCACTTAGTTTCGTCGAACACAGACGGTTTCGATTGGCATCGCCACAGATTTCAGAGAACAGGCGCTTCTCCTGGCACAGTATCGAACACTTAGTGTCAGATGGAACAATTAGTTTTAAATGGAACTAAGTTTCGCATCTGGAGTTTCCCCTTTCACAAGGCGACCACTCAGTTTCGTCGAACACATACGGTTTCGAGTGGCATCGCCACACATTTCAGGGAACAGGCGCTTCTCCTAGCACAGTATCGAACACTCAGTACCAGATAGAACAATTAGTTTAAAAGGAACAAAGCTTTGCATTTGGAGTTTCCTCTCTCACACGGTCGACCACTGAGTTTCGTCGAACACATACGGTTTCGAGTGGCATCGCCACAGATTTCAGAGAACAGGTGCTTCTCCTGGCACAGTATCGAACACTTTCAGATAGAACAATTAGTTTAAAATGGAACTAAGTTCCGCATCTGGAGTTTCCTCTCTCACAAGGTCGGCCACTTAGTTTCGTCGAACACATACGGTTTCGAGTAGCATCGCCACTGATTTCAGAGAACAGGCGCTTCTCCTGGCACAGTATCGAACACTTAGTTTCAGATAGAACAATTAGTTTAAAATGGTACTAAGTTTCGCATCTGGAGTTTCCTCTCTCAGAAGGTCGACCGCTTAGTTTCGTCGAACACACACTGTTTCGAGTAGCATCGGCACAGTTTTCAGAGAACAGGCGCTTCCCCTGGCACAGTATCGAACACTTAGTCTCAGAGAGAACAATTAGTTTAAAATGGAACTAAGTTTCGCATCTGGAGTTTCCTCTCTCACCAGGTCGAACACTTAGTTTCGTCGAGCACATACGGTTTCGAGTAGCATCGTCACAGTTTTCAGAGAACAGGCGCTTCCCCTGGCACAGTCTCGAACACTTAGTTTCAGAGAGAACAATTAGTTTAAAATGGAACTATGTTTCGCATTTGGAGTTTCCTCTCTCACAAGGTGGACCACTTAGTTTCGTGAAACACATACGCTTTCGAGTTGGATCGCCGCAGATTTCAGGACCAGGCGCTTCTCCTGGCACAGTATCGAACACTTAGTATCAGATAGAACAAATATTTTAAAATGGAACTATGTTTCGCATCTGGAGTTTCCTCTCTCACAAGGTCGACCACTTATTTTCGTCGAACACATACGGTTTCGAGTAGCATCGGGACAAATTTCAGGGAACAGGCGCTTCTCCTGGCACAGTATCGAACACTTAGTATCAGATAGAAAAATTAGTTTAAAATGGACCTATGTTTCGCATTTGGAGTTTCCTCTCTCACAAGGTCGACCGCTTAGTTTCGTCGAACACACACGGTTTCGAGTAGCATCGGCACAGTTTTCAGAGAACAGGCGCTTCCCCTGGCACAGTATCGAACACTTAGTTTCAGAGAGAACAATTAGTTTAAAATGGAACTAAGTTTCGCATCTGGAGTTTCCTCTCTCACCAGGTCGACCACTTAGTTTCCTCGAACACATACGGTTTCGAGTGGCATCGCCACACATTTCAGCGAACAGGCGCTTCTCCTGGCACATTATCGAACACTTAGTTTCAGATAGAACAATTAGTTTAAATTGGAACTATGTTTCGCATCTGGAGGTTCTTCTCTCACAAGGTCGACCACTTAGTTTCGTCGAACACATACGGTTTCGAGTGGCATCGCCACAGATTTCAGAGAACAAGCGCTTCTCCTGGCACAGTATCGAACACTTAGTTTCAGATAGAACAATTAGTTTAAAATGGTACTAAGTTTCGCATCTGGAGTTTCCTCTCTCACAAGGTCGACCACTTAGTTTCGTCGAACACATTCGGTTTCGAGTAGCATCGCCACAGATTTCAGAGAACAGGCGCTTCTCCTGGCACAGTATCGAACACTTAGTTTCAGATAGAACAATTAGTTTAAAATGGTACTAAATTTCGCATCTGGAGTTTCCTCTCTCACATGGCGGCCACTAAGTTTCGTGGAACACATTCGGTTTCGAGTAGCATCGCCACAGATTTCAGAGAACAGGCGCTTCTCCTGGCACAGTATCGAACACTTAGTTTCAGAGAGAACAATTAGTTTAAAATGGAATTATGTTTCGCATCTGGAGTATCCTCTCTCACAAGATCAACCACTTAGTTTCGTCGAACACATACGGTTTCGAGTGGCATCGCCACACATTTCAGAGAACTGGCGCTTCTCCTGGCACAGTGTCGAACACTTAGTTTCAGATAGAACAATTAGTTTAAAATGGTACTAAGTTTCGCATCTGGAGTTTCCTCTCTCACAAGGTCGTCCACTTAGTTTCGTCGAACACATACGGTTTCGAGTGGCATCGCCACACATTTCAGAGAACAGGAGCTTCTCCTGGCACAGTATCGGACACATAGTTTCAGATAAAACAATTAGTTTAAAATGGTACTAAGTTTTGCATCTGGATTTTCCTCTTCCACAAGGCGACCACTTAGTTTCGTCGAACACAGACGGTTTCGATTGGCATCGCCACAGATTTCAGAGAACAGGCGCTTCTCCTGGCACAGTATCGAACACTTAGTGTCAGATGGAACAATTAGTTTTAAATGGAACTAAGTTTCGCATCTGGAGTTTCCCCTTTCACAAGGCGACCACTCAGTTTCGTCGAACACATACGGTTTCGAGTGGCATCGCCACAGATTTCAGGGAACAGGCGCTTCTCCTAGCACAGTATCGAACACTCAGTACCAGATAGAACAATTAGTTTAAAAGGAACAAAGCTTTGCATTTGGAGTTTCCTCTCTCACACGGTCGACCACTGAGTTTCGTCGAACACATACGGTTTCGAGTGGCATCGCCACAGATTTCAGAGAACAGGTGCTTCTCCTGGCACAGTATCGAACACTTTCAGATAGAACAATTAGTTTAAAATGGAACTAAGTTCCGCATCTGGAGTTTCCTCTCTCACAAGGTCGGCCACTTAGTTTCGTCGAACACATACGGTTTCGAGTAGCATCGCCACTGATTTCAGAGAACAGGCGCTTCTCCTGGCACAGTATCGAACACTTAGTTTCAGATAGAACAATTAGTTTAAAATGGTACTAAGTTTCGCATCTGGAGTTTCCTCTCTCAGAAGGTCGACCGCTTAGTTTCGTCGAACACACACTGTTTCGAGTAGCATCGGCACAGTTTTCAGAGAACAGGCGCTTCCCCTGGCACAGTATCGAACACTTAGTCTCAGAGAGAACAATTAGTTTAAAATGGAACTAAGTTTCGCATCTGGAGTTTCCTCTCTCACCAGGTCGAACACTTAGTTTCGTCGAGCACATACGGTTTCGAGTAGCATCGTCACAGTTTTCAGAGAACAGGCGCTTCCCCTGGCACAGTCTCGAACACTTAGTTTCAGAGAGAACAATTAGTTTAAAATGGAACTATGTTTCGCATTTGGAGTTTCCTCTCTCACAAGGTGGACCACTTAGTTTCGTGAAACACATACGCTTTCGAGTTGGATCGCCGCAGATTTCAGGACCAGGCGCTTCTCCTGGCACAGTATCGAACACTTAGTATCAGATAGAACAAATATTTTAAAATGGAACTATGTTTCGCATCTGGAGTTTCCTCTCTCACAAGGTCGACCACTTATTTTCGTCGAACACATACGGTTTCGAGTAGCATCGGGACAAATTTCAGGGAACAGGCGCTTCTCCTGGCACAGTATCGAACACTTAGTATCAGATAGAAAAATTAGTTTAAAATGGACCTATGTTTCGCATTTGGAGTTTCCTCTCTCACAAGGTCGACCGCTTAGTTTCGTCGAACACACACGGTTTCGAGTAGCATCGGCACAGTTTTCAGAGAACAGGCGCTTCCCCTGGCACAGTATCGAACACTTAGTTTCAGAGAGAACAATTAGTTTAAAATGGAACTAAGTTTCGCATCTGGAGTTTCCTCTCTCACCAGGTCGACCACTTAGTTTCCTCGAACACATACGGTTTCGAGTGGCATCGCCACACATTTCAGCGAACAGGCGCTTCTCCTGGCACATTATCGAACACTTAGTTTCAGATAGAACAATTAGTTTAAATTGGAACTATGTTTCGCATCTGGAGGTTCTTCTCTCACAAGGTCGACCACTTAGTTTCGTCGAACACATACGGTTTCGAGTGGCATCGCCACAGATTTCAGAGAACAAGCGCTTCTCCTGGCACAGTATCGAACACTTAGTTTCAGATAGAACAATTAGTTTAAAATGGTACTAAGTTTCGCATCTGGAGTTTCCTCTCTCACAAGGTCGACCACTTAGTTTCGTCGAACACATACGGTTTCGAGTAGCATCGCCACAGATTTCAGAGAACAGGCGCTTCTCCTGGCACAGTATCGAACACTTAGTTTCAGATAGAACAATTAGTTTAAAATGGTACTAAATTTCGCATCTGGAGTTTCCTCTCTCACATGGCGGCCACTAAGTTTCGTGGAACACATTCGGTTTCGAGTAGCATCGCCACAGATTTCAGAGAACAGGCGCTTCTCCTGGCACAGTATCGAACACTTAGTTTCAGAGAGAACAATTAGTTTAAAATGGAATTATGTTTCGCATCTGGAGTATCCTCTCTCACAAGATCAACCACTTAGTTTCGTCGAACACATACGGTTTCGAGTGGCATCGCCACACATTTCAGAGAACTGGCGCTTCTCCTGGCACAGTGTCGAACACTTAGTTTCAGATAGAACAATTAGTTTAAAATGGTACTAAGTTTCGCATCTGGAGTTTCCTCTCTCACAAGGTCGATCACTTAGTTTCGTCGAACACATACGGTTTCGAGTAGCATCACCACAGATTTTAGAGAACAGGCGCTTCTCCTGGCACAGTATCGAACACTTAGTTTCAGAGAGAACAATTAGTTTAAATTGGAACTATGTTTCGCATCTGGAGTTTCCTCTCTCACAAGGTCGACCACTTAGTTTCGTCGAACACATACGGTTTCGAGTGGCATCGCCACACATTGCAGAGAACAGGAGCTTCTCCTGGCACAGTATCGTACACATAGTTTCAGATAAAACAATTAGTTTAAAATGGTACTAAATTTCGCATCTGGAGTTTCCTCTCTCACATGGCGGCCACTTAGATTCCTGGAACACATTCGGTTTCGAGTAGCATCGCCACAGATTTCAGAGAACAGGCGCTTCTCCTGGCACAGTATCGAACATTTAGTATCAGATAGAACTATTAGTTTAAAATGGAACTAAGCATCGCATCTGGAGTTTCCTCTCTCACAAGGTCGACCACTTAGTTTCGATGAACACATACGGTTTCGAGTAGCATCGCCACCGATTTCAGAGAACAGGCGCTTCTCCTGGCGCAGTATCGAACACTCAGTTACAGATAGAACAATTAGTTTAAAATGGAACTAAGTTTCGCATCTGGAGTTTCTTCTCTCACAAGGTCGACCACTTAGTTTCGTCGAACACATTCGGTTTCGAGTAGCATCGCCACAGATTTCAGAGAACAAGCGCTTTTCCTGGCACAGTATCGAACACTTAGTTTCAGAGAGAACAATTAGTTTAAAATGGAACTAAGTTTCGCATCTGGAGTTTCCCCTCTCACAAGGTCGACCACTTAGTTTCGTCGAACACATACGGTTTCGAGTAGCATCGCCACAGATTTCAGAGAACAAGCGCTTTTCCTGGCACAGTATCGAACACTTAGTTTCAGAGAGAACAATTAGTTTAAAATGGAACTAAGTTTCGCATCTGGAGTTTCCTCTCTCACAAGGTCGACCACTTAGTTTCGTCGAACACATACTGTTTCGAGTGGCATCGCCACACATTTCAGAGAACTGGCGCTTCTCCTGGCACAGTATCGAACACTTAGTTTCAGATAGAACAATTAGTTTAAAATAGAAATATGTTTCGCATCTGGAGTATCCTCTCTCACAAGGTCGATCACTTAGTTTCGTCGAACACATACGGTTTCGAGTAGCATCGTCACAGATTTTAGAGAACAGGCGCTTCTCCTGGCACAGTATCGAACACTTAGTTTCAGAGAGAACAATTAGTTTAGATTGGAACTATGCTTCGCATCTGGAGGTTCTTCTCTCACAAGGTCGACCACTTAGTTTCGTCGAACACATACGGTTTCGAGTGGCATCGCCACACATTTCAGAGAACAGGCGCTTCTCCTGGCACAGTATCGAACATTTAGTATCAGATAGAACTATTAGTTTAAAATGGAACTAAGCATCGCATCTGGAGTTTCCTCTCTCACAAGGTCGACCACTTAGTTTCGATGAACACATACGGTTTCGAGTAGCATCGCCACCGATTTCAGAGAACAGGCGCTTCTCCTGGCGCAGTATCGAACACTCAGTTACAGATAGAACAATTAGTTTAAAATGGAACTAAGTTTCGCATCTGGAGTTTCTTCTCTCACAAGGTCGACCACTTAGTTTCGTCGAACACATTCGGTTTCGAGTAGCATCGCCACAGATTTCAGAGAACAAGCGCTTTTCCTGGCACAGTATCGAACACTTAGTTTCAGAGAGAACAATTAGTTTAAAATGGAACTAAGTTTCGCATCTGGAGTTTCCCCTCTCACAAGGTCGACCACTTAGTTTCGTCGAACACATACGGTTTCGAGTAGCATCGCCACAGATTTCAGAGAACAAGCGCTTTTCCTGGCACAGTATCGAACACTTAGTTTCAGAGAGAACAATTAGTTTAAAATGGAACTAAGTTTCGCATCTGGAGTTTCCTCTCTCACAAGGTCGACCACTTAGTTTCGTCGAACACATACTGTTTCGAGTGGCATCGCCACACATTTCAGAGAACTGGCGCTTCTCCTGGCACAGTATCGAACACTTAGTTTCAGATAGAACAATTAGTTTAAAATAGAAATATGTTTCGCATCTGGAGTATCCTCTCTCACAAGGTCGATCACTTAGTTTCGTCGAACACATACGGTTTCGAGTAGCATCGTCACAGATTTTAGAGAACAGGCGCTTCTCCTGGCACAGTATCGAACACTTAGTTTCAGAGAGAACAATTAGTTTAGATTGGAACTATGCTTCGCATCTGGAGGTTCTTCTCTCACAAGGTCGACCACTTAGTTTCGTCGAACACATACGGTTTCGAGTGGCATCGCCACACATTTCAGAGAACTGGCGCTTCTCCTGGCACAGTATCGAACACTTAGTTTCAGATAGAACAATTAGTTTAAAATGGTACTAAGTTTCGCATCTGGAGTTTCCTCTCTCACAAGGTCGACCACTTAGTTTCGTCGAACACATACGGTTTCGAGTAGCATCGCCACAGATTTCAGAGAACAGGCGCTTCTCCTGGCACAGTATCGAACACTTAGTTTCAGAGAGAACAATTAGTTTAAATTGGAACTATGTTTCGCATCTGGAGTTTCCTCCCTCACAAGGTCGACCACTTAGTTTCGTCGAACACATACGGTTTCGAGTGGCATCGCCACACATTTCAGAGAACTGGCGCTTCTCCTGGCACAGTATCGAACACTTAGTTTCATGTAGAACAATTAGTTTAAAATAGAAATATGTTTCGCATCTGGAGTATCCTCTCTCACAAGGTCGACCACTTAGTTTCGTCGAACACATACGGTTTCGAGTGGCATCGCCACACATTGCAGAGAACAGGAGCTTCTCCTGGCACAGTATCGGACACATAGTTTCAGATAAAACAATTAGTTTAAAATGGTACTAAATTTCGCATCTGGAGTTTCCTCTCTCACATGGCGGCCACTTAGATTCCTGGAACACATTCGGTTTCGAGTAGCATCGCCGCAGATTTCAGAGAACAGGCGCTTCTACTGGCACAGTATCGAACATTTAGTATCAGATAGAACTATTAGTTTAAAATGGAACTAAGCATCGCATCTGGAGTTTCCTCTCTCACAAGGTCGACCACTTAGTTTCGATGAACACATACGGTTTCGAGTAGCATCGCCACCGATTTCAGAGAACAGGCGCTTCTCCTGGCGCAGTATCGAACACTCAGTTTCAGAGAGAACAATTAGTTTAAAATCGAACTAAGTTTCGCATCTGGAGTTTCCTCTCCCACAAGGTCGACCACTTAGTTTCGTCGAACACATACTGTTTCGAGTGGCATCGCCACACATTTCAGAGAACTGGCGCTTCTCATGGCACAGTATCGAACACTTAGTTTCAGATAGAACAATTAGTTTAAAATGGAATTATGTTTCGCATCTGGAGTATCCTCTCTCACAAGATCAACCACTTAGTTTCATCGAACACATACGGTTTCGAGTAGCATCGCCACAGATTTCAGAGAACAAGCGCTTTTCCTGGCACAGTATCGAACACTTAGTTTCAGAGAGAACAATTAGTTTAAAATGGAACTAAGTTTCGCATCTGGAGTTTCCTCTCTCACAAGGTCGACCACTTAGTTTCGTCGAACACATACGGTTTCGAGTAGCATCGCCACAGATTTTAGAGAACAGGCGCTTCTCCTGGCACAGTATCGAACACTTAGTTTCAGAGAGAACAATTAGTTTAAATTGGAACTATGTTTCGCATCTGGAGGTTCTTCTCTCACAAGGTCGACCACTTAGTTTCGTCGAACACATACGGTTTCGAGTGGCATCGCCACACATTTCAGAGAACTGGCGCTTCTCCTGGCACAGTATCGAACACTTAGTTTCAGATAGAACAATTAGTTTAAAATCGTACTAAGTTTCGCATCTGGAGTTTCCTCTCTCACAAGGTCGACCACTTAGTTTCGTCGAACACATACGGTTTCGAGTAGCATCGCCACAGATTTCAGAGAACAGGCGCTTCTCCTGGCACAGTATCGAACACTTAGTTTCAGAGAGAACAATTAGTTTAAATTGGAACTATGTTTCGCATCTGAAGTTTCCTCCCTCACAAGGTCGACCACTTAGTTTCGTCGAACACATACGGTTTCGAGTGGCATCGCCACACATTTCAGAGAACTGGCGCTTCTCCTGGCACAGTATCGAACACTTAGTTTCAGATAGAACAATTAGTTTAAAATAGAAATATGTTTCGCATCTGGAGTATCCTCTCTCAAAAGGTCGACCACTTAGTTTCGTTGAACACATACGGTTTCGAGTGGCATCGCCACACATTTCAGAGAACTGGCGCTTCTCCTGGCACAGTATCGAACACTTAGTTTCAGATAGAACAATTAGTTTAAAATGGTACTAAATTTCGCATCTGGAGTTTCCTCTCTCACATGGCGGCCACTTAGTGTCGTGGAACACATTCGGTTTCGAGTAGCATCGCCACAGATTTCAGAGAACAGGCGCTTCTCCTGGCACAGTATCGAACACTTAGTTTCAGAGAGAACAATTAGTTTAAAATGGAATTATGTTTCGCATCTGGAGTATCCTCTCTCACAAGATCAACCACTTAGTTTCGTCGAACACATACGGTTTCGAGTGGCATCGCCACACATTTCAGAGAACTGGCGCTTCTCCTGGCACAGTATCGAACACTTAGTTTCAGATAGAACAATTAGTTTAAAATGGTACTAAGTTTCGCATCTGGAGTTTCCTCTCTCACAAGGTCGACCACTTAGTTTCGTCGAACACATACGGTTTCGAGTAGCATCGCCACAGATTTCAGAGAACAGGCGCTTCTCCTGGCACAGTATCGAACACTTAGTTTCAGAGAGAACAATTAGTTTAAATTGGAACTATGTTTCGCATCTGGAGTTTCCTCCCTCACAAGGTCGACCACTTAGTTTCGTCGAACACATACGGTTTCGAGTGGCATCGCCACACATTTCAGAGAACTGGCGCTTCTCCTGGCACAGTATCGAACACTTAGTTTCATGTAGAACAATTAGTTTAAAATAGAAATATGTTTCGCATCTGGAGTATCCTCTCTCACAAGGTCGACCACTTAGTTTCGTCGAACACATACGGTTTCGAGTGGCATCGCCACACATTGCAGAGAACAGGAGCTTCTCCTGGCACAGTATCGGACACATAGTTTCAGATAAAACAATTAGTTTAAAATGGTACTAAATTTCGCATCTGGAGTTTCCTCTCTCACATGGCGGCCACTTAGATTCCTGGAACACATTCGGTTTCGAGTAGCATCGCCGCAGATTTCAGAGAACAGGCGCTTCTACTGGCACAGTATCGAACATTTAGTATCAGATAGAACTATTAGTTTAAAATGGAACTAAGCATCGCATCTGGAGTTTCCTCTCTCACAAGGTCGACCACTTAGTTTCGATGAACACATACGGTTTCGAGTAGCATCGCCACCGATTTCAGAGAACAGGCGCTTCTCCTGGCGCAGTATCGAACACTCAGTTACAGATAGAACAATTAGTTTAAAATGGAACTAAGTTTCGCATCTGGAGTTTCTTCTCTCACAAGGTCGACCACTTAGTTTCGTCGAACACATTCGGTTTCGAGTAGCATCGCCACAGATTTCAGAGAACAGGGGCTTCTCCTGGCACAGTATCGAACACTTAGTTTCAGAGAGAACAATTAGTTTAAAATCGAACTAAGTTTCGCATCTGGAGTTTCCTCTCCCACAAGGTCGACCACTTAGTTTCGTCGAACACATACTGTTTCGAGTGGCATCGCCACACATTTCAGAGAACTGGCGCTTCTCATGGCACAGTATCGAACACTTAGTTTCAGATAGAACAATTAGTTTAAAATCGTACTAAGTTTCGCATCTGGAGTTTCCTCTCTCACAAGGTCGACCACTTAGTTTCGTCGAACACATACGGTTTCGAGTAGCATCGCCACAGATTTCAGAGAACAGGCGCTTCTCCTGGCACAGTATCGAACACTTAGTTTCAGAGAGAACAATTAGTTTAAATTGGAACTATGTTTCGCATCTGAAGTTTCCTCCCTCACAAGGTCGACCACTTAGTTTCGTCGAACACATACGGTTTCGAGTGGCATCGCCACACATTTCAGAGAACTGGCGCTTCTCCTGGCACAGTATCGAACACTTAGTTTCAGATAGAACAATTAGTTTAAAATAGAAATATGTTTCGCATCTGGAGTATCCTCTCTCAAAAGGTCGACCACTTAGTTTCGTTGAACACATACGGTTTCGAGTGGCATCGCCACACATTTCAGAGAACTGGCGCTTCTCCTGGCACAGTATCGAACACTTAGTTTCAGATAGAACAATTAGTTTAAAATGGTACTAAATTTCGCATCTGGAGTTTCCTCTCTCACATGGCGGCCACTTAGTGTCGTGGAACACATTCGGTTTCGAGTAGCATCGCCACAGATTTCAGAGAACAGGCGCTTCTCCTGGCACAGTATCGAACACTTAGTTTCAGAGAGAACAATTAGTTTAAAATGGAATTATGTTTCGCATCTGGAGTATCCTCTCTCACAAGATCAACCACTTAGTTTCGTCGAACACATACGGTTTCGAGTGGCATCGCCACACATTTCAGAGAACTGGCGCTTCTCCTGGCACAGTATCGAACACTTAGTTTCAGATAGAACAATTAGTTTAAAATAGAAATATGTTTCGCATTTGGAGTATCCTCTCTCAGAAGGTCGACCACTTAGTTTCGTCGAACACATACGGTTTCGAGTAGCATCGCCACAGATTTCAGAGAACAGGCGCTTCTCCTGGCACAGTATCGAACATTTAGTATCAGATAGAACTATTAGTTTAAAATGGAACTAAGCATCGCATCTGGAGTTTCCTCTCTCACAAGGTCGACCACTTAGTTTCGATGAACACATACGGTTTCGAGTAGCATCGTCACAGATTTCAGAGAACAGGCACTTCTCCTGGCACAGTATCGAACACTTAGTTTCAGATAGAACAATTAGTTTAAAATGGAACTATGTTTCGCATCTGGAGTTTCCTCTCTCACAAGGTCAACGACTTAGTTTCGTCGAACACATACGGTTTCGAGGGGCATCGCCACACATTTCAGAGAACAGGCGCTTCTCCTGGCACAGTATCGAACACTTAGTATCAGACAGAACAATTAGTTTAAAATGGCACTATGTTTCGCATCTGGAGTATCCTCTCTCACAAGATCAACCACTTAGTTTCGTCGAACACATACGGTTTCGAGTGGCATCGCCACACATTTCAGAGAACAGGCGCTTCTCGTGGCACAGTATCGAACACTTAGTTTCAGAGAGAACATTTAGTATAAAATGGAAATAAGTTTCGCATCTGGAGTTTCCTCTCTCACAAGGTCGACGACTTAGTTTCGTTGAACGCATTCGGTTTCGAGTGGCATTGCCACAGATTTCAGAGAACAGGCGCTTCCCCTGGCACAGTATCGAACACTTATTTTCAGATAGAACGATTAGTTAAACATGGAACAAAGTTTCGCATCTGGAGTTTCCTCTCTCACAAGGTCGAACATTTAGTATCGAACACTTTTTTCAGACAGAAACATTAGTTTAAAATGGAACTATGTTTCGCATCTGGAGTATCCTCTCTCATAAGATCAACCACTTAGTTTCCTCGAACTCATACGGTTTCGAGTGGCATCGCCACAGATTTCAGAGAACAGGCGCTTCTCCTGGCACAGTATCGAACACTTTCAGATAGAACAATCAGTTTAAAATGGAACTAAGTTTCGCATCTGGAGTATCCTCTCTCACAAGGTCGACCACTTAGTTTCGTCGAACACATAGCGTTTCGAGTGGTATCGCCACAGATTTCAGAGAACAGGCGCTTCTCCTGGCACATTATCGAACACTTAGTTTCAGATAGAACAATTAGAGTAAAATGGAACTAAGTTTCGCAACTGGAGTTTCCTCTCTCACAAGGTCGACCACTTAGTTTCGACGAACACATACGGTTTAGAGTGGCATCGCCACACATTTCAGAGAACTGGCGCTTCTCCTGGCACAGTATCGGACACTCAGTTACAGATAGAACAATTAGTTTAAAATGGAACTAAGTTTCGCATCTGGAGTTTCTTCTCTCACAAGGTCGACAACTTAGTTTCGTCGAACACATACGGTTTCGAGTGGCATCGCCACACATTTCAGAGAACATGAGCTTCTCCTGGCACAGTATCGGACACATAGTTTCAGATAGAACAATAAGTTTAAAATGGCACTAAGTTTCGCGTCTGGAGTTTCCTCTCTCACAATGTCGACCACTCAGTTTCGTCGAACACATAAGGTTTCGAGTGGCATCGCCACACGTTTCAGAGAACAGGCGCTTCTCCTGGCACAGTATCGAACACTTAGTTTCATAGAGAACAATTAGTTTAAAATGGCACTAAGTTTCGCGTCTGGAGTTTCCTCTCTCACAATGTCGACCACTCAGTTTCGTCGAACACATACGGTTTCGAGTGGCATCGCCACAGATTTCAGAGAACAGGCGCTTCTCCTGGCACAGTATCGAAAACTTAATATCAGATGGAACATTAGGTTTAAAATGGAACTAAGTTTCGCATCTGGAGTTTCCTCTCTCACAAGGTCGACCATTTAGATTCGTCGAACACATACGGCTGCGAACATCATCGCCACAGATTTCAGAGAACAGACCCTTCTCCTGGCGCAGTATCGAACACTTAGTTTCAGATAGAACGATTAGTTTAAAATGAAACAATGTTTCGCATCCGTAGTTTCCTCTCTCACAAGGTCGGCCACTTAGTTTCGTCGAACACATACGGTTTCGAGTGGCATCGCCACAGATTTCAGAGAACAGCCGCTTCCCCTGGCACAGTAGAGAACACTTAATTTCAGATGGAACAATTAGTTTAAAATGTAACTAAGTTTCGCATCTGAAGTTTCCTCTCTCACAAGGTCGGCCACTTAGTTTCGTCGAACACATATGGTTTCGAGTGAACTTGTGAGAGAGGAAACTCCAGATGCGACACATAGTTCCATGTTAAACTAATTGCTCTATCGGAAACTAAGTGTTCGAAAATGTGCCAGGAGAAGCGCCTGTTCACTGAAATCTGTGGCGATGCACCTCGGACCCGTATGTGTTCGACGAAACTAAGTCGTTGACCTTGTGAGAGAGGAAACTCCAGATGCGAAACATAGTTCCATTTTAAACTAATTGTTCTATCTGAAACTAAGTGTTCGATACTGTGCCAGGAGAAGTGCCTGTTCTCTGAAATCTGTGACTATGCTACTCGAAATCATATGTGTTCGACGAAACTAAGTGGTCGACCTTGTGAGAAAGGATACTCCAGATGCGAAACATAGTTCCATTTTAAAATAATTGTTCTATCCGATACTAAGTGTTCGATACTGTGCCGGGAGAAGCGCCTGTTCTCTGAAATCTGTGGCGATGCCACTCGAAACCGTATGTGTTCGACGAAACTAAGTGGTCGACCTTGTGAGAGAGGATACTCCAGATGCAAAACTTAGTTCCATTTTAAACTGATTGTTCTATCTGAAAGTGTTCGATACTATGCCAGGAGAAGCGCCTGCTCTCTGAAATCTGTGGCGATGCCACTCGAAACCGTATGAGTTCTTCGAAACTAAATGGTCGACCTTGTGATAGATGAAACTCCAGATGCGAAACTTTGTTCCATTTTTAACTAATCGTTCTATCTGAAACTAAGAGTTCGATACTGTGCCAGGGGAAGCGCCTGTTCTCTGAAATCTGTGGCAATGCCACTCGAAACCGAATGCGTTCAACGAAACTAAGTCGTCGACCTTGTGAGAGAGGAAACTCCAGATGCGACACATAGTTCCATGTTAAACTAATTGCTCTATCTGAATCTAAGTGTTCGAAAATGTGCCAGGAGAAGCGCCTGTTCTCTGAAATGTGTGGCGATGCCCCTCGAAACCGTATGTGTTCGACGAAACTAAGTCGTTGGCCTTGTGAGAGAGGAAACTCCAGATGCGAAACATAGTTCCATTTTAAACTAATTGTTCTATCTGAAACTAAGTGTTCGATACTGTGCCAGGAGAAGTGCCTGTTCTCTGAAATCTGTGACTATGCTACTCGAAATCATATGTGTTCGACGAAACTAAGTGGTCGACCTTGTGAGAAAGGATACTCCAGATGCGAAACATAGTTCCATTTTAAAGTAATTGTTCTATACGATACTAAGTGTTCGATACTGTGCCGGGAGAAGCGCCTGTTCTCTGAAATCTATGGCGATGCCACTCGAAACCGTATGTGTTCGACGAAACTAAGTGGTCGACCTTGTGAGAGAGGATACTCCAGATGCAAAACTTAGTTCCATTTTAAACTAATTGTTCTATCTGAAACTAAGTGTTCGATACTGTGCCAGGCGAAGCGCCTGTTCTCTGAAATCTGTGGCGATGCTACTCGAAACCGTATGTGTTCGACGAAACTAGGTGGTCGACCTTGTGAGAGAGGAAACTCCAGATGCGAAACTTATTTCCGTTTTAAACTAATTGTTCTCTCTGAAACTAAGTGTTCGATACTGTGCCAGGAGAAGCGCCTGTTCTCTGAAATCTGTCGCGATGCGCACTGGAAACGGTATGTGCTCGACGAAACTAAGTGGCCCACATTGTGAGAGAGGAAACACCAGATGCTAAACTTAGATCCATTTTAAACTAATTGTTCTATCTGAAAGTAAGTGTTCGATACTGTGCCAGGGGAAGCGCCTGTTCTCTGAAATCTGTGGCGATGCCAATCGAAACCGCCTGTGTTCGAAGAAACTAGGTGGTCGCCTTGTGAAAGAGGAAACTCCAGATGCGAGACTTGGTACCATTTTATACTAATTGTTCTATCTGAAACTAAGTGTTCGATACTGTGCCAGGAGAAGCGCCTGTTCTCTGAAATCTGTCGCGATGCGCACTCGAAACGGTATGTGTTCGACGAAACTAAGTGGTCGACCTTGTGAGAGAGGAAGCTCCAGATGCGAAACTTAGTTCCATTTTAAACTAATTGTTCTATCTGAAACTATGTGTTCGATAATGTGCCAGGCGAAGCGCCTTTTCTCTGAAATCTGTGGCGATGCCGCTCGAAACCGTATGTGCTCGACGAAACTAAGTGGTCGACCTTGTGTGAGAGAAAACTTCAGATACGATACTTTGTTCCATTTTAAACTAATTGTTCTATCCGAAACTAAGTGTTCGATAATGTGCCAGGAAAAGCGCCTGTTCTCTGAAATCTGTGGCAATGCCACTCGAAACCGTATGTGTTCGACGAAACTGAGTGGTCGCCTTGTGAATGGGGAAACTCCAGATGCGAAACTTAGTGCCATTTAAAACTAATTGTTCCATCTGAAACTAAGTGTTCAATACTGTGCCAGGAGAAGCAACTGTTCTCTGAAATCTGTGGCGATGCCATTCGAAACCGTATGTGTTCGACGAAACTAAGTGGCCGACCTTGTGAGAGAGGAAACTCCAGATGCGAAACTTAGTTCCATTTTAAACTAATTGTTCTTTATGAAAGGGTTTCATACTGTGCCAGGAGAAGCGCCTGTTCTCTGAAATCTGTGGCGATGCTACTCGAAACCGTATGAATTCTTCGA
The DNA here is from genome assembly GCA_910591585.2 of Nysson spinosus. Classification (NCBI taxonomy): domain Eukaryota; kingdom Metazoa; phylum Arthropoda; class Insecta; order Hymenoptera; family Crabronidae; genus Nysson; species Nysson spinosus. The sequence goes on along the minus strand of CAJUYC020000090.1, from coordinate 1,288,801 downwards.
AACTAAATGGTCGACCTTGTGAGAGATGAAACTCCCGATGAGAAACTTTGTTCCATTTTTAACTAATCGTTCTATCTGAAACTAAGAGTTCGATACTGTGCCAGGGGAAGCGCCTGTTCTCTGAAATCTGTGGCAATGCCACTCGAAACCGAATGCGTTCAACGAAACTAAGTCGTCGACCTTGTGAGAGAGGAAACTCCAGATGCGACACATAGTTCCATGTTAAACTAATTGCTCTATCTGAATCTAAGTGTTCGAAAATGTGCCAGGAGAAGCGCCTGTTCTCTGAAATGTGTGGCGATGCCCCTCGAAACCGTATGTGTTCGACGAAACTAAGTCGTTGACCTTGTGAGAGAGGAAACTCCAGATGCGAAACATAGTTCCATTTTAAACTAATTGTTCTATCTGAAACTAAGTGTTCGATACTGTGCCAGGCGAAGCGCCTGTTCTCTGAAATCTGTGGCGATGCTACTCGAAACCGTATGTGTTCGACGAAACTAGGTGGTCGACCTTGTGAGAGAGGAAACTCCAGATGCGAAACTTATTTCCATTTTAAACTAATTGTTCTCTCTGAAACTAAGTGTTCGATACTGTGCCAGGAGAAGCGCCTGTTCTCTGAAATCTGTCGCGATGCGCACTGGAAACGGTATGTGCTCGACGAAACTAAGTGGCCCACCTTGTGAGAGAGGAAACACCAGATGCTAAACTTAGATCCATTTTAAACTAATTGTTCTATCTGAAAGTAAGTGTTCGATACTGTGCCAGGAGAAGCGCCTTTTCTCTGAAATCTGTGGCGATGCCAATCGAGACCGTCTGAGTTCGACGAAACTAGGTGGTCGCCTTGCGAAAGAGGAAACTCCAGATGCGAAACTTAGTTCCATTTAAAACTAATTGTTTCATCTGAAACTAAGTTTTCGATACTGTGCCAGGGGAAGCGCCTGTTCTCTGAAATCTGTGGCGATGCCAATCGAAACCGCCTGTGTTCGAAGAAACTAGGTGGTCGCCTTGTGAAAGAGGAAACTCCAGATGCGAGACTTGGTACCATTTTATACTAATTGTTCTATCTGAAACTAAGTGTTCGATACTGTGCCAGGAGAAGCGCCTGTTCTCTGAAATCTGTCGCGATGCGCACTCGAAACGGTATGTGTTCGACGAAACTAAGTGGTCGACCTTGTGAGAGAGGAAGCTCCAGATGCGAAACTTAGTTCCATTTTAAACTAATTGTTCTATCTGAAACTATGTGTTCGATAATGTGCCAAGCGAAGCGCCTTTTCTCTGAAATCTGTGGCGATGCCGCTCGAAACCGTATGTGCTCGACGAAACCAAGTGGTCGACCTTGTGTGAGAGAAAACTTCAGATGCGATACTTTGTTCCATTTTAAACTAATTGTTCTATCCGAAACTAAGTGTTCGATAATGTGCCAGGAGAAGCGCCTGTTCTCTGAAATCTGTGGCAATACCACTCGAAACCGTATGTGTTCGACGAAACTGAGTGGTCGCCTTGTGAATGGGGAAACTCCAGATGCGAAACTTAGTGCCATTTAAAACTAATTGTTCCATCTGAAACTAAGTGTTCAATACTGTGCCAGGAGAAGCACCTGTTCTCTGAAATCTGTGGCGATGCCATTCGAAACCGTATGTGTTCGACGAAACTAAGTGGCCGACCTTGTGAGAGAGGAAACTCCAGATGCGAAACTTAGTTCCAATTTAAACTAATTGTTCTTTATGAAAGGGTTTCATACTGTGCCAGGAGAAGCGCCTGTTCTCTGAAATGTGTAGCGATGCCACTCGAAACCGTATGTGTTCGACGAAACTAAGTGGTTGACCTTGTGAGAGAGGATACTCCAGATGCGAAACATATTTCCATTTAAAACTAAATATTCTAGCTGAAACTAAGTGTTCGATACTGTGCCAGCAGAAGCGCCTGTTCTCTGAAATCTATGGCGAGACCACTCGAAACCATATGTGTTCGACGAAACTAAGTGGTCGACCTTGTGAGAGAGGAAACTCCAGAAGCGTAACATAGTTCCATTTAAAACTAATTGTTCTATCTGAAACTAAGTTTTCGATACTGTGCCAGGAGAAGCGCCTGTTCTCTGAAATCTGTGGCGATGCCACTCGAAACCGTATGTGTTCGACGAAACTCAGTGGTCGACCTTGTGAGAGAGGAAACTCCAAATGCGAAGCTTTGTTCCTTTTAAACTAATTGTTCTATCTGGTACTGAGTGTTCGATACTGTGCCAGGAGAAGCGCCTGTTCTCTGAAATCTGTGGCGATGCGTCCTCGAAACCGTATGTGTTCGACGAAACTAAGTGGTCGTTCTTGTGAGAGAGAAAACTCCAGATGCGAAACTTAGTTCCATTTTAAACTAATTGTTCTATCTGAAACTGAGTGTTCGATACTGTGCCAGGAGAAGCGCCTGTTCTCTGAAATCTGTGGCGATGCCACTCGAAACCGTATGTGTTCGACGAAACTAAGTGGTCGACCTTGTGAGAGAGGAAACTCCAGATGCGAAACTTAGTTCCATTTTAAACTAATAGTTCTCTCTGATACTAAGTGTTCGATACTGTGCCAGGAGAAGCGCCTGTTCTCTGAAATCTGTGGCGATGCCAATCGAAACCGTATGTGTTCAACGAAATTAAGTGGTCGACCTTTTGAGAGAGCAAACTCCAGATGCGAAACTTAGTTCCATTTTAAACTAATTGTTCTATCTGAAACTAAGTGTTCGATACTGTGCCAGGAGTAGCGCCTGTTCTCTGAAATCGGTGGCGATGCTACTCCAAACCGTATGCGTTCATCGAAACTAAGTTGTCGACCTTGTGAGAGAGGAAACTCCAGATGCGAAGCTTAGTTCCATTTTAAACTGATAGTTCTATCTGATACTAAGTGTTCGATACTGTGCCAGGAGAAGCGCCTGTTCTCTGACATCTGTGGCGATGCCACTCGAAACCGTATGTGTTCGACGAAACTAAGTGGCCGACCTTGTGAGAGAGGAAACTCCAGATGCGAAACATAGTTGCATTTTAAACTAATTGTTCTATCTGAAACTAAGTGTTCGATACTGTGCCAGGAGAAACTCCCGTTCTGCGAAATCTGTGGCGATACTACTCGTAACCGTATGTGTTCGACGAAACTAAGTGGTCGACCTTGTGAGAGAGGATACTCCAGATGCGAAACTTAGTTCCATTTTAAACTAATTGTTCTATCTGATACTAAGTTTTCGATACTCTGCTAGGAGAAGCGTCTGTTCTCTGAAATCTGTGGCGATGCCACTCGAAACCGTATTTGTTCGACGCAACTAAGTTGTCGACCTTGTGAGAGAGGAAACTGCAGATGCGAAACTTACTTCCATTTTAAAATAATTTTTCCCTCTGAAACTAAGTGTTCGATACTGTGCCAGGAGAAGGGCTTCTTCTCTGAAATCTGTGGCGATGCTACTCGAAACCGTATGTGTTCGACGAAACTAAGTGGTCGACCTTGTGAGAGAGGAAACTGCAGATGCGAAACTTACTTCCATTTTAAAATAATTGTTCTACCTGAAGCTAAGTGGTCGATAATGTGCCAGGAGGAGCGGCTTTTCTGCGAAGTGTGTGGCGATGCCACTCGAAACCGTATGTGTTCGACGACACTAAGTGGTCGCCTTGTGCGGGAAGAAACTCCAAATGCGAAACTTAGTACCATTTTAAACTAATTGTTCTATCTGAAACTAAGTGTTCGATACTGTGCCAGGAGAAGCGCCTGTTCTCTGAAATCTGTCGCGATGCCACTCGAAACCGTATGTGTTCGACGAAACTAAGTGGTTGACCTTGTGAGAGAGCATACTCCAGATACGAAACATAGTTTCATTTTAAATTAATTGTTCTATCTGATACTAAGTGTTCGATACTGTGCCAGGAGAAGCGTCTGTTCTCCGAAATCGGTGGCGATGCTACACGAAACCGTATGTGTTCGACGAAACTAAGTGGTCGAACTTGTGAGAGAGGAAACTCCAGATGCGAAACATAGTTGCATTTTAAACTAATTTTTCCCTCTGAAACTAAGTGTTCGACACTGTGCCAGGAGAAGCGCCTGTTCTCTGAAATCTGTGGCGATGCTACTCGAAACCGTATGTGTTCGACGAAACTAAGTGGTCGACCTTGTGAGAGAGGACACTCCAGATGCGCAACATAGTTCCATTTTAAACTAATTGTTCTATCTGAAACTAAGTGTTCGATAATGTGCCAGGAGAAGCGCCTGTTCTCTGAAATCTGTGGCGATGCCACTCGAAACCGTATATGTTCGAGGAAACTAAGTGGCCGACCTTGTGAGAGAGGAAACTCCAGATGCGAAACATAGTTGCATTTTAATCTAATTGTTCTATCTGAAACTAAGTGTTTGATACTGTGCCAGGAGAAACGTCCGTTCTGCGAAATCTGTGGCGATACTACTCGAAACCGTATGTGTTCGACGAAACTAAATGGTCGACCTTCTGAGAGAGGAAACCCCAGAAGCGAAACTTAGTTCCATTTAAAACGAATTGTTCTATCTGAAACTATGTGTTCGATACTGTGCCAGTAGAAGCGTCTGTTCTCTGAAATCTGTGGCGATGCCACTAGAAACCGTATTTGTTCGACGAAACTAAGTTGTCGACCTTGTGAAAGAGGAAACTCCAAATGCGAAACTTAGTTCCATTTTAAACTAATTGTTCTATCTGAAACAAAGTGTTCGATACTGTGCCAGGAGAAGTGCCTGTTCTCTGAAATCTGTGGCGATGCCACTCGAAACCGTATATGTTCGACGAAACTAAGTGGTTGACCTTGTGAGAGAGGATACTCCAGATGCGAAACATAGTTCCATTTTAAACTAATTGTTCTATCTGTAACTAAGTGTTCGATAATGTGCCAGGAGAAGCGCCTGTTCTCTGAAATCTGAGGCGATACCACTCGAAAACGTATGTGTTCGACGAAACTAAGTGGCCGACCTTGTGAGAGAGGAAACTCCAGATGCGAAACATAGTTGCATTTTAATCTAATTGTTCTATCTGAAACTAAGTGTTTGATACTGTGCCAGGAGAAACGTCCGTTCTGCGAAATCTGTGGCGATACTACTCGAAACCGTATGTGTTCGACGAAACTAAATGGTCGACCTTATGAGAGAGGAAACCCCAGAAGCGAAACTTAGTTCCATTTAAAACGAATTGTTCTATCTGAAACTATGTGTTCGATACTGTGCCAGTAGAAGCGTCTGTTCTCTGAAATCTGTGGCGATGCCACTCGAAACCGTATTTGTTCGACGCAACTAAGTTGTCGACCTTGTGAGAGAGGAAATTGCAGATGCGAAACTTACTTCCATTTTAAAATAATTTTTCCCTCTGAAACTAAGTGTTCGATACTGTGCCAGGAGAAGGGCTTGTTCTCTGAAATCTGTGGCGATGCTACTCGAAACCGTATGTGTTCGACGAAACTAAGTGGTCGACCTTGTGAGAGAGGAAACTGCAGATGCGAAACTTACTTCCATTTTAAAATAATTGTTCTATCTGAAGCTAAGTGTTCGATAATGTGCCAGGAGGAGCGGCTGTTCTGTGAAGTGTGTGGCGATGCCACTCGAAACCGTATCTGTTCGACGAGACTAAGTGGTCGCCTTGTGCGGGAAGAAACTCCAAATGCGAAACTTAGTACCATTTTAAACAAATTGTTCTATCTGATACTAAGTGTTCGATACTGTGCCAGGAGAAGCGTCTGTTCTCCGAAATCGGTGGCGATGCTACTCGAAACCGTATGTGTTCGACGAAACTAAGTGGTCGAACTTGTGAGAGAGGAAACTCCAGATGCGAAACATAGTTGCATTTTAAACTAATTTTTCCCTCTGAAACTAAGTGTTCGACACTGTGCCAGGAGAAGCGCCTGTTCTCTGAAATCTGTGGCGATGCTACTCGAAACCGTATGTGTTCGACGAAACTAAGTGGTCGACCTTGTGAGAGAGGATACTCCAGATGCGCAACATAGTTCCATTTTAAACTAATTGTTCTATCTGAAACTAAGTGTTCGATAATGTGCCAGGAGAAGCGCCTGTTCTCTGAGATCTGTGGCGATGCCACTCGAAACCGTATGTGTTCGACGAAACTAAGTGGCCGACCTTGTGAGAGAGGAAACTCCAGATGCGAAACATAGTTGCATTTTAAACTAATTGTTCTATCTGTAACTAAGTGTTCGATACTGTGCCAGGAGAAACTCCCGTTCTGGGATATCTGTGGCGATACTACTCGAAACCGTATGTGTTCGACGAAACTAAGTGGTCGAACTTGTGAGAGAGGAAACTCCAAATGCGAAACATATTTCCATTTTAAACTAATTATTCTAACTGAAACTAAGTGTTCGATACTGTGCCAGGAGAAGCGCCTGTTCTCTGAAATCTGTGGCGGTGCCAATCGAAACCGTCTGTGTTCGACGAAACTAAGTGGTCGCCTTGTGAAAGAGGAAACTCCAGATGCAAAACTTAGTTCCATTTAAAACTAATTGTTCCATCTGAAAGTAAGTGTTCGATACTGTGCCAGGAGAAGCGCCTGTTTTCTGAAATCTGTGGCGATACCACTCGAAACCGTATGTGTTCGACGAAACTAAGTGGCCGACCTTGTGAGAGAGGAAACTCCACATGCGAAATATAGTTGCATTTTAAACTAATTGTTCCATCTAAAACTAAGTGTTCGATACTGTGCCAGGAGAAGCGCCTGTTCTCTGGAATCTGTGGCGATACCACTCGAAACCTTATGTGTTCGACGAAACTAAGTGGCCGACCTTGTGAGACAGGAAACTCCAGATGCGAAACATAGTTGCATTTTAAACTAATTGTTCTATCTGAAACTAAGTATTCGATACTGTGCCAGGAGAAACTACCGTTCTGCGAAATCTGTGGCGATACTACTCGTAACCGTATGTGTTCGACGAAACTAAGTGGTCGATCTTGTGAGAGAGGATACTCCAGATGCGAAACTTAGGTCCATTTTAAACTAATTGTTCTATCTGATACTAAGTTTTCGATACTGTGCTAGGAGAAGCGTCTGTTCTCTGAAATCTGTGGCGATGCCACTCGAAACCGTATTTGTTCGACGCAACTAAGTTGTCGACCTTGTGAGAGAGGAAACTGCAGATGCGAAACTTACTTCCATTTTAAAATAATTTTTCCCTCTGAAACTAAGTGTTCGATACTGTGCCAGGAGAAGCGCTTGTTCTCTGAAATCTGTGGCGATGCTACTCGAAACCGTATGTGTTCGACGAAACTAAGTGGTCGACCTTGTGAGAGAGGAAACTGCAGATGCGAAACTTACTTCCATTTTAAAATAATTGTTCTATCTGAAACTAAGTGTTCGATAATGTGCCAGGAGGAGTGGCTGTTCTGTGAAGTGTGTGGCGATGCCACTCGAAACCGTATGTGTTCGACGAGACTAAGTGGTCGCCTTGTGCGGGAAGAAACTCCAAATGCGAAACTTAGTACCATTTTAAACTAATTGTTCTATCTGAAACTAAGTGTTCGATACTGTGCCAGGAGAAGCGCGTGTTCTCTGAAATCTGTCGCGATGCCACTCGAAACCGTATGTGTTCGACGAAACTAAGTGGTTGAACTTGTGAGAGAGCATACTCCAGATACGAAACATAGTTCCATTTTAAACTAATTGTTCTATCTGAAACTAAGTGTTCGATACTGTGCCAGGAGAAACTCCCGTTCTGCGAAATCTGTGGCGATACTACTCGTAACCGTATGTGTTCGACGAAACTAAGTGGTCGACCTTGTGAGAGAGGATACTCCAGATGCGAAACTTAGTTCCATTTTAAACTAATTGTTCTATCTGATACTAAGTTTTCGATACTCTGCCAGGAGAAGCGTCTGTTCTCTGAAATCTGTGGCGATGCCACTCGAAACCGTATTTGTTCGACGCAACTAAGTTGTCGACCTTGTGAGAGAGGAAATTGCAGATGCGAAACTTACTTCCATTTTAAAATAATTTTTCCCTCTGAAACTAAGTGTTCGATACTGTGCCAGGAGAAGGGCTTGTTCTCTGAAATCTGTGGCGATGCTACTCGAAACCGTATGTGTTCGACGAAACTAAGTGGTCGACCTTGTGAGAGAGGAAACTCCACATGCGAAATATAGTTGCATTTTAAACTAATTGTTCCATCTAAAACTAAGTGTTCGATACTGTGCCAGGAGAAGCGCCTGTTCTCTGGAATCTGTGGCGATACCACTCGAAACCGTATTTGTTCGACGCAACTACGTTGTCGACCTTGTGAGAGAGGAAACTGCAGATGCGAAACTTACTTCAATTTTAAAATAATTTTTCCCTCTGAAACTAAGTGTTCGATACTGTGCCAGGAGAAGCGCTTGTTCTCTGAAATCTGTGGCGATGCTACTCGAAACCGTATGTGTTCGACGAAACTAAGTGGTCGACCTTGTGAGAGAGGAAACTGCAGATGCGAAACTTACTTCCATTTTAAAATAATTGTTCTATCTGAAACTAAGTGTTCGATAATGTGCCAGGAGGAGTGGCTGTTCTGTGAAGTGTGTGGCGATCCACTCGAAACCGTATGTGTTCGACGAGACTAAGTGGTCGCCTTGTGCGGGAAGAAACTCCAAATGCGAAACTTAGTACCATTTTAAACTAATTGTTCTATCTGAAACTAAGTGTTCGATACTGTGCCAGGAGAAGCGCCTGTTCTCTGAAATCTGTCGCGATGCCACTCGAAACCGTATGTGTTCGACGAAACTAAGTGGTTGAACTTGTGAGAGAGCATACTCCAGATACGAAACATAGTTCCATTTTAAACTAATTGTTCTATCTGAAACTAAGTGTTCGATACTGTGCCAGGAGAAACTCCCGTTCTGCGAAATCTGTGGCGATACTACTCGAAACCGTATGTGTTCGACGAAACTAAGTGGTCGACCTTGTGAGAGAGGAAACTCCACATGCGAAATATAGTTGCATTTTAAACTAATTGTTCCATCTAAAACTAAGTGTTCGATACTGTGCCAGGAGAAGCGCCTGTTCTCTGAAATCTGTGGCGATACCACTCGAAACCGTATGTGTTCGACGAAACTAAGTGGCCGACCTTGTGAGAGAGGAATCTCCAGATGCGAAACATAGTTGCATTTTAAACTAATTGTTCTATCTGAAACTAAGTATTCGATACTGTGCCAGGAGAAACTCCCGTTCTGCGAAATCTGTGGCGATACTACTCGTAACCGTATGTGTTCGACGAAACTAAGTGGTCGACCTTGTGAGAGAGGATACTCCAGATGCGAAACTTAGGTCCATTTTAAACTAATTGTTCTATCTGATACTAAGTTTTCGATACTGTGCTAGGAGAAGCCTCTGTTCTCTGAAATCTGTGGCGATGCCACTCGAAACCGTATTTGTTCGACGCAACTAAGTTGTCGACCTTGTGAGAGAGGAAATTGCAGATGCGAAACTTACTTCCATTTTAAAATAATTTTTCCCTCTGAAACTAAGTGTTCGATACTGTGCCAGGAGAAGGGCTTGTTCTCTGAAATCTGTGGCGATGCTACTCGAAACCGTATGTGTTCGACGAAACTAAGTGGTCGACCTTGTGAGAGAGGAAACTCCACATGCGAAATATAGTTGCATTTTAAACTAATTGTTCCATCTAAAACTAAGTGTTCGATACTGTGCCAGGAGAAGCGCCTGTTCTCTGGAATCTGTGGCGATACCACTCGAAACCGTATGTGTTCGACGAAACTAAGTGGCCGACCTTGTGAGAGAGGAAACTCCAGATGCGAAACATAGTTGCATTTTAAACTAATTGTTCTATCTGAAACTAAGTATTCGATACTGTGGCAGGAGAAACTCCCGTTCTGCGAAATCTGTGGCGATACTACTCGTAACCGTATGTGTTCGACGAAACTAAGTGGTCGACCTTGTGAGAGAGGATACTCCAGATGCGAAACTTAGGTCCATTTTAAACTAATTGTTCTATCTGATACTAAGTTTTCGATACTGTGCTAGGAGAAGCGTCTGTTCTCTGAAATCTGTGGCGATGCCACTCGAAACCGTATTTGTTCGACGCAACTAAGTTGTCGACCTTGTGAGAGAGGAAACTGCAGATGCGAAACTTTCTGCCATTTTAAAATAATTTTTCCCTCTGAAACTAAGTGTTCGATACTGTGCCAGGAGAAGCGCTTGTTCTCTGAAATCTGTGGCGATGCTACTCGAAACCGTATGTGTTCGACGAAACTAAGTGGTCGACCTTGTGAGAGAGGAAACTGCAGATGCGAAACTTACTTCCATTTTAAAATAATTGTTCTATCTGAAACTAAGTGTTCGATAATGTGCCAGGAGGAGTGGCTGTTCTGTGAAGTGTGTGGCGATGCCACTCGAAACCGTATGTGTTCGACGAGACTAAGTGGTCGCCTTGTGCGGGAAGAAACTCCAAATGCGAAACTTAGTACCATTTTAAACTAATTGTTCTATCTGAAACTAAGTGTTCGATACTGTGCCAGGAGAAGCGCGTGTTCTCTGAAATCTGTCGCGATGCCACTCGAAACCGTATGTGTTCGACGAAACTAAGTGGTTGAACTTGTGAGAGAGCATACTCCAGATACGAAACATAGTTCCATTTTAAACTAATTGTTCTATCTGAAACTAAGTGTTCGATACTGTGCCAGGAGAAACTCCCGTTCTGCGAAATCTGTGGCGATACTACTCGTAACCGTATGTGTTCGACGAAACTAAGTGGTCGACCTTGTGAGAGAGGATACTCCAGATGCGAAACTTAGTTCCATTTTAAACTAATTGTTCTATCTGATACTAAGTTTTCGATACTCTGCCAGGAGAAGCGTCTGTTCTCTGAAATCTGTGGCGATGCCACTCGAAACCGTATTTGTTCGACGCAACTAAGTTGTCGACCTTGTGAGAGAGGAAATTGCAGATGCGAAACTTACTTCCATTTTAAAATAATTTTTCCCTCTGAAACTAAGTGTTCGATACTGTGCCAGGAGAAGGGCTTGTTCTCTGAAATCTGTGGCGATGCTACTCGAAACCGTATGTGTTCGACGAAACTAAGTGGTCGACCTTGTGAGAGAGGAAACTCCACATGCGAAATATAGTTGCATTTTAAACTAATTGTTCCATCTAAAACTAAGTGTTCGATACTGTGCCAGGAGAAGCGCCTGTTCTCTGGAATCTGTGGCGATACCACTCGAAACCGTATTTGTTCGACGCAACTACGTTGTCGACCTTGTGAGAGAGGAAACTGCAGATGCGAAACTTACTTCAATTTTAAAATAATTTTTCCCTCTGAAACTAAGTGTTCGATACTGTGCCAGGAGAAGCGCTTGTTCTCTGAAATCTGTGGCGATGCTACTCGAAACCGTATGTGTTCGACGAAACTAAGTGGTCGACCTTGTGAGAGAGGAAACTGCAGATGCGAAACTTACTTCCATTTTAAAATAATTGTTCTATCTGAAACTAAGTGTTCGATAATGTGCCAGGAGGAGTGGCTGTTCTGTGAAGTGTGTGGCGATCCACTCGAAACCGTATGTGTTCGACGAGACTAAGTGGTCGCCTTGTGCGGGAAGAAACTCCAAATGCGAAACTTAGTACCATTTTAAACTAATTGTTCTATCTGAAACTAAGTGTTCGATACTGTGCCAGGAGAAGCGCCTGTTCTCTGAAATCTGTCGCGATGCCACTCGAAACCGTATGTGTTCGACGAAACTAAGTGGTTGAACTTGTGAGAGAGCATACTCCAGATACGAAACATAGTTCCATTTTAAACTAATTGTTCTATCTGAAACTAAGTGTTCGATACTGTGCCAGGAGAAACTCCCGTTCTGCGAAATCTGTGGCGATACTACTCGAAACCGTATGTGTTCGACGAAACTAAGTGGTCGACCTTGTGAGAGAGGAAACTCCACATGCGAAATATAGTTGCATTTTAAACTAATTGTTCCATCTAAAACTAAGTGTTCGATACTGTGCCAGGAGAAGCGCCTGTTCTCTGGAATCTGTGGCGATACCACTCGAAACCGTATGTGTTCGACGAAACTAAGTGGCCGACCTTGTGAGAGAGGAATCTCCAGATGCGAAACATAGTTGCATTTTAAACTAATTGTTCTATCTGAAACTAAGTATTCGATACTGTGCCAGGAGAAACTCCCGTTCTGCGAAATCTGTGGCGATACTACTCGTAACCGTATGTGTTCGACGAAACTAAGTGGTCGACCTTGTGAGAGAGGATACTCCAGATGCGAAACTTAGGTCCATTTTAAACTAATTGTTCTATCTGATACTAAGTTTTCGATACTGTGCTAGGAGAAGCCTCTGTTCTCTGAAATCTGTGGCGATGCCACTCGAAACCGTATTTGTTCGACGCAACTAAGTTGTCGACCTTGTGAGAGAGGAAATTGCAGATGCGAAACTTACTTCCATTTTAAAATAATTTTTCCCTCTGAAACTAAGTGTTCGATACTGTGCCAGGAGAAGGGCTTGTTCTCTGAAATCTGTGGCGATGCTACTCGAAACCGTATGTGTTCGACGAAACTAAGTGGTCGACCTTGTGAGAGAGGAAACTCCACATGCGAAATATAGTTGCATTTTAAACTAATTGTTCCATCTAAAACTAAGTGTTCGATACTGTGCCAGGAGAAGCGCCTGTTCTCTGGAATCTGTGGCGATACCACTCGAAACCGTATGTGTTCGACGAAACTAAGTGGCCGACCTTGTGAGAGAGGAAACTCCAGATGCGAAACATAGTTGCATTTTAAACTAATTGTTCTATCTGAAACTAAGTATTCGATACTGTGGCAGGAGAAACTCCCGTTCTGCGAAATCTGTGGCGATACTACTCGTAACCGTATGTGTTCGACGAAACTAAGTGGTCGACCTTGTGAGAGAGGATACTCCAGATGCGAAACTTAGGTCCATTTTAAACTAATTGTTCTATCTGATACTAAGTTTTCGATACTGTGCTAGGAGAAGCGTCTGTTCTCTGAAATCTGTGGCGATGCCACTCGAAACCGTATTTGTTCGACGCAACTAAGTTGTCGACCTTGTGAGAGAGGAAACTGCAGATGCGAAACTTTCTTCCATTTTAAAATAATTTTTCCCTCTGAAACTAAGTGTTCGATACTGTGCCAGGAGAAGCGCTTGTTCTCTGAAATCTGTGGCGATGCTACTCGAAACCGTATGTGTTCGACGAAACTAAGTGGTCGACCTTGTGAGAGAGGAAACTGCAGATGCGAAACTTACTTCCATTTTAAAATAATTGTTCTATCTGAAACTAAGTGTTCGATAATGTGCCAGGAGGAGTGGCTGTTCTGTGAAGTGTGTGGCGATGCCACTCGAAACCGTATGTGTTCGACGAGACTAAGTGGTCGCCTTGTGCGGGAAGAAACTCCAAATGCGAAACTTAGTACCATTTTAAACTAATTGTTCTATCTGAAACTAAGTGTTCGATACTGTGCCAGGAGAAGCGCCTGTTCTCTGAAATCTGTCGCGATGCCACTCGAAACCGTATGTGTTCGACGAAACTAAGTGGTTGAACTTGTGAGAGAGCATACACCAGATACGAAACATAGTTCCATTTTAAACTAATTGTTCTATCTGATACTAAGTGTTCGATACTGTGCCAGGAGAAGCGCCTCTTCTCTGAAATCTGAGGCGATGCTACTCGAAACCGTATGTGTTCGACGAAACTAAGTGGTCGACCTTGTGAGAGAGGAAACTCCAGATGCGAAGCTTATTTCCATTTTAAACTAATTGTTCTATCGGTTACTAAGTGTTCGATAATGTGCCAGGGGAAGTGCCCGTTCTCTGAAATCTGTGGCAATGCTACTCGAAACCGTATGTGTTCGACGAAACTAAGTGGTCGACCTTCTGAGAGAGGAAACTCCGGATGCGAAACTTAGTTCCATATTAAACTAATTGTTCTATCTGAAACTAAGTGTTCGATACTGTGCCAGGAGTAGCGCCTGTTCTCTGAAATCTGTGGCGATGCCACTCGAAACCGTATGTGTTCGACGAAACTAAGTGGTCGACCTTGTGAGAGAGGAAACTCCAGATGCGAAACTTAGTTCCATTTAAAACTAATTGTTCTATCTGAAACTAAGTGTTCGATACTGTGCCAGAAGAAACGCCTGTTCTCTGAACTCTGTGGCGATTCTACTCGAAACCGTATGTGTTCGACGAAACTAAGTGGTGGAACTTGTGAGAGAGGAAACTCCAAATGCGAAACAAATTTCCATTTTAAACTAATCGTTCTATCTGAAACTAAGTGTTCGATATTGTGCCAGGAGACGCGCCTGTTCTCTGAAATCTGTGGCGATGCTACTCGAAACCGTATGTGTTCGACGAAACTAAGTGGTCGACCTTGTGAGAGAGGAAACTCCAGATGCGAAGCTTATTTCCATTTTAAACTAATTGTTCTATCGGTTACTAAGTGTTCGATAATGTGCCAGGGGAAGTGCCCGTTCTCTGAAATCTGTGGCGCTGCTACTCGAAACCGTATGTGTTCGACGAAACTAAGTGGTCGACCTTCTGAGAGAGGAAACTCCGGATGCGAAACTTATTTCCATATTAAACTAATTGTTCTATCTGAAACTAAGTGTTCGATACTGTGCCAGGAGTAGCGCCTGTTCTCTGAAATCTGTGGCGATGCCACTCGAAACCGTATGTGTTCGACGAAACTAAGTGGTCGACCTTGTGAGAGAGGAAACTCCAGATGCGAAACTTAGTTCCATTTAAAACTAATTGTTCTATCTGAAACTAAGTGTTCGATACTGTGCCAGAAGAAACGCCTGTTCTCTGAACTCTGTGGCGATGCTACTCGAAACCGTATGTGTTCGACGAAACTAAGTGGTCGACCTTGTGAGAGAGGAAACTCCAGATGCGAAATTTAGTACCATTTTAAACTAATGGTTCTATCTGAAACTAAGTGTTCGATACTGTGCCAGGAGACGCGCCTGTTCTCTGAAATCTGTGGCGATGCTACTCGAAACCGTATGTGTTCGACGAAACTAAGTGGTCGACCTTTTGAGAGAGGAAACTCCGGATGCGAAGCTTATTTCCATTTTAAACTAATTGTTCTATCGGTTACTAAGTGTTCGATAATGTGCCAGGGGAAGTGCCCGTTCTCTGAAATCTGTGGCGATTCTACTCGAAACCGTATGTGTTCGACGAAACTAAGTGGTCGACCTTCTGAGAGAGGAAACTCCGGATGCGAAACTTAGTTCCATATTAAACTAATTGTTCTATCTGAAACTAAGTGTTCGATACTGTGCCAGGAGTAGCGCCTGTTCTCTGAAATCTGTGGCGATGCCACTCGAAACCGTATGTGTTCGACGAAACTAAGTGGTCGACCTTGTGAGAGAGGAAACTCCAGATGCGAAACTTAGTTCCATTTAAAACTAATTGTTCTATCTGAAACTAAGTGTTCGATACTGTGCCAGAAGAAACGCCTGTTCTCTGAACTCTGTGGCGATGCTACTCGAAACCGTATGTGTTCGACGAAACTAAGTGGTCGACCTTGTGAGAGAGGAAACTCCAGATGCGAAATTTAGTACCATTTTAAACTAATGGTTCTATCTGAAACTAAGTGTTCGATACTGTGCCAGGAGACGCGCCTGTTCTCTGAAATCTGTGGCGATGATACTCGAAACCGTATGTGTTCGACGAAACTAAGTGGTCGACCTTTTGAGAGAGGAAACTCCGGATGCGAAGCTTATTTCCATTTTAAACTAATTGTTCTATCGGTTACTAAGTGTTCGATAATGTGCCAGGGGAAGTGCCCGTTCTCTGAAATCTGTGGCGATTCTACTCGAAACCGTATGTGTTCGACGAAACTAAGTAGTCGACCTTCTGAGAGAGGAAACTCCGGATGCGAAACTTAGTTCCATATTAAACTAATTGTTCTATCTGAAACTAAGTGTTCGATACTGTGCCAGGAGTAGCGCCTGTTCTCTGAAATCTGTGGCGATGCCACTCGAAACCGTATGTGTTCGACGAAACTAAGTGGCCGCCCTTGTGAGAGAGGAAACTTCAGATGCGAAACTTAGTTGCATTTTAAACTAATTTTTCTATCTGAAACTAAGTGTTCGATACTGTGCCAGGAGAAGCGCCTCTTCTCTGAAATCTGTGGCGATGCTACTCGAAACCGTATGTGTTCGACGAATCTAAATGGTCGACCTTGTGAGAGAGGAAACTCCAGATGCGAAACTTTGTTCCATTTTAAACTAATTGTTCTATCTAAAACTAAGTGTTCGATACTGTGCCAGGAGAAGCGCCTGTTCTCTGAAATCAGTGGCGATGCTACTCGAAACCGTATGTGTTTGACGAAACTAAGTGGTGCACCTTGTGAGAGAGAAAACTCCAAATGCGAAAAACAGTTCCATTTTAAACAAAGTATTCTATCTGTAACTATGTTTTCGATACTGTGCCAGGAGAAGCGCCTGTTCTCTGAAATCTGTGGCGATGCTACTCGAAACCGTATGTGTTCGACGAAACGAAGTGGTCCACATGGTGAGAGAGGAAACTCCAGATGCGAATCTTAGTTCAATTTTAAACTAATTGTTCTATCTGAAACTAAGTGTTCGACACTGTGCCAGGAGAAGCTCCTGTTCTCTGAAATCTGTCGCGCTGCTACTCGAAACCATATATGTGTTCGACGAAACTAAGTGGTCGACCTTCTGAGAGAGGAAACTCCAGATGCGAAACTTAGTTCCATTTTAGACCAATTTTTCTATCTGAAACTAAGTGTTCGATACCGTGCCAGGAGAAGCGCCTGTTCTCTGAAATCTGTGGCGATGCCACTCGAAACCGTATGTGTTCGACGAAACTAAGTGGCCGACATTGTGAGAGAGGAAACTACAGATGCGAAACTTAGTTCCATTTTAAATGAATTGTTCTATCTGAAACTAAGTGTTCGATACTGTGCCAGGAGAAGCGCCTGTTCTCTGCAATCTGTGGCGATGCCACTCGAAACCGTATGTGTTCGACGAAACTAAGTGGCCGCCCTTGTGAGAGAGGAAACTTCAGATGCGAAACTTAGTTGCATTTTAAACTAATTTTTCTATCTGAAACTAAGTGTTCGATACTGTGCCAGGAGAAGCGCCTCTTCTCTGAAATCTGTGGCGATGCTACTCGAAACCGTATGTGTTCGACGAATCTAAATGGTCGACCTTGTGAGAGAGGAAACTCCAGATGCGAAACTTAGTTCCATTTTAAACTAATTGTTCTATCTAAAACTAAGTGTTCGATACTGTGCCAGGAGAAGCGCCTGTTCTCTGAAATCTGTGGCGATACTTCTCGAAACCGAATGTGTTCCACGAAACTGAGTGGCCGCCTTGTGAGAGAGGAAACTCCAGATGCGAAACTTAGTTCCATTTTAATCTTATTGTTCTGTCTGAAACTAAGTGTTCGGTACTGTGCCAGGAGAACCGCCTGTTCTCTGAAATCTGTGGCGATGCCACTCGAAACCGTAGGTGTTCGACGAAACTAGGAGGTCCACCTTGTGAGAGAGGAAGCTCCAGATGCGAAGCTTAGTTCCATTTTAAAGTAATTGTTCTATCTGATACTAAGTGTTACATACTGTGCCAGGAGAAGCGCCAGTTCTCTGAAACCTGTGGCGATGCCACTCGAAACCGTATGTGTTCGACGAAACTAAGTGGTCGACCTTGTGAGAGAGGAAACTCCAGATGCGAAACTTAGTTCCATTTTAAACTAATTGTTCTATCTAAAACTGAGTGTTCGATACTGTGCCAGGAGAAGCGCCTGTTCTCTGAAATCTGTGGCGATGCTCCTCGAAACCGTATGTGTTCGACGAAACTAAGTGGCCGACCTTGTGAGAGAGGAAACTTCAGATGCGAAATATAGTTCCATTTTAAATTAACTGTTCTCTCTGAAACTTAGTGTTCGATACTGTGCCAGGAGAAGTGCCTGTTCTCTGAAATCTGTGGCGATGCTACTCGAAACGGTATGTGTTCGACGAATCTAAATGGTCGACCTTGTGAGAGAGGAATCTCCAGTTGCAAATCTTAGTTCAATTTTAAACTAATTGTTCTATCTGAAACTAAGTGTTCGACAGTGTGCCAGGAGAAGCGCCTGATCTCTGAAATCTGTGGCGATGCTACTCGAAACCGTATGTGTTCGACGAATCTAAATGGTCGACCTTGTGAGAGAGGAAACTCCAGTTGCGAATCTTAGTTCAATTTTAAACTAATTGTTCTATCTGAAACTAAGTGTTCGACACTGTGCCAGGAGAAGCGCCTGTTCTCTGAAATGTGTGGCGATGCTAATCGAAACCGTATGTGTTCGACGAATCTAAATGTTGGACCTTGTGGGAGAGGAATCTCCAGATGTGAAACGTAGTTCCATTTTAAACAAATTGTTCGATCTGAAACTAAGTGTTCGATACTGTGCCAGGAGAAGCGCCTGTTCTTTGATATCTGTGGCGATGCCACTCGAAACCGTAAGTGTTCGAGGAAACTAAGTGGTCGGCCTTGTGAGAGAGGAAACTCCAGATGCCAGACTTAGTTCCATTTAAACTGATTGTTCTATCTGAAACTAAGTGTTCGATACTGTGCCAGCAGAAGCGCCTGTTCTCTGAAATCCGTGGCGATGCCACTCGAAACCGTATGTGTTCGACGAAACTAGGTGGTCGACCTTGTGGGAGAGGAAACTCCAGGTGCGAAACTTATTTCCATTTTAAACTAATTGTTCTCTCTGAAACTAAGTTTTCGATACTGTGCCAGGAGAAGCGCCAGTTCTCTGAAATCTGTGGCGATGCCACTCGAAGCCGTATGTGTTCGACGAAAATAAGTGGTCGACCTTCTGAGAGAGGAAAATCCAGATGCGAAACATAGTTCCATTTTAAACTAATTGTTCTATCTGAAACTAAGTGTTCGATACTGTGCCAGGAGAAGCGACTGTTCTCTTAAATCTGTGGCGATGCTACTCGAAACCGTATGTGTTTCGTCGGAACTAAGTGGTCGACCTTGTGAGAGAGGAAACTCCAGATGTGAAACTTAGTTCCATTTAAACTAATTGTTCTATCTGAAACTAAGTATTCGATACTGTGCCAGGAGTAGCGCCTGTTCTCTGAAATCTCGGGCGATGCCACTCGAAACCGTATGTGTTCGACGAAACTGAGTGGCCGACCTTGTGAGATAGGAAACTTCAGATGCGAAACTTAGTTCCATTTTAAACTAATTGTTCTATCTGAAACTAAGTGTTCGATACTGTGCCAGGAGAAGCGGCTGTTCTCTGAAATCTGTCGCGATGCTACTCGAAACCGTATGTGTTCGACGAAACTAAGTGGTCGACCTTCTGAGAGAGGAAACTCCAGATGCGAAACTTTGTCGCATTTTAAATTAATTGTTCTAACTGAAACTAAGTATTCGATACTGTGCCAGGAGTAGCGCCTGTTCTCTGAAATCTCGGGCGATGCCACTCGAAACCGTATGTGTTCGACGAAACTAAGTGGTCGACCTTGGGGGAGAGGAAACTCCAGATGCGAAACATAGTTCCATTTTAAACTAATTGTTCTATCTGAAACTAAGTGTTCGATACTGTGCCAGGAGAAGCGACTGTTCTCTTAAATCTGTGGCGATGCTACTCGAAACCGTATGTGTTTCGTCGAAACTAAGTGGTCGACCTTGTGAGAGAGGAAACTCCAGATGTGAAACTTAGTTCCATTTAAACTAATTGTTCTATCTGAAACTAAGTATTCGATACTGTGCCAGGAGTAGCGCCTGTTCTCTGAAATCTCGGGCGATGCCACTCGAAACCGTATGTGTTCGACGAAACTGAGTGGCCGACCTTGTGAGATAGGAAACTTCAGATGCGAAACTTAGTTCCATTTTAAACTAATTGTTCTATCTGAAACTAAGTGTTCGATACTGTGCCAGGAGAAGCGGCTGTTCTCTGAAATCTGTCGCGATGCTACTCGAAACCGTATGTGTTCGACGAAACTAAGTGGTCGACCTTCTGAGAGAGGAAACTCCAGATGCGAAACTTTGTCCCATTTTAAATTAATTGTTCTAACTGAAACTAAGTATTCGATACTGTGCCAGGAGTAGCGCCTGTTCTCTGAAATCTCGGGCGATGCCACTCGAAACCGTATGTGTTCGACGAAACTAAGTGGTCGACCTTGTGGGAGAGGAAACACAAGATGCGAAACTTAGTTCCATTTTAAACTAATAGTTCTATCTGATACTAAGTGTTCGATACTGTGCCAGGAGAAGCGCCTGTTCTCTGAAATCTGTGGCGATGCCATTCGAAACCGTATGTGTTTGACGAAACTAAGTGGTCCACCTTGCGAGAGAGGAAACTCCAAATGCGAAACATAGTTCCATTTTAAACTAATTGTTCTATCTAATACTAAGTGTTCGATACTGTGCCAGGAGAAGCGCCTGTCCTCTGAAATCTGTGGCGATGTCACTCTAAACCGTATGTGTTAGACGCAACTAAGTGGTCGAACTTGTGAGAGTGGAAACTCCAAATGCGAAACTTAGTTCCATTTTAAAGTAATTGTTCTATCTGAAACTAAGTTTTCGATACTGTGCCAGCAGAAGCGCCTGTTCTCTGAAATCTGTGGCGATGCCCCTCGAGACCCTATGTGTTCGACGAAACTAAGTGGTCGACCTTGTGATAGAGGAAACGCCAGTTGCGAAACTTAGTTCCATTTTAAACTAATTGTTCTATGTGAATCTAAGTGTTCGATACTGTGCCAGGAGAAGCGCCTGTTCTTTGAAATCTGTGGCGATGCTACTCGAAACTGTATGTGTTCGACGAAACTAAGTGGTCGACATAGTGAGAGAGGAAACTCCGGATGCGAAACATAGTTCCATTTTAAACTAATTGTTCTATCTGAAACTAAGTGTTCGATACTGTGCCAGGAGAAGCGACTGTTCTCTTAAATCTGTGGCGATGCTACTCGAAACTGTATGTGTTCGACGAAACTAAGTGGTCGACATGGTGAGAGAGGAAACTCCGGAAGCGAAACATAGTTCCATTTTAAACTAATTGTTCTACCTGAAACTAAGTGTTCGATACTGTGCTAGGAGAAGCGCCTGTTCTCTGAAATCTGTGGCGATGCTCCTCGAAACCGTATGTGTTCGACGAAACTAAGTGGCCGACCTTGTGAGAGAGGAAACTTCAGATGCGAAACTTAGTACCATTTTAAATTAATTGTTCTCTCTGAAATTTAGTGTTCGATACTGTGCCAGGAGAAGCTCCTGTTCTCTGAAATGTGTGGCGATGCCACTCGAAACCGTATGTGTTCGACGAAACTAAGTGGTCGACCTTGTGAGAGAGGATACTCCAGATGCGAAACATATTTCTATTTTAAACTAATTGTTCTATCTGTAACTATGTGTTCGATACTGTGCCAGGAGAAGCGCCTGTTCACTGAAACCTGTGGCGATGCCATTCGAAACCGTATGTGTTCGACGAAACTAAGTGGTTGACCTTGTGAGAGAGGAAACTCCAGATGCGAAACATAGTTCCATTTTAAACTAATTGTTCTATCTGACACTAAGTGTTCGTTATTGTGCCAGGAGAAGCACCTGTTCTCTGAAATCTGTGGCGATGCTACTCGAAACCGCATATGGTCGAGGAAACTAAGTGGTCGACCTTGTGAGAGAGGAAACTTCAGATGCGAAACTTAGTTCCATTTTAAATTAATTGTTCTCTCTGAAACTTAGTGTTCGATACTGTGCCAGGAGAAGTGCCTGTTCTCTGAAATCTGTGGCGATGCTACTCGAAACCGTATGTGTTCGACGAATCTAAATGGTCGACCTTGTGAGAGAGGAAACTCCAGTTGCGAATCTTAGTTCAATTTTAAACTAATTGTTCTATCTGATACTAAGTGTTCGACACTGTGCCAGAAGAAGCGCCTGTTCTCTGAAATCTGTCGCGATGCTACTCGAAACCATATATGTGTTCGACGAAACTAAGTGGTCGACCTTGTGAGAGAGGAAACTCCAGATGAGAAACTTAGTTCCATTTAAAACTAATTGTTCTATCTGAAACAGAGTGTTCGACAGTGTTCCAGGAGAAACGCCTGTTCTCTGAAATCTGTGGCGATGCCACTCGAAACCGTCTGCGTTCGACGAAACTAAGTGGTCGACCTTGTGAGGGAGGAAACTCCAGATGCGAAACATAGTTCCATTTTAAACTAGTTGTTCTATCTCTAACTATGTGTTCGATACTGTGCCAGGAGAAGCGCCTGTTCACTGAAACCTGTGGCGATGCCATTCGAAACCGTATGTGTTCGACGAAACTAAGTGGTTGACCTTGTGAGAGAGGAAACTCCAGATGCGAAACCTATTTCCATTTTAAACTAAGTGTTCTATCTGTAACTAAGTGTTCGATACTGCGCCAGGAGAAGCGCCTGTTCTCTGAAATCTTTGGCGATGCTACTCGAAACCGCATATGGTCGAGGAAACTAAGTGGTCGACCTTGTGGGAGAGGAAACTCCAGATGCGAAACTTAGTTCCATTTTAAACTAATTGTTCTATCTGACACTAAGTGTTCGTTACTGTGCCAGGAGAAGCGCCTGTTCTCTGACATCTTTGGCGATGCTACTCGAAACCGTATGTGTTCGACGAAACTAAGTGGTCGACCTTGTGAGAGAGGATACTCCAGATGCGAAACATATTTCTATTTTAAACTAATTGTTCTATCTGTAACTAAGTGTTCGATACTGCGCCAGGAGAAGCGCCTGTTCTCTGAAATCTGTGGCGATGCTACTCGAAACCGCATATGGTCGAGGAAACTAAGTGGTCGACCTTGTGGGAGAGGAAACTCCAGATGCGAAACATAGTTCCATTTTAAACTAATTGTTCTATCTGACACTAAGTGTTCGTTACTGTGCCAGGAGAAGCACCTGTTCTCTGAAATCTGTGGCGATGCTACTCGAAACCGCATATGGTCGAGGAAACTAAGTGGTCGACCTTGTGAGAGAGGAAACTTCAGATGCGAAACTTAGTTCCATTTTAAATTAATTGTTCTCTCTGAAACTTAGTGTTCGATACTGTGCCAGGAGAAGTGCCTGTTCTCTGAAATCTGTGGCGATGCTACTCGAAACCGTATGTGTTCGACGAATCTAAATGGTCGACCTTGTGAGAGAGGAAACTCCAGTTGCGAATCTTAGTTCAATTTTAAACTAATTGTTCTATCTGATACTAAGTGTTCGACACTGTGCCAGAAGAAGCGCCTGTTCTCTGAAATCTGTCGCGATGCTACTCGAAACCATATATGTGTTCGACGAAACTAAGTGGTCGACCTTGTGAGAGAGGAAACTCCAGATGAGAAACTTAGTTCCATTTAAAACTAATTGTTCTATCTGAAACAGAGTGTTCGACAGTGTTCCAGGAGAAACGCCTGTTCTCTGAAATCTGTGGCGATGCCACTCGAAACCGTCTGCGTTCGACGAAACTAAGTGGTCGACCTTGTGAGGGAGGAAACTCCAGATGCGAAACATAGTTCCATTTTAAACTAGTTGTTCTATCTCTAACTATGTGTTCGATACTGTGCCAGGAGAAGCGCCTGTTCACTGAAACCTGTGGCGATGCCATTCGAAACCGTATGTGTTCGACGAATCTAAATGGTCGACCTTGTGAGAGAGGAAACTCCAGTTGCGAATCTTAGTTCAATTTTAAACTAATTGTTCTATCTGATACTAAGTGTTCGACACTGTGCCAGAAGAAGCGCCTGTTCTCTGAAATCTGTCGCGATGCTACTCGAAACCATATATGTGTTCGACGAAACTAAGTGGTCGACCTTGTGAGAGAGGAAACTCCAGTTGCGAATCTTAGTTCAATTTTAAACTAATTGTTCTATCTGATACTAAGTGTTCGACACTGTGCCAGAAGAAGCGCCTGTTCTCTGAAATCTGTCGCGATGCTACTCGAAACCATATATGTGTTCGACGAAACTAAGTGGTCGACCTTGTGAGAGAGGAAACTCCAGATGAGAAACTTAGTTCCATTTAAAACTAATTGTTCTATCTGAAACAGAGTGTTCGACAGTGTTCCAGGAGAAACGCCTGTTCTCTGAAATCTGTGGCGATGCCACTCGAAACCGTCTGCGTTCGACGAAACTAAGTGGTCGACCTTGTGAGGGAGGAAACTCCAGATGCGAAACATAGTTCCATTTTAAACTAGTTGTTCTATCTCTAACTATGTGTTCGATACTGTGCCAGGAGAAGCGCCTGTTCACTGAAACCTGTGGCGATGCCATTCGAAACCGTATGTGTTCGACGAAACTAAGTGGTTGACCTTGTGAGAGAGGAAACTCCAGATGCGAAACCTATTTCCATTTTAAACTAAGTGTTCTATCTGTAACTAAGTGTTCGATACTGCGCCAGGAGAAGCGCCTGTTCTCTGAAATCTTTGGCGATGCTACTCGAAACCGCATATGGTCGAGGAAACTAAGTGGTCGACCTTGTGGGAGAGGAAACTCCAGATGCGAAACTTAGTTCCATTTTAAACTAATTGTTCTATCAGACACTAAGTGTTCGTTACTGTGCCAGGAGAAGCGCCTGTTCTCTGAAATCTTTGGCGATGCTACTCGAAACCGTATGTGTTCGACGAAACTAAGTGGTCGACCTTGTGAGAGAGGATACTCCAGATGCGAAACATATTTCTATTTTAAACTAATTGTTCTATCTGTAACTAAGTGTTCGATACTGCGCCAGGAGAAGCGCCTGTTCTCTGAAATCTGTGGCGATGCTACTCGAAACCGCATATGGTCGAGGAAACTAAGTGGTCGACCTTGTGGGAGAGGAAACTCCAGATGCGAAACATAGTTCCATTTTAAACTAATTGTTCTATCTGACACTAAGTGTTCGTTACTGTGCCAGGAGAAGCACCTGTTCTCTGAAATCTGTGGCGATGCTACTCGAAACCGCATATGGTCGAGGAAACTAAGTGGTCGACCTTGTGAGAGAGGAAACTTCAGATGCGAAACTTAGTTCCATTTTAAATTAATTGTTCTCTCTGAAACTTAGTGTTCGATACTGTGCCAGGAGAAGTGCCTGTTCTCTGAAATCTGTGGCGATGCTACTCGAAACCGTATGTGTTCGACGAATCTAAATGGTCGACCTTGTGAGAGAGGAAACTCCAGTTGCGAATCTTAGTTCAATTTTAAACTAATTGTTCTATCTGATACTAAGTGTTCGACACTGTGCCAGAAGAAGCGCCTGTTCTCTGAAATCTGTCGCGATGCTACTCGAAACCATATATGTGTTCGACGAAACTAAGTGGTCGACCTTGTGAGAGAGGAAACTCCAGATGAGAAACTTAGTTCCATTTAAAACTAATTGTTCTATCTGAAACAGAGTGTTCGACAGTGTTCCAGGAGAAACGCCTGTTCTCTGAAATCTGTGGCGATGCCACTCGAAACCGTCTGCGTTCGACGAAACTAAGTGGTCGACCTTGTGAGGGAGGAAACTCCAGATGCGAAACATAGTTCCATTTTAAACTAGTTGTTCTATCTGTAACTATGTGTTCGATACTGTGCCAGGAGAAGCGCCTGTTCACTGAAACCTGTGGCGATGCCATTCGAAACCGTATGTGTTCGACGAAACTAAGTGGTTGACCTTGTGAGAGAGGAAACTCCAGATGCGAAACCTATTTCCATTTTAAACTAAGTGTTCTATCTGTAACTAAGTGTTCGATACTGCGCCAGGAGAAGCGCCTGTTCTCTGAAATCTTTGGCGATGCTACTCGAAACCGCATATGGTCGAGGAAACTAAGTGGTCGACCTTGTGGGAGAGGAAACTCCAGATGCGAAACTTAGTTCCATTTTAAACTAATTGTTCTATCTGACACTAAGTGTTCGTTACTGTGCCAGGAGAAGCACCTGTTCTCTGAAATCTGTGGCGATGCTACTCGAAACCGAATATGTTCGTCGAAACTAGGTGGTCGACCTTCTGAGAGAGGAAACTCCAGATGCGAAACCTATTTCCATTTTAAACTAAGTGTTCTATCTGTAACTAAGTGTTCGATACTGTGCCAGGAGAAGCGCCTGTTCTCTGAAATCTGTGGCGATGCCACTCGAAACCGTATGTGTTCGACGAAACTAAGTCGTCGATCTCGTGAGAGAGGAAAGTCCAGATGCGAAGCTTAGTTCCATTTTAAACTAATAGTTCTCTCTGACACAAAGTGTTCGATACTGTGCCAGGAGAAGCGCCTGTTCTCTGAAATCTGTGGCGATGCCACTCGAAACCGTATGTGTTCAACGAAATTATGTGGTCGACCTTTTGAGAGAGGAAACTCCAGATGCGAAACTTAGTTCCATTTTAAACTAATTGTTCTCTCTGCAACTAAGTGTTCGATACTGTGCCAGGAGAAGCGCCTGTTCTCTGAAATCTGTGGCGATGCTACTCGAAACCGAATGTGTTCCACGAAACTAAGTGGCCGCCATGTGAGTGAGGAAACTCCAGATGCGAAATTTAGTACCATTTTAAACTAATTGTTTTATCTGAAACTATGTGTCCGATACTGTGCCAGGGGAAGCTCCTGTTCTCTGAAATGTGTGGCGATGCCACTCGAAACTGTATGTGTTCGACGAAACTAAGTGGTCGACCTTGTGAGAGAGGATACTCCAGATGCGAAACATATTTCTATTTTAAACTAATTGTTCTATCTGTAACTATGTGTTCGATAATGTGCCAGGAGAAACGCCGTGCTGCGAAATCTGTGGCGATGCTACTCGAAACCGAATGTGTTCCACGAAAGTAAGTGGCCGACCTTGTGAGAGGGGAAACTCCAGATGCGAAACTTAGTTCCATTTTAAACTAATTGTTCTATCTGCAACTATGTGTTCGATACTGTGCCAGGAGAAGCGCCTGTTCTCTGAAATCTGTGGCGATGCCACTCGAAACCGTATGTGTTCGACGAAACTAAGTGGTCGAACTTGTGAGAGAGGAAACTCCAAATGCGAAACATAGGTCCATTTTAAACTAATTGTTCTATCTGCAACTATGTGTTCGATACTGTGCCAGGAGAAGCGCCTGTTCTCTGAAATCTGTGGCGATGCCACTCGAAACCGTATGTGTTCGACGAAACTAAGTGGTCGAACTTGTGAGAGAGGAAACTCCAAATGCGAAACATAGGTCCCTTTTAAACTAATTGTTCTATCTGTAACTGAGTGTTCGATACTGTGCCAGGAGAAGCGCCTGTTCTCTGAACTCTGTGGCGATGCCACTCGAAACCGTATGTGTTCGACGAAACTAAGTCGTCGACCTTGTGAAAGAGGAAACTCCAGATGCGAAACATAGTTCCATTTTAAACTAATTGTTCTATCTGAAACTATGTGTTCGATAATGTGCCAGGAGAAACGCCGTGCTGCGAAATCTGTGGCGATGCTACTCGAAACCGAATGTGTTCCACGAAAGTAAGTGGCCGACCTTGTGAGAGTGGAAATCCAGATGCGAAACTTAGTTCCATTTTAAACTAATTGTTCTATCTGCAACTATGTGTTCGATACTGTGCCAGGAGAAGCGCCTGTTCTCTGAAATCTGTGGCGATGCCACTCGAAACCGTATGTGTTCGACGAAACTAAGTGGTCGAACTTGTGAGAGAGGAAACTCCAAATGCGAAACATAGGTCCATTTTAAACTAATTGTTCTATCTGCAACTATGTGTTCGATACTGTGCCAGGAGAAGCGCCTGTTCTCTGAAATCTGTGGCGATGCCACTCGAAACCGTATGTGTTCGACGAAACTAAGTGGTCGAACTTGTGAGAGAGGAAACTCCAAATGCGAAACATAGGTCCATTTTAAACTAATTGTTCTATCTGTAACTGAGTGTTCGATACTGTGCCAGGAGAAGCGCCTGTTCTCTGAACTCTGTGGCGATGCCACTCGAAACCGTATGTGTTCGACGAAACTAAGTCGTCGACCTTGTGAGAGAGGAAACTCCAGATGCGAAACATAGTTCCATTTCAAACTAATTGTTCTATCTGAAACTATGTGTTCGATAATGTGCCAGGAGAAACGCCGTGCTGCGAAATCTGTGGCGAAGCTACTCGAAACCGAATGTGTTCGACGAAACTAAGTGGTCGAACTTGTGAGAGAGGAAACTCCAAATGCGAAACATAGGTCCATTTTAAACTAATTGTTCTATCTGCAACTATGTGTTCGATACTGTGCCAGGAGAAGCGCCTGTTCTCTGAAATCTGTGGCGATGCCACTCGAAACCGTATGTGTTCGAAGAAACTAAGTGGTCGAACTTGTGAGAGAGGAAACTCCAAATGCGAAACATAGGTCCATTTTAAACTAATTGTTCTATCTGTAACTGAGTGTTCGATACTGTGCCAGGAGAAGCGCCTGTTCTCTGAACTCTGTGGCGATGCCACTCGAAACCGTATGTGTTCGACGAAACTAAGTCGTCGACCTTGTGAGAGAGGAAACTCCAGATGCGAAACATAGATCCATTTTAAACTAATTGTTCTATCTGAAACTAAGTGTTCGATAGTGTACCAGGAGAAACGCCTGTTCTCTGAAATCTGTCGCGATGCCACTCGAACCCGTATGTGTTCGACGAAACTAATTTGTCGACCTTGTGAGAGAGGAAACTCCGGATGCGAAACATAGTTCCATTTTAAACTAATTGTTCCATCTGAAACTAAGTGTTCGATACTGTGCCAGGAGAAGCGCCTGTTGTCTGAAATCTGTGGCGATAACAATCGAAACGGTATGTGTTCGACGAAACTAAGTGGTCGACATGGTGAGAGAGGAAACTCAAGATGCGGAGCTTAGTTCCATTTTAAACTAATTGTTCTATCTGTAACTGAGTGTTCGATACTGTGCCAGGAGAAGCGCCTGTTCTCTGAACTCTGTGGCGATGCCACTCGAAACCGTATGTGTTCGACGAAACTAAGTCGTCGACCTTGTGAGAGAGGAAACTCCAGATGCGAAACATAGATCCATTTTAAACTAATTGTTCTATCTGAAACTAAGTGTTCGATAGTGTACCAGGAGAAACGCCTGTTCTCTGAAATCTGTCGCGATGCCACTCGAAACCGTATGTGTTCGACGAAACTAAGTGGCCGCCCTTGTGGGAGAGGAAACTACAGATGCGAAACTTAGTTCCATTTTAAATGAATTGCTCTATCTGAAACTAAGTGTTCGATACTGTGCCAGGAGAAGCGCCTGTTCTGTGAAACCTGTGGCGATAACAATCGAAACGGTATGTGTTCGACGAAACTAAGTGGTCGACATGGTGAGAGAGGAAACTCAAGATGCGGAGCTTAGTTCCATTTTAAACTAATTGTTCTATCTGATACTCAGTGTTCGATAATGTGCCAGGTGAAGCGCCTGTTCTCTGAAATCTGTGGCGATGCCACTCTAAACCGTATGAGTTCGACGAAACTAAGTGGTCGAACTTGTGAGAGAGGAAACTCCAAATGCGAAACTTAGTTCCATTTTAAACTAATTTTTCTATCTGAAACTAAGTGTTCGATACTGTGCCTCGAGAAACGCCTGTCCTCTGAAATCGGTGGCGATGCTACTCGAAACCGTATGTGTTCGACGAAACAAAGTGGTCGAACTTGTGACAGAGGAAACTCCAAATGTGAAACATAGGCCCATTTTAAACTAATTGTTCTATCTGAAACTAAGTGCTCGATACACTGCCAGGAGAAGCGCCTGTTCTCTGAAATCAGTGGCGATGCTACTCGAAACCGTATATGTTCGATGAAACTAAGTGGTCCACCTTGTGAGAGAGGAAACTCCAGATGGGAAGTTTATTTCCATTTTAAACTAATTGTTCTATCTGATACTAAGCGTTCGATCCTGTGCCAGACTCCAGATGCGAAATATAGGTCCATTTTAAACTAATTGTTCTGTCTGAAATAAGTGTTCGATACTGTGCCAGCAGAAGCGCCTGTTCTCTGAAATCTGTCGCGATGCCACTCGAAACCGTATGTGTTCGACGAAACTGAGTGGTCGACCTTGTGAGAGAGTAAACTCCAGATGCGAAACTTAGTTCCATTTAAAACTAATTGTTCTATCTGTAACTAAGCGTTCGATACTGCGCCAGGAGAAGTGCCTGTTCTCCGAAATCTGTGGCGATGCCACTCGAAACCGTATGTGTTCGACGAAACTAAGTGGTCGACCTTGTGAGAGAGGAAACTTCAGATGCGAAACGTAGTTCCATTTTAAACTAATTGTTCTATGTGATACTAAGTGTTCGATACTGTGCCAGGAGAAGGGCCTGTTCTCTGAAATCTGTGGCGATGCGCACTCGAAACCGTATGCGTTCGACGAAACTAAGTTGTCGACCTTGTGAGAGAGTAAACTCCAGATGCGAAACTTAGTTCCATTTAAAACTAATTGTTCTATCTGTAACTAAGCGTTCGATACTGCGCCAGGAGAAGCGCCTGTTCCCTGAAATCGGTGGAGATGCTACTCGAAACCGTATGTGTTCGACGAAACTAAGTGGCCGAACTTGTGAGAGAGGAAACTTCAGATGCGAAACTTAGTTCCATTTTAAATTAATTGTTCTATCTGATACTAAGTGTTCGATACTGTGCCAGGAGAAGGGCCTGTTCTCTGAAATCTGTGGCGATGCGCACTCGAAACCGTATGCGTTCGACGAAACTAAGATGTCGACCTTGTGAGAGAGTAAACTCCAGATGCGAAACTTAGTTCCATTTTAACCTAATTGTTCTATCTGAAACTAAGTGTTCGTTACTGTGCCAGGAGAAGCGCCTGTTCTCTGAAATCTGTGGCGATGCTACTCGAAACCGTATTTATTCGACGAAACTAGGTGGTCGACCTTGTGAGAGAGGAAACTCCAGATGCGAAATTTAGTGCCATTTTAAACTAATTGTTCGATCTGAAACTAAGTGTTCGATACTTTGCCAGGAGAAGCGCCTGTTCTGTGAAATCTATGGCGATGCCACTCGAAACCGTATGTGTTCGACGAAACTAAGTGGTCGACCTTGTGAGAGAGGAAACCCCACTTGCGAGACTTAGTTCCATTTTAAACTAATTGTTCTATCTGAAACTATGTGTTCGATACTGTGCCAGGAGAGACGCCTGTTCACTGAAATCTGTGGCGATGCCACTCGAAACCGTATGTGTTCGACGAATCTAAATGGTCGACCTTGTGAGAGAGGAAACTCCAGATGCGAAACATAGTTCAATTTTAAACTAAATGTTCCACCTGAAACTAAGTGTTCGATACTGTGCCAGGAGAAGCGCCTGTTCTCAGAAATCTGTGACGATTCCACTCGAAACCGTATGTGTTCGACGAAACTAAGTGGCCGACTTTGTGAGAGAGGTAACTTCAGATGCGAAACTTACTTCCATTTTAAACTAATTGTTCCATCTGAAATTTAGTGTTCGATACTGTGCCAGGAGAAGCGGCTGTTCTCTGAAATCCGTGGCGATACAACTCGAAACCCTATGTGTTCGACGAAACTAAGTGGCCGACCTTGTGAGAGAGGAAACTTCAGATGCGAAACTTAGTTCCATTTTAAATTAATTGTTCTATCTGAAACTAAGTGTTCGATACTGTGCCAGGAGAAGCGCCCGTTCTGTGGAACCTGTGGCGATGCCACTCGAAACGGTATGTGTTCGACGAAACTGAGTGGTCGACCTTGTGAGAGAGGAAACTGCAGACGCGAAACTTAGTGCATTTTAAACTAATTGTTCTATCTGAAACTAAGTGTTCGATACGGTGCCAGCTGAAGCGCCTGTACTCTGAAATCTGTGGGGATGCTACTCGATACCGTATGTGTTCGACGAAACTAAGTTGCCAATACTGTGCCCGGAGGAACTCCCGTTCGGCCAAATCTGTGGCGATACCACTCGAAACCGTATGTGTTCGACGAAACTAAGTGGTCGACCTTGTGAGAGAGGAAACACCAAATGCGAAACTTAGTTTCATTTTAAACAAATTGTACTATCTGAAACTAAGTG
Source organism: Nysson spinosus (assembly GCA_910591585.2). Classification (NCBI taxonomy): domain Eukaryota; kingdom Metazoa; phylum Arthropoda; class Insecta; order Hymenoptera; family Crabronidae; genus Nysson; species Nysson spinosus. The sequence goes on along the minus strand of CAJUYC020000090.1, from coordinate 1,256,883 downwards.
TACGATACTGTGCCAGAAGAAGCGCCTCTTCTCTGAAATTTGTGGCGATGCCACTCGAAACCGTATGTGTTTGACAAAACTAAGTGGTCCACCTTGTGAGAGAGGAAACTCCAAATGCGAAACTTAGTTCCATTTTAAACTAATTGTTCTATCTGAAACTAAGTGTTCGATACTGTGCCAGGAGAAGCGCATATTCTCTGAAATCTGTGGCGATGCAACTCGAAACCGTATGTGTTCAGAAACTAAGTGGCCGCCTTGTGAGAGAGGAAACTCCAGATGCGAAACTTAGTTCCATTTTAAACTAATTGTTCTATCTGAAACTAAGTGTTCTGTACTGTGCCAGGAGAAGCGCCTGTTCTCTGAAATCTGTCGTGATGCTAATCGAAACCGTATGTGTTCGACGAAACTAAGTCGCCGGCCTTGTGAGAGAGGAAACTCCAGATGCGAACCTTTGTTCCATTTTAAACTAATTGTTCTATCTGAAAATAAGTGTTCGATACTGTGCCAGGAGAAGCGCCAGTTCTCTGAAAACTGTGGCGATGCCACTCGAAACCGTATGTGTTCGACGAAAATAAGTGGTCGACCTTGTGGTAAAGGAAACTCCAGATGCGAAACATAGTTCCATTTTAAACTAATTGTTCTATCTGAAACTAAGTGTTCGGTACTGTGCCAGGAGAAGCGCCTGTTCTCTGAAATCTGTCGCGACGCTAATCGAAACCGTATGTGTTCGACGAAACTAAGTGGCCGACATTGTGAGAGAGGAAATTTCAGACGCGAAACTTAGTGCCATTTTAAACTAATTGTTCTATCTGAAACTAAGTGTTTGATACTGTGCCAGCAGAAGTGCCTGTTCTCTTACATCTGTGGCGATGCCACTCGAAATCGTATGCGTTCGGCGAAACTAAGTGTTCGTTACTGTGCCAGGAGAAGCGCCTGTTCTCTGAAATCTGTGGCGATGCCACTCGACACCGTATGTGTTCGACGAAACTAAGTGATCGACCTGGTGAGAGGGGAAACCCCAAATGCGAAACATAGTTCCATTTTAATCTTATTGTTCTACCTGAAACTAAGTTTTCGATACTGTGCCAGGAGAAGCGCCTGTTCTCTGAAATCTGTGGCGATGCCACTCGAAACCGTATGTGTTCGACGAAACTAAGTGGCCGACCTTGTGAGAGAGGAAACTCCAGATGCGAAACATAGTTGCATTTTAAACTAATTGTCCTATCTGTAACTAAGTGTTCGATAATGTGCCAGGAGAAGCGCCTGTTCTCTGAAATCTGTGGCGATGCCACTCGACACCGTATGTGTTCGACGAAACTAAGTGGTCGACCTTGTGAGAGGGGAAACCCCAAATGCGAAACATAGTTCCATTTTAATCTTATTGTTCTACCTGAAACTAAGTTTTCGATACTGTGCAAGGAGAAGCGCCTGTTCCCTGAAATCTGTGGCGATGCCACTCGAAACCGTAAGTGTTTGACGAAACTGAGTGGTCCACCTTGTGAGAGAGGAAACTCCAAATGCGAAACACAGTTCCATTTTAAACTAAGTGTTCTACCTGTAACTAAGTGTTCGAGACTGTGCCAGGAGAAGCGCCTGTTCTCTGAAATCTGTGGCGATGCCACTCGAAACCGTGTGTGTTCGACGAAACTAAGTGGCCGACCTTGTGCGAGAGGAAACTTCAGATGCGAAACTTAGTTCCATTTTAAACCAAATGTTCCATCTGAAACTAAGTGTTGGATACTGTGCCAGGAGAAGCGCCTGTTCTCTGAAATCTGTGGCGATGCCACTCGACACCGTATGTGTTCGACGAAACTAAGTGGTCGACCTTGTGAGAGGGGAAACCCCAAATGCGAAACATAGTTCCATTTTAATCTTATTGTTCTACCTGAAACTAAGTTTTCGATACTGTGCAAGGAGAAGCGCCTGTTCCCTGAAATCTGTGGCGATGCCACTCGAAACCGTAAGTGTTTGACGAAACTGAGTGGTCCACCTTGTGAGAGAGGAAACTCCAAATGCGAAACACAGTTCCATTTTAAACTAAGTGTTCTACCTGTAACTAAGTGTTCGAGACTGTGCCAGGAGAAGCGCCTGTTCTCTGAAATCTGTGGCGATGCCACTCGAAACCGTGTGTGTTCGACGAAACTAAGTGGCCGACCTTGTGCGAGAGGAAACTTCAGATGCGAAACTTAGTTCCATTTTAAACCAAATGTTCCATCTGAAACTAAGTGTTGGATACTGTGCCAGGAGAAGCGCCTGTTCTCTGAAATCTGTGGCGATGCCACTCGAAACCGTATGTGTTCGTCGCAATTAAGTCGTCGACCTTGTGAGAGATGAAACTCCAGATGCAAAACATAGCTCCATTTTAAACCAATTGTTCTATCTGAAACTAAGTTTTCGATAATGTGCCAGGAGATGCGCCTGTTCGCTAAAATCTGTGGCGATGCCACTCGAAACCGTATGTGTTCGACGAAACTAAGTGGCCGACCTTGTGAGAGAGGAAACTCCAAATGCGAAACTTAGTTCCATTTTAAACCAAATGCTCCATCTGAAACTAAGTGTTCGATACTGTTCCAGGAGAAGCGCCTGTTCTCTGAAATCTGTGGCGATGCCACTCGAAACCGTAAGTGTTTGACGAAACTGAGTGGTCCACCTTGTGAGAGAGGAAACTCCAAATGCGAAACACAGTTCCATTTTAAACTAAGTGTTCTACCTGTAACTAAGTGTTCGAGACTGTGCCAGGAGAAGCGCCTGTTCTCTGAAATCTGTGGAGATGCCACTCGAAACCGTATATGTTCGATGAAACTAAGTGGCCGACCTTGTGCGAGAGGAAACTTCAGATGCGAAACTTAGTTCCATTTTTAACCAAATGTTCCATCTGAAACTAAGTGTTCGATACTGTGCCAGGAGAAGCGCCTGTTCTCTGAAATCTGTGGCGACGCCACTCGGAACCGCATTTGTTCGACGAATCTAAATGGTCGACCTTGTGAGAGAGGAAACTCCAGATGCAAAACATAGCTCCATTTTAAACCAATTGTTCTATCTGAAACTAAGTGCTCGATACTGTGCCAGGAGAAGCGCCTGTTCTCTGAAATCTGTGGCGATGCCACTCGAAACCGTATGTGTTCGTCGCAATTAAGTCGTCGACCTTGTGAGAGATGAAACTCCAGATGCAAAAATTAGCTCCATTTTAAACCAATTGTTCTATCTGAAACTAAGTTTTCGATAATGTGCCAGGAGATGCGCCTGTTCTCTGAAATCTGTGGCGATGATACTCGAAACCGTATGTGCTCGACGAATCTAAATGGTCGACCTTGTGAGAGAGGAAACTCCAAATGCGAAACATAGTTCAATTTTAAACTAAATGTTCAATCTGAAACTAAGTGTTCGATACTGTGCCAGGAGAAACGCCTGTTCTCTGAAATCTGAGGCGATGCCACTCGAAACCGTGTGTGTTCGACGAAACTAAGTGGCCGACCTTGTGAGAGAGGAAACTCCAGATGCAAAACATAGCACCATTTTAAACCAATTGTTCTATCTGAAACTAAGTGCTCGATACTGTGCCAGGAGAAGCGCCTGTTCTCTGAAATCTGTGGCGATGCCACTCGAAACCGTATGTGTTCGTCGCAATTAAGTCGTCGACCTTGTGAGAGATGAAACTCCAGATGCAAAAATTAGCTACATTTTAAACCGATTGTTCTATCTGAAACTAAGTTTTCGATAATGTGCCAGGAGATGCGCCAGTTCGCTGAAATCTGTGGCGATACCACTTGAAACCGTATGTGTTCGACGAAACTAAGTGGCCGACCTTGTGAGAGAGGAAACTCCAAATGCGAAACATAGTTCAATTTTAAACTAAATGTTCAATCTGAAACTAAGTGTTCGATACTGTGCCAGGAGAAACGCCTGTTCTCTGAAATCTGAGGCGATGCCACTCGTAACCGTGTGTGTTCGACGAAACTAAGTGGCCGACCTTGTGCGAGAGGAAACTTCAGATGCGAAACTTAGTTCCATTTTAAACCAAATGTTCCATCTGAAACCAAGTGTTGGATACTGTGCCAGGAGAAGCGCCTGTTCTCTGAAATCTGTGGCGATGATACTCGAAACCGTATGTGCTCGACGAATCTAAATGGTCGACCTTGTGAGAGAGCAAACTCCAGATGTGAAACTTATTTCCATTTTAAACTAATTGTTCTATCTGAAACTAAGTGTTCGATACTGTGCCAGGAGTTGCGCCTGTTCTCTGAAATATGTGGCGATGCCACTCGAAACCGTATGTGTCCGACGAAACTAAGTGGTCGCCGTGTGAGAGAAGAAACTCCAGATGCGAAAAGTATTTCCATTTTAAACGAATTGTTCTATCTGAAACTAAGTGCTCGTTACTGTGCCAGGAGAAGCGCCTGTTCTCTGAAATCTGTGGCGATGCCACTCGAAACCGTATGTGTTCGTCGCAATTAAGTCGTCGACCTTGTGAGAGATGAAACTCCAGATGCAAAACATAGCTCCATTTTAAACCAATTGTTCTATCTGAAACTAAGTTTTCGATAATGTGCCAGGAGATGCGCCTGTTCGCTAAAATCTGTGGCGATGCCACTCGAAACCGTATGTGTTCGACGAAACTAAGTTGCCGACCTTGTGAGAGAGGAAACTCCAAATGCGAAACTTAGTTCCATTTTAAACCAAATGCTCCATCTGAAACTAAGTGTTCGATACTGTTCCAGGAGAAGCGCCTGTTCTCTGAAATCTGTGGCGATGCCACTCGAAACCGTAAGTGTTTGACGAAACTGAGTGGTCCACCTTGTGAGAGAGGAATCTCCAAATGCGAAACACAGTTCCATTTTAAACTAAGTGTTCTACCTGTAACTAAGTGTTCGAGACTGTGCCAGGAGAAGCGCCTGTTCTCTGAAATCTGTGGCGATGCCACTCGAAACCGTGTGTGTTCGACGAAACTAAGTGGCGGACCTTGTGCGAGAGGAAACTTCAGATGCGAAACTTAGTTCCATTTTAAACCAAATGTTCCATCTGAAACTAAGTGTTGGATACTGTGCCAGGAGAAGCGCCTGTTCTCTGAAATCTGTGGCGATGATACTCGAAACCGTATGTGCTCGACGAATCTAAATGGTCGACCTTGTGAGAGAGCAAACTCCAGATGTGAAACTTATTTCCATTTTAAACTAATTGTTCTATCTGAAACTAAGTGTTCGATACTGTGCCAGGAGATGCGCCTGTTCTCTGAAATATGTGGCGATGCCACTCGAAACCGTATGTGTCCGACGAAACTAAGTAGTCGCCTTGTGAGAGAAAAAACTCCAGATACGAAAAGTATTTCCATTTTAAACGAATTGTTCTATCTGAAACTAAGTGCTCGATACTGTGCCAGGAGAAGCGCCTGTTCTCTGAAATCTGTGGCGATGCCACTCGAAACCGTATGTGTTCGTCGCAATTAAGTCGTCGACCTTGTGAGAGATGAAACTCCAGATGCAAAACATAGCTCCATTTTAAACCAATTGTTCTATCTGAAACTAAGTTTTCGATAATGTGCCAGGAGATGCGCCTGTTCGCTAAAATCTGTGGCGATGCCACTCGAAACCGTATTTGTTCGACGAAACTAAGTGGCCGACCTTGTGAGAGAGGAAACTCCAAATGCGAAACTTAGTTCCATTTTAAACCAAATGCTCCATCTGAAACTAAGTGTTCGATACTGTTCCAGGAGAAGCGCCTGTTCTCTGAAATCTGTGGCGATGCCACTCGAAACCGTAAGTGTTTGACGAAACTGAGTGGTCCACCTTGTGAGAGAGGAAACTCCAAATGCGAAACACAGTTCCATTTTAAACTAAGTGTTCTACCTGTAACTAAGTGTTCGAGACTGTGCCAGGAGAAGCGCCTGTTCTCTGAAATCTGTGGAGATGCCACTCGAAACCGTATATGTTCGATGAAACTAAGTGGCCGACCTTGTGCGAGAGGAAACTTCAGATGCGAAACTTAGTTCCATTTTTAACCAAATGTTCCATCTGAAACTAAGTGTTCGATACTGTGCCAGGAGAAGCGCCTGTTCTCTGAAATCTGTGGCGACGCCACTCGAAACCGCATTTGTTCGACGAACCTAAATGGTCGACCTTGTGAGAGAGGAAACTCCAGATGCAAAACATAGCTCCATTTTAAACCAATTGTTCTATCTGAAACTAAGTGCTCGATACTGTGCCAGGAGAAGCGCCTGTTCTCTGAAATCTGTGGCGATGCCACTCGAAACCGTATGTGTTCGTCGCAATTAAGTCGTCGACCTTGTGAGAGATGAAACTCCAGATGCAAAAATTAGCTCCATTTTAAACCAATTGTTCTATCTGAAACTAAGTTTTCGATAATGTGCCAGGAGATGCGCCAGTTCGCTGAAATCTGTGGCGATACCACTTGAAACCGTATGTGTTCGACGAAACTAAGTGGCCGACCTTGTGAGAGAGGAAACTCCAAATGCGAAACATATTTCAATTTTAAACTAAATGTTCAATCTGAAACTAAGTGTTCGATACTGTGCCAGGAGAAACGCCTGTTCTCTGAAATCTGAGGCGATGCCACTCGAAACCGTGTGTGTTCGACGAAACTAAGTGGCCGACCTTGTGCGATAGGAAACTTCAGATGCGAAACTTAGTTCCATTTTAAACCAAATGTTCCATCTGAAACTAAGTGTTGGATACTGTGCCAGGAGAAGCGCCTGTTCTCTGAAATCTGTGGCGATGCCACTCGAAACCGTATGTGTTCGACGAAACTAAGTGGCCGACCTTGTGAGAGAGGAAACTCCAAATGCGAAACTTAGTTCCATTTTAAACCAAATGTTCCATCTGAAACTAAGTGTTCGATACTGTTCCAGGAGAAGCGCCTGTTCTCTGAAATCTGTGGCGATGCCACTCGAAACCGTAAGTGTTTGACGAAACTGAGTGGTCCACCTTGTGAGAGAGGAAACTCCAAATGCGAAACACAGTTCCATTTTAAACTAAGTGTTCTACCTGTAACTAAGTGTTCGAGACTGTGCCAGGAGAAGCGCCTGTTCTCTGAAATCTGTGGAGATGCCACTCGAAACCGTATATGTTCGATGAAACTAAGTGGCCGACCTTGTGCGAGAGGAAACTTCAGATGCGAAACTTAGTTCCATTTTTAACCAAATGTTCCATCTGAAACTAAGTGTTCGATACTGTGCCAGGAGAAGCGCCTGTTCTCTGAAATCTGTGGCGACGCCACTCGAAACCGCATTTGCTCGACGAATCTAAATGGTCGACCTTGTGAGAGAGGAAACTCCAGATGCAAAACATAGCTCCATTTTAAACCAATTGTTCTATCTGAAACTAAGTGTTCGATACTGTGCCAGGAGAAACGCCTGTTCTCTGAAATCTGAGGCGATGCCACTCGTAACCGTGTGTGTTCGACGAAACTAAGTGGCCGACCTTGTGCGAGAGGAAACTTCAGATGCGAAACTTAGTTCCATTTTAAACCAAATGTTCCATCTGAAACTAAGTGTTGGATACTGTGCCAGGAGAAGCGCCTGTTCTCTGAAATCTGTGGCGATGATACTCGAAACCGTATGTGCTCGACGAATCTAAATGGTCGACCTTGTGAGAGAGCAAACTCCAGATGTGAAACTTATTTCCATTTTAAACTAATTGTTCTATCTGAAACTAAGTGTTCGATACTGTGCAAGGAGTTGCGCCTGTTCTCTGAAATATGTGGCGATGCCACTCGAAACCGTATGTGTCCGACGAAACTAAGTGGTCGCCGTGTGAGAGAAGAAACTCCAGATGCGAAAAGTATTTCCATTTTAAACGAATTGTTCTATCTGAAACTAAGTGCTCGTTACTGTGCCAGGAGAAGCGCCTGTTCTCTGAAATCTGTGGCGATGCCACTCGAAACCGTATGTGTTCGTCGCAATTAAGTCGTCGACCTTGTGAGAGATGAAACTCCAGATGCAAAACATAGCTCCATTTTAAACCAATTGTTCTATCTGAAACTAAGTTTTCGATAATGTGCCAGGAGATGCGCCTGTTCGCTAAAATCTGTGGCGATGCCACTCGAAACCGTATGTGTTCGACGAAACTAAGTGGCCGACCTTGTGAGAGAGGAAACTCCAAATGCGAAACTTTGTTCCATTTTAAACCAAATGTTCCATCTGAAACTAAGTGTTCGATACTGTTCCAGGAGAAGCGCCTGTTCTCTGAAATCTGTGGCGATGCCACTCGAAACCGTAAGTGTTTGACGAAACTGAGTGGTCCACCTTGTGAGAGAGGAAACTCCAAATGCGAAACACAGTTCCATTTTAAACTAAGTGTTCTACCTGTAACTAAGTGTTCGAGACTGTGCCAGGAGAAGCGCCTGTTCTCTGAAATCTGTGGAGATGCCACTCGAAACCGTATATGTTCGATGAAACTAAGTGGCCGACCTTGTGCGAGAGGAAACTTCAGATGCGAAACTTAGTTCCATTTTTAACCAAATGTTCCATCTGAAACTAAGTGTTCGATACTGTGCCAGGAGAAGCGCCTGTTCTCTGAAATCTGTGGCGACGCCACTCGAAACCGCATTTGCTCGACGAATCTAAATGGTCGACCTTGTGAGAGAGGAAACTCCAGATGCAAAACATAGCTCCATTTTAAACCAATTGTTCTATCTGAAACTAAGTGCTCGATACTGTGCCAGGAGAAGCGCCTGTTCTCTGAAATCTGTGGCGATGCCACTCGAAACCGTATGTGTTCGTCGCAATTAAGTCGTCGACCTTGTGAGAGATGAAACTCCAGATGCAAAAATTAGCTCCATTTTAAACCAATTGTTCTATCTGAAACTAAGTTTTCGATAATGTGCCAGGAGATGCGCCAGTTCGCTGAAATCTGTGGCGATACCACTTGAAACCGTATGTGTTCGATGAAACTAAGTGGCCGACCTTGTGAGAGAGGAAACTCCAAATGCGAAACATATTTCAATTTTAAACTAAATGTTCAATCTGAAACTAAGTGTTTGATACTGTGCCAGGAGAAACGCCTGTTCTCTGAAATCTGAGGCGATGCCACTCGAAACCGTGTGTGTTCGACGAAACTAAGTGACCGACCTTGTGCGATAGGAAACTTCAGATGCGAAACTTAGTTCCATTTTAAACCAAATGTTCCATCTGAAACTAAGTGTTGGATACTGTGCCAGGAGAAGCGCCTGTTCTCTGAAATCTGTGGCGATGATACTCGAAACCGTATGTGCTCGACGAATCTAAATGGTCGACCTTGTGAGAGAGCAAACTCCAGATGTGAAACTTATTTCCATTTTAAACTAATTGTTCTGTCTGAAACTAAGTGCTCGTTACTGTGCCAGGAGAAGCGCCTGTTCTCTGAAATCTGTGGCGATGCCACTCGAAACCGTATGTGTTCGTCGCAATTAAGTCGTCGACCTTGTGAGAGATGAAACTCCAGATGCAAAACATAGCTCCATTTTAAACCAATTGTTCTATCTGAAACTAAGTTTTCGATAATGTGCCAGGAGATGCGCCTGTTCGCTAAAATCTGTGGCGATGCCACTCGAAACCGTATGTGTTCGACGAAACTAAGTGGCCGACCTTGTGAGAGAGGAAACTCCAAATGCGAAACTTAGTTCCATTTTAAACCAAATGTTCCATCTGAAACTAAGTGTTCGATACTGTTCCAGGAGAAGCGCCTGTTCTCTGAAATCTGTGGCGATGCCACTCGAAACCGTATGTGTTCGACGAAACTAAGTGGCCGACCTTGTGAGAGAGGAAACTCCAAATGCGAAACTCAGTTCCATTTTAAACCAAATGTTCTACCTGTAACTAAGTGTTCGATACTGTGCCAGGAGAAGCGCCTGTTCTCTGAAATCTGTGGCGATGCCACTCGAAACCGTAAGTGTTTGACGAAACTGAGTGGTCCACCTTGTGAGAGAGGAAACTCCAAATGCGAAACACAGTTCCATTTTAAACTAAGTGTTCTACCTGTAACTAAGTGTTCGAGACTGTGCCAGGAGAAGCGCCTGTTCTCTGAAATCTGTGGAGATGCCACTCGAAACCGTGTGTGTTCGACGAAACTAAGTGGCCGACCTTGTGCGAGAGGAAACTTCAGATGCGAAACTTAGTTCCATTTTAAACCAAATGTTCCATCTGAAACTAAGGGTTGGATACTGTGCCAGGAGAAGCGCCTGTTCTCTGAAATCAGTGGCGATGCTACTCGAAACCGTATATGTTCGATGAAACTAAGTGGTCCAACTTGTGAGAGAGGAATCTCGAGATGCGAAGCTTAGTTCCATTTTAAAGTAATTGTTCTATCTGATACTAAGTGTTCGATACTGTGCTAGGTGAAGCGCCTGTTCTCCGAAATCTGTGGCGATGCCACTCGAAACCGTATGTGTTTGACGAAACTGAGTGGTCCACCTTGTGAGAGAGGAAATTCCAAATACGAAACACAGTTCCATTTTAAACTAAGTGTTCTATCTGTAACTAAGTGTTCGAGACTGTGCCAAGAGAAGCGCCTGTTCTCTGAAATCTGTGGCGATGCCACTCGAAACCGTGTGTGTTCGACGAAACTAAGTGGTTGACCTTGTGAGAGAGGATACTCCAGATGCGAAACATAGTTCCATTTTAAACTAATTGTTCTGTCTGAAATAAGTGTTCGATACTGTGCCAGGAGAAGCGCCTGTTCTCTGAAATCTGTGGCGATGATACTCGAAACCGTATGTGCTCGACGAATCTAAATGGTCGACCTTGTGAGGGAGCAAGCTCCAGATGTGAAACTTATTTCCATTTTAAACTAATTGTTCTATCTGAAACTAAGTGTTCGATACTGTGCCAGGAGATGCGCCTGTTCTCTGAAATATGTGGCGATGCCACTCGAAACCGTATGTGTCCGACGAAACTAAGTGGTCGCCTTGTGAGAGAAGAAACTCCAGATGCGAAACATATTTCCATTTTAAACGAATTGTTCTATCTGAAACTAAGTGCTCGATACTGTGCCAGGAGAAATGCCTGTTCTCTGAAATCTGAGGCGATGCCACTCGAAACCGTAAGTGTTTGACGAAACTGAGTGCTCCACCTTGTGAGAGAGGAAACTCCAAATACGAAACACAGTTCCATTTTAAACTAAGTGTTCTATCTGTAACTAAGTGTTCGAGGCTGTGCCAGGAGAAGCGCCTGTTCTCTGAAATCTGTGGCGATGCCACTCGAAACCGTGTGTATTCGACGAAACTAAGTGGTTGACCTTGTGAGAGAGGATACTCCAGATGCGAAACATAGTTCCACTTTAAACTAATTGTTGTGTCTGAATTAAGTGTTCGATACTGTGCCAGGAGAAGCGCCTGTTCTCTGAAATCTGTGGCGAAGATACTCGAAACCGTATGTGCTCGACGAATCTAAATGGTCGACCTTGTGAGGGAGCAAACTCCAGATGTGAAACTTATTTCCATTTTAAACTAATTGTTCTATCTGAAACTAAGTGTTCGATACTGTGCCAGGAGATGCGCCTGTTCTCTGAAATATGTGGCGATGCCACTCGAAACAGTATGTGTCCGACGAAACTAAGTGGTCGCCTTGTGAGAGAAGAAACTCCAGATGCGAAACGTATTTCCATTTTAAACGATTTGTTCTATCTGAAACTAAGTGCTCGATACTGTGCCAGGAGAAACGCCTGTTCTCTGAAATCTGAGGCGATGCCAATCGAAACCGTAAGTGTTTGACGAAACCGAGTGGTCCACCTTGTGAGAGAGGAAACTCCAAATACGAAACACAGTTCCATTTTAAACTAGGTGTTCTATCTGTAACTAAGTGTTCGAGACTGTGCCAGGAGAAGCGCCTGTTCTCTGAAATCTGTGGCGATGCCACTCGAAACCGTATGTGTTCGACGAAACTAAGTGGTTGACCTTGTGAGAGAGGATACTCCAGATGCGAAACATAGTTCCATTTTAAACTAATTGTTCTGTCTGAAATAAGTGTTCGATACTGTGCCAGGAGAAGCGCCTGTTCTCTGAAATCTGTGGCGATGATACTGGAAACCGTATGTGCTCGACGAATCTAAATGGCGGACCTTGTGAGGGAGCAAACTCCAGATGTGAAACTTATTTCCATTTTAAACTAATTGTTCTATCTGAAACTAAGTGTTCGATACTGTGCCAGGAGATGCGCCTGTTCTCTGAAATATGTGGCGATGCCACTCGAAACCGTATGTGTCCGACGAAACTAAATGGTCGCCTTGTGAGAGAAGAAACTCCAGATGCGAAACGTATTTCCATTTTAAACGAATTGTTCTATCTGAAACTAAGTGCTCGATACTGTGCCAGGAGAAACGCCCGTTCTCTGAAATCTGAGGCGATGCCACTCGAAACCGTAAGTGTTTGACGAAACTGAGTGGTCCACCTTGTGAGAGAGGAAACTCCAAATACGAAACACAGTTCCATTTTAAACTAAGTGTTCTATCTGTAACTAAGTGTTCGAGACTGTGCCAGGAGAAGCGCCTGTTCTCTGAAATCTGTGGCGATGCCACTCGAAACCGTGTGTGTTCGACGAAACTAAGTGGTTGACCTTGTGAGAGAGGATACTCCAGATGCGAAACATAGTTCCATTTTAAACTGATTGTTCTGTCTGAAATAAGTGTTCGATACTGTGCCAGGAGAAGCGCCTGTTCTCTGAAATCTGTGGCGATGATACTCGAAACCGTATGTGCTCGACGAATCTAAATGGTCGACCTTGTGAGGGAGCAAACTCCAGATGTGAAACTTATTTCCATTTTAAACTAATTGTTCTATCTGATACTAAGTGTTCGATACTGTGCTAGGAGAAGCGCCTGTTCTCCGAAATCTGTGGCGATGCCACTCGAAACCGTAAGTGTTTGACGAAACTGAGTGGTCCACCTTGTGAGAGAGGAAACTCCAAATGCGAAACACAGTTCCATTTTAAACTAAGTGTTCGATACTGTGCCAGGAGATGCGCCTGTTCTCTGAAATATGTGGCGATGCCACTCGAAACCGTATATGTTCGATGAAACTAAGTGGTCCACCTTGTGAGAGAGGAATCTCGAGATGCGAAGCTTAGTTCCATTTTAAAGTAGTTCTTCTATCTGATACTAAGTGTTCGAGACTGTGCCAGGAGAAGCGCCTGTTCTAAGAAATCTGTGGCGATGCCACTCGAAACCGTGTGTGTTCGACGAAACTAAGTGGTTGACCTTGTGAGAGAGGATACTCCAGATGCGAAACATAGTTCCATTTTAAACTGATTGTTCTGTCTGAAATAAGTGTTCGATACTGTGCCAGGAGATGCGCCTGTTCTCTGAAATCTGTGGCGATGATACTCGAAACCGTATGTGCTCGACGAATCTAAATGGTCGACCTTGTGAGGGAGCAAACTCCAGATGTGAAACTTATTTCCATTTTAAACTAATTGTTCTGTCTGAAATAGGTGTTCGATACTCTGCCAGGAGAAGCTCCTGTTCTCTGAAATCTGTGGCGATGATACTCGAAACCGTATGTGCTCGACGAATCTAAATGGTCGACATTGTGAGAGAGCAAACTCCAGATGTGAAACTTATTTCCATTTTAAACTAATTGTTCTATCTGAAACTAAGTGTTCGATACTGTGCCAGGAGATGCGCCTGTTCTCTGAAATATGTGGCGATGCCACTCGAAACCGTATGTGTCCGACGAAACTAAGTGGTCGCCTTGTGAGAGAAGAAACTCCAGATGCGAAACGTATATCCATTTTAAACGAATTGTTCTATCTGAAACTAAGTGATCGATAATGTGCCAGGAGATGCGCCAGTTCGCTGAAATCTGTGGCGATGCCACTCGAAACCGTGTGTGTTCGACGAAACTAAGTGGTCCACCTTGTGAGAGAGGAAACTCCAAATGCGAAACACAGTTCCATTTTAAACTAAGTGTTCTACCTGTAACTAAGTGTTCGAGACTCTGCCAGGAGAAGCGCCTGTTCGCTGAAATCTGTTTAGATGCCACTCGAAACCGTGTGTGTTCGACGAAACTAAGGGGTTGACCTTGTGAGAGAGGATACTCCAGATGCGAAACATAGTTCCATTTTAAACTAATTGTTCTGTCTGAAATAAGTGTTCGATACTCTGCCAGGAGAAGCTCCTGTTCTCTGAAATCTGTGGCGATGATACTCGAAACCGTATGTGCTCGACGAATCTAAATGGTCGACATTGTGAGAGAGCAAACTCCAGATGTGAAACTTATTTCCATTTTAAACTAATTGTTCTATCTGAAACTAAGTGTTCGATACTGTGCCAGGAGATGCGCCTGTTCTCTGAAATCTGTGGCGATGATACTCGAAACCGTATGTGCTCGAAGAATCTAAATGGTCGACCCTTTGAGGGAGCAAACTCCAGATGTGAAACTTATTTCCATTTTAAACTAATTGTTCTGTCTGAAATAGGTGTTCGATACTCTGCCAGGAGAAGCTCCTGTTCTCTGAAATCTGTGGCGATGATACTCGAAACCGTATGTGCTCGACGAATCTAAATGGTCGACATTGTGAGAGAGCAAACTCCAGATGTGAAACTTATTTCCATTTTAAACTAATTGTTCTATCTGAAACTAAGTGTTCGATACTGTGCCAGGAGATGCGCCTGTTCTCTGAAATATGTGGCGATGCCACTCGAAACCGTATGTGTCCGACGAAACTAAGTGGTCGCCTTGTGAGAGAAGAAACTCCAGATGCGAAACGTATATCCATTTTAAACGAATTGTTCTATCTGAAACTAAGTGATCGATACTGTGCCAGGAGAAGCGCCTGTTCTCTGAAATCTTTGGCGATGCCACTCGAAACCGTATGTGTTCGTCGCAATTAAGTCGTCGACCTTGTGAGAGATGAAACTCCAGATGCAAAAATTAGCTCCATTTTAAAGCAATTGTTCTATCTGAAACTAAGTTTTCGATAATGTGCCAGGAGATGCGCCAGTTCGCTGAAATCTGTGGCGATGCCACTCGAAACCGTGTGTGTTCGACGAAACTAAGTGGTCCACCTTGTGAGAGAGGAAACTCCAAATGCGAAACACAGTTCCATTTTAAACTAAGTGTTCTCCCTGTAACTAAGTGTTCGAGACTCTGCCAGGAGAAGCGCCTGTTCGCTGAAATCTGTGGAGATGCCACTCGAAACCGTGTGTGTTCGACGAAACTAAGTGGTTGACCTTGTGAGAGAGGATACTCCAGATGCGAAACATAGTTCCATTTTAAACTAATTGTTCTGTCTGAAATAAGTGTTCGATACTCTGCCAGGAGAAGCTCCTGTTCTCTGAAATCTGTGGCGATGATACTCGAAACCGTATGTTCTCGAAGAATCTAAATGGTCGACCTTTTGAGGGAGCAAACTCCAGATGTGAAACTTATTTTCATTTTAAACTAATTGTTCTGTCTGAAATAGGTGTTCGATACTCTGCCAGGAGAAGCTCCTGTTCTCTGAAATCTGTGGCGATGATACTCGAAACCGTATGTGCTCGACGAATCTAAATGGTCGACATTGTGAGAGAGCAAACTCCAGATGTGAAACTTATTTCCATTTTAAACTAATTGTTCTATCTGAAACTAAGTGTTCGATACTGTGCCAGGAGATGCGCCTGTTCTCTGAAATATGTGGCGATGCCACTCGAAACCGTATGTGTCCGACGAAACTAAGTGGTCGCCTTGTGAGAGAAGAAACTCCAGATGCGAAACGTATTTCCATTTTAAACGAATTGTTCTATCTGATACTAAGTGCTCGATACTGTGCCAGGAGAAGCGCCTGTTCTCTGAAATCTGTGGCGATGCCACTCGAAACCGTATGTGTTCGTCGCAATTAAGTCGTCGACCTTGTGAGAGATGAAACTCCAGATGCAAAAATTAGCTCCATTTTAAACCAATTGTTCTATCTGAAACTAAGTTTTCGATAATGTGCCAGGAGATGCGCCAGTTCGCTGAAATCTGTGGCGATACCACTTGAAACCGTATGTGTTCGACGAAACTAAGTGGCCGACCTTGTGAGAGAGGAAACTCCAAATGCGAAACATAGTTCAATTTTAAACTAAATGTTCAATCTGAAACTAAGTGTTCGATACTGTGCCAGGAGAAACGCCTGTTCTCTGAAATCTGAGGCGATGCCACTCGAAACCGTGTGTGTTCGACGAAACTAAGTGGTCCACCTTGTGAGAGAGGAAACTCCAAATGCGAAACACAGTTCCATTTTAAACTAAGTGTTCTACCTGTAACTAAGTGTTCGAGACTCTGCCAGGAGAAGCGCCTGTTCGCTGAAATCTGTGGAGATGCCACTCGAAACCGTGTGTGTTCGACGAAACTAAGGGGTTGACCTTGTGAGAGAGGATACTCCAGATGCGAAACATAGTTCCATTTTAAACTAATTGTTCTGTCTGAAATAAGTATTCGATACTCTGCCAGGAGAAGCTCCTGTTCTCTGAAATCTGTGGCGATGATACTCGAAACCGTATGTGCTCGACGAATCTAAATGGTCGACATTGTGAGAGAGCAAACTCCAGATGTGAAACTTATTTCCATTTTAAACTAATTGTTCTATCTGAAACTAAGTGTTCGATACTGTGCCAGGAGATGCGCCTGTTCTCTGAAATCTGTGGCGATGATACTCGAAACCGTATGTGCTCGACGAATCTAAATGGACGACCTTGTGAGGGAGCAAACTCCAGATGTGAAACTTATTTCCATTTTAAACTAATTGTTCTGTCTGAAATAGGTGTTCGATACTCTGCCAGGAGAAGCTCCTGTTCTCTGAAATCTGTGGCGGTGATACTCGAAACCGTATGTGCTCGACGAATCTAAATGGTCGACATTGTGAGAGAGCAAACTCCAGATGTGAAACTTATTTCCATTTTAAACTAATTGTTCTATCTGAAACTAAGTGTTCGATACTGTGCCAGGAGATGCGCCTGTTCTCTGAAATATGTGGCGATGCCACTCGAAACCGTATGTGTCCGACGAAACTAAGTGGTCGCCTTGTGAGAGAAGAAACTCCAGATGCGAAACGTATTTCCATTTTAAACCAAATGTTCCATCTGAAACTAAGTGTTCGATACTGTGCCACGAGAAGCGCCTGTTCTCTGAAATCTCTGGCGATGCCACTCGAAACCGTATGTGTTTGACGAAACTGAGTGGTCCACCTTGTGAGAGAGGAAACTCCAAATACGAAACACAGTTCCATTTTAAACTAAGTGTTCCATCTGTAACTAAGTGTTCGAGACTGTGCCAGGAGAAGCGCCTGTTCTCTGAAATCTGTGGCGATGCCACTCGAAACCGTGTGTGTTCGACGAAACTAAGTGGTTGACCTTGTGAGAGAGGATACTCCAGATGCGAAACATAGTTCCATTTTAAACTAATTGTTCTGTCTGAAATAAGTGCTCGATACTGTGCCAGGAGAAGCGACTGTTCTCTGAAATCTGTGGCGATGCCACTCGAAACCGTATGTGTTCGTCGCAATTAAGTGGTTGACCTTGTGAGAGAGGATACTCCAGATGCGAAACAGAGTTCCATTTTAAACTAATTGTTCTGTCTGAAATAAGTGTTCGATACTGTGCCAGGAGAAGCGCCTGTTCTCTGAAATATGTGGCGATGCCACTCGAAACCGTATGTGTTCGACGAAACTAAGTGGCCGACCTTTTGAGAGAGGAAACTCCAGATGCGAAACATAGTTCCATTTTAAACTAATTGTTCTATCTGAAACTAAGTGTTCGATACTGTGCCAGGAGAAGCGCCTGTTCTCTGTAATCTGTGGCGATGCCACTCGAAACCGTATGTGTTCGACGAAACTAAGTTGTCGGCCTTGTGGGAGTGGAAACTCCAGAAGTGAAACTTAGTTTCAGTTAAAACTAACTGTTCTATCTGAAACTAAGTGTTCGATAATGTGCCAGGAGAGGCGCCTGTTCTCTGAAATCTGTGGCGATGCCACTCGAAACCGTATGTGTTCGACGAAACTAAGTGGTCGACCTGCTGAGAGAGGAAACTCCAGATGCGAAACTTAGTTCCATTTTAAACTAATTGTTCTATCTGAAACTAAGTGTTCGATACTGTGCCAGGAGGAGCGCTTGTTCTCTGAAATCTGTGGCGATGCTACTCGAAAGCGTATGTGTTCGACGAATCTAAATGGTCGACCTTGTGTGGGAGGAAACTCCAGATGCGGAACTTAGTTCCATTTTAAACTGATTGTTCTATCTGAAAATAAGTGTTCGATACTGTGCCAGGAGAAGCACCTGTTCTCTGAAATCTGTCGCGATGCTACTCGAAACCGTATGTGTTCGACGAATCTAAATGGTCGACCTTGTGTGGGAGGAAACTCCAGATGCGGAACTTAGTTCCATTTTAAACTGATTGTTCTATCTGAAACTAAGTGTTTGATATTGTGCCAGGAGAAGCGCCTGTTCTCTGAAATCTGTCGCGCTGCTACTCGAAACCGTATGTGTTCGACGAAACTAAGTGGTCGACCTTGTGAGAGAGGAAACTCCAAATTGCGAAACTTAGTTCATTTTAAATTAATAATCCTATCTGACACTAAGTGTTCGATGCTGTGCCAGGAGAAGCGCCTGTTCTCTGAAATCTGTGGCGATGCCAATCGAAACCGTCTGTGTTCCACGAAACTAAGAGGCCAACCTTTTGAGAGAGGAAACTTCAGATGCGAAACTTAGTTCCATTTTAAACTAATGGTTCCATCTGAAATTAAGTGTTCGATACTCTGCCAGGAGAAGCGGCTGTTCTCTGAAATCTGTGGCGATGGCACTCGAAACCGTATGTGTTCGACGAATCTAAATGGTCACCTTGTGAGAGAGGAATCTCCAGATGCGAATCTTAGTTCCATTTTAAACTAATTGTTCTATCTGAAACTAAAATTTTAAATGTTAGATTGAGTTATAGGAGCGTATTTGAAGCACTTTTGCTTAATAAACCACGGCTCTATCTCTTTCGGTTGATTTTTAAATTAATCAGAAAGTCTTCGTCGGTAGCGGTTCTCGGTAGCCTCTCCCTACAGAGACTAAGTCCGAATTGAAAATATTTTCACGGACGACGTATCTTTTAAATGTTATGATCAGTTATGGGAGCGTATTTGACGCACTTTTGCATAATAAACCACGGCTCTATCTCTTACGGTTGATTTTAAAATACTTTCTAAAGTCGTCGTCGGCGACTCTTCACCGTAGCCACTCGGTAGGAAAAAATCTAAGTCCGAACTGTAATTATTTTCACCAACGAGGTACCTTTTAAATGTTAGATTGAGTTATAGGAGCGTATTTGAAGCACTTTTGCTTAATAAACCACGGCTCTATCTCTTACGGTTGATTTTTAAATTAATCAGAAAGTCTTCGTCGGTAGCGGTTCTCGGTAGCCTCTCCGTACAGAGACTAAGTCCGAATTGAAAATATTTTCACCGACGACGTATCTTTTAAATGTTATGATCAGTTATGGGAGCGTATTTGACGCACTTTTTCTTAATAAACCACGGCTCTATCTCTTACGGTTGATTTTTAAATTAATCAGAAAGTCTTCGTCGGTAGCGGTTCTCGGTAGCCTCTCCCTACAGAGACCAAGTCCGAATTGAAAATATTTTCTTCGACGACGTATCTTTTAAATGTTATGATCAGTTATGGGAGCGTATTTGACGCACTTTTTCTTAATAAACCACGGCTCTATCTCTTACGGTTGATTTTTAAATAATTTCTAAAGTCGTCGTCGGCGACTCTTCGCGGTAGCCACTCGGTAGGAAAAAATCTAAGTCCGAACTGTAATTATTTTCACCGACGAGGTACCTTTTAAATGTTAGATTGAGTTATAGGAGCGTATTTGAAGCACTTTTGCTTAATAAACCACGGCTCTATCTCTTTCGGTTGATTTTTAAATTAATCAGAAAGTCTTCGTCGGTAGCGGTTCTCGGTAGCCTCTCCCTACAAAGACTAAGTCCGAATTGAAAATATTTTCACCGACGAGGTATCTTTTAAATGTTATGTTCAGTTATGGGAAGCGTATTTGACGCACTTTTTCTTAATAAACCACGGCTCTATCTCTTACGGTTGATTTTTCAATTAATCAGAAAATCTTCGTCGGTAGCGGTTCTCGGTAGCCTCTCCCTACAGAGACTAAGTCCGAATTGAAAATATTTTCACTGACGAAGTATCTTTTAAATGTGATGATCAGTTATGGGAGCGTATTTGACGCACTTTTGCATAATAAACCACGGCTCTATCTCTTACGGTTGATTTTAAAATACTTTCTAAAGTCGTCGTCGGCGACTCTTCACCGTAGCCACTCGGTAGGAAAAAATCTAAGTCCGAACTGTAATTATTTTCACCGACGAGGTACCTTTTAAATGTTAGATTGAGTTATAGGAGCGTATTTGAAGCACTTTTGCTTAATAAACCACGGCTCTATCTCTTTCGGTTGATTTTTAAATTAATCAGAAAGTCTTCGTCGGTAGCGGTTCTCGGTAGCCTCTCCCTACAAAGACTAAGTCCGAATTGAAAATATTTTCACCGACGACGTATCTTTTAAATGTTATGTTCAGTTATGGGAGCGTATTTGACGCACTTTTTCTTAATAAACCACGGCTCTATCCCTTACGGTTGATTTTTAAATAATTTCTAAAGTCGTCGTCGGGGACTCTTCGCGGTAGCCACTCGGTAGGAAAAAATCTAAGTCCGAACTGTAATTATTTTCACCGACGAGGTACCTTTTAAATGTTAGATTGAGTTATAGGAGCGTATTTGAAGCAGTTTTGCTTAATAAACCACGGCTCTATCTCTTTCGGTTGATTTTTAAATTAATCAGAAAGTCTTCGTCGGTAGCGGTTCTCGGTAGCCTCTCCCTACAGAGACTAAGTCCGAATTGAAAATATTTTCACGGACGACGTATATTTTAAATGTTATGATCAGTTATGGGAGCGTATTTGACGCACTTTTTCTTAATAAACCACGGCTCTATCTCTTACGGTTGATTTTTAAATAATTTCTAAAGTCGTCTTGGGCGACTTTTCACGGTAGCCCCTCGGTAGGAAAAAAATCTAAGTCCGAACTGTAATTATTTTCACCGACGAGGTACCTTTTAAATGTTAGATTGAGTTATAGGAGCGTATTTGAAGCACTTTTGCTTAATAAACCACGGCTCTATCTCTTACGGTTGATTTTTAAATTAATCAGAAAGTCTTCGTCGGTAGCGGTTCTCGGTAGCCTCTCCGTACAGAGACTAAGTCCGAATTGAAAATATTTTCACTGACGACGTATCTTTTAAATGTTATGATCAGTTATGGGAGCGTATTTGACGCACTTTTTCTTAATAAACCACGGCTCTATCTCTTACGGTTGATTTTTAAATTAATCAGAAATTCTTCGTCGGTAGCGGTTCTCGGTAGCCTCTCCCTACAGAGACTAAGTCCGAATTGAAAATATTTTCACCGACGAGGTACCTTTTAAATGTTAGATTGAGTTATAGGAGCGTATTTGAAGCACTTTTTCTTAATAAACCACGGCTCTATCTCTTACGGTTGATTTTTAAATAATTTCTAAAGTCGTCTTGGGCGACTTTTCACGGTAGCCACTCGGTAGGAAAAAATCTAAGTCCGAACTGTAATTATTTTCACCGACGAGGTACCTTTTAAATGTTAGATTGAGTTATAGGAGCGTATTTGAAGCACTTTTGCTTAATAAACCACGGCTCTATCTCTTACGGTTGATTTTTAAATTAATCAGAAAGTCTTCGTCGGTAGCGGTTCTCGGTAGCCTCTCCGTACAGAGACTAAGTCCGAATTGAAAATATTTTCACCAACGACGTATCTTTTAAATGTTATGATCAGTTATGGGAGCGTATTTGACGCACTTTTTCTTAATAAACCACGGCTCTATCTCTTTCGGTTGATTTTTAAATTAATCAGAAAGTCTTCGTCGGTAGCGGTTCTCGGTAGCCTCTCCCTACAGAGACTAAGTCCGAATTGAAAATATTTTCACCGACGAACATCTTTTAAATGTTATGATCAGTTATGGGAGCGTATTTGACGCACTTTTTCTTAATAAACCACGGCTCTATCTCTTACGGTTGATTTTTAAATAATTTCTAAAGTCGTCGTCGGCGACTCTTCGCGGTAGCCACTCGGTAGGAAAAAATCTAAGTCCGAACTGTAATTATTTTCACCGACGAGGTACATTTTAAATGTTAGATTGAGTTATAGGAGCGTATTTGAAGCACTTTTGCTTAATAAACCACGGCTCTATCTCTTACGGTTGATTTTTAAATTAATCAGAAAGTCTTCGTCGGTAGCGCTTCTCGGTAGCCTCTCCGTACAGAGACCAAGTCCGAATTGAAAATATTTTCACCGACGACGTATCTTTTAAATGTTATGATCAGTTATGGGAGCGTATTTGACGCACTCTTTCTTAATAAACCACGGCTCTATCTCTTACGGTTGATTTTTCAATTAATCAGAAAGTCTTCGTCGGTAGCGGTTCTCGGTAGCCTCTCCCTACAGAGACTAAGTCCGAATTGAAAATATTTTCACTGACGACGTATCTTTTAAATGTGATGATCAGTTATGGGAGCGTATTTGACGCACTTTTGCATAATAAACCACGGCTCTATCTCTTACGGTTGATTTTTAAATTAATCAGAAATTCTTCGTCGGTAGCGGTTCTCGGTAGCCTCTCCCTACAGAGACTAAGTCCGAATTGAAAATATTTTCACCGACGAGGTACCTTTTAAATGTTAGATTGAGTTATAGGAGCGTATTTGAAGCACTTTTGCATAATAAACCACGGCTCTATCTCTTACGGTTGATTTTAAAATTAATCAGAAAGTCTTCGTCGGTAGCGGTTCTCGGTAGCCTCTCCCTACAAAGACTAAGTCCGAATTGAAAATATTTTCACCGACGAGGTACCTTTTAAATGTTAGATTGAGTTATAGGAGCGTATTTGAAGCACTTTTGCTTAATAAACCACGGCTCTATCTCTTACGGTTGATTTTTAAATTAATCAGAAAGTCTTCGTCGGTAGCGGTTCTCGGTAGCCTCTCCGTACAGAGACTAAGTCCGAATTGAAAATATTTTCACCAACGACGTATCTTTTAAATGTTATGATCAGTTATGGGAGCGTATTTGACGCACTTTTTCTTAATAAACCACGGCTCTATCTCTTTCGGTTGATTTTTAAATTAATCAGAAAGTCTTCGTCGGTAGCGGTTCTCGGTAGCCTCTCCCTACAGAGACTAAGTCCGAATTGAAAATATTTTCACCGACGAACATCTTTTAAATGTTATGATCAGTTATGGGAGCGTATTTGACGCACTTTTTCTTAATAAACCACGGCTCTATCTCTTACGGTTGATTTTTAAATAATTTCTAAAGTCGTCGTCGGCGACTCTTCGCGGTAGCCACTCGGTAGGAAAAAATCTAAGTCCGAACTGTAATTATTTTCACCGACGAGGTACATTTTAAATGTTAGATTGAGTTATAGGAGCGTATTTGAAGCACTTTTGCTTAATAAACCACGCCTCTATCTCTTACGGTTGATTTTTAAATTAATCAGAAAGTCTTCGTCGGTAGCGGTTCTCGGTAGCCTCTCCGTACAGAGACCAAGTCCGAATTGAAAATATTTTCACCGACGACGTATCTTTTAAATGTTATGATCAGTTATGGGAGCGTATTTGACGCACTCTTTCTTAATAAACCACGGCTCTATCTCTTACGGTTGATTTTTCAATTAATCAGAAAGTCTTCGTCGGTAGCGGTTCTCGGTAGCCTCTCCCTACAGAGACTAAGTCCGAATTGAAAATATTTTCACTGACGACGTATCTTTTAAATGTGATGATCAGTTATGGGAGCGTATTTGACGCACTTTTGCATAATAAACCACGGCTCTATCTCTTACGGTTGATTTTTAAATTAATCAGAAAGTCTTCGTCGGTAGCGGTTCTCGGTAGCCTCTCCCTACAGAGACTAAGTCCGAATTGAAAATATTTTCACCGACGAGGTACCTTTTAAATGTTAGATTGAGTTATAGGAGCGTATTTGAAGCACTTTTGCATAATAAACCACGGCTCTATCTCTTACGGTTGATTTTAAAATTAATCAGAAAGTCTTCGTCGGTAGCGGTTCTCGGTAGCCTCTCCCTACAAAGACTAAGTCCGAATTGAAAATATTTTCACCGACGAGGTATCTTTTAAATGTTATGTTCAGTTATGGGAGCGTATTTGACGCACTTTTTCTTAATAAACCACGGCTCTATCTCTTACGGTTGATTTTTCAATTAATCAGAAAGTCTTCGTCGGTAGCGGTTCTCGGTAGCCTCTCCCTACAGAGACTAAGTCCGAATTGAAAATATTTTCACTGACGACGTATCTTTTAAATGTGATGATCAGTTATGGGAGCGTATTTGACGCACTTTTGCATAATAAACCACGGCTCTATCTCTTACGGTTGATTTTAAAATACTTTCTAAAGTCGTCGTCGGCGACTCTTCACCGTAGCCACTCGGTAGGAAAAAATCTAAGTCCGAACTGTAATTATTTTCACCGACGAGGTACCTTTTAAATGTTAGATTGAGTTATAGGAGCGTATTTGAAGCACTTTTGCTTAATAAACCACGGCTCTATCTCTTTCGGTTGATTTTTAAATTAATCAGAAAGTCTTCGTCGGTAGCGGTTCTCGGTAGCCTCTCCCTACAAAGGCTAAGTCCGAATTGAAAATATTTTCACCGACGACGTATCTTTTAAATGTTATGTTCAGTTATGGGAGCGTATTTGACGCACTTTTTCTTAATAAACCACGGCTCTATCTCTTACGGTTGATTTTTAAATAATTTCTAAAGTCGTCGTCGGCGACTCTTCGCGGTAGCCACTCGGTAGGAAAAAATCTAAGTCCGAACTGTAATTATTTTCACCGACGAGGTACCTTTTAAATGATAGATTGAGTTATAGGAGCGTATTTGAAGCACTTTTGCTTAATAAACCACGGCTCTATCTCTTTCGGTTGATTTTTAAATTAATCAGAAAGTCTTCGTCGGTAGCGGTTCTCGGTAGCCTCTCCCTACAAAGACTAAGTCCGAATTGAAAATATTTTCACCGACGACGTATCTTTTAAATGTTATGTTCAGTTATGGGAGCGTATTTGACGCACTTTTTCTTAATAAACCACGGCTCTATCTCTTACGGTTGATTTTTAAATAATTTCTAAAGTCGTCGTCGGCGACTCTTCGCGGTAGCCACTCGGTAGGAAAAATTCTAAGTCCGAACTGTAATTATTTTCACCGACGAGGTACCTTTTAAATGTTAGATTGAGTTATAGGAGCGTATTTGAAGCACTTTTGCTTAATAAACCACGGCTCTATCTCTTACGGTTGATTTTTAAATTAATCAGAAAGTCTTCGTCGGTAGCGGTTCTCGGTAGCCTCTCCGTACAGAGACTAAGTCCGAATTGAAAATATTTTCACGGACGACGTATCTTTTAAATGTTATGATCAGTTATGGGAGCGTATTTGACGCACTTTTTCTTAATAAACCACGGCTCTATCTCTTACGGTTGATTTTTAAATTAATCAGAAAGTCTTCGTCGGTAGCGGTTCTCGGTAGCCTCTCCGTACAGAGACTAAGTCCGAATTGAAAATATTTTCACTGACGACGTATCTTTTAAATGTTATGATCAGTTATGGGAGCGTATTTGACGCACTTTTGCATAATAAACCACGGCTCCATCTCTTACGGTTGATTTTAAAATACTTTCTAAAGTCGTCGTCGGCGACTCTTCACCGTAGCCACTCGTTAGGAAAAAATCTAAGTCCGAACTGTAATTATTTTCACCGACGAGGTACCTTTTATATGTTAGATTGAGTTATAGGAGCGTATTTGAAGCACTTTTGCTTAATAAACCACGGCTCTATCTCTTTCGGTTGATTTTTAAATTAATCAGAAAGTCTTCGTCGGTAGCGGTTCTCGGTAGCCTCTCCCTACAGAGACTAAGTCCGAATTGAAAATATTTTCACTGACGACGTATCTTTTAAATGTGATGATCAGTTATGGGAGCGTATTTGACGCACTTTTGCATAATAAACCACGGCTCTATCTCTTACGGTTGATTTTAAAATACTTTCTAAAGTCGTCGTCGGCGACTCTTCACCGTAGCCACTCGGTAGGAAAAAATCTAAGTCCGAACTGTAATTAGTTTCACCGACGAGGTACCTTTTAAATGTTAGATTGAGTTATAGGAGCGTATTTGAAGCACTTTTGCTTAATAAACCACGGATCTATCTCTTTCGGTTGATTTTTAAATTAATCAGAAAGTCTTCGTCGGTAGCGGTTCTCGGTAGCCTCTCCCTACAGAGACTAAGTCCGAATTGAAAATATTTTCACCGACGAGGTACCTTTTAAATGTTAGATTGAGTTATAGGAGCGTATTTGAAGCACTTTTTCTTAATAAACCACGGCTCTATCTCTTACGGTTGATTTTTAAATAATTTCTAAAGTCGTCTTGGGCGACTTTTCACGGTAGCCACTCGGTAGGAAAAAATCTAAGTCCGAACTGTAATTATTTTCACCGACGAGGTACCTTTTAAATGTTAGATTGAGTTATAGGAGCGTATTTGAAGCACTTTTGCTTAATAAACCACGGCTCTATCTCTTACGGTTGATTTTTAAATTAATCAGAAAGTCTTCGTCGGTAGCGGTTCTCGGTAGCCTCTCCGTACAGAGACTAAGTCCGAATTGAAAATATTTTCACCAACGACGTATCTTTTAAATGTTATGATCAGTTATGGGAGCGTATTTGACGCACTTTTTCTTAATAAACCACGGCTCTATCTCTTTCGGTTGATTTTTAAATTAATCAGAAAGTCTTCGTCGGTAGCGGTTCTCGGTAGCCTCTCCCTACAGAGACTAAGTCCGAATTGAAAATATTTTCACCGACGAACATCTTTTAAATGTTATGATCAGTTATGGGAGCGTATTTGACGCACTTTTTCTTAATAAACCACGGCTCTATCTCTTACGGTTGATTTTTAAATAATTTCTAAAGTCGTCGTCGGCGACTCTTCGCGGTAGCCACTCGGTAGGAAAAAATCTAAGTCCGAACTGTAATTATTTTCACCGACGAGGTACATTTTAAATGTTAGATTGAGTTATAGGAGCGTATTTGAAGCACTTTTGCTTAATAAACCACGGCTCTATCTCTTACGGTTGATTTTTAAATTAATCAGAAAGTCTTCGTCGGTAGCGGTTCTCGGTAGCCTCTCCGTACAGAGACCAAGTCCGAATTGAAAATATTTTCACCGACGACGTATCTTTTAAATGTTATGATCAGTTATGGGAGCGTATTTGACGCACTCTTTCTTAATAAACCACGGCTCTATCTCTTACGGTTGATTTTTCAATTAATCAGAAAGTCTTCGTCGGTAGCGGTTCTCGGTAGCCTCTCCCTACAGAGACTAAGTCCGAATTGAAAATATTTTCACTGACGACGTATCTTTTAAATGTGATGATCAGTTATGGGAGCGTATTTGACGCACTTTTGCATAATAAACCACGGCTCTATCTCTTACGGTTGATTTTTAAATTAATCAGAAAGTCTTCGTCGGTAGCGGTTCTCGGTAGCCTCTCCCTACAGAGACTAAGTCCGAATTGAAAATATTTTCACCGACGAGGTACCTTTTAAATGTTAGATTGAGTTATAGGAGCGTATTTGAAGCACTTTTGCATAATAAACCACGGCTCTATCTCTTACGGTTGATTTTAAAATTAATCAGAAAGTCTTCGTCGGTAGCGGTTCTCGGTAGCCTCTCCCTACAAAGACTAAGTCCGAATTGAAAATATTTTCACCGACGAGGTATCTTTTAAATGTTATGTTCAGTTATGGGAGCGTATTTGACGCACTTTTTCTTAATAAACCACGGCTCTATCTCTTACGGTTGATTTTTCAATTAATCAGAAAGTCTTCGTCGGTAGCGGTTCTCGGTAGCCTCTCCCTACAGAGACTAAGTCCGAATTGAAAATATTTTCACTGACGACGTATCTTTTAAATGTGATGATCAGTTATGGGAGCGTATTTGACGCACTTTTGCATAATAAACCACGGCTCTATCTCTTACGGTTGATTTTAAAATACTTTCTAAAGTCGTCGTCGGCGACTCTTCACCGTAGCCACTCGGTAGGAAAAAATCTAAGTCCGAACTGTAATTATTTTCACCGACGAGGTACCTTTTAAATGTTAGATTGAGGTATAGGAGCGTATTTGAAGCACTTTTGCTTAATAAACCACGGCTCTATCTCTTTCGGTTGATTTTTAAATTAATCAGAAAGTCTTCGTCGGTAGCGGTTCTCGGTAGCCTCTCCCTACAAAGGCTAAGTCCGAATTGAAAATATTTTCACCGACGACGTATCTTTTAAATGTTATGTTCAGTTATGGGAGCGTATTTGACGCACTTTTTCTTAATAAACCACGGCTCTATCTCTTACGGTTGATTTTTAAATAATTTCTAAAGTCGTCGTCGGCGACTCTTCGCGGTAGCCACTCGGTAGGAAAAAATCTAAGTCCGAACTGTAATTATTTTCACCGACGAGGTACCTTTTAAATGATAGATTGAGTTATAGGAGCGTATTTGAAGCACTTTTGCTTAATAAACCACGGCTCTATCTCTTTCGGTTGATTTTTAAATTAATCAGAAAGTCTTCGTCGGTAGCGGTTCTCGGTAGCCTCTCCCTACAAAGACTAAGTCCGAATTGAAAATATTTTCACCGACGACGTATCTTTTAAATGTTATGTTCAGTTATGGGAGCGTATTTGACGCACTTTTTCTTAATAAACCACGGCTCTATCTCTTACGGTTGATTTTTAAATAATTTCTAAAGTCGTCGTCGGCGACTCTTCGCGGTAGCCACTCGGTAGGAAAAATTCTAAGTCCGAACTGTAATTATTTTCACCGACGAGGTACCTTTTAAATGTTAGATTGAGTTATAGGAGCGTATTTGAAGCACTTTTGCTTAATAAACCACGGCTCTATCTCTTACGGTTGATTTTTAAATTAATCAGAAAGTCTTCGTCGGTAGCGGTTCTCGGTAGCCTCTCCGTACAGAGACTAAGTCCGAATTGAAAATATTTTCACGGACGACGTATCTTTTAAATGTTATGATCAGTTATGGGAGCGTATTTGACGCACTTTTTCTTAATAAACCACGGCTCTATCTCTTACGGTTGATTTTTAAATTAATCAGAAAGTCTTCGTCGGTAGCGGTTCTCGGTAGCCTCTCCGTACAGAGACTAAGTCCGAATTGAAAATATTTTCACTGACGACGTATCTTTTAAATGTTATGATCAGTTATGGGAGCGTATTTGACGCACTTTTGCATAATAAACCACGGCTCCATCTCTTACGGTTGATTTTAAAATACTTTCTAAAGTCGTCGTCGGCGACTCTTCACCGTAGCCACTCGTTAGGAAAAAATCTAAGTCCGAACTGTAATTATTTTCACCGACGAGGTACCTTTTATATGTTAGATTGAGTTATAGGAGCGTATTTGAAGCACTTTTGCTTAATAAACCACGGCTCTATCTCTTTCGGTTGATTTTTAAATTAATCAGAAAGTCTTCGTCGGTAGCGGTTCTCGGTAGCCTCTCCCTACAGAGACTAAGTCCGAATTGAAAATATTTTCACTGACGACGTATCTTTTAAATGTGATGATCAGTTATGGGAGCGTATTTGACGCACTTTTGCATAATAAACCACGGCTCTATCTCTTACGGTTGATTTTAAAATACTTTCTAAAGTCGTCGTCGGCGACTCTTCACCGTAGCCACTCGGTAGGAAAAAATCTAAGTCCGAACTGTAATTAGTTTCACCGACGAGGTACCTTTTAAATGTTAGATTGAGTTATAGGAGCGTATTTGAAGCACTTTTGCTTAATAAACCACGGATCTATCTCTTTCGGTTGATTTTTAAATTAATCAGAAAGTCTTCGTCGGTAGCGGTTCTCGGTAGCCTCTCCCTACAGAGATCAAGTCCGCATTGAAAATATTTTCACCGACGACGTATCTTTTAAATGTTATGTTCAGTTATGGGAGCGTATTTGACGCACTTTTGCTTAATAAACCACGGCTCTATCTCTTACGGTTGATTTTTAAATAATTTCTAAAGTCGTTGTCGGCGACTCTTCACGGTAGCCACTGGGTAGGAAAAAATCTAAGTCCAAACTGTAATTATTTTCACCTACGAGGTACCTTTTAAATGTTAGACTGAGTTATAGGAGCGTATTTGAAGCACTTTTGCTTAATAAACCACGGCTCTATCTCTTTCGGTTGATTTTTAAATTAATCAGAAAGTCTTCGTCGGTAGCGGTTCTCGGTAGCCTCTCCCTACAGAGACTAAGTCCGAATTGAAAATATTTTCACTGACGACGTATCTTTTAAATGTTATGATCAGTTATGGGAGCGTATTTGACGCACTTTTTCTTAATAAACCACGGCTCTATCTCTTACGGTTGATTTTTAAATAATTTCTAAAGTCGTCGTCGGCGACTCTTCACGGTAGCCACTGGGTAGGAAAAAATCCAAGCCCGAACTGTAATTATTTTCACCGACGAGGTGCCTTTTAAATGTTAGACTGAGTTATAGGAGCGTATTTGAAGCACTTTTGCTTAATAAACCACGGCTCTATCTCTTTCGGTTGATTTTTAAATTAATCAGAAAGTCTTCGTCGGTAGCGGTTCTCGGTAGCCTCTCCCTACAAAGACTAAGTCCGAATTGAAAATATTTTCACCGACGACGTATCTTTTAAATGTTATGTTCAGTTATGGGAGCGTATTTGACGCACTTTTTCTTAATAAACCACGGCTCTATCTCTTACGGTTGATTTTTAAATAATTTCTAAAGTCGTCGTCGGCGACTCTTCGCGGTAGCCACTCGGTAGGAAAAATTCTAAGTCCGAACTGTAATTATTTGCACCGACGAGGTACCTTTTAAATGTTAGATTGAGTTATAGGAGCGTATTTGAAGCACTTTTGCTTAATAAACCACGGCTCTATCTCTTACGGTTGATTTTTAAATTAATCAGAAAGTCTTCGTCGGTAGCGGTTCTCGGTAGCCTCTCCGTACAGAGACTAAGTCCGAATTGCAAATATTTTCACGGACGACGTATCTTTTAAATGTTATGATCAGTTATGGGAGCGTATTTGACGCACTTTTTCTTAATAAACCACGGCTCTATCTCTTACGGTTGATTTTTAAATTAATCAGAAAGTCTTCGTCGGTAGCGGTTCTCGGTAGCCTCTCCGTACAGAGACTAAGTCCGAATTGAAAATATTTTCACTGACGACGTATCTTTTAATTGTTATGATCAGTTATGGGAGCGTATTTGACGCACTTTTGCATAATAAACCACGGCTCCATCTCTTACGGTTGATTTTAAAATACTTTCTAAAGTCGTCGTCGGCGACTTTTCACCGTAGCCACTCGTTAGGAAAAAATCTAAGTCCGAACTGTAATTATTTTCACCGACGAGGTACCTTTTAAATGTTAGATTGAGTTATAGGAGCGTATTTGAAGCACTTTTGCTTAATAAACCACGGCTCTATCTCTTACGGTTGATTTTTAAATTAATCAGAAAGTCTTCGTCGGTAGCGGTTCTCGGTAGCCTCTCCGTACAGAGACTAAGTCCGAATTGCAAATATTTTCACGGACGACGTATCTTTTAAATGTTATGATCAGTTATGGGAGCGTATTTGACCCACTTTTTCTTAATAAACCACGGCTCTATCTCTTACGGTTGATTTTTAAATTAATCAGAAAGTCTTCGTCGGTAGCGGTTCTCGGTAGCCTCTCCGTACAGAGACTAAGTCCGAATTGAAAATATTTTCACTGACGACGTATCTTTTAATTGTTATGATCAGTTATGGGAGCGTATTTGACGCACTTTTGCATAATAAACCACGGCTCCATCTCTTACGGTTGATTTTAAAATACTTTCTAAAGTCGTCGTCGGCGACTTTTCACCGTAGCCACTCGTTAGGAAAAAATCTAAGTCCGAACTGTAATTATTTTCACCGACGAGGTACCTTTTATATGTTAGATTGAGTTATAGGAGCGTATTTGAAGCACTTTTGCTTAATAAACCACGGCTCTATCTCTTTCGGTTGATTTTTAAATTAATCAGAAAGTCTTCGTCGGTAGCGGTTCTCGGTAGCCTCTCCCTACAGAGACTAAGTCCGAATTGAAAATATTTTCACTGACGACGTATCTTTTAAATGTGATGATCAGTTATGGGAGCGTATTTGACGCACTTTTGCATAATAAACCACGGCTCTATCTCTTACGGTTGATTTTAAAATACTTTCTAAAGTCGTCGTCGGCGACTCTTCACCGTAGCCACTCGGTAGGAAAAAATCTAAGTCCGAACTGTAATTAGTTTCACCGACGAGGTACCTTTTAAATGTTAGATTGAGTTATAGGAGCGTATTTGAAGCACTTTTGCTTAATAAACCACGGCTCTATCTCTTTCGGTTGATTTTTAAATTAATCAGAAAGTCTTCGTCGGTAGCGGTTCTCGGTAGCCTCTCCCTACAGAGATCAAGTCCGCATTGAAAATATTTTCACCGACGACGTATCTTTTAAATGTTATGTTCAGTTATGGGAGCGTATTTGACGCACTTTTGCTTAATAAACCACGGCTCTATCTCTTACGGTTGATTTTTAAATAATTTCTAAAGTCGTTGTCGGCGACTCTTCACGGTAGCCACTGGGTAGGAAAAAATCTAAGTCCAAACTGTAATTATTTTCACCGACGAGGTACCTTTTAAATGTTAGACTGAGTTATAGGAGCGTATTTGAAGCACTTTTGCTTAATAAACCACGGCTCTATCTCTTTCGGTTGATTTTTAAATTAATCAGAAAGTCTTCGTCGGTAGCGGTTCTCGGTAGCCTCTCCCTACAGAGACTAAGTCCGAATTGAAAATATTTTCACTGACGACGTATCTTTTAAATGTTATGATCAGTTATGGGAGCGTATTTGACGCACTTTTTCTTAATAAACCACGGCTCTATCTCTTACGGTTGATTTTTAAATAATTTCTAAAGTCGTCGTCGGCGACTCTTCACGGTAGCCACTGGGTAGGAAAAAATCCAAGCCCGAACTGTAATTATTTTCACCGACGAGGTGCCTTTTAAATGTTAGACTGAGTTATAGGAGCGTATTTGAAGCACTTTTGCTTAATAAACCACGGCTCTATCTCTTTCGGTTGATTTTTAAATTAATCAGAAAGTCTTCGTCGGTAGCGGTTCTCGGTAGCCTCTCCCTACAAAGACTAAGTCCGAATTGAAAATATTTTCACCGACGACGTATCTTTTAAATGTTATGTTCAGTTATGGGAGCGTATTTGACGCACTTTTTCTTAATAAACCACGGCTCTATCTCTTACGGTTGATTTTTAAATAATTTCTAAAGTCGTCGTCGGCGACTCTTCGCGGTAGCCACTCGGTAGGAAAAATTCTAAGTCCGAACTGTAATTATTTTCACCGACGAGGTACCTTTTAAATGTTAGATTGAGTTATAGGAGCGTATTTGAAGCACTTTTGCTTAATAAACCACGGCTCTATCTCTTACGGTTGATTTTTAAATTAATCAGAAAGTCTTCGTCGGTAGCGGTTCTCGGTAGCCTCTCCGTACAGAGACTAAGTCCGAATTGAAAATATTTTCACGGACGACGTATCTTTTAAATGTTATGATCAGTTATGGGAGCGTATTTGACGCACTTTTTCTTAATAAACCACGGCTCTATCTCTTACGGTTGATTTTTAAATTAATCAGAAAGTCTTCGTCGGTAGCGGTTCTCGGTAGCCTCTCCGTACAGAGACTAAGTCCGAATTGAAAATATTTTCACTGACGACGTATCTTTTAAATGTTATGATCAGTTATGGGAGCGTATTTGACGCACTTTTGCATAATAAACCACGGCTCCATCTCTTACGGTTGATTTTAAAATACTTTCTAAAGTCGTCGTCGGCGACTCTTCACCGTAGCCACTCGTTAGGAAAAAATCTAAGTCCGAACTGTAATTATTTTCACCGACGAGGTACCTTTTATATGTTAGATTGAGTTATAGGAGCGTATTTGAAGCACTTTTGCTTAATAAACCACGGCTCTATCTCTTTCGGTTGATTTTTAAATTAATCAGAAAGTCTTCGTCGGTAGCGGTTCTCGGTAGCCTCTCCCTACAGAGACTAAGTCCGAATTGAAAATATTTTCACTGACGACGTATCTTTTAAATGTGATGATCAGTTATGGGAGCGTATTTGACGCACTTTTGCATAATAAACCACGGCTCTATCTCTTAAGGTTGATTTTAAAATACTTTCTAAAGTCGTCGTCGGCGACTCTTCACCGTAGCCACTCGGTAGGAAAAAATCTAAGTCCGAACTGTAATTAGTTTCACCGACGAGGTACCTTTTAAATGTTAGATTGAGTTATAGGAGCGTATTTGAAGCACTTTTGCTTAATAAACCACGGCTCTATCTCTTTCGGTTGATTTTTAAATTAATCAGAAAGTCTTCGTCGGTAGCGGTTCTCGGTAGCCTCTCCCTACAGAGATCAAGTCCGCATTGAAAATATTTTCACCGACGACGTATCTTTTAAATGTTATGTTCAGTTATGGGAGCGTATTTGACGCACTTTTGCTTAATAAACCACGACTCTATCTCTTACGGTTGATTTTTAAATAATTTCTAAAGTCGTTGTCGGCGACTCTTCACGGTAGCCACTGGGTAGGAAAAAATCTAAGTCCAAACTGTAATTATTTTCACCGACGAGGTACCTTTTAAATGTTAGACTGAGTTATAGGAGCGTATTTGAAGCACTTTTGCTTAATAAACCACGGCTCTATCTCTTTCGGTTGATTTTTAAATTAATCAGAAAGTCTTCGTCGGTAGCGGTTCTCGGTAGCCTCTCCCTACAGAGACTAAGTCCGAATTGAAAATATTTTCACTGACGACGTATCTTTTAAATGTTATGATCAGTTATGGGAGCGTATTTGACGCACTTTTTCTTAATAAACCACGGCTCTATCTCTTACGGTTGATTTTTAAATAATTTCTAAAGTCGTCGTCGGCGACTCTTCACGGTAGCCACTGGGTAGGAAAAAATCCAAGCCCGAACTGTAATTATTTTCACCGACGAGGTGCCTTTTAAATGTTAGACTGAGTTATAGGAGCGTATTTGAAGCACTTTTGCTTAATAAACCACGGCTCTATCTCTTTCGGTTGATTTTTAAATTAATCAGAAAGTCTTTGTCGGTAGCGGTTCTCGGTAGCCTCTCCCTACAGAGACTAAGTCCGAATTGAAAATATTTTCACTGACGACGTATCTTTTAAATGTTATGATCAGTTATGGGAGCGTATTTGACGCACTTTTTCTTAATAAACCACGGCTCTATCTCTTACGGTTGATTTTTAAATAATTTCTAAAGTCGTCGTCGGCGACTCTTCACGGTAGCCACTCGGTAGGAAAAAATCTAAGTCCGAACTGTAATTAGTTTCACCGACGAGGTACCTTTTAAATGTTAGATTGAGTTATAGGAGCGTATTTGAAGCACTTTTGCTTAATAAACCACGGCTCTATCTCTTTCGGTTGATTTTTAAATTAATCAGAAAGTCTTCGTCGGTAGCGGTTCTCGGTAGCCTCTCCCTACAGAGACTAAGTCCGAATTGAAAATATTTTCACTGACGACGTATCTTTTAAATGTTATGATCAGTTATGGGATCGTATTTGACGCACTTTTGCTTAATAAACCACGGCTCTATCTCTTACGGTTGATTTTTAAATAATTTCTAAAGTCGTCGTCGGCGACTCTTCACGGTAGCCACTCGGTAGGAAAAAATCTAAGTCCGAACTGTAATTAGTTTCACCGACGAGGTACCTTTTAAATGTTAGATTGAGTTATAGGAGCGTATTTGAAGCACTTTTGCTTAATAAACCACGGCTCTATCTCTTTCGGTTGATTTTTAAATTAATCAGAAAGTCTTCGTCGGTAGCGGTTCTCGGTAGCCTCTCCCTACAGAGATCAAGTCCGCATTGAAAATATTTTCACCGACGACGTATCTTTTAAATGTTATGTTCAGTTATGGGAGCGTATTTGACGCACTTTTGCTTAATAAACCACGGCTCTATCTCTTACGGTTGATTTTTAAATAATTTCTAAAGTCGTCGTCGGCGACTCTTCACGGTAGCCACTGGGTAGGAAAAAATCTAAGTCCAAACTGTAATTATTTTCACCGACGAGGTACCTTTTAAATGTTAGATTGAGTTATAGGAGCGTATTTGAAGCACTTTTGCTTAATAAACCACGGCTCTATCTCTTACGGTTGATTTTTAAATTAATCAGAAAGTCTTCGTCGGTAGCGGTTCTCGGTAGCCTCTCCCTACAGAGACTAAGTCCGAATTGAAAATATTTTCACCGACGACGTATCTTTTAAATGTTATGATCAGTTATGGGAGCGTATTTGACGCACTTTTTCTTAATAAACCACGGCTCTATCTCTTACGGTTGATTTTTAAATAATTTCTAAAGTCGTCGTCGGCGACTCTTCACGGTAGGCACTCGGTAGGAAAAAATCTAAGTCCGAACTGAAATTATTTTCACAGACGAGGTACCTTTTAAATGTTAGATTGAGTTATAGGAGCGTATTTGAAGCACTTTTGCTTAATAAACCACGGCTCTATCTCTTACGGTTGATTTTTAAATAAATCAGAAAGTCTTCGTCGGTAGCGGTTCTCGGTAGCTTCTCCCTAGAGAGACTAAGTCGAATTGAAAATATTTTCACCGACGACGTATCTTTTAAATGTTATGATCAGTTATGGGAGCGTATTTGACGCACTTTTCCTTAATAAACCACGGCTCTATCTCTTACGGTTGATTTTTAAATAATTTCTAAAGTCGTCGTCGGCGACCCTTCACGGTAGCCACTCGGTAGGAAAAAATCTAAGTCCGAACTGAAATTATTTTCACCGACGAGGTACCTTTTAAATGTTAGATTGAGTTATAGGAGCGTATTTGAAGCACTTTTGCTTAATAAACCACGGCTCTATCTCTTACGGTTGATTTTTAAATTAATCAGAAAGTCTTCGTCGGTAGCGGTTCTCGGTAGCCTCTCCCTACAGAGACTAAGTCCGAATTGAAAATATTTTCACTGACGACGTATCTTTTAAATGTTATGATCAGTTATGGGAGCGTATTTGACGCACTTTTTCTTAATAAACCACGGCTCTATCTCTTACGGTTGATTTTTAAATAATTTCTAAAATCGTCGTCGGCGACTCTTCACGGTAGCCACTCGGTAGGAAAAAATCTAAGTCCGAACTGTAATTAGTTTCACCGACGAGGTACCTTTTAAATGTTAGATTGAGTTATAGGAGCGTATTTGAAGCACTTTTGCTTAATAAACCACGGCTCTATCTCTTTCGGTTGATTTTTAAATTAATCAGAAAGTCTTCGTCGGTAGCGGTTCTCGGTAGCCTCTCACTACAGAGACTAAGTCCGAATTGAAAATATTTTCACTGACGACGTATCTTTTAAATGTTATGATCAGTTATGGGAGCGTATTTGACGCACTTTTGCATAATAAACCACGGCTCTATCTCTTACTGTTGATTTTAAAATACTTTCTAAAATCGTCGTCGGCGACTCTTCACCGTAGCCACTCGGTAGGAAAAAATCTAAGTCCGAACTGTAATTATTTTCACCGACGACGTACATTTTATATGTTAGATTGAGTTATAGGAGCGTATTTGAAGCACTTTTGCTTAATAAACCACGGCTCTATCTCTTTCGGTTGATTTTTAAATTAATCAGAAAGTCTTCGTCGGTAGCGGTTCTCGGTAGCCTCTCCCTACAGAGACTAAGTCCGAATTGAAAATATTTTCACTGACGACGTATCTTTTAAATGTTATGATCAGTTATGGGAGCGTATTTGACGCACTTTTTCTTAATAAACCACGGCTCTATCTCTTACGGTTGATTTTTAAATAATTTCTAAAGTCGTCGTCGGCGACTCTTCACGGTAGCCACTCGGTAGGAAAAAATCTAAGTCCGAACTGTAATTAGTTTCACCGACGAGGTACCTTTTAAATGTTAGATTGAGTTATAGGAGCGTATTTGAAGCACTTTTGCTTAATAAACCACGGCTCTATCTCTTTCGGTTGATTTTTAAATTAATCAGAAAGTCTTCGTCGGTAGCGGTTCTCGGTAGCCTCTCCCTACAGAGACTAAGTCCGAATTGAAAATATTTTCACTGACGAGGTATCTTTTAAATGTTATGATCAGTTATGGGAGCGTATTTGACGCAGTTTTGCATAATAAACCACGGCTCTATCTCTTACGGTTGATTTTAAAATACTTTCTAAAGTCGTCGTCGGCGACTCTTCACCGTAGCCACTCGGTAGGAAAAAATCTAAGTCCGAACTGTAATTATTTTCACCGACGAGGTACCTTTTAAATGTTCGATTGAGTTATAGGAGCGTATTTAAAGCACTTTTGCTTAATAAACCACGGTTCTATCTCTTTCGGTTGATTTTTAAATTAATCAGAAAGTCTTCGTCGGTAGCGGTTCTCGGTAGCCTCTCCCTACAGAGACTAAGTCCGAATTGAAAATATTTTCACTGACGACGTATCTTTTAAATGTTATGATCAGTTATGGGAGCGTATTTGACGCACTTTTGCATAATAAACCACGGCTCTATCTCTTGCGGTTGATTTTTAAATAATTTCTAAAGTCGTCGTCGGCGACTCTTCACGGTAGCCACTGGGTAGGAAAAAATCCAAGCCCGAACTGTAATTATTTTCACCGACGAGGTGCCTTTTAAATGTTAGACTGAGTTATAGGAGCGTATTTAAAGCACTTTTGCTTAATAAACCACGGCTCTATCTCTTTCGGTTGATTTTTAAATTAATCAGAAAGTCTTCGTCGGTAGCGGTTCTCGGTAGCCTCTCCCTACAGAGACTAAGTCCGAATTGAAAATATTTTCACCGACGACGTATCTTTTAAATGTTATGATCAGTTATGGGAGCGTATTTGACGCACTTTTTCTTAATAAACCACGGCTCTATCTCTTACGGTTGATTTTTAAATAATTTCTAAAGTCGTCGTCGGCGACTCTTCACGGTAGGCACTCGGTAGGAAAAATCTAAGTCCGAACTGAAATTATTTTCACAGACGAGGTACTTTTTAAATGTTAGATTGAGTTATAGGAGCGTATTTGAAGCACTTTTGCTTAATAAACCACGGCTCTATCTCTTACGGTTGATTTTTAAATAAATCAGAAAGTCTTCGTCGGTAGCGGTTCTCGTTAGCCTCTCCCTAGAGAGACTAAGTCCGAATTGAAAATATTTTCACCGACGACGTATCTTTTAAATGTTATGATCAGTTATGGGAGCGTATTTGACGCACTTTTCCTTAATAAACCACGGCTCTATCTCTTACGGTTGATTTTTAAATAATTTCTAAAGTCGTCGTCGGCGACTCTTCACCGTAGCCGCTCGGTAGGAAAAAATCTAAGTCCGAACTGTAATTATTTTCACCGACGAGGTACCTTTTAAATGTTCGATTGAGTTATAGGAGCGTATTTAAAGCACTTTTGCTTAATAAACCACGGTTCTATCTCTTTCGGTTGATTTTTAAATTAATCAGAAAGTCTTCGTCGGTAGCGGTTCTCGGTAGCCTCTCCCTACAGAGACTAAGTCCGAATTGAAAATATTTTCACTGACGAGGTATCTTTTAAATGTTATGATCAGTTATGGGAGCGTATTTGACGCACTTTTGCATAATAAACCACGGCTCTATCTCTTACGGTTGATTTTAAAATACTTTCTAAAGTCGTCGTCGGCGACTCTTCACCGTAGCCACTCGGTAGGAAAAAATCTAAGTCCGAACTGTAATTATTTTCACCGACGAGGTACCTTTTAAATGTTCGATTGAGTTATAGGAGCGTATTTAAAGCACTTTTGCTTAATAAACCACGGTTCTATCTCTTTCGGTTGATTTTTAAATTAATCAGAAAGTCTTCGTCGGTAGCGGTTCTCGGTAGCCTCTCCCTACAGAGACTAAGTCCGAATTGAATATATTTTCACTGACGACGTATCTTTTAAATGTTATGATCAGTTATGGGAGCGTATTTGACGCACTTTTGCATAATAAACCACGGCTCTATCTCTTGCGGTTGATTTTTAAATAATTTCTAAAGTCGTCGTCGGCGACTCTTCACGGTAGCCACTGGGTAGGAAAAAATCCAAGCCCGAACTGTAATTATTTTCACCGACGAGGTGCCTTTTAAATGTTAGACTGAGTTATAGGAGCGTATTTAAAGCACTTTTGCTTAATAAACCACGGCTCTATCTCTTTCGGTTGATTTTTAAATTAATCAGAAAGTCTTCGTCGGTAGCGGTTCTCGGTAGCCTCTCCCTACAGAGACTAAGTCCGAATTGAAAATATTTTCACCGACGACGTATCTTTTAAATGTTATGATCAGTTATGGGAGCGTATTTGACGCACTTTTTCTTAATAAACCACGGCTCTATCTCTTACGGTTGATTTTTAAATAATTTCTAAAGTCGTCGTCGGCGACTCTTCACGGTAGGCACTCGGTAGGAAAAAATCTAAGTCCGAACTGAAATTATTTTCACAGACGAGGTACTTTTTAAATGTTAGATTGAGTTATAGGAGCGTATTTGAAGCACTTTTGCTTAATAAACCATGGCTCTATCTCTTACGGTTGATTTTTAAATAAATCAGAAAGTCTTCGTCGGTAGCGGTTCTCGGTAGCCTCTCCCTAGAGAGACTAAGTCCGAATTGAAAATATTTTCACCGACGACGTATCTTTTAAATGTTATGATCAGTTATGGGAGCGTATTTGACGCACTTTTCCTTAATAAACCACGGCTCTATCTCTTACGGTTGATTTTTAAATAATTTCTAAAGTCGTCGTCGGCGACTCTTCACCGTAGCCGCTCGGTAGGAAAAAATCTAAGTCCGAACTGTAATTATTTTCACCGACGAGGTACCTTTTAAATGTTCGATTGAGTTATAGGAGCGTATTTAAAGCACTTTTGCTTAATAAACCACGGTTCTATCTCTTTCGGTTGATTTTTAAATTAATCAGAAAGTCTTCGTCGGTAGCGGTTCTCGGTAGCCTCTCCCTACAGAGACTAAGTCCGAATTGAAAATATTTTCACTGACGAGGTATCTTTTAAATGTTATGATCAGTTATGGGAGCGTATTTGACGCACTTTTGCATAATAAACCACGGCTCTATCTCTTACGGTTGATTTTAAAATACTTTCTAAAGTCGTCGTCGGCGACTCTTCACCGTAGCCACTCGGTAGGAAAAAATCTAAGTCCGAACTGTAATTATTTTCACCGACGATGTACCTTTTAAATGTTCGATTGAGTTATAGGAGCGTATTTAAAGCACTTTTGCTTAATAAACCACGGTTCTATCTCTTTCGGTTGATTTTTAAATTAATCAGAAAGTCTTCGTCGGTAGCGGTTCTCGGTAGCCTCTCCCTACAGAGACTAAGTCCGAATTGAAAATATTTTCACTGACGACGTATCTTTTAAATGTTATGATCAGTTATGGGAGCGTATTTGACGCACTTTTGCATAATAAACCACGGCTCTATCTCTTGCGGTTGATTTTTAAATAATTTCTAAAGTCGTCGTCGGCGACTCTTCACGGTAGCCACTGGGTAGGAAAAAATCCAAGCCCGAACTGTAATTATTTTCACCGACGAGGTGCCTTTTAAATGTTAGACTGAGTTATAGGAGCGTATTTGAAGCACTTTTGCTTAATAAACCACGGCTCTATCTCTTACGGTTGATTTTTAAATAAATCAGAAAGTCTTCGTCGGTAGCGGTTCTCGGTAGCCTCTCCCTACAGAGACTAAGTCCGAATTGAAAATATTTTCACCGACGACGTATCTTTTAAATGTTATGATCAGTTATGGGAGCGTATTTGACGCACTTTTTCTTAATAAACCACGGCTCTATCTCTTACGGTTGATTTTTAAATAATTTCTAAAGTCGTCGTCGGCGACTCTTCACGGTAGCCACTCGGTAGGAAAAAATCTAAGTCCGAACTGAAATTATTTTCACAGACGAGGTACCTTTTAAATGTTAGATTGAGTTATAGGAGCGTATTTGAAGCACTTTTGCTTAATAAACCACGGCTCTATCTCTTACGGTTGATTTTTAAATTAATCAGAAAGTCTTCGTCGGTAGCGGTTCTCGGTAGCCTCTCCCTACAGAGACTAAGTCCGAATTGAAAATATTTTCACCGACGACGTATCTTTTAAATGTTATGATCAGTTATGGGAGCGTATTTGACGCACTTTTTCTTAATAAACCACGGCTCTATCTCTTACGGTTGATTTTTAAATAATTTCTAAAGTCGTCGTCGGCGACCCTTCACGGTAGCCACTCGGTAGGAAAAAATCTAAGTCCGAACTGAAATTATTTTCACCGACGAGGTACCTTTTAAATGTTAGATTGAGTTATAGGAGCGTATTTGAAGCACTTTTGCTTAATAAACCACGGCTCTATCTCTTACGGTTGATTTTTAAATTAATCAGAAAGTCTTCGTCGGTAGCGCTTCTCGGTAGCCTCTCCGTACAGAGACTAAGTCCGAATTGAAAATATTTTCACCGACGACGTATCTTTTAAATGTTATGTTCAGTTATGGGAGCGTATTTGACGCACTTTTGCTTAATAAACCACGGCTCTATCTCTTACGGTTGATTTTTAAATAATTTCTAAAGTCGTCGTCGGCGACTCTTCACGGTAGCCACTCGGTAGGAAAAAATCTAAGTCCGAACTGAAATTATTTTCACCGACGAGGTACCTTTTAAATGTTAGATTGAGTTATAGGAGCGTATTTGAAGCACTTTTGCTTAATAAACCACGGCTCTATCTCTTACGATTGATTTTTAAATTAATCAGAAAGTCTTCGTCGGTAGCGGTTCTCG
The DNA here is from genome assembly GCA_910591585.2 of Nysson spinosus. Lineage (NCBI taxonomy): Eukaryota > Metazoa > Arthropoda > Insecta > Hymenoptera > Crabronidae > Nysson > Nysson spinosus. Next base: position 1,213,911 of record CAJUYC020000090.1, on the reverse strand, counting down.
GTAGCCTCTCCCTACAGAGACTAAGTCCAAATTGAAAATATTTTCACCGACGACGTATCTTTTAAATGTTATGATCAGTTATGGGAGCGTATTTGACGCACTTTTTCTTAATAAACCACGGCTCTATCTCTTACGGTTGATTTTTAAATAATTTCTAAAGTCGTCGTCGGCGACTCTTCACGGTAGCCACTCGGTAGGAAAAAATCTAAGTCCGAACTGAAATTATTTTCACCGACGAGGTACCTTTTAAATGTTAGATTGAGTTATAGGAGAGTATTTGAAGCACTTTTGCTTAATAAACCACGGCTCTATCTCTTACGGTTGATTTTTAAATTAATCAGAAAGTCTTCGTCGGTAGCGGTTCTCGGTAGCCTCTCCCTACAGAGACTAAGTCCGAATTGAAAATATTTTCACCGACGACGTATCTTTTAAATGTTATGATCAGTTATGGGAGCGTATTTGACGCACTTTTTCTTAATAAACCACGGCTCTATCTCTTACGGTTGATTTTTAAATAATTTCTAAAGTCGTCGTCGGCGACTCTTCACGGTAGCCACTCGGTAGGAAAAAATCTAAGTCCGAACTGAAATTATTTTCACCGACGAGGTACCTTTTAAATGTTAGATTGAGTTATAGGAGCGTATTTGAAGCACTTTTGCTTAATAAACCACGGCTCTATCTCTTACGATTGATTTTTAAATTAATCAGAAAGTCTTCGTCGGTAGCGGTTCTCGGTAGCCTCTCCCTACAGAGACTAAGTCCGAATTGAAAATATTTTCACCGACGACGTATCTTTTAAATGTTATGATCAGTTATGGGAGCGTATTTGACGCACTTTTTCTTAATAAACCACGGCTCTATCTCTTACGGTTGATTTTTAAATAATTTCTAAAGTCGTCGTCGGCGACTCTTCACGGTAGCCACTCGGTAGGAAAAAATCTAAGTCCGAACTGAAATTATTTTCACCGACGAGGTACCTTTTAAATGTTAGATTGAGTTATAGGAGAGTATTTGAAGCACTTTTGCTTAATAAACCACGGCTCTATCTCTTACGGTTGATTTTTAAATTAATCAGAAAGTCTTCGTCGGTAGCGGTTCTCGGTAGCCTCTCCCTACAGAGACTAAGTCCGAATTGAAAATATTTTCACCGACGACGTATCTTTTAAATGTTATGATCAGTTATGGGAGCGTATTTGACGCACTTTTTCTTAATAAACCACGGCTCTATCTCTTACGGTTGATTTTTAAATAATTTCTAAAGTCGTCGTCGGCGACTCTTCACGGTAGCCACTCGGTAGGAAAAAATCTAAGTCCGAACTGAAATTATTTTCACAGACGAGGTACCTTTTAAATGTTAGATTGAGTTATAGGAGCGTATTTGAAGCACTTTTGCTTAATAAACCACGGCTAAATCTCTTACGGTTGATTTTTAAATAATTTCTAAAGTCGTCGTCGGCGACTCTTCACGGTAGCCACTCGGTAGGAAAAAATCTAAGTCCGAACTGAAATTATTTTCACCGACGAGGTACCTTTCAAATGTTATATTGAGTTATAGGAGTGTATTTGAAGCACTTTTGCTTAATAAACCACGGCTCTATCTCTTACGGTTGATTTTTAAATTAATGAGAAAATCTTCGTCGGTAGCGGTTGTTACGTGCCAAGCACATATAAAAAAATTAAATATAAAAAGAAAGAGGAAGTTAAAATTTCAGAGTAGGCATCACGCGTGCCCGATCTTACGACACGGTATCGATGAACCATTAGTCTGCAAAAACCGAATTTAAGCAACCGCGAATATTCTCCGAACAGCGGCCACGTTTCGCTAATAAGCAAAATTGCAATAGCGAGAGGCTGTGGATGAGGGCGGGTTGATGAACTTTGGCGGAATTCTTTGAACAGGAAACGGGTGATTTCCTAAGTGGGAAGAATGAGCACAGCTCTTGGAATTCCCCCCCCTTAGCGGTTCCAAAATCAACAAAAAGGAGCAGGAAATCACCGCAAGTTGCAATCGTTAGTCAAATCGCGAGGTGCGTGGCGTTTTGCCCTTGTTGCTATTTTGAGCCAGAGTTCGGGTTAAAATTAGTGAAGTTACTTCCATAATTACCGAAGGACTCAGCAAACAAGAATTATTCAGATCAAAATCAATCTCCACCCTCATACATTAAATTTTTCTTTATAGTATTTATAGTATTTATCGTATTTATAGTATAGTGTAAACAGAAGTGAAAAGTTCATCAGCCATTCCTTCATCTTCGGCTCCCTCAGCAAACATTGCTTCCAAGATAGTATTCATTGGTGAGTTTCCATACTTATGTTAGCATCGCGATACGAGGACCCAAACATATGTTTATATGCTTGTCGAAATTTCCCTTGGGCCCATTCGTAAACTTAGTACGTTAGGAATTTACCAATCTAAGACTCCAACTAAAATAGGTATTGTAAAATTGTCATCCATTCTGGACCCCGATATTTCTGAACTATTCCGTGTAATTGTTTCTGTATAATGTAAAGAATCAATAGAACAGGCCAATAAGGCATTTATCCTCTATTCTGCGTTAACACCTATTTCATTCCTGACCTATGCGCGGATTCCGTATGGAATCTTAGATGATACAACCCATCCTAAATTAAATTTATTCAAGCGTTACGCGCGGAACGGCTAACCGCTCGGCCCACGAAATAATTCCTTACGCACGTAACAGGCTGAATTGGTGACAGCAGTGGGATAAGTATTGTCAATTAGCGCATGTGCTAGTGCAGAATAATTAAAGGATCGTATAGATTTCGAGATTCGCACACTGTTGCATAGATGGTTCAAATAATCAACATCAATTATAATTACACGATAGCGATTGCTGAATTTTCCTTCACTTAATTTATCAAAATGGCCACAAATTCCTCTCGTAATGCAGCAGCACAAGTTTCTGCAAATGTTTCATTGGACGAATTACACGTTACTAATTTGATGATGGCTTCTATGGCTGAATGCTTCACAATTCAACACAGTACACTAAACATTCCTTTCTTTGACGGGAAAAACATTCCCCTTAAAAATTTCTTAGGTGACGTTCAAAATGGTGCAGTCTATGTGCCACCAGCACTGGAAACATCATATGTCAGGGCAATATTAGGAAAATTGCAGGGAACAGCGAGAGATAGTATTTGGGGTAAAAATTTCCAAAAACTAGATGATCTCGTAAAACATTTAAAGGAAAGATTTGCGCCGGGTAAAACATATCCATACTACCATCACGAAATAGAAAATATCCGAATGAGACGCGGAGAAGCGGTCAGTGACTTTGCAGATCGATTAAATATCCTAATCAGCGGTGCTCGAGTCGCTTTAGAAGATAAATATGGAGAACGCACTAATCAAATGATGGCTCCCGTAGAGGAATGTGCTTTAGAGGCTTTTATTCGAGGATTACCCGACGAAATTGCTATCGCGGTTGATTCGCGTGAACCAAAGAAAATACAGGACGCTGTAAAAATTGCTGCACGAATAGAAACCCGAATGAAATCAGGAATAATCCCCGGTGGTGAACCTTCGCGGTTAATGTTATCACAACATTCAGTTCCGAATCCAGATTCTCGTGACTTACCTACCACCTACACAAACCGCTCCCAAACCTTGCGAGAGCAAGATTCGAGGAGTCCCAGTCCCATGAGAAATCCGAACTATAATCGCGCAAATTCACCGATTACCATTCTAAAATCTGCACGTCCTACATCACCTGTTCCTTACAAGCATCACCATTATCCGTTGCCACCGCATCCTTATCCATACTATCCACCGTATTTTTATCCACCAATGCCATATCCGCCTTACAGTCCAATATACGATCACCCTCAATCTTTCCATATGAATCCAAACTTGACTAATCATACTCTAACCAGAGGAAATTCTCCAACCCCAGTTCCTTCGCGAAGCATTGAACCTTCAAGATCCAACACACCCACTAACCAAAATTCCAGATCTTCTTCCCCTATCCCAACATTTGATCATTTTAACTCGAATTCGCCGAGAAGGAACAGTGAAAATTTAAACTCCCGCACAACTCGTCGTGCCGGCGCGACGGCGAGTTACTCGAAACAGGAGCGTCGAACAGTAAAATTTTTGGAAGCAGAGGAATCGTCTATTCCTATAAACGACAGCTAGAATCACCATTAATTAAAATGTCTGCGAAAGAATTACGCAATAAATCTGGTTTATTTTTGGTTGATACAGGCGCAGATATAAATCTGATAAAATTAAATGCTTTGCACGAAGACGTCGAAGTAGACCTTCAAGAATCAGTCTCTATAACTGGAATTACTCCGGAAAAATTGAGAACTTTAGGAACAACTACCGTTACACTTTTGGAACAACCAGTTAAATTTCACGTCGTTAGATCATCGTTTCCCTTGAATAATGATGGAATTTTAGGCAAAGATTACTTACGTCAAGAGCAGGCGGAAATCTCGTTCGCTCATAATACCTTGGTCACAAAAACTGAACCCATCAGACCTTTTAGGTTCATTGGCGAAGAACCAAATCAGAAATCTAAACGTAGTCCTCGTTCGCAAATTCTTACGATTAAAGCTCGCACTCGTCAACCGATAGCTATAGACGTGGTTAATTCAGAAATAAAAGAAGGATACTTGCCAAAGTTAGAATCAGTAGAAGGCTTATACATAGGCGAAGCAGCTGTTAGTGTACGCGATGGTGTCTGTCACGTATTAGCAATTAATACGTTGGAAGAAGACATACAGGTCAAAGTTACTCCACAAGAAGTAATTCCCTTTGAATACTATGATTTTCCAGAAGAAGAATATTTCGATTCAGACTCAGAAGTTCAAAATTTGCCCATAGTTCACGATAGGTTTTTCGAAATTCTAAAACGTTTGCGTTTAGATCACCTAAATGACGAGGAACGAGACCATATAATCGAAATTATAGAAGAATACCCAAATCGCTTTTATTTGCCAGGAGACCAATTACCTTTCACCCCGTTAATAAAACATACAATTCCGACATCAGATGATTTACCGATTAATACCAGACAGTATCGCTTTCCACCGGTTCACAAGGAAGAAATACATCGTCAAATTTTGACAAAATTAAACAATAGGATAATTAAACCATCAAATTCGCCTTATAATTCACCTCTCTGGATCGTCCCTAAGAAACCTGATTCTCAAGGAAGACCCAGGTGGAGAATGGTAATTGATTTTCGCAAACTTAATGAAAAAACGATAGGAGATGCATATCCGTTACCAAATATAACCGATATTCTGGATCAATTAGGCCAAGCTAGATATTTCTCGATCATCGATCTCGCGAGTGGATTCCAACAAATAGAGATGGATCCAAAGGATAGGGCTAAAACAGCCTTTACAACTCCTAATGGGCACTACGAGTATATCCGTATGCCCGAAGGTTTGAAAAATGCACCTGCCACCTTTCAACGACTTATGGATCAAACGTTACGTGGTTTGCAGGGAACGGAAGTTTTCGTTTATCTCGATGACATTGTAGTGTACGCAAAAACTCTTGAAGAACACGGAAAGAAAATTCGTAGATTATTTAATCGGTTAGAAAAAGCTAAATTAACATTACAACCCGATAAATGTGAATTTTTGAAAACGGAAGTAGCATACCTAGGACATATAATTAGTCAAAAGGGTGTAAGACCAGATCCAAAAAAGATTATAGCAGTAAAAAACTTTCCTCGACCAAAAACAGCAAAGAATGTCAGACAATTTTTAGGTTTAGCAGGTTATTATCGCAGATTTATTAAAGATTTTGCAGCAAAATCCAAACCATTAACAGAGTTGTTAAAAAAGAACGCGACCTTCGTTTGGGGAAAGGAACAAAAACGTAGCTTCCAGGAATTACGAAAAGCGCTCTGTAAAGGTCCAATTCTTCAATATCCAAATTTTGATAAGCCTTTCACTTTAACAACAGACGCCTCAGATTTTGCGATAGGAGCAATACTTAGTCAGGAGGTTGATGGAAACGATTTACCAATAGCTTATCTTTCTAGAACTTTAACAAACCCTGAGAAAAATTATTTCACCACCGAAAAAGAATGTTTGGCAGTATTATACGCAATTTTGAATTTTAGGCCGTATCTTTACGGTAGGAAATTCACGTTAGTTAGCGATCACGAGCCCCTGAAATGGATAGACTCCATAAAGGATCCAGGGCAACGTTTAATTCGATGGAGATTGAAATTGCGTGACTACGACTATAATTTCGTTCATAAAGCAGGAAAATTAAACACAAGTGCAGACGCGTTATCCAGAAATCCTGTCGTCAAATTTAATCTCTCAGATACTAGCAGTACCAACTCTGACAGTGAACTTGAATCATCAAAAATTCTACCGATTCAAGAACAACCAGCAAAATCTAAACTTAGCTCAGCAGGAACCACATCTAGACCAATATCCACATCAGTTTCGGAAGTACCCAGAAAACCAGGAAGGCCCATTGGATCGAAAAATAAACCAAAAATTTCAAACCCTTTAAATGTCAGTGCAGTAGCAACTAGGACCCGAAATCAATTAAAACCCAACGTTTACATTCCACCACGACCTACAGTTCCATCGTCAGCAGATACGCCAGACGTAGATTCCGATAATTCACATGACGAGTCATCAGAACCACCCATATTACGAAAAAGAAAAAGTGTAATGCCAAGCCTGGATCTACACAAGAAATTTACTTCTAAACATACGAAAGGGAAAACATTGGAACCAATTGCCGAGGACGTTCACACTGAAACAGTAGACGAGACAACAATAAACGCTGACACAATACTACTAGAATTACAACCACCAGCAGAGGACAGTGACGATGACGTTTTTCTAGATGACGAACGAAGACTGTCTATAAACAAACAGGAATTACATGACTCTTTCAAACGTTTTGACGAATCTCTTAAAGAACACAGCGAAATTATGGAAGAATCATCAGGTAATACTTCGGACACTGACGAACTAGACGACGTAGAGTTAAATAGTAGAATAGAAAAATTACTTAAACAATATGGAACAGAAGGACATGATAAATCAAAACCTGACTGTACACTGGAAACATCCGAGCAGACCAAAATTCATTGGCAAACCCATAGATCCACATTACCTACTCCTATTCCACATTCTAAACCATTGGCATTGTCAACTCCTCTTCCAGCTTCACCAATCAATACGAGACAGAATGCACTTCTACCAGGACACTTCAGTGAAACTAAATCAAAATCTGTTGGTATACCAAGGCGAATAATTCCAAGGACGGTATCAGGTAACGAGACGTACTGCACTGGCATCCAGCTGACTCAGGGAATTCCCCCGGATATCACACCTAGCTCTCCCGTAAATCTTTCTCGGAAACCACAGCGCTCTTCAAAGAAATTAATTAATATTAGCCGAGAAAATTTGACCTACTCACATGATAATTATGTTCACTTTATTTCTGCTGATTGCGAATTGACAACATCCGTAGGAAAATTGCTAACAGATATAGGCGCTATCAGTGTTGAAAATTTCAGAGAAATTAAACCAAAGGAAGGTCAAGTACTAATCACTAGACAGGGGAAGTACAAAATATTTAGTATCGTTGTGCAGAAACATCATTTTGACGAGACTTCCGTCGCGAAAATAAAAACCGGGCTTAGGAACTTAAAATTAATTCTTCCAAATTCCGATATTAATTCCTTTCGAATTTCAAAATCCGGTGATTATACCGATTCACTTACTCTCGAATCACTAAAGGAAATCCTAACAGAAATCTTCGAGGAAATCGACATCGAAATTACAATTTGCCTTGGGAAAATTCAAATTCCTCCCGAAGAACTTCGTCATAATATAATTTCAGAATTACATGAAGGCATAATCGGCCGTCACAAAGGAGTAACTAAAACGTATCGTAGGATTCGCGAAAGATTCTATTGGCCAGGAATGAGGAATGATATTCAAAATTTCATTAGAACTTGCCATAGCTGTCAAGAAAATAAATTAGTCAGAACAAAAACGCGTGAACCAATGATAATCACAGATACCCCTATAGAACCGTTTGCTAAAGTATCATTAGATACTGTGGGACCCCTACCTACAACCCCTGATGGCAATCGGCACATATTGACTATGCAAGATAATTTGACAAAATATTGTATTGCCGTACCCGTACCGGATATAAAAGCTGAAACAATTGCTCACGCGATAGTAACACATTTAATCTTACAATTTGGAGCTCCGCGTATTATATTAACAGACAGAGGAACAAGTTTTATAAACAAGATTCTAAAGGAATTAACAAAAATCTTCAAAATTCATCACGTAACAACGTCTGGTTACAGACCACAGACAAACGGTGCTTTAGAAAGGAGCCATATAGTATTAACGGACTATATAAAACATTATATAAATGATTTCGATGATTGGGATAAGTTAGTTCCGTTTGCCATGTTCTCATACAACACCTCAGTACACGAAGCCACTAACTTCACTCCATATGAATTAGTTTTTGGAAAATTAGCTCGTTACCCTAGTTCATTTCCCGAAGATGATGATATGCTAACGTATAATTCATATCTTCGTGAATTGATAATTCGACTTTCCGAATCACAAATATTAGCCGGACAAAATTTAATTTCTGCTAAACATAAGTCTAAAGGATATTATGATGAAAAGGCACGACCATTCCCAGGAAAAGTAGGAGATATGGCTCGCGTTCTAGTAGAACCCAGAAAAGGAAAGTTCAGTACTCGATATCATGGTCCCTATAAAATAGTTGGAGTTTTGGAGAAAAATAATATTGTTTTGGAAGATGGTAATGGTAAAAGATTCATCAAACACGCAGATAAAGTAGAATTGGCTGCACAGTAATTTCCAAGTTCATAAAATACTAATCATTGATGCCTGATATTTGATAAGGAATGGCAATGGACTTGGCGATGCTCATCCTATTACTGGGGCTAGTAGCAGCGGATAAGACTAATTGCAATAGTTTTGTTTAGATAATACTAAATTTAAAAGATCAGGATGAGTTATATCGAATCACTTAAATCGATACTTGCTCGGAAATTTACTTTAAGGAATCACAAACGACTCAAAACAAGTACAACAGCACATAAATTCTGTTTTTATTAATCACAAATCATATATCAAAAGGAAATCCAAATAATTTGGGAGACACATTAATAGTATCTCCACTGAATTCAATCCACTGTATGAATTCGATTGCAAATTGGACCAATTGGCAAAACAATCATCACAACGGAGAAGTTACATCACAACCAATTTCTTCAACTGGAGCAATACTACTCTGCAACCGAAGTATCATCATGCACATAATATTTTGGCCACTAATTAAGAAGAAGAGGAACAAGGAAGACAACCATCCAAACAACAGCACTAGAGGAAGACTCACAATCAACAACATCAAGAAATCGGGATTGTCGATTACCAAACTCAGAATGTTACACTTAATTATTTTATATTAATTTTCTTCTATTGTTTTGGTTGAAAACTTGTTGCATGCATTTATTTATTGTTTATTATCTTTTATTATTTTACTCTTGTTTGATTAATATTTACATGACCGAGAAAATGGACTCTGTCGAAAATACCATGAATAGATCCAGGAGGAGCGGAAGGAACGTAGCGTACGTTACCTTCAGCACCACCGAGGAGGCCGGAGCACTATCATTCTGTGTGATGTCATTCGTACGCAAAAAGCGAAAGACAAAGGAGACACTGAGCAAGTGAGCAGAGCTTGGCGTTCCCGGAGTGTCAACAACCTTCTCCAGGGAAACTCAACTGACATTGTCGGTTAACCAATAACCTTATGGAAGTACAACATCCAACCTATACTACTAACTATCAGAACCGAAGTTCTTCGTGGACTCGGAAATCTTTCGACTCTGCGGCACCCTTCGACAAGAAGATGTTAAGAAGCCAGGGTGACGAACTGGAGAGCATCCACTACATGACGTACGTGTCTCTGCCTTGCTGAAGCCTCTGTTATTACAACAACGGTCATCCTCGGAGGGATGCTGAATGGTTAGCGTATTCTCACGATTCTTTCGTTTAAACGCGATAAATTAAATATTTTATATTAGATCATCTGTACATTTTTCTAATAGTACTTTGCGAAATCCATATTTTTCTCATAATTTAGTTAAGCGAATCATGCACGAGCAATCAATCATAAGCAATAATTTATATTTCATATAAGTTCAACCATTTTATGTAGAACCACCTGTTCAATAATTGCGAAAAATTGTATACATACGAACATCTCTCGAACTTAACCTACGGTTAAACATCATCGGGGACGATGATGATTCTAAGGGGGGAGGGGTGTTACGTGCCAAGCACATATAAAAAAATTAAATATAAAAAGAAAGAGGAAGTTAAAATTTCAGAGTAGGCATCACGCGTGCCCGATCTTACGACACGGTATCGATGAACCATTAGTCTGCAAAAACCGAATTTAAGCAACCGCGAATATTCTCCGAACAGCGGCCACGTTTCGCTAATAAGCAAAATTGCAATAGCGAGAGGCTGTGGATGAGGGCGGGTTGATGAACTTTGGCGGAATTCTTTGAACAGGAAACGGGTGATTTCCTAAGTGGGAAGAATGAGCACAGCTCTTGGAATTCCCCCCCTTAGCGGTTCCAAAATCAACAAAAAGGAGCAGGAAATCACCGCAAGTTGCAATCGTTAGTCAAATCGCGAGGTGCGTGGCGTTTTGCCCTTGTTGCTATTTTGAGCCAGAGTTCGGGTTAAAATTAGTGAAGTTACTTCCATAATTACCGAAGGACTCAGCAAACGAGAATTATTCAGATCAAAATCAATCTCCACCCTCATACATTAAATTTTTCTTTATAGTATTTATAGTATTTATCGTATTTATAGTATAGTGTAAACAGAAGTGAAAAGTTCATCAGCCATTCCTTCATCTTCGGCTCCCTCAGCAAACATTGCTTCCAAGATAGTATTCATTGGTGAGTTTCCATACTTATGTTAGCATCGCGATACGAGGACCCAAACATATGTTTATATGCTTGTCGAAATTTCCCTTGGGCCCATTCGTAAACTTAGTACGTTAGGAATTTACCAATCTAAGACTCCAACTAAAATAGGTATTGTAAAATTGTCATCCATTCTGGACCCCGATATTTCTGAACTATTCCGTGTAATTGTTTCTGTATAATGTAAAGAATCAATAGAACAGGCCAATAAGGCATTTATCCTCTATTCTGCGTTAACACCTATTTCATTCCTGACCTATGCGCGGATTCCGTATGGAATCTTAGATGATACAACCCATCGTAAATTAAATTTATTCAAGCGTTACGCGCGGAACGGCTAACCGCTCGGCCCACGAAATAATTCCTTACGCACGTAACACGGTTCTCGGTAGCCTCTCCCTACAGAGACTAAGTCCGAATTGAAAATATTTTCACCGACGACGTATCTTTTAAATGTTATGATCAGTTATGGGAGCGTATTTGAAGCACTTTTGCTTAATAAACCACGGCTCTATTATCTCTTACGGTTGATTTTTAAATTAATCAGAAAGTCTTCGTCGGTAGCGGTTCTCGGTAGCCTCTCCCTACAGAGACTAAGTCCGAATTGAAAATATTTTCACCGACGACGTATCTTTTAAATCTTATGATCAGTTATGGGAGCGTATTTGACGCACTTTTTCTTAATAAACCACGGCTCTATCTCTTACGGTTGATTTTTAAATAATTTCTAAAGTCGTCGTCGGCGACTCTTCACGGTAGCCACTCGGTAGGAAAAAATCTAAGTCCGAACTGAAATTATTTTCACCGACGAGGTACCTTTTAAATGTTAGATTGAGTTATAGGAGCGTATTTGAAGCACTTTTGCTTAATAAACCACGGCTCTATCTCTTACGGTTGATTTTTAAATTAATCAGAAAGTCTTCGTCGGTAGCGGTTCTCGGTAGCCTCTCCCTACAGAGACTAAGTCCGAATTGAAAATATTTTCACCGACGACGTATCTTTTAAATGTTATGATCAGTTATGGGAGCGTATTTGACGCACTTTTTCTTAATAAACCACGGCTCTATCTCTTACGGTTGATTTTTAAATAATTTCTAAAGTCGTCGTCGGCGACTCTTCACGGTAGCCACTCGGTAGGAAAAAATCTAAGTCCGAACTGAAATTATTTTCACAGACGAGGTACCTTTTAAATGTTAGATTGAGTTATAGGAGCGTATTTGAAGCACTTTTGCTTAATAAACCACGGCTCTATCCCTTACGGTTGATTTTTAAATTAATCAGAAAGTCTTCGTCGGTAGCGGTTCTCGGTAGCCTCTCCCTACAGAGACTAAGTCCGAATTGAAAATATTTTCACCGACGACGTATCTTTTAAATGTTATGATCAGTTATGGGAGCGTATTTGACGCACTTTTTCTTAATAAACCACGGCTCTATCTCTTACGGTTGATTTTTAAATAATTTCTAAAGTCGTCGTCGGCGACTCTTCACGGTAGGCACTCGGTAGGAAAAAATCTAAGTCCGAACTGAAATTATTTTCACCGACGAGGTACCTTTTAAATGTTAGATTGAGTTATAGGAGCGTATTTGAAGCACTTTTGCTTAATAAACCACGGCTCTATCTCTTACGGTTGATTTTTAAATTAATCAGAAAGTCTTCGTCGGTAGCGCTTCTCGGTAGCCTCTCCGTACAGAGACTAAGTCCGAATTGAAAATATTTTCACCGACGACGTATCTTTTAAATGTTATGTTCAGTTATGGGAGCGTATTTGACGCACTTTTTCTTAATAAACCACGGCTCTATCTCTTACGGTTGATTTTTAAATAATTTCTAAAGTCGTCGTCGGCGACTCTTCACGGTAGCCACTCGGTAGGAAAAAATCTAAGTCCGAACTGAAATTATTTTCACAGACGAGGTACCTTTTAAATGTTAGATTGAGTTATAGGAGCGTATTTGAAGCACTTTTGCTTAATAAACCACGGCTCTATCTCTTACGGTTGATTTTTAAATTAATCAGAAAGTCTTCGTCGGTAGCGGTTCTCGGTAGCCTCTCCCTACAGAGACTAAGTCCGAGTTGAAAATATTTTCACCGACGACGTATCTTTTAAATGTTATGATCAGTTATGGGAGCGTATTTGACGCACTTTTTCTTAATAAACCACGGCTCTATCTCTTACGGTTGATTTTTAAATAATTTCTAAAGTCGTCGTCGGCGACTCTTCACGGTAGGCACTCGGTAGGAAAAAATCTAAGTCCGAACTGAAATTATTTTCACAGACGAGGTACCTTTTAAATGTTAGATTGAGTTATAGGAGCGTATTTGAAGCACTTTTGCTTAATAAACCACGGCTCTATCTCTTACGGTTGATTTTTAAATAAATCAGAAAGTCTTCGTCGGTAGCGGTTCTCGGTAGCCTCTCCCTAGAGAGACTAAGTCCGAATTGAAAATATTTTCACCGACGACGTATCTTTTAAATGTTATGATCAGTTATGGGAGCGTATTTGACGCACTTTTCCTTAATAAACCACGGCTCTATCTCTTACGGTTGATTTTTAAATAATTTCTAAAGTCGTCGTCGGCGACCCTTCACGGTAGCCACTCGGTAGGAAAAAATCTAAGTCCGAACTGAAATTATTTTCACCGACGAGGTACCTTTTAAATGTTAAATTGAGTTATAGGAGCGTATTTGAAGCACTTTTGCTTAATAAACCACGGCTCTATCTCTTACGGTTGATTTTTAAATTAATCAGAAAGTCTTCGTCGGTAGCGCTTCTCGGTAGCCTCTCCGTACAGAGACTAAGTCCGAATTGAAAATATTTTCACCGACGACGTATCTTTTAAATGTTATGTTCAGTTATGGGAGCGTATTTGACGCACTTTTTCTTAATAAACCA